>JAFBJR010000190.1:3472220-4126723 GCA_016785285.1 Brachirus orientalis
CCCCCGGGTGCCCCCCCCCCCCCCCAGATAATTGACATGTTACACATAAGATAGCCAACACACAATCGCTAACAAGAGGTTGATGTTTTCTGGTGCCACATTAGTCCTGAGTGCATATTTGTGTGTCTAGCAACCATTGATGATTTAAGTTGGTGATAGTTCAACTGCAGCTGTTTTCTTATTTTTAGAATTTAAATAGATGTAATAGAATACATCTCACAAGATACAGAAGGTGGGCAAGCATCTAGAACGTTCAGGAAACAAATCTTTGGACCCCCTGAAATAGACTTGGCCACCCCCACCCCCCCAAGGATAAAAGTCTAGCTCCGCCACTGCTTCTCTGAACCCTAATGTGTCTTTCATGTGTAATCCTAACCACAGGTTACTCTCTGGGCCTAAATCTAACCCAATTTATGAACAGGAAATGTTCATCATCACCCTCATTTATTCAAGAAACCAAAAGCTCCACCAACAAACAGGCAAGTTAAAACACTAACACTAACACACTGATATGGAACAAGGTTTGTTTCAGAAATGTATTACAAGTATATGACTATAGTTGAAGTTATAGCACAAGGATTGAAAACAGATGGTTTCATAAAACTTCTATCACCAAAATGAGTTGTACAGTGCGGGGGAAAAAAGGCAGAATCTCTTCATTTTCTGATCATACAGTATGTTCACATAAATCAGCGCAATGAAATTCATCCTTTTCCATTTGCCACGCGGCACCCAGTCATTTTCTGAAAAGGTAATTTGACTGGCTTGTTGCACTTTTTTGCTGCACGATAACTCAAACGCCCACAAGCAAAATGTGACCTTATTGTATTCGACATACATCTGAAGTCAACTTCTTCCCTCACTTGTTCTTTCATTAACATTTCATGGTGCAGGGTTTTTCTGCCTTTCTTCCACTCTTGCAATTCTCATCTTTATAGAGAGTGTTGCGCACTGCTGCTCCCTGGTTATGATTACAATCCAAACCTGTGCCGACATTTTGTCCTCTCTCTTGGGTTCTCAGAAATTGGAATTGATGAATAATAGCAACTCTTTTATTACCTATAACAAACAGGATTTTATTGGCATGATGCACAGTGGCAAAGCATGCCCAAAGCCCACAGAGAATTGTTTTGGGTTTTTTTAATCTGCAGAAGAATATTTTCTCCAGCTCAATCAAGGATCTTTTTATGTTTATGTTCCCACTTGTGACCACTGCTAAAATTTGTGTCTGTCTGGTCCAAAACATGAAGCTTATTCTCACTCACCCTCAGAGACACAGCAGCTCAGAAATACACAGTATACTCCTTCTTCCAAAATCATTCACACATTTTTCTCAGCTCATTTCCTGATCTAATTTCTTGTGCAAATGAGTATGAAAGGAGACCGTTCCTCATCCAAAAGTGTAGTAAACAATGGCAACTGGACTTTGAGTTGAATTTCTTGAAGACGTTTCGCTTCTCATCCAAGAGGCTTCTTCAGTTCTGTTTGACTGGTGGAGAGTCTGGGACTCTGTCAGGTTCTTG
Organism: Brachirus orientalis; assembly: GCA_016785285.1. Taxonomy (NCBI): domain Eukaryota; kingdom Metazoa; phylum Chordata; class Actinopteri; order Pleuronectiformes; family Soleidae; genus Brachirus; species Brachirus orientalis. The sequence goes on from JAFBJR010000190.1 coordinate 3,473,744, forward strand.
GTCCATGGGGGTGTGGTTTGGACAAAAAGGGGGCGTGAGTTGTAAAACAACTCGATTGTTAGTTATTGGCTATTGTCTGATTTAGTTTCACCTGAGTCATCAACTGTATTTGACCTCAGGTGTGAATGTGTGTGAAACCTCCTGGGGAGGGAGTCCAGAACAGCACTGTAGGTGGCTGAGAGCTGGTGTCTTAGACCACCTCCCCTGTTCAGGGTTGGTTTCTCCAGTTTGGCAAAGATGGCTTCTTTTACTCCTCTTTCAAACCATCTGTCCTCCCTGGCCAAAATCTGAACATTACTATCCTGGAACGAATGTCCTGTCTGGTGTAAGTGTAGATAGACTGCTGAGTCTCGTCCTGAGTGGGTCTGTCTTCTGTGTTGGGCCATGCGTTTGTGGAGAGGTTGTTTTGTCTCTCCAATGTACAAGTCGTTACATTCCTCACTGCACTGAACAGCATATACCAAGATGGTTTTCTTGTGGTTTTTTTCTGTCTGAGAGTGTTGTTGTAGGGGATAACAACATTCTTGCGGGAGAGCTCCTTTTTCTCTTTTGTTGTGTTTGTTTTTGATTTTGAGGTTTTTGTGAAGGCCCAGTTGGGATAGCCACAATTGTCTGTCCTGGTGGGAACCCTCATTGCTCGGTGGTGAAGGGTCCGAATTACTCCTAACTTGTGTTGGAATGGATAGTGCGAGTTAAAGAGGAGGTAATAATAGTAACAATTTAATTATAATAACTGAGTTTACATGGGCTTTTATACCTGTGTTCCAGTTACAGTGGCAATTTGTTTGCATAGTACATCGGTGTAAACATTTCCAGATGAGTCCAAAATGGATGATGATAAATTTGTAATCTGCACTCCTATTTAGAATATATGATAAAACATGGCATTTCAGCTGGTACTGTCCAGTAAGGGCCTGGCTGAAGGTAATGACTATAAGTTTACAGTTTCAAAAACTGACATGGCGATTATCAAATCACAGACCTTGAGGCTTCACAATGGATGTTTTTTTTTTTTTTGCAACGAGAGGACTATGTCCATTTTTTAAATACAGCCTTTGGATAGACTGGAGAAACTCTCCCCCTCCTACAAATAGAAATGCTTAATTTGTTAATAATGCTTAATTTGTTGAAAAAGATAAAGGGGGCATGTAAATATTTGAACACGACACAGAGATATGTTCAGAAATGTGTCTTTGTGGTTCACTTATTACCCTAAATAAGCAAATAAATAGTTCTTACTGAGGGCCACACAGTTGCTGTAGTGGTTAGCACTCTTGCTTCTGCGGCAAGAAGAATAAGACCCAGTTGGAACAAGGGCCTTTCTCCATGGAGTTTGTGCGTAAGTGTTCTCCTGCTTTCTCCCTCAGTCCGAAACATGCAGATTTGGGGCTTAGGTCAATTGGACACTCTAAAGTGCCTGTAGGTGTGAATGTGAGAGTGGACTGTTGTCTGTCTCTATGTGTGGCCCTGCGACAGACTGGCGACCTGCCCCTTGCCCTCAATCAGCTGGGATTCGGCACCAGCACCCCCCACGATCCTCATGTGGAGGATAAAGTGGTAGAAGATGAGTGAGTGAGAGTGCAAGTAGTTCAGAAATGTCCCTAATCGCTCACTATAGCTTTTCACACAAAGTAAGTGGTCTGTTAAATCTAGCACAGCAAATAACTTCCTTCGACACATTAGAGCTCCATTTGCACCCACAGCTATTCCTCACCTGCAGACCAATCTGTGACATGATGCAACCATTAGATCTGTAAGACAGCAATGTGAGGGAAACATCTGCTGGAAACCAGTTTGATTGTAAGCTGTGGGTAATAAATCAAAACTGTAAGCTGAAAGGGACACTGGTGACGCAGTTTGCCCAGAATAGGTGGTTTTCAGTCAGCCTGTTTTAAATACACATTTTATGAAAACCTGAATGCAAATAGAAAATGGAATTATTGCATTAAAGGATTTTCTGCTTCAGTAGTCCGTAAAAGCTTAATGCAAATAAGTGCAATGATCACAGTGATTCAGTGAATAAAGGATGACATTTAGAAATCACTTGACTGAAATGTATCTGAATCTGAAGCTAACTTTCACTGCACTGGAAAAATAGTAAAATGATTCCTCTACCTAGATCCAAATGTTGGATCAGATGGGACAAGCAAGAAAATGGTTTTTCACTTTGCATGGTGCTCTTTGTGTCATTATAAAGAGATATAATTTTTTTTTGGATCATAAAATTATGAATTAAATATAAAATAATTAACATTAAGTTCCTCAAATGTATGCGGGGCTCTCAGTAGTCTAAAATAAAAACAGATCAAAACATAACCTCCCTGGTGTTGGATATTGAATAACTGTTAATAAAATGGAGAATTTTTACTCTGGAATATTTGTGGGATGGACACTTTTACATTTTGTTTTGCGTGACGTCGCTTCCTGTGACTCAGCTGTAGTTTATAAAATAAAGTATCACCGCAGTCTTTTCACTGTACCAGCCTTTTCCCTAATCAGCTTTTGCTGCACATATGTCTGCCACTCTGACATTATGACCCCACATCATTTAATACTAACCGTAATAATAAGTTGTTTCTAATTGTTGTTGCAGCAATGAAATTAAAAGCCCCTTTAATTCACACAGAGACAATAGAACCTCAATTTGTGATGTGGAAACAAATCAAATCCCATGAAGCTGATACTTCGTCAGGTGTTTCCATTTTGTCTTTTTTTTAATTAGAAGTCCTGTCAAGAATCATGCAAACATGAGCTGGGCTGTCTTTGTTAATGTGTTTATGTTTAATTTAACATAAGAAAAATAGTATTGTATTCTCTTGAATAGCCATGGGCGGGGGGGTGTCAATAGTAACTGAGCTTTACCTGCTTAGAATCTTTCCCCCTGCTTGGGTGTGACCCAATTGAAACTAAACTCAAATCATACCAGCCTGGTGAAAACGACTCTGAGGAGATCTTATATTGGTTTGGAACCAAATAAAAATGTATAATGTAAAAAAAAATAAATCTGACAAGGTCTAACGTGTAAAAGAAAGTTGAATTGACTGACTTATAAAATAAAGATAGATACAAATTATAATAATAAATTATCCTGATGTTCCACTTACATGAGTTTCACTTTTGGTGGCTTGTACTGTTATTGGTTTGATATCTAAGCATTTTTGGCCACTCGAAAGTTTACATTCAGAGATGGGTGGGTGACTGCATCACTTTAAGTAGCCGAGGAAAAGAGGAGCCATGTGTTGAGTAGGACAGTAGGGAACAGATCCAGTGCAGTGCAAGCAGTATGCCACAGGATAAATGATGAGCCCTGCTGATCGCAGTCACTGACCAGAGGCCCCGGGTCAGTGTCAGCCTGCTGCATGGGCAAATAAAGGATCCTTTCAGAAACCCACTCAAATAATGAAGTTTCGGGTGCAAACTTCACTGACTGAATACTATCCAAGCTCACCACTTTAAAAAGATTTTTCTTTAAACCTAATTCTGTTGTAAGTGATGGCTTAAAAAAAAAAAAAACAGCATTAGTGTATGTGAGATTTAACTTTGGAAAGGATTTATTTATTTATTTAAGTGGCACTTTGGATGAAATGTGTGAAAACACATAGAAAAGTGAGAAAAGTGCACCAAATGTGTTTCAGATTGTGTTTTTCAAGGTGCTTGAGTCATAATAAGCAACTAAAACCAACACATTGAGATGAAAATAAAGTTTATTCATCCTCCAGGTCAACTCACTCAGGATATAGAAATTAAAAAAAAAAAAAAAAGGTCCTGTGGAGCCAATTGTTTAATCCACTCATAATGCTGGTATTCAAATTGGATATCAAGATTTTTTTTTTAACTTAGTGACCTTTTCACATTGGAAAAGTCGCTGTTAAGAGAAGATTGTGCTGGACTTTCATGCTGTCATTATTGTTAATATTCTCGATGACTGTTCCTCAACCTCAATTTTTAGCGTATTATTGTAACCAGGCCAACAGGGGTCTTCTAACTTTACAGAAGTTACTTATTAGTTAATTATTTTAATTTAAACGCAGTCTGTAGTTTTTCAGTGGCTAACAAGCATTGGTCAATAATGAAGCTACGTTTTTAAAACTCTGTGGACAGTCTGCATTACCAACATGCATCTCAGCTAAACAGTTGGACATCATACATGTCTCAGAACGAGCCAATTCCTCCACGGCGCTGGTGAAAATTCTCACTCAAGCAAATGCTGTCACTCGGCACACTGTGAAATAACTGTAAGAAAGATTAAACTAAATTGTACTGCACCAATGTGAAAACAACTAAATTGGCAAAAAAGTAGTTTTAAAAAAAGAGTAATAATTCACTTAACTTACTTAGCACAAATTCTACAGACTTTCAGTAGTTATACAGAGCCAACATATGCTGTAAACATAAAATAAATAAAAATTACTGCATTCTGGAAGTAAAAGATAAGATAAGATAAGATAAGATAAGATAAGATAAGATAAGATAAGATAAGATAAGATAAGATATTAAGACTTTATTCATCTCACATGGGAACATTTGCAGTTACAGAAGCCAAAAATCACAACAAGTTAGAAAGTGGAAATGAGGTAAGGAAATAAAGAGTATTAAATATGTGCAAGAAAAAAATCATGTAAAAAACCTATATAAAGAATAGCTTCACTATATACAGTATATGCAAGTGAAGGGAAGACAGTGTTATAATGTACAGTATTGCACATGGAACAGGCCAGTGTTTGGTGCATTGTGGTAATGGCTTTTGGGTAAAAACTGTTCAAAAGCCTGGTAGTGCGTGTTTTAAGTTTCCTGTACTGTCTCCCTGAGGGCAGAAGGTTAAACAGATGGTGGGCAGGGTGGGGTTCTATGGGGTTCAGGAGGGGAGAGTAAGGAGGTAAGAAATAGACAGACATCCCGGGACGTGCAGCAAAATCAGTGACTGCAACAGGGGGACAGAATGACACATTATCCCAGACAACAACAAACGTGGCGCTTCCTGCCCTTTGACGTCTCTCCCCTACTGACTCAAGTTGATTATGGAGCTCATTCAAGAAGGAAATGGGCTTCTCTGTATTGTAAGGTCCAGTGAGAGGTTTGTACAAAGGCACACCATCATGGGAGAAGGCTGCACACATCGTATTGTTTGCTCCTCTCTGGCTTTGGACATCCACAGTTGCTCAAAGCCCAGTGACATTTCTTCCACGGCGGAGTGTTTTGGACAGGTTGAATGCAGCTTCATCCACAAAGATGAATTCATGTGGAGTTGATCTGGCCTCCATTTCCATGTAAAATTAAATAAGTCCACAGTTTTAGTCCATCACATTATACACAGCCATGTGTGTCTGCTTGGTTATTGAACACACATCTTACCTAGACGTACGGATAAAGGATGTCTTTGACACGTTTTACACATGAGCACTTTGGAGCAACAGGGGTTGGTTTTAAATGTGCTATATAAATAAATTCTCCATTTCTTTTAAATGGTACTTTAAGACGGCTTCATCTTCATTTTTTCAAGGAGCATATTCACATTGGCAAACGTATCTATGTCTGACGGCACTCTGTCCCCGATTTCTCTCCACTTTACGGCACTGTTTGCAATGACCATATCAATAAGAGCAGTTTCCTGGACATGTGAAAAAAATAATCAGCCCTTTGCTCCTGTAGGAGACAAGCTATAAAACCATATAAAACACATAACATGTCAGAAATGTCAGTAGATGTTAATATAAACAGAGTGTACTGTTCTGTAAAATGTAGTTCAGTAGTTGAAGGATGCAGGTCTCACCTGTTGTTCTGCTGGAAAATTATCAGTATTCACACAACCGTTGAATCCACGATTCGCCACATGGTCAATGACTATGGTCCTTATCTCATCACAGACAAAGCTCTATGCCTTCCTCTCCTCCTCCTCCTCTTCTCCTTCTTTCTGCTTTCCTTCTCTCTCTCTCTCTCTCTCTCTACCAAACTTGATTTTACCAAAAAAGACATATATTCCCCTTCTATCTCCTGGCTAATGAGGCCAAATACAGGTCAGCTGTGCAAAAGCAATTAAGGGATTCACTGTTGCTTCCACCTAGAATTCTGTTTTGCCGAGTTTTGACAGTGTGACAATTGCAATAAAACAAAACCCTGCAAACCTGCCAAAGTTGTTTGAGTGACCAAACATTAACCAAACCACTTATTTCCACACAATGATGAGCATTGATTTGACTCCTCCTGAACTGCAGATTGTATTTGATTACTTTTGACAACACACAGGGAGGATTACAATTTTGGACTACAATTTACAACACTTTAGTTTCCTCTGATGGGAAATCTATTTGCATAGCTTCTTACATGCATATTTATAGATCATTCCCCCCCAAACTACTCAACCAAAATGTAAATTGTGTATCATTAGACTCTAATAAACATGATAATTCGATTTTTTACCTGATAAAATATTTGCAAAGGTGGTTGTGTTTTCGTCAGTTTGATAAAGCCCTATATATATGTAAGCCATGGTGACTTAGTTAACAATGTGCATTTCACAAGGGTTGCCTCTTTGCTCATTTGGCCTACAACATAATATTAAAAAGTTATGGTAATGGCAGAGAAATTAGCCCAAAGCAGCTATCCATGGTAGATTATAATACATTTTACTCATTTGAATTACAAGCAGATTCAAATCTGTGTGTGTGTGCGTGTGTGTGTGTGTGGAGGGGTGGTGGAATGATCCACACTTAACATATGCTTCTGTTAATTAGCCATGTGTTGCTTTAATGTATAAAATTCAAGATGGTAAATAAAACAGAAAGTGACCTTAACCTGTAAATCATTTGTTTTAGATGCATAAACTAAACCAACTAAGACTTGTCCAAACCTGTGATGTAACTGATCAAGGCTGAAGCTATTGCTGAGCACTGATTTGCACTTCAAGCATGTTTCAAAGATTTGGCACAATATCTGGTACCATGAGGTTGATGTTATTGATTGTGTAGAAGAGTTGCAGACATGGATGCAGCCAGGCACCTTATGACAGGTGGGTGAAAAACACAAAGCAAAAATGCTCCAGAGCAGAGAGAGCATATCCTTGTCACTGTCCAAGATGCTGTGATTGCTTTTAGGGCTTCAGCTTGAGAGGAGAGAAGCTTCCCTGCACTCCCAAAGCACACATTTTGACAGAATGCATTTTTGTGGGGTGGAAATGAAGATGAGACTGTCCAAAATCATCTGTAAACAATCTCAAAGTATCTGATGTCCCTTTTTTCAATAAGCACTTCTTTATGACTCATTATGATTTTAAATTCAACACACATTTTTTTACATAAGTTATTATTATGTTATTTAAAAATGTCCCTGAAAAGTATTTAAAAAAACCCTGCTTAGCTGTTTTATCTTGAAGAGATTGAAAACAAGATTCAGCAGGCGGTCAGCTACCCTGACTCAGACTGTCTTCACCAGACTATTCCTCATTTGCACTCAATAATCCTGATTGACTTGTTGGCAAGATGACTACAGTAAATGCTTTTAGAGAAATATGCAGTCTAATTAGCTGTCAGAACCAAAAATAAATAATAGTGCATATTCATTACTTTAATAGATTTTTTTTTTTAAGGTTATATTTTCATTAAATATTATAGGATAAACACAACTTAAAGTTGAAATCAACCAAATTCAAATCAGATTTTGGCCGTTTAATAACTCAATATCAAAGAGTGCTGCATTAAAAAAGACAGATGTTGGAATGGGAGTTCAGAAGGGCCAAATGACAACCCACCATGATGTCACCCATTGCTTTTTAAAATGCCATTCAGCACTGAGTTTTGCCAGTACCATCATTAGACACTGTATTTGGAGCAAGGGAAGAAGTAAGGGCTGGATCTTACTGAAAGGATCAACTTACATGGCATCCACTGTAAATCAAATTATAAACACTCCCTAAATCATACCCATCTTAAAACTTAAAGAGTTAAAACAAGGGATTAAAACCATGCAAGAAAATATTTAAACTGTTGTCATTAATTGAGCAAGATATTTGAAACTGGTTGAGTTTTCCCCTAGTGGCGATTCAAGAGAATACAGATTTCATGCACTTCCACATTTGCTTCACTTTCTCAACCTAGTCAGGTTCCTAGTCAGCCTCAGAGCTAGTTCGTGCTAACTAAGCTGTCAGCATATTGGGCATACTTTGGAGAGCTGCATGAAAATGAGAAGCACTCTTCATTCAATTTATGAGAGCAGGAATCTGAGTTAATCATAAGTTTTGCAGCAGCACAGACTGAAGCAGGGGACTTTTGTCCAGCAGCAGAATATCTGAGCACAGTCTAAACCTTTTCAACAGGAGCAGAGCATGTTTGCATGTAAGCTGGGGCATTAGTGCAAAGGCACAGTTTTCAACAGTATGACTGAAAAATCACACTGAGATCAAACAGTATGAGTCATACTGCCAAATGTAAGAATAAAATTGGGTCCAAATGCAATCCAAACCATTTTATTTAGCAATATAATGGTTTTAAAACATTTTTTGTCTCACCGAATCCCATTGTCTTGAACAACTTAATTGTACAATATAGTCACAGGTTGGTGTAAAGAGAGATGTCTTAATAGTTTTCATTTGAAAAAAATGCAAATCCAATGAAAACCTGAAGCTACAGTGCTATAGGGCCGTACAGATAATTATTTCCTTCAATGGCTTAAGCCAAGAGCACAGAGTAAAACAAAACAGACATTGTTTTTGAGTGCACTCTTCCAGAGCAGAGGATTGACAGATCTGTAACCATTTAGCATCTCACTCAGGTACACAGGAAAAGAGTAAGAGGAACACAGTCAGAAACAGTGGACTAATGTTCTAAACTACTTAACAATTCAAGAAAATAGTGATTGGAATAAGAAATGGAACACTTTGATTTATTACTGTCATGAAAAAAGACTAGGTCACTCATCTTCCAGAAAATGCCAAGCTGCAGATTTCCACAAAGATTGGTTTCAGCACTACCAGAGACAAGAAAGGATGAATGGGATTCATCACATAATGTATTCATAGAGTCATTCCCCCTGGCCTGCATAGTAGGTGGGCCTCTAAGTGCTAATTGTCCTTATCAAGCACAAAATGTTATTTGCTCTAATCATGCAACTCATTATAGTTTTACTAAAATGATCACACACAGTGAAAGCCACGATTGGCTTGTCTATACGTCTCTCTTTGTATCCATAAAAGCACAAAAGTGGATCATGTCCACAGATAATCATACGTTTGTACAATGTGATTATCATTACATGACCTACTGTATCTTACTGTTAGATCATGACTGCACATGCCCGTCCAAAGTTCAACTCTATTCTCCTTCATACACCATCCATCTCTGTCCAAATGTCTTCATTTATAATTGAAGCTCTGGTGGCTGAATAGTTTCAGTACACATCATTCACTGTCAGTGTTTTGATTCTGGTCCTTTCTCCCCGCCGTTTCCTGCCTCTCTACTTTAAAATAAAGGTAGCTTTACCTAGACATTTAACATTTATCCAAAATGAATTTAATAAATTCTATGGCAGTGGCCTGTCTGTGTTTGCAAATGACTGCTTTGTGTTGTACCCATAAAGACCAAACCCTGTCCTGTTAATGATGATAGAAATAGCAAAGTAATGCTGCTCATGTTTTTTTACAGAAAAATCACATCTATTTTTACTTCTGACAAACTGTAGCTCTTCTTTCTTTCTTCTTCTTTGCCACAAAATGAGTTCCTTTTGAGAAGAAAATCTGGAACCATCTCAATCTGAAAGTCTGGGCAAGTGGAACAATAAAGGGTAATGATGCTGATGTGGCCCTTTCTTTTCACAGATAGGTGAGAAATGTTCCAATAATGCTGCAGGTGTGATTAGCAAGACCTTTGTCGACTCTCCGTGATGCCATCAGTTCTGCTAAAGACAAGGCAAAAGAACCAATATCATAGTCACATGGGGCTTCGAAGGAAATGTGCGTGTGTGCGTGCGTATTCTCGGTATTACTCATGCGGTGACATCACATTTACAGCTCCAGTGGACAACCTCTGTCACCCCCTAGAGGATTTCTTTGCTATAACTAAAACACTGCTGGTTCCAAGGTGATCTTGGTTGTATGTGTGGTGCATGTTCAGAACTTGTCTATTAGAGCGGACTTTCAGTCAAATAACAGCTAACCCTGTGATTCCCCTTTCTCCTAAAGGTTAAGACACATTTGGAAACTCTTCATAATTTATCACCGCTACTGGCTAATTGACGGGTTGTTTTGAGCCAAGTGTTCAGTCTGTTCTGAAGGGTTTTATCCTCCACATGAGGGTTGTTTGGGGTGCTGGTGCCTAATCTCAGCTGATATGGGGTACACACTGGACAGGTTGACAGTCCACACATAGAGACAAACAACCATTCACTCTCACATTCACACCTATGGGCAACTTAGAGTGTCCAATTGGCCACACCCCCAAATCTGCATGTTGCAGTATGGGAGGAAACTGGAGAAACCCAGAGAAAACCCATGCACAAACATCCAAACTCCATGCAGAAAGGCCAGGTCTTCTTGCTGCAAAGGCAAGAGTGCTAACCACTACACGAACTGTGTGGCCCCCCACCCAACATAATTGACCAAATTTTAGTAAAACCATTTAATTGCTACAAGTCTTGGGGAAGAAAATCAAAGCAGGTGTTTTCTTTAAAATGAAAGCATGAAAACTTACGGTGGTGTGACTACCCTTCATGTAGGCTCTTGATGAGAGCAAATGCTGTATGTGTTCAATTCAGCTGTTGCTTGATTAAGTGCGGCTTATGATACATCTATTAACAGATTGGTCTGAATTCTTCCTTTCTTACAGTCTGATACATTTGAGTTTGTGTTAACAACCTGCAATGGTGTAATCTTAATCAATCAGTCACTAAAAGTAATGAAAGACAAGCATTCTTAATTTTCAGCTGAATATAAACAATGTAATTATCATTTTCAATACTGTTATCGATTTCTGTTCCAGTGAATTCCACTCACTGAATCGTTTTGGATGAAAATACATTGACCTGGACATGTTACTGCTGCACCGTTTTGCAAAACAGGCAATGAAACTCAGTTGTCATTTCCATTTTCATCACACCAACACATTAGACTGAATTGTAACTTTAAATACTCTGCACACAGCACATATTTGTTGTGTCCCATGGCAGCAGACAAGATGTCGAGGAGAGAAATACCCTTGACATTTCATGCCATAAACACAAGGTAGGTGCTTCTGCTGCATATAAATTGCGTCATTTCATGCCAACCATCATTACACACGAGCATCATTAAACATTGCTCAGTCAATCAGAGCTCCACAAAGAGCCCCTGGCCAGGGTTTGTAATGCCACAGCAGTTATGCTCTGCAGCCAGCAGCTGCCTGGGCTCTAGCGGTATATCTATCCATCATTGCATGGTTGTAATATAGTATTATGGATATTAAACAAAAAACTGGACAATGTTGATTTTGTCATATAAAAGAATTTGTTGTAAAACAATACCTAATAAAATTTCCAGATTTAAGATCACGGTCCCTTCACAATCACATCTTGTTTGATTATTTGATTATACAAAGTCCAATGAACAGATCACCTTTGAAACTTTGATCATTAATCATTGATTTAGCAGCTAAAATAACAATTATAAGTTATAAGCAGCTATATTTTCTCTATAAATCACTATAAATATTTATCTATAAATCAGCATACTGAACAGAAAAGTGTTCTGGAAGTTTTTTCCTGAAAACTCTATGTTCATGACCCTTTGTTGGTGCTTTGGCAAACGATCAGACGATCAAGAAACATTTGTCTGCATATTTTGCTGATGATACTGTCTGTTTACAGTGTTGAGTTTTGAACCACTGTGCTCTCTGCTGGTGTTTAGTGAGAAGTTGGATGATTATGTTGTATAATGTGTTGTAAGATGAGTACTTTTATATGAATATGTATCGTACCTTGGACACAATGCCATCTGACACTGGACATGAAGACAGATCACTGGGCCAGCATACAGAGACAAACAACCTTTTACACTTTCATTCATACCCTAAACCCAATCTGCTTGTCTCTGGACTGTGGAAGAAAGCTGGAGTACTCATTTTCATCAAGAACTGTGTCACTGTGAGGCACTACAGTGTGTCTTTGACACACGAGGTTGCTGTAGGTAGAGGTTTAAAGAGGTTTCGTCTTTGAAAAAAAAAAACACAGGAAACCTCCTTGGCTCTTGAGCATGAGAGCATTACATAAATTGAGTGACTATGAAACAAGCTTTGCCACAAACCTGATGTTGCTTGCATGAGTGTTTATTTTGTGAACATTTCCTAGCCTTCCGCTGCCTCAATACCCAATGATATTTTGTGTAAAGCTTATCTAGATACATGCAAACTCCTCAGAGAACCAACAGCTGTCTCCATCCTTGTAATACAATTCTCAGAAAAATCTTAGATTAAGTTGTGCAGCTTGATGTGCCTCCACAGTGAACGTCTATGCGATTGCATTTCACTCTCCACTGAATTGGACATTTTCGTTTGCCATTATTCAAACTGTGGCAGATGGAGAGTGAAGTCATCAGCATGTGACGCCTGCAGCGCTTAAGCTTGGTTTATGTATTCGGAGGCAGAGTGTTGCTATAATTGGACCTAATGGAAACAGATGTTGTGTTCCATGGGACATGGCATCTCTAGCACAGTGTGCTGGCTGCCAGGTGCTTGGTTCATGAGAGACATCTTGCTGCTTCTCATCTCCACACCAGGTATTCTCTTGGAGAACAGTGTTGTAAATAACTTACTCACTTACTCTTAAGCCCTTAAGTGGGCTTAAGACCAAAATAATACAGGATCAGTAAATATAATGTTCTGTATATGCGAATCCACGCAGATATTCCATGTGCATTCTCTATGTGTGTATTATAAACATGGAAGAAACACAGAAGACTCAACACTGCCTTTCTCAATATTGCAGACACACAAAATCCTCTGAAATGCCAGGGGAGAGACAAGACCTAGCTGTGAAAACAGTGGGTGAAAAGCAAAAGTGGAGAGATAAAGACTATTATTATGCATAGCCAGCATGTTGTCTAGGAAACTCTAATTGGAAGTAATGTTGCACTGACTCCTGTTAAAGCTAAAAGAAGCAGAGGTATCATGTTGTGGTGGAGCCCATGCATTTCTTTGCCTGTTAGCTTTAATCTCTGGAAGTAGGGTGTGTCTCTCTTACCTATTCACGTATGAGGCTGTCAGTAAATATTCAACCTGACAAAAAAGCGCTCCTGTAGATGCAGTATGTCATAATGGAGGAGACTGTGACAACCAACAACAATATCATAAAACCGATGACATCCCAACCGTCACAAACCATAAAGAGGGCAGGGATGACCAGCTGGAAAGCATTATCCCCTTCTCTCCAAATGAAGCAGTGGCAGGCACTTAAAGCTCTCCTCAGTGACTTGTGAAGAAATCAAACAATCAATAGGCTTTAATCACATGCACCCCCCCCCTCCACCCCCCGAATAAAGAGGAGACGATTTCTCAAGCTCGTTCGACATCGATAACATTGGAAGCGAGTGCGCTGTTCATGTGGGTGAGGTACGTGGCATCTAGAACACAGTGAAAGAAGTTAAGGGTCATCATTTATTTGGCACTGCAATTATGGACAAGCCCTGCACACATAGTAAGTTTTAGCTACCAACATTTATTAGAAGTGAAGAGACTTGGTCACTTGGGGGCAGAAAAGCCCCACAACTATCTCATGGATCCACAGCCCTAACATAAAATTGTCTCTTTGCTAAAACATTGTTAAATGGAACTCAGCTATTATTAATTTGACTATTTGCACCTGTGATATTCCTGCTGTGGCCTGTCAAAATGTCCCATTGATCCCTACACCCGCTGGCTATGAAGTATTTACATTTAGGAACGCAATGGCCAATGTTGCTTCCTCTGCAGACACCAGATATTTTGGCCAAGACTCTCTTTCTTCCTTTCACTGTACACTGACTATCACGGTTATAGAAAAACCATCAAAAAAGGAGGAAACGGACCAAAAACGGAGACGAAGTAAAAAAGGAAGAACAGAGTTTATTTACAAAAATGCTAAAAAAAGGTGAACCAGTCAAAAACACTAAACAGAAAATGCTGAGACTGTCCGGCTGGTGAGGCGGAGCTCAGGAACCAGGGAGAACATCCAAACTGAGAACACACGCTGACGAGGAGGGACGGGAAGTCCGGGTTTAAGTAGGGGTTGGCTGATAAGCAATGGAAAACAGCCGTGCTGATAGGAGCGCCCGCCTCACCTGTCAACCAGCCACAAAGCAGGACAACTCTCTCAGGAAGCAAAGCAAAACACAAAATAAAAGAGGAAGTAATAAAAACTTGAACGCAGGAGAAACCCAGACCAGACATGACACTGACTACAGTGCAACTTGCATTGCGAGACTCGAAAATGAAGTTGGAGTCAAGAGTTGACGTCTACAACCAGATTATTTCCACAATTAGTGAGTCATGCTCTACATTTAGAAACCCTACCACCATAATGCATTACCCTCTCTGCATGAATTAATGAATGCAGATTTTAATTAAAAGAACAATAACTGATGCATTTCCGTCAGTATGTTCTGCCTCTTTTGTTCTCCACATGAACTGCAGACAGCAGCCTACACTCTTCACCCTGTTGGTATGAATGCATTGATGACATAAAAGACATTTTGCCTTGTCTTGTTTTTATTTAGTTTGATATTTATTGCTCTAAACCATGTGCATGTGTGTTCTATTCTATACTGTTCTAAAGCCTTCTAAAATGTGGTTGGTTAGAATCACCAGAAGGCCCACCATTGTTTATCTCATTGTCCTTCACCATTCTGCATAATTACTCTAATGCAGAATCACTTTGCAGCGATAAGCTAATTGCAAAGTTGGCTAGAGGTAGCTACAGTATATGCATCCAAGCAATTAAGGTCAACAATGCCAATTCTAAATGCAATCATCTCATTAAAAATAAAACAAATAAGCATGTTAAACATGGTTTAACATTTTCCTTGCATAGCTGTAGCCAAGACATTGCTATTTAGAGGGATTTTTTATTCAAAATGAGTGACTTACAAAATAGATTTTAAAAATTATTTCATGTAGCCTAGGTCAATGCATGTTGAAATTTAGAAGTTTCCTATAGCTGTAGTTTGGTTTGCCATCTTTTTCTTCACACAGGCCTGCAGTCGATTGATGAAGTGAAACGTACTGGTGAGTCGAAATTCAGTCAGGTGTCCAAGCTACTGTTTTCATTTGGTTACCACAGTCTTCTCACTGTCCACCTACTTAGGGATTGAGAACCATGAATATGTAATGTGGCGTGGAAGTCCCTTGGTTTTGACACCGGAGGCCACCACTCTTTCACAGGGGGACAGTGTGAGAGAATATTGATCTGATGTAATGATCCCAGTCTTTTCCATGACACTGATGCTGAAAGAAACACAAGGAAAGAGGGTTTTCTTGAAACCTGCTCTACCTACCTACTACCTACTCCATGAAATACAGTATGTCGACAGTTTTGCTTCTTTAAAATGGCATGCTGCTGAGGCAAAGCTCAACGATGCTCATTAAATCCAAATTAATTTTGAGTAGTATACTTACATTAACACTTTAACTCAATAAAGCTCAATAGAAATCCATATTTAAATTTTATGTAAAGGACTGTGGCCTTTTAATGATGTCATCCACTTACATGTAACTCATCTCTGCTATACTGTATCTCGTCACTGTTTAGCCAATGTTTTCATTTTTTTTTCATCTACTGTACATATGTGTCACTAGTGGATTACAACTACTCATTACACACTTTGCTGCCGAAGCTTTGGCAAAAAAATTCCAGGATCCGATGCTGTCATCAAAGGAGGTAGCAGTGGAAATTACATACTGTGGATTGACAAAATGGATGCTGTACCAATGTCCCTACAACTTGATCCACATTTTATAAAAAGTTATATGTCTGGGGAGGGGCTTATTTGCTCTAAGGTCAGATGTGAAGATTTACTGTATGTCTAACTACACCTTAACTTAATAGTGGCTGAAATCAACAGGAAAGTGAGTTATTGCAAAATTGCATTTATGACAATGTTTTGGACTATTTCTTGTCCCAGCCAAGACAGATACAGTTCATTCATTGATTATCTACAGCTTCATCCTCCAACTGACTTTGGACTCAAACTTTTCAAGACTGAGCACCTTGAAAGGGTCCTTCTTTAATATTATCCAATATTATTCTTTAATATTATTCAAACTTTCTCTGTGTTTCTGTTTAGCTGAGCATTTCAGAATCAACTACACAGAAAGCTGATACGTCTCTGGAGAGGTTTCTGCAGAAGAGTTGTTATGTCTTTGGGGAGCTTGGGCCAAAAGACTGAGATGACTCACTAGGTAGCTTCTACTTATAAGAGAAAAATTCATCAGTAAAGAGGGATCTCACTTTCCCAACTGGATCCCAAAGTCCTGAAAATATGGAGAAACACATATGCAGAAACAACAAACAACAAAAATGCTTCTATAATATCAAATATTTAGTGTGACCTACATTTACACTTGCACAATAACACAACCATGGCTCTTTAAAACCTGGAATGGAACGTAATGTTATTGGTCAAACCTGTGTTTCTCCTACTATTTCATGCCAACAAATAGCTGCTGTGAAAAAGGTCTATTATACCTGGTTTACTCAAGACATATTGGAGCATTACATACACATGTTGCACAAGTTCAACTCATTGACAGGTTGATCATATAGTAGAAGACTGACTTTTAGTCATGTCTTTTCAATCTAAACGCCAATGATCACAAAACTGACATAAAAACAACAAAGCTGGTGGTGGCCTGAGACTTTTGCACAGAACTGTATTATTGTCCAAAAGGCAAAATCACAGTGGCATTCATTCAGGACATGGAGCTGGTTGTCCACTACCCAGAGGGTCAGGGATTCACTCCCCAGCTCTTCCTGTACCACAACTTGGAATAGTTCATTTAATGTATGATAGAAAACGGGTGACATAAAGAAGTGGATGAATGTGCAAATGGCAGAACAGTAAAGTGCTTTCAGCAGATGGCATGACTAGAGAAGTATAAAATCATACTCAGAGATCTCACACTGTAGTGTGTGTTGAGAGGTGTTGAAAAATGAATTTATATCTGCTCATTTGAATAAATGAAAGTAATCTTCAACCATATGCTGTCTAATCATCTTGGATGTTGTGCTTGTAAAAGCTTTGCTCTCGCCTGCAGTGTGCGTTTAAAATGATGCCTCACTAGATACTATACATTAAATCACACTTACATTTCCAAGTGGTGTGGTGAGGATTCTTTTTCCATATTTGATACCCTGTTAAATTATTCATGTGAAGAGGATGATGCATACTTGTCTTTTGTCCCTTCATATAACTGGTTTGAGGGAAGCTGATTTGTTAGACGTGCTAATTCGCAGAAACAAAAGCAAAAACGTGCTTTCGGCAATTAGTCTGGTAAGCTTTTCTTTGCTTTTCTGTCTTTCCTGCTTCCTTGTCTTTTAGTCCCTGGAGTTACAAAGACACCCAGGAGGGTGGTCATAGAGGTGGTTATGGCCACTCAGGCACTTGTCTACACTTTGTAGATACTGCGTTTTCACTACCGGTGCCTGTAATAACAGTGAAAACACCCTCCTGGGGGTTTTCTCTTTAAAGGTACTACCTGCCGTTCTTCTGTCACTCCTTGTTCACATCACCTGTTCTACATGTTAAGGAAAATCACACTGGCCTTGTCTACTGTCATGTTCCGTAGTCACCCGGGGTTGAATGACTATGCATGGCTGATGTCAAGGGCACAGGACATGTGGTCGGCTGAATGATAGAGTTTTGAGTTTTTAGAGCTTTGTATACCGCACACTTCAGCAGCTCATTATCATTCCAAGAGCGTCATATACTGACACTCTGTCTCGTCCCTTGGCGGTGTCTTATAGACACACTGGGTAACCTTCTGCGTCTGAAAGAGTCTTAGTATTGCTGCTGTCAGTCTGGACGTAAAACAAATCCATTCCTACGCAGGAATGAACTGAAAACACCGCTGTACAGAGAAATGCAGAGACTTGTGTGGAGCTGCAATCAGCAACGTGAAAACTCATTTGGCAAAGGCATGTTTAATATTTAAAAGTTACACACTGCGCCTTCAAAGATGGTACACTATATCTGCATTATCACAAATTCAAACTGACATAACTAGATTTTATCACAAAAATAAAAAAATATATAGAGCCGCTTATTCAGCTTCACATTCAACTTTTTTTTTATGCTAGATTGTGATTAAATTACATCACTGTCTGTATCAGTGAATGTCATTGTAATTGGTGATATGCCAGTGACAGTCAACAAAGACAATATTTGCAAAAAAGCAATATACACCTGTTATTGTTATTATTATTATTATTATCATTATTATTATCAGTAATAGTAGTTGTCGTATAAGTAACAGTACAAATGTTTCATATTTAAATTTTAATCTGAATGAACTCAAATGACATATTGTGCCAATCATTTGGTCAGCACTGTTGGGATCTTCTGAACTGTTGTGTGTCTAATGTAAACATGAGCTGTGTTCATGCAGCAGCCTTGAGAACAGCTGCGGAACACACTTCAAGTGCTGAAAGAGCTGAACGTTGAAGATGTTTCATTAGGCAGAGCTCTTGGAATTAGCAGAGGAGAGAGAGAGAGAGAGAGAGAGAGAGAGAGAGAGAGGTTTAGTTTGTACAAGCTTATCTTCTACGGGTATTATTAACACTATTTGCAAAGACCACTTTGTGTCCTCTGTTTTTATAGTTGGAAGCATTTGAAGTGAAACCTTTAAAAGCAGGAAACAATGAATGTAAGGATATGGCTTTTCTTGCTGGTTTTTTTAAATATAGCCTACCCACTTCACATTATTTGCCTTTGAGACTGATGACTTAACTTTTCTCTGCTTTTTGTTAGGCTCTCTAAATGCATAATATGAAGTTCCAAGTGCAAACATAGTTGACGTGATGAGCTGCTTTTGTAACGAGCAGCACCTGCTTGAAAACATAAACGTTTTAGATGATCAATATTACCAAACATTCCACTCTATTCCACACCCTGAGGTCAAATATCAAGAGTCAAATGGATGCTTAAACTGTAAACAAATTCCTTACCCAGTGCAGACCTGCTGGAGAGTGATAAACCACACATACAAACGCACAATTATACACACACTCCAGAGGCAAATCAGAGGCAAATCCAAGTCTGCCTGGATCACACTTGGTTCCCACCAGACAGCACTGAGAGAGATGCAGCTCTCCACCCTGCAGCCTAACATGCAGTGGAGCAAATGCTCATGTTAGAAAGGAAGGATGAAAGAGGGAATTCATTGCTGGAATAATGTTTTTTTGTTTTTTTTTCTTTTCTTTTATTGATGCCTCAGGTGAGTTTTTATGCACACATGCAATAAGCACTGGAGGTACAGCTGCATTGAGACTAAACAATTAACCAAAACCAAGGTCAGAGTGCTTCTGTGACTTGGGGTCATGGCAGCGTGAACCTCCTTTGGTTTTATGCATGGTGGGTGTCAGCAGGTGTTTGCACATCTTGCATGAGGAAAAATTGATTCATCACCAGAGAACTGTCAACATGCCTAAGTGCACCTACTCCCTTTCTTGCCTGTTCAGCATATTGATTTAAAGACAGTGTAAACAGTCAACTGCAGTGAAAGCTTAATATTGATACAGCCCCATCACACAGCGAGAAATGTCTCATTTAATAGGATGTGAGAAAGGGAGGGTGCAACACTACTGCTGGTTAAATGTGAACATTATACAGCAATAAAACGAGCTGCAGACACACTACTAAAGTGTTTGTAATCTGTGAAGACAATGATGTCTAATGGGAGTACTGTGAATAGTAAAAAAAAAATGGGAGGAGGGTGGAGTCTCAATGCTCTGTTTCTTGGTAATAATAAACTGTATATTGGCAATAGTTAGCATTTGGTGCAATAAATGATGGATACCACATAAACAAGTTTTTAAAAATCAAATGGAAAATGCAATTAAGGAAGTTATTAATAACTCTCTCTCTCTCTCGCTCATTTTCTACCGCTCTAAGGGTCGCGGGGGGGGGGCTGGTGCCTAACTCCACCTGACATAGGGCGAGAGGCAGGGTGCACCCTGGACAGGTCGCCAGTCCATCACAGGGCCACATAGAGACAGGCAACCATTCACTCTCACATTCACACCTACGGGCAATTTACAGTGTCCAATTGGCCTAATCCCCAAATCTGCATGTTTTTGGACTGTGGGAGGAAGTCGGAGAACCCGGTGAAACCCCCCCACACACACACACAGGAAGAACATGCAAACTCCATGCAGAAGGGCCCTTGTTCCGACCGGGCCACAAACCTAGGACCCCTTGCTCTATATATACACGTTTTTTTAGATGACAATGAGAATTAGGGGAATTAATTTTTAAATTAATTGTCCAATTAGTATTAATAACTCCTTATGGATATTATATGTTACTGCAGGCTGTAAAACTTCAGAAGTATCAATGCCAAAAACTCAAACCTACTTAACTTTAAACACACACACTGGTTTCCATGCCTTCAAAGAACATTGCATTGACTTACCCAAATTTCCTGGACATTTACTCCGCCCTAATAACCTGACCCTAACCATAACCTGATTTTAGTCCCTATAAGGAAGACAAGTCCCCATTATGTGACTGTGTGAACAGATTTAGGTCCCCACAACATGAGGAATACCAGGTACACACAGACACATTGCACATCTGCACGATTTTTGTACACATTACACATATGTACATGTTGTTCATATGACAACTCTTATTTTTATGATTAATTCAATTGTATTGTCTTTTTGCAGCATCAATTGTTACAAAATTTAAACTTAACTTGCAGTATTATTTATCATTTAAACATATTTTATTGATAGGTTTGCTATGCACCTGTTGTTTCTCTCGTATGGTGATGTGCAGATGATGAAGGAGACTCCGCCGACACTGTATTTCTTGCATATAACAATGTTTATTACAAGGAAACACAGCATCTAAACAGACATCCCGGTGCTGTCTGTGAGAGGATCAGCCAACAATGTGATACCCCTAACTCCAGCTTCTACCCCTATCCTTATATACACTCAGCTCTTGCTTCCTCAGGATACTGGGGCCCCCTGTGTAAACACCCAGGTTGAAAGTAAGCTTAATTCCATAACTAACCTTTAACCTTCAGAGTCAAACAGATATCACTCATGTCCATGAACTCAAAACAACAGCTCGTTATCATCTGGTTGCATCTGGTCATGGAATGTCAGACACCTCACACCAAAACATCAAAGTCAATTCTTTCTATGTTCAAAAGCCCATTTGGCAATTGACCAAATTCTGATTCTGAAATAAAATGCAGAGAAAATGGACTCCTGATGGTCATTTTGGCTGTCGGTTTGTGGTCATTAACAGCTGCCACAGCCTATTGTTTTCACGATATGAGAGTGCATGTGTTTCATAATGGGCAAAATGTGCATGTGGAGATTCTCATTCATTCATGTCATAGTTGTCAACAACCATGTCTACTTGCTCCTGATTCAACGCCTTTATGGGAAAATGTAGTGTACTCAAAGATGACAGTGTTCCGATGCAAGAGTCCTGGCAATTTGTGACAGAATCTCAACATTCTTGACAGGTATTGGAGCGAGTGTTTGTTTTCTGTTTTGTTGTTTATCATCAGTTTGTGTCTTTGGTTTGACATTTGTCTTTTGGTGCTTGTGGTCTTTCATCTCTCCAGACACAACTGATTCCAGATAAATAAAAATGTCCTGGCTATGAAAAAAACAATGTTATGGAATTTGTGTTAAAAAAAAAATACACTCACAGGATATCTATACCCTGTATATCTCATATGAAGTGCTGCAGTGAATGTTATTCTGGCCTCAACCAAGAGCCAGACATTGGATGCAATAAAAAGAGCCTAGAGGCATCATGTTCACTATGTGCTCATTTCATGCCCTTGCAAGAGACAGAGCAATCTCACATGACAGCTGCTGGACAACAAGCCGTTCGAGATGAGCCTTGCATTTCGTGCTGCATAGCAAACTAGTAACTGCCCTCCTTGTCTGTGTGTGTCATTAAGTCAGGCAAAGTGAAACATGTCATTCGGTCAAAGCGACATAGGACACACAAGAGGGAGCAGACTGTAAAGGAAGCGGGAACCTGTGCTGAATGCCAAATAAGTCAGCTGTTGACAAAGTGCAGGGACCGTTGAGAGCAGCTGAGTGAGTGGACTGAAACTGAGGTGGCATGGTCAGGTTGTTGTGAAGATGCTAGTAGTGATGCGGAAACATATTTCCCTAGAGGACCCGGACAAAGAACTAAAATATAATAATAAGCAATTCCTGTGTCTTCATACTGTTAATTATCAATCCTTAACTATCACTTTATCTAATCATTAGTAAAATTTGAAAGTGTCTATAGATAGAAGTATATAATGAACAGACTTTTCCCTCACTAATCAATTCCATTCCACTGAAGACCCACAACTGTAAAACAATTGGCTGCATGTACAGTATGTACATAGTCAGACAGGAGGGATAACACAGCCTGTTTGGTGCCAACAAGCTTTCAAACTCACCAGCTGATAAAAGGCAGAAAATATTTTAATAAAATGGAACAGTACAAATCAACAGTAACCATAAAGCTCCACTCACAAACACAGATGAAGTAATGGAAATTGTTTACATTTGAAGAGGCTGAAAAAAAAAAAACATTTTAACATTAAAAAAAGAAACATTTGAAACAGATTTTTTTTCTTCATCTGAGCCAAGCAGGTCATCATGTCTGGATGAGTACAAAAGGCATATTAAGGACATTACTTCTCATATAAGGGATGAATGACATGAAGCTAAATTACATTACTTATTTCTATTTCTTTTATTGGACACATCCATGCTTAATTGCTGTGTAGCTGTTTCTTTTGTAATTACAGTACCACAAATCCTGTCAAAAAGGTTTTTCTGTGTTTGCTTTATTACAGTTCAAAAGGGCCAAACTAAAGTTTTTGTTGGGCAAAATAACTTGGTAAATGTAAATGAGACCACATCCATGTAGGAAAGACTTTAACAGCAAAAGACAATAATCAAAGACGGTAGCCTTGTTGATGACCTCCAACTTCTGTCATACACATGCCACATAGTGACAAATAATGCTTCAAAAAAGTCGCTTATTGTCTGTATGACCACTTTTACTGTACAAATACTTGTTTTATGTACAGTGGGAAAAATATCCTTGGTCATGGAAGACTGTATGAGTGTATTGTTGTTGACAAACTGGTCTGAGATGCATTCAATAGGAAAATGGCAGAAGAATGAGCGAGTAGATGAATGGATAAGTGAACAGATGGGCGTTGGATGGGGTAATGTTTCATGCAGCAGACCGCCGACGGATGACAAATGCTCCTCTCTGCAGCTGTCCCAGGTAGATCCTCATCTTTGTGCTGTCGCTTGTTTTCCTCACCCAAATCTGAAGAGCAAAGACAGAGAAAAATACTACAGTTGAGTCATGAAAAAAACCCAACAAACAAAACAAAATGATGCCTTCCAGAGTGGCCATCACTGGTGAGACATGTCATAGTAAAACATCACTAGCTACTGTGAACCAGGCTGTCATCAGACATCCAAAATGGTTATAGTTAGAAAACAAATTCAAAATGTTCATTCATACAGTATGTATATACACGTAGCTAATACAGTTGAGGGCGAAATTATTAGCCCATATGAAAAATTTTAAGAGTATTTTCCAAGTGCTGAAACAGAGCAAATAATTTTTAACACAGCTTTTTGTGCTGAAACAGAGCAAATAATTTTTAACACAGCTTTTTCCAAACATCCTAGTTTTATTTTGGATACTTCCATTATTTGACTTTGCACACAGAAATGAAGTTATTCCACAAAAACCAAAAACTGCCAATGTCAAAATTATTACCCCCCTTAAAAACTGACCTTTTCATTGAGCCATAGAACAAACCACTGTTGGGCAATGATGTGCTAAACTGTAATGCTCAAAAAAATCAAAGTTAAAACTGAGGGTTATCCCCCAATTTACACACAGTATAAAATCTTCAGTAAGCTGTCACCTGAGAAAGCATCATGCCAGTTTAGACTTGAGACTTGAAGGATTGTTGATGCTCACAAAGCAGGGAAAGTGTATACAAAGTTATCTCAGCATTTCCAATTGTCAAGAACTGGAGTGAGAAGCATCATCAAGAAAAATCAAAGAGAGCCATACAATACAGAACAAGCCTGGCAGAGGTAGGAAGAGAAAGAGTTCAAAGACTAAGATGCGTCTAAAGAACTGCCAAGACTCAGCAACTGTAGTCGTCTCAAAGAAAATTACTAGAGCTCTGCACAGAAATGGACTGGGATTGCAGAACAAGAGGAACTCAACTTCTGCAGAACACCTTCAAGCCAGACTGAATTATACTAAGACATCCTGGACAAAGATTATGCCTAACAGAAACATGTCCTTTGGTCAGATAAGACGAAACTAGAGCTCTTTGGCCATTATGGAGACATTATGGTTGGAGAAAGAAGGGAGAGGCATATAACCCAAGGAACACCGTCCCCCACAAGTTGTTGGTGTATTTTGCTGTGGGGATGCCTCAGTGCATCTGGAACTGGGAATCTCGTCAAGGTGGAAGGAATCATGAAGACATAAGGATGTGTGTAGATTGTGAAAGTTAACCTGAAGCAGTCAGCAGCAAAACTGGGTCTGGGTCGTCACTTTTTCTTCCAACACGACAACGACCCAAAACATACGTGGCTCCTGGTGAAGAACGACCTCCAGAAGACCAAAGTGAAGGTTACTGACTGGCCAGCAAAAAGTCCTGACAAATCCCGTTGAAATTCTTTGGGGTAAACTGAAAACTAAGAGTTTGAGAGATTTGCCAAAGAAGAATGGGCTGGGATTCCTCATGAGATGTATCAGAGACTTGTTGAAAACTACAAATGACTGCAGGCTGTTATCCAGCAAAAGGGAGACACAATTGACTATTGGCATCACAATTGACTATTGGCATCAGAGGGCTAATAATTTTGACCCTGGTAGTTTTTTGCAGAATTTAATTTCTATTTGTGTTAAAATCCTTTGCTCTGCATAAGAGAAATTGGAAAATACTTTTAATACAATGAAGGAGTTCATAATAATTTCATCCTTAACTGTATGTCTTCTCACTCTACCACTCATGTAAGTAGTATTGTCTGGTCTTCCACTGAATTCAATCATGAAACCAAAGCATTTGAAAAGAGGCGTGTGAAAGTGTGTCTGGTTCTACACCATAGAAGAAAAAGTAATAGTTCATATTATTGCTCAAGATTGGTGCAGAGCACACAGAGAATTGCACATTATTAAAGACTGAGCAAACAATTTTATAAAATCGATTTTAGATCTTTTGAATAAAGATCAAGATCAATCAGAAAAAAAAATCATATTTTTTTACCCAGCCCTAGTGTGTCTTAATACCCATCTAATGCTCTGGTGAGTATTTACATTAACAAAGCAGTGAATGTGGTCAAAATAGTTTATCAACACCCTTTCAATTAGTAAAATCAGTTGCGTATGCGACAGGAGCTGGAGCTTACCTCATTGGTTCCGACTGAGCTGATGACACAGCTAATTTTTGTGTTGTCCTTTGATTCCAAGTATATAGCCTGGCTTTTGTGGTACCTATCAGCAAAAAAAAAAAAAAGTTAACAAAAAAGAAAAAGGAAAAAAACACATGCATTTACAGTGAGTAATGGAGGATAAACACAAGTGCAGACAGGGAAGCAGTTCATTATTCATAATTTTACCCAGCTGAATAAACCACATTCCTCTTGAGATAGCACTAAATAGATAATTGGAGTAGAGAGTCAAAACCAAAAGTCTATTTTAATGGTTTCAAATTGTCAGAGGAAAAAACTGACACAAGGGAGAAGACTGACAATGAAAGCATTCGATCATTTAAAGTCAACAATGAATAATGACGCACGTGTCACTCTGTGGCTCCTTGTAGAGCTTTATTTTTGTAATAAATAAATGAGACTTTGTACATAACTCGCAGCCATGACCTCGACTTCCCTGCCTGTGTCTGACAAGTTTAAATTATTACATTTCTTTAAATTACCTTATGTTGCAAAGCATGGCTGACGCAGAGGTCTGCTCTCAAACAGAAGGGTGTCAGAACTCTTTGATCAAGGATTTTTATTCTCTTTACATACATCACCTACATTTTCTGAACTTCTATTGTGGCTTCAAGTACCAGCACTGGTACTTGACTTTCTGTAGCAAAGATAAAAAGAAGCTCCATCAAAGAGCCCCGAGAGCTTATAAAATGATATTTGAGGACCAGCCAAACTGGAGAGCCATGAAACCCATGGCAACATGGCCATCTAGTGGTGACACACCGTTAAGGGAGAAACAGTAGGATGGCTGATTTGGGGGTATGAAACTCAATAATTACCATCTTTTGTCGTAGTAAAGTTTCCCTTCCTCGATGCGTGCCTCGTAACGCTGAGATGGGTTGTCGATGGGAGCTGAGGGCACGTGTTCTGGAGATGAGGGGGACACTAAAGAGGGATAAAGGTCTGATTAGCAAAACCCTGCTAAACCTTTTAGGAATATTCTTACATTTGTCAATTATACCATCTTAGTGTGACTCAAACGAGACTGCATGTCAATGTCATTTGATATCAAGTACGAGTCTGGAAAAAGTGTAGTCACCTCCCACTCTCAAGAGGCGTGACCAATGGATGCAGATGAAAATACCTCTGTACTCAACTGGATAGGCCTACTACCACCAATCAGACCAATGATCCAGACTGTGTATGTATTGGCTTCTAATGACTTTTGCCCTGGGCAGCTCCATGGAGCAAGTGGCTTAAAATGGAAGCAACAGCCGAATCAAAAGACAGCTGCTCTTCAGTGGCCGCCATGTTGGATGCTTTCTCTGTCATCATCGCATTAAGCCCACCACTAGCGCACCAGGGGTTTGTGATTGGTTCCCCTTCTAGGAGATTCTTTAGTTAGCCAAAACAGCATCCTTGCCAGACATGTCTGCAGAGTGTAATCAAATTGCTGGCAGACTCAGCTGGGTGGACTCAGGCTACAAGTTTGGTTTTTTACTGTGAGGAGAGCACCTGCATAATTAACCATTAGCAATAAAGCAAGCGAATAAGTGAAATTTCTGAAAAGAATAAACATTTTTTTACTTAAACTAGGAGCTCAAAGTGTAAATAAAGAGAACGTGATGGCTGACATACCTGGTCGTTTTGGTGACTTAAGCTGTGAAAAAGAAGTTGAGAAGAAAATTATAGAAATTTGTAAAATAAATATTATTAATCATGATGTGACTTTCAT
The DNA here is from genome assembly GCA_016785285.1 of Brachirus orientalis. NCBI lineage: Eukaryota > Metazoa > Chordata > Actinopteri > Pleuronectiformes > Soleidae > Brachirus > Brachirus orientalis. The sequence goes on from JAFBJR010000190.1 coordinate 3,501,138, forward strand.
TCAGAAACACTCACTTTATTAAGTGTTCTTAGATCTTCCATTATCTGTTCATCTGTCAACAAATAATTTAGCTGAGGTTTGAAGAGTTAAGGAAGATGAAACAGTCATTATGAGGACACAATTCACCAATGTTTGTTATGCATAGCTTCAGCATACTGAAATTACAGGATTTGACTGATGTTATGTTGCCATGTCACTTGTTTCTTTAAAGGTGAAGTAGGTGACCTATTTTAGGCATTATTGAGCAATAATTCCAAAAAAATCTAATAATGTAAATAAATTAATGAGAACATCTACACCTCAGGTCTTGGGGAAATCTGGAATGCGATAGGAGATTTAACCAATCACAGGAAGGTTATAGTCAAATACTACTGAATAATTAACCTTCCACACATTTCCCTTAAGTATAGGAAGGATATCTGGTGCAGGTTTTCTCCGTTTATCTGGTATTGGGACTGGATCATTGGGCCGTCTTCTGAGCTTTCGAGTCATGATAGGTTTTACTTCCATTGAATCTGTGAATGAATGATAGAATGACAAATGGTGATTGAAAAATGGTATTCAGTGTCAAGTTGTTTTTTTTAAATGCACATTCCTATTTTATGAAATACAACCACACAAGTCAAAATGACAGACAGCAACATCTTGACCACTTGTTTTACTCAACTCCAACCAAATGCACAATCTTACCCCATTTCTCGCTTCTGCTCAAGTTCCTGATTAATCATAAAATTCTGGCTCCCTTACCACCCGTCAGCTCCATTGTTAATTTTTCATTCTCGATCATCTTCTTTTTCTCCTCAAGCTCTGCAATTAGGTTTTCTTTCAGTTCCACCTTTTTATCATCAAACTCCTTCACTGCTGCCTTCTTCTCCTTGATATAGTTCCTCTCCACCTGCTCTGTCTGCAGAGGGTTGACAAGCAGTAATGATAGGGAAAGAAAAGATGTTTTCTTTGTAATATTGCAAAAAGGAAGGTTACTTTCAAATAAATTATAGTATATTACTCACCTCGAGTTGAAGAAAAAGATCTGTAAAAGAAAAGAGAACCATTAATGGTCATATTAAGCAAGCATCACCTACATGTCACTGTAAAATTAGATACATCTGTCAAATAAAGTCAGCTTTAATTGGAAAAAAAAAGAAAGATTAAGAAGAGAGAGTAAAACAAAGGTCTCCAGCCAAAATACCCAAAAACATTTGGCAAATATTTAGGAAATTGAAACAAGGGAGAAAATAAAGCTGCTGCATTAGAGATGCATCTTTTGTATAATTCAGCAAACTAAAGTGATTATACTGAGAGTATGAAAACAAAGTAGCAAATGTGTTAATAATGGCCAAATTCTTTTCCTGCAGAAAATGTCTTTTACAGAATATACACCGCATTTGTCCGGTACACTTGAGAGCATTATTAATTAGGGGTGCATGATATAGAAAAGCTTCGACAAAACACAGGTGTTCCTACTGTGACTGTAAATGAACGTACTTTGTGGAATCTGTAATTCATGTTATATAAGGACTTTATACAGTCAGGTTCATAAATATTGAGACATCGACAAAATTCTAATCTTTTTGGTTCTATCTAGCAACACCAAAAGACCTGGAAGACCACAGAAAACAACTGTGGTGCACGACTGAAGAATTCTTTCCCTGGTGAAGAAAACAGCCTTCACAGCAGTTGGCCAGATCAAGAACACTCTCCAGGAGGTAGGTAGGTGTATGCGTGTCAAAGTCAACACTCAAGAGAAGACTTCACCAGAGTGAATACAGAGGGTTCACCACAAGATGTAAACCATTGGTGAGCCTCAAAAACAGGAAGGCCAGATTAGAGTTTGCCAAACAACATCTAAAAAAAGCCTTCACAGTTCTGGAACAACATCCTATGGACAGATGAGACAAAGACTAACTTGTATCAGAGAGATGGGAAGAGGAGAGTATGGAGAAGGAAAGGAAAGAAATATTTTGATCAACCCTCTGACAGCAATGTGAGCATCAGTCTTCATAAAATCGGGGTAAAAAATTACGTTAAATACATCCAGAAGATCATGAATAAGTGTAAATCACAGAGTGACAGCTGACTGAATTAATTGAGCAGCAAGATTAACAAATTCTAGTTGTTTAGTTTGGTCTGGACCAGGGTAACCACACAGATTAAATCTCTGTGGTAGTTTATGCACCCCTGCTTTCATCCAACTGACTGGCCAAAAGCGGCTAGGATAAGTGACATATCCTGGCTTAATCCCTTATCTTGGTTTTCGTGCATCAGTGTGGATAAATCAGAGGCAGCACAGTTCTGTCTCTAACTTGCCTGCGTTTCGGAGTCTCTCTTTGTACTGCTGGTCCAACTTCTTCATCCTCTTCTGATACTCCTGCAGTGTACCTGAATGGAAAAAGAAAGAAATGCATCTGTCTACAAATATTTTTAAAAAGGTCACACGGAATGGTCTTTTTGAACCAAAGAACGAGATTACTGATGTCTACTTAGATAAGTTAAACAATATTTATGGTCAAAAACCTCATAGTCTCTTCAGATTAAGCCAGTGTATTACTGCTTTGCTTCTGAGCTAATGCCCACGCCCCAGAACACTGAGTCTCTTGTGATTGGCCAGCTACCAAGCGCATTTCCCACTCGCTTGTGATTGTTATGAGGATTTGACAATATCATCTAAATAGTAATTTCCAAGTAAGTATCAGGCCCCAAAATTCTATTATGACTTAGGTGTTTGTTTGTGGAGTGAAACTAATTCAATTATTATGTTATTAATTATGGTACAGCATAAACATGTAATTATGGTTTCTCAAAACGTTTGTTAAGCAATAATTTGAGCATCTACATTTTGAATTAAATTGATAAAATTACATTTAGATTTACAGCCCAAAACATGTAAGTCTCTCCACAATCTCTACATCCAGCATCAGTCTGAGCCTTAATATTAAAGCGGTGGCCATTGCAGATAATGGTTTGTCATCAATTATCATGGTTTCTCTTTTCAGTCAGAGAAACTGTCTGAGCTTTTTAACCACCTATGAAACTTTCCTTTACAGCCCAATGCTACAATCCCATTCCACCACTGTGACTAATAAGAAAGGATTTGGCTGTGTTCTTCAAACAATCTCTTGTGAAACTAAATCCCCAGCCTGTCACAAATCCCAGAAAATAAACTGCACCAGTCAGTCACACTTGGCAAGAAAAACAAAAAAAACGACTCTTCCAATCATAAGAATAAATCCGAGTGATTACCTTCTTGTAACTGCTGCAGCTGTCTTTTTAGGGAGGCCAGTTTATCTTGGTACATTCTGCAATGGAATAAAGTAGAGTATATTTTCATACTACATTCTAGTGCAATAATCATTGCAATACAATTTCCTTTGAGATAACACATGTTTACAACTACTTTGAATATTTTACCTCAGATGTTTGGAAAAATGTTTTTTTTTTTTTCTGTCCTTAAGGAAGTTTAAACCCACAATTAAAATTTCTTTCAACTTTCACTCAGGAGCAATTATATGTTTTTTAACTATCAAGTATTCATCACAATTATTAACTGACCAAACTGAAATGCAAGTTAGCATTGTAACCTTTTTGGTCATATTTTGTGCTGAGTCAAACTCAAAATCCCTGTGCTGTCAACAGCTGTGGTTTGTTTTGATTTTGATTTTTCTGTAACTGTCATGGCTGTGTTTGTGCTGCACCTTTATAGTAATCTCTTGCTGTGTTTGTGTTTGTTGTTTACTTTGTGCTTTAATGCTCCTAAAATGAGCTACTGAAGGATGCAAAACTGAATGTCAGTGAAAACTGGCAATAAACATACCATAGTATATGACTCAGTCCTTAACATGGACTGAGTAATAATAATATATATATAATTTTAAAAATAGCTACGGAATGACAAATACAAACAAACAAAAAAACACTCACTGTTCTTTGATTTCCACATAGTCATCCTCGTCATGCTTGGCGAGGTCTGTTTCACTGGCATCCTCTGTGTCTGGGGGAAAAGGCAATGACAAGAGAAGACCTTAATACAATTTCAAAACTAAAAACCTAAAATTGATTGGGTTTGAGAAATAAACTAATGTATTGTGTTGCATCATTAGACAATTATTTAATTCAATTTTCAATTCACGAAAAACAAAACTTGGTGCAGCTGGGCTCCGTTCACTGTCAGACAGACAGGAAGGCTTGGCATCAGATCAAAGGACGTGCGTGGCAGTGGAAAGGTAATGGTGTATAGTTTGGGAATGCCCTCTGCTGTGTTGGATTCGGACACCGGTGTGTTGGCAGTGGACACATTACATACACGGACCACCGGGATCGAAAGTTCGGTTAGACAACGTTGAGGTGAGTGCGTCTGCATCCAACGATCAGTGCTCGTAAATGTGATTTAATGTCATTGCTACGACGAGCGAAGCGTCAAGCATTTTACCGCATGATAAGAGGATTAAGAAACCTTCCTTGGCTAACTTAGCCGTGCTGTCACACCAGCAGCAACTCTCTTGGGACGGAGCTAACGTGTTTAGCAGATGCTTCTGTTTCTATGATGTGGCAAGTTTAGAAGCCAAGTTCGCAAACACTAGGCAAAGCGACTGTCACCTGATGTTACCTTCGATGCCTCCGAGGCCCGGTCGTGTTGAGCTGACACAGCAGCTTTCATTTTCGGTTAGCATTTAAGCGCTAGCTGAAGTTAGCTCTGTCTGCGGTTAAAGAGTATCCCGAAACAGAAGCGTGAACACATCCGGGGGAAACACAAAAACAAAGGTGAATCGCTTTGAAATCAGTGTCAGTAAACTGTCTGACCTTGTAGTGTTGACATCGCCTCGTTTCTCTGCCCTTCTTTCCCTTTCTCTGCAACTCGTCCCGTCTCGGTGAACAGTGTGAAAAGGGCAGTGCAGTGGACACAACACGCAGTGTTTCGCCAGGCTGGCGACCTGTCAGTGCCCAGAGCCAACGTTACGTAGCTAATTAGCTAATTAACACTATGAAGTTATCCCACATTAATAAATTATTCATTAAAACTGTATCAGTACAAGACACCTGATGCGAAACATGTCCACACTAACGTTAGTACTTTTTTTGGATTGTATTGGCCAACGACTTATTTCCGCCTGTGGTAATTATGCGCATTAAGTTTTTCGACGTTCCATGCGTAACGGTAACTGGTTTCAACACATAGCATTTTTACTTTTAAGCGTTTTAAACGTGCGTGTCGTGAAGGCGTTATCTATTCTTATACCATCTCCTGAAATGTTTCTGGGCAGGAACTTGGTTGGCGGCGAACTAACATGTTACGTAGCTAGCAAGCTAACTGTACGTGTGCTGCAGCTCTGTAGCCTTTCACATTTGATCAATTTGAATTTGAATAATGAACGGTGCATGAGAACTCAATTTCCAGTCACATCCGAAGGAAGCGTGGATCGATCCAAATACTGCGTTTAAATTAAGTTACATTTATGCAATAGTAGTCCGTTTCTTTTCCAACAAGTAGTCAGAGCCCGATAGATAGGGAGCTTTCGTTTAACGTTACCTTCTTCTGAGTCTCTTCCCCTAAAACTACGGTCGTCGTCGTCATCCACGCTATCAAGCTCTTCCTCGTCGTTGTAATAATCCACCATGGGCGACAGTAAAGTCGAAGCCATTTGTTCGCTGGAAAAAATGTAAACAAACACTAAAAAAACAATCGATTTGTGTTTTGCAGCTTGGCTTGGAAAAGCGCCTACAACTGACAGGACCTCTGAGGATCTGGCTGTCTGACCTTATGCCTGTATAAAAGTTTTCTATTATCAAACATTGATAATGGGAAACGCATTTGAATCTTCAAGAAACGGCATATACAATGTAAGATAAGGTTAACATTATAAAATCTGTATATTTCATATACACATTTAACACCTTAACAAAACATATAAAGAGAACATGGTTGAGAACACCTACAGCTGCGGGGTCTCTTTGTTTTGGCTGGTTTACTTCAGGTTTGCGTTCACTGTCCTCCAACACGAGTGAAATATGCGATTATAATATTTTTCTCAATCAAACCACCACCATTTAAGGTGTTTTTCGACTCCTATCTGTTCACCTGCCACGAAACTGATACTTTATATTTGCATTGTGCGTAAACTAAACACTTTAAAGGGCAATACGATTTCCCATTCCATTTTTATTCAGACATTGAACTTAGCATCACCATGCTATACCAGCCAACATAGTTGATTTAAGACATTTCAAAAGTCTTGACATAGCACAAGGAACATAGCATTAAAAGTACCCAGTATTATCATGTTTTTTTTTGGTTTTTTTTGAAGATGAAAAAGTGGCTACTAAAACATGGGATTGTCTGTTATTTGGTATTTGTAATAGTGAATAATGTTCTGAAAATAAGCTTGGGATATTTTTTATTTATTTTTGTTTTGTTTTGTTTTCTCTCTGTTCTCTGGTCCTGCCACTGCCTCTTGCCTCTGTCAAGTCCACAGTCACACAACCATTCTGCCATTTCATGATCAAGTATTAAGTGACAACAAAATATTGTGTACTTTTAATGTATTAATTGTTTTGTGTCACTTTATTCTGGTGTTTCAATGATGTATGTCTCATAGGAATAATTGGCAAGGCCTTATGGGTTTGTTTTTGGTTTCTCTTGCACATGTAACCTTTTGTACAGTTTATAAACATATTTATATTTCATCTTGTACTAATAAAATAAATTCATCCTAATGGCTGTATTTTTTTTCTTAAGATACAGGTATGTGGTAAGCCTGGCTAACGCCAGACTGCATCTCAGTCTCATTTGCGAGATCAAATCAAATAGCTGGCAGAATGGGTTCACCCAACTCTTATGTAGTTAATACGGTTGAAATTTTAAATACAAACAGCAAGTGGCAGCATTTCACCATATAATACACCAAGGAGAAGCGCCGGTCGCTGGATTGCCATTTTTGAAGTTGCAACAGAATTGGTATGACTTACTTCATGGATCTTTTATGAATGGTAAAGAAAAGGTGTGAAGGTGTTGTGTTTTTTTTTACTTGTTATTCATAGAAGCTCTGCTGAAGGGATTGAAAACGGTTTGCTTTTCACTTGAGCACACTTGCTCAACAGGCATTTTGTATTTAAAAGGGGACAGAAAAAAGGGGAAAGGAGCTCGTGCTTCAGTGCAACTTTATTTCCGGCCGACTGTCTGTCAAATGAGCTGTCAAACCCGCGCGAGGGGTTGAGCTCGTGCTACTCCGTCATTCAGGAAGTCCACACCAACTGACAGCACTTCACTTAAGTCGCGCCGACATCTTCATTGTCGGACTAAACGCTCCTGAAGTGCGCCCGCTTCTCAACAACGACGACTTTTCCGCGTTCTACAAAAAAAGAGAGGTGAGTGTCTGATTTCCCTCTCTGCTGTCACCGTTTCTTGTAACAGCTCCAAACTGATATGACACTTCCTCTTGTCTGAGCGGCTAAGCTACGGTAGCTACAGAGCACAGCGGGTTTAAAGTGGACCCAAACGCGCTTCCTGCCGTTGTAGGCTTTGCACCTGAAGTTGTAAATGAGCACCGTCGCCTGGGTTCGTCGGTGTACGGCTTGTTGTGTGAATGCCAGTCCAGTCAGTGATGGTGAGTACTGAGAGCAGCGGCAGCAGTAGCATCGCTGGTGGGGGGGGGGGGGGGGGGGGGGGGGGGGGGGGGGGGGGGGTGAAGTGTGTTTAAGTGCGTAGGTCTGATGGTTGTAGCGGTCCTCAGCCAAGTGTGTGTTTGCTGATTGGCGTGTATGTGCACCTGCTGTAAACCTCCGCCGAATACTTGTGGGATATTGACGGTTGTGAAGCGGCGGATGAGACGTTCTCTCCTCTGTTTGGTCTCGTCCTCAGCGGGTGAGTATGAAGAAAACGGATGACAGGTCGAACATGTAGCGCACAGTTGAAGATGGGGTTTATTTTTTTTGTTTGTAAATGACGACACAGCAGCTGGAGGCTGTGCAAACTCTGTTTTAGTGTTGTCATAAAATGTGGGTCGCTGTGCGCGAGTCTGTCACACGTTAAATGACCGTGGCACCTTCCACTGCACCTTTTCATTGTTGTGAGATTTTTACTATTACTGCACAGTCCCACTGGCTTCGTTCAACGAACCACATTTTACTACATTTACTACGCCTCCTTGCAGTCGTCAGCCAGTCAGGCATTAACCCGTCAGCATCTTGAATGGCATCATTTTGCATTCAGTAAAGCCATAGTCAACAACTTGTACGTTATTTTCCTTTGTATGCATGCAGCGCCTGGTTAAAGGTGAACGCAAACGCGCTCGACATGACAGATGTGCAGAACAAGCTGAGCACGAAAACCCAAGCTGACCCAACATGATGTCATCTCTTGTTTTGTAGAGCGCCGGGTTTCAGCGTGTGCCTCTTTGCGTATCGTTTATGAATATGTTCCTCTAATGAAGAAGGGGCCTGCCCACGCAATTTCAGGATTTAATCCCATACAGTGACGCCCCCCCCCCCCATGGTATTCAAATATTCATAGTATTTTCTCTATTTCTATCCGTTCAGAGCAGCGATGTGGTGTGAACTCTTTTCACACAAATTTGTTCAGCAAAACAAAGACATGACTTGTTTGACGTTGAGTTAGTCGTCAGGGTTTGAACTAGGGCTGCAACCAGCTCTTGTTCTTATTATCAAATGGTTTTGTGGTCCATTGCATTTTTAAAAGTGTAGTCGGCCCTTCCTGGCTTTTCTACACTGAGAGGCTCTTGTTTTAAGAAGCATAAATACAATTTTCTTGTTTTCCGTGTCAAAAAAAAAAAGATAAGCCGGGCCATTGTGCAAGTCCACTTGTTGACATCACCCTTTAGATTTATTGTCAACCTCCTGACCATGCCACTGAGAAAGGGAACAGAAAGTGACACACTTCCTTATTAGTGATAATAGAGCAGTTGAGCTTTTATGATCTACTCTGATTGCACAATTTGAAGGTACAGTATTTCCATCAACCATATTTTTTTGGCTAATACAGAGGGCATGTATGGTTAAAAATGCAGTCGGCTGATAATACACAGGTTATGAGGCTTGTGCTCTTGTCCCATTGGACCCAACTGAGGTTAACTACATCTGGTGACATAAAAGCATTTTATCGGAGGTTATGAAACTTGCGACGTTTAAGACCAAGGGTCAGAGGACCAAAAAGTAACTACAAATATTTTTCATAGGCTTACAATATCACTGTTCATTGTTTTTACACGTTCTTCTGCTTCCATTGGGCCTTTGTTAAACACTGTGTGACACTGATCTGTTTACGGAACATGAGAGGGAACTTCCTTTAGAAAGGTACTGCAAGCATAATACTTATTGCCCTGTCTTTTTATTGAACTGAGTGACAGGTTATTGATACATTAGCCAGGGGTTTGCTCATGAATTTGCACACATCCTTTGAAGTACCAGTGCTGTGGTATTGCTCTGAAAAGGAAACAACTAGAGCAGCAACTAACGATTATTTTCTCGATTAACTGAGTATTCGTTTGGTCCATAAAATGTCAGAAAATGTTTAAAAATGTTTATTGGTGATTCCCAAACTCAAAACGATTATGTTCTCTGTAGTCTTGTTTTGTCCAGAAACCAACATTTGTCAGTTTTAATGATTTCTTTGTTAAATGGAGCAATGGAACAAAAAAATATTCACATTGAAGAAGCTGACAAATCTGAAAGCTTGTTTTTAATTATAAAAAAAATATAAAACTGAATAATTGATTATCAAAATAATTAAAATTAATTAATTTAGTAACTGATTAATAATCGATTCATCTAATAATTACTGCAGCTATAGACAACAGCTGCTCTTGACAATTCGCTGATGTGGCTGTCAGAGACGGGGGGTGTGAGTTGAAAATGCTGCCACTGAGACTATGTTCACACTACATGCAGACACCGATTTACACGCTAGACTAAGTCACATGGTGAGTTTTTTTAAGCTGTGCAGGCATTCAATATCTCACAAGAGGATTGTGATCAACCACAAATTACTTTAGTGTGCTTATATTTTAGGTGTCATGTGGTATGTGACTGCAACTAGTCCTCTGTGACTCCTTTGAATACGTTATTTTGGCTCACCAAAAATCCAAAATCTACATATAGTATGTAGTGCAGTCTGTTTAAGTACTTCATGTCAGAGCCATTGACCCTGTAACTGCATAGTTACACCTGTTCTGCTCTGCTGGTGGAAGAAAGACTTATTATATGTCCTGCATGTGTCTGTTGGTTTCCTTTTTTATATAGACATAAAGTTGGTGCCTTGGTTGTATCTCAGTTTTGGAATTCTGCCAGGCTGGTGACAGCATCATCATGCTGGTGTTGGACCCAGTTTGTTAATACTTTGCCACGTGCATTCCTGTGACATGCATGCAAGTCTCAGAAGGTAGAACTTGGCAAACACTGGACGCTGGGGCTGAGAGTATTAAATTGGCCAAATGAAACAAGTCATACTCACCAATGGTGTAATGGCAACTTGTTGAGCCAAACCATTTTGAAAGGGCAGCATCCAATAGGAAAAGTAATGCTCAGTTGGCTACATACTGAAACTCGCTTACCCGTTTATTCATATTGGAGGATGTGACAAAAAAAAATACTGCTGCAGTGATGTGTCATCAGAACAGCACCATACTGTAACAATCATTACACAAATGATTTGGCACTAATTTAGATAGATATTAATTTTGGATTTTTAACACACTGTGTTCCAGTACTAAGACTAGAAGTGAGTTAACAATCACTGAGATATCAGATAATGCAATACTAAGTTACACTGGTGACTGCAAAATAAACAGGACAGCAGTCTGAGAATAGCGTCTGTGGGTGAATTTCCCTAGCCACTACTGCAAGGATTGTCCCGTTGTATACCAATAAAACTTCACCCATAAACACAAAAACCGATAATGCTAATTATGATTACTTTAAATTGAAATTAAATTAAGGTTAATGTAAAAAGCTGTACTCTGTGATTTCTCTATTTTAGACATCAAAATCAGGAACCAGAGCTGATGAAAACTTGTCATCTTATCATTATTGCTTGTACAGCATGTGATGGTGTCTGTGTGTAAGTATAATTTTAGGTTAACCTCTTTTTTTTTTTTGTTAGTCTGTATTTGTTTTTCCTCACTACAGTACAATGCGGTATTAAGGGTATTGCTAGTAGAACAAAAGTAGCCAGAGGAGGTTGTAATATTGTGAGAAATCATTCAGATTTCCATGCTGCGGAAGAAATAATAAAATTAACACACTTTGCTATCAGATTCAGCAGGCAGATTTGTCTCTGAATATGTGTGAATGGGTGAATGGGATGTAAATACTGAAAACAGTGAAGCTGGAAACCAGTGGAGATGAACTGGATATGGAGAATGTATGCCAAGTGTTGTTAAGGCTGAAACGATTCCTCAACTAACTTGAGTAATTTGAAAATAAAAAGTCCTCATGGCAAAAATGTTTTGCATTGAGGTGACATTTGACTACTGTTTAAACAGAGCATTTTTTACTCGGGGGGGGGGGGGGGGGGAGGGGGGGGGGGGTAGCAGTGATACTGCAACATGTTGAATGTCGACATGTAAACAATACATGACTAAGTAAGTGGACACAACGGAGAGAAAGTTTGGAATAATGTCAAGCTGAAAGTTAAGGAAAATTCTGTTCAGTGTGTTCATTGCAATGCAGAATTAGCTTACCATAATAGTAAGAAATCAATATTTCAGCATCTCAACCACAAGCACCCATTGTATGCATCCAATGCACAGTGCACAAAATACATAAGTAAATGTTAACAACAATGTTAGCATAAAGGTAAATAAATGTTATTGCTAATTTAGATAAATTAGGGCGAAGAAACACATTAATAATGACTGTGTGTAATGATCATTTAGCCATTTAAATCAACATGGCTACTGTATTTATTTAATACACTGAAGGTTTGCTACACCCACTGACCTATGCCTTTGCACTGAAATGTAAATGAATAAAAACGCCTGCTGTGTGGTATTTATCATTTTATGCTGCATATATTTAGAAACTTAGAAACACAGGTTTTGATTTCTGTAGCATTTTATGCATTACTGTACACACTCACTCATTTTCTACAGTATACGTAATTTATTTTTTATTTGTTTTTGCATTGTCAAAATGTTGTGAAATTTGCATTCAAACTATTAAAATGTTTGTTTTTTGTAAAAAAAAAAAAAAAAGTATCAGTTTGGTTGTATGTTGTATATTAACCATTGTGCTTTCATTAATAAAAAAATATTTAAAAAAATAATTTATCTCATTACTCGAATCGATGAAATAATCAGTAGAATACTCGATTAGTAAAACAATCAATAGTTACAGCTCTAGTTACCAGATATATGAGTAAATTCTAATGGTCAAGGAAAGAAAGGTTATAAGTTTCAAATCATGAATGCAACTCAACAGTGACCACCCACTTTTAGGATGGCTCTGGTCCAGGAAGTAAATTCCTCATATTTCCCCATTCATTTTATAGAAAATTTGCACAAAGTAGTTGTAACCCTAAAACAGCTTTGAGATTTTATTGTGACCATTAAAATGGATTAATATAACAAGCACTGTCCCTTAGAGTTTGAGATATGGGTTTTTCAATGGTCGATGCTGATTTTTAGAGAGCAGGGCAGCCAATGGCCGATAATTGATGCCAATTTGTTTTTCTCTAATGAGTTCATCTCTCATAACCGATGATAGCTTTAGTATGCCAGTGTGCCACAGAGAACATAGTCAAGATGCAACATTTATGATGCAGAAAAGATAGGCCAGAAGACAAAAAAAAAGATGCATTTTCATATTTCGTCAGCTTAGTGTGGGCATGTTCTGACATCAATGGGGGAAGGTTGTTACAGCAGGCTTAATCATGGCCTGTTCTGTAAAGGAACCTGGGTGTGAGTAAAATTTAAAATTTAAAGCGGAGCAGGAGGTGACTGTTGCTCCTCTCTAGGTATTCATACCCAAAAATGTTTGCATGGCTGTTATAACTGAGCTTACAGCAGTACTTATGGCAGCAGCATTTTGTACAAATTTCATTTAATCTGTATACACTGATCAGTGGATTTGCTCATGGAGGCAGTAAATCTATGAAAAGCTTTAAAATTGCTTGGAAAGAAGGCAAAGCAGCATGACAGAGAACAATGGGAAGGACAACCCATATTTAGTGACCAGATTCAAACCGACACAGTGGCTAGTATCCAATAAACTGTAGTGAGCTCCAAGTCTGTCACTCTTTTGCTGAGAATATATGATCCTGATGAGAGAATTTGTCTGTACCAGTGTTTTGAATTATTACATAAATTTTCAACAGATGCAATTGATTCAAATCTGGTTTTGTTGACAAACTTTGCTTATTCACGTGCCATTGGGCTCTTTCAATCTGAATTACAGATAACACTTTTTTAATGAAAGTGAAAAACAAGAATCTTAAATACAGATCATTATACAGTACATCATGAGATCCTAGAAAATGATTGGGGGAAAAAAGCAAGCCACTGAACTAAATTTTCAAGTCACTCATATAAAATATTAAATGATTCCAATAATAAAAATTCACTTTGATCAACTTTTTGCACTTTTTTGTGCAAAGCATAATAAAATTGTATATCACCCAATATGTGGCAACAGGTGAAGATGAACCACTGGTGAATACCAGTGACATGGCATGAAAAAAAAAAAAAAGTCCAAAAAAGTCCAAATTTTTCTGTCACTTTATACGTGTTGCACAATGGACCATAAATCAGGCTTAATGCTGTCATGTTCAGTCTCTGCTGAATCCTCATGTTGCCGCCAAGTATCACCCAGTCGTGACGTCACCCCTAATGAGCTGAAGTCCCATTTTGAAGACTATTTTGACGTTTTGTTGAAAATTGAAGTTCACAGGCATTGCCCGCAACCAGGCTTCTGGTAGATGACACCAGCTGTCAGTCACACTGGTGCCCACTGGTGCGCTCTATTTTCCTCTAAATGGGAACATAATATACAAAATTGACATCATGGACCATTAAAGTGAATGCTAAGGTTGTGTTTGATACCAATAACTCCTCAGGAAAATATTTACTGATGTTTTGAAAGGTATGCGAAAGGTAGGCTGATTTTGCCAAAGACTTCCATGCAAACAGACTTTGTTTTAAAACTAGCAGGGTTGCCTCCTGGTGGCTATTCAATATATTTTTTACTTCTGCATTGGTGCTCTCAGGAGAACCAGACAATTATATCCTCAATATACTGTATGGTATGTGGTCTCAACTGAAGAACATACACGCTAGCTTGTGGGGAACAAAGCCTTGGGCTTATAAGTGTTTATCACAAAAGACTATGTGTCGGACAGCCACCTCTGTCCATGATGTTAATCAGGTGGTGAGGAATTGATTTTACTGGTTGTGTGCTTGGTCAACTCAATGCATGTGAGACCACCATTGAGATTTTTTAAAAGATGACACCCTTGACAAGTCCCTGCTGAACCCAATAAAGTTTTATCCTTTTGTAATGCAACAGAGGGTTGACTTCTGAAAAAGTAATAGCTAATTGTCTTTTTTAAGCCAGTGCTAAACAGACAAGTTTGGCAGTTTTTGCCCTGGTAGCAGAGTACATCAAATATTTAAGTGCTGCTGTCAGGCTTAATGTTCTGCAATGATCTGGTTTAGTATGTCTAATACAGGAAGGCTGTCTCAGATGACAAGGGGAATTATTCCCTCCCTACCCCCACCTCCCCTCTACTAGCAGATGTGTTCTACTTTTAATGATTCAAAAGACAGCAAATGTCAGATCAGGGTCTTGGGAAGCTAGCCAGAGAGAAGCAAGTTTTTTTGGTCGCAGGATTCATCTACAGTTGCATTAACACCTCATTAAATTACCTAAAGGTGAGGACTGCTTACACATGTCTATGATCAAAGCAGGTGGTCTCCTAATCTTTTTTTATTGTGGGAATCAAGGCAGTGTTTTGGCTCCGTTTTCTTAAATGTGTGTCTTCCCAAGTACTTCAAGATCCCGAGCTCCTAAACAAAAGGGATTTTTTAATAAAAACATGTTGTGCTCCATGTCTGTGAAGGTGTAAAAGCACCGTGATGGGGAGTAAGAGGGAAAAATGTACAGTGGTCCTAGTCATGATGGTGATGGGCAGATGGTGCAGACCTGAGTCATGGCCTTTGTGGACTGAAGGCAGTGGAGGAAGTTATGGTCCAACAGATGTCTCATCAACAAATGCCTCCCCTGTGAGTGTGCCACTTCTACTCTTGAGTCACAACTTTGTACTGCTGGATATTGTCTTTGTTTTAGCGTCTTGTTTGAATCTTTGGCAAGTGGTAGAATCCAGCTGTCACCGCTCAAATAGCTGAAAAGTTTGCACACATTAGAAGACAAATTGTGGCTTGTGTCTGGAGGCACATGTCACCCTTGATTCACCTGTCATGCACTATGTTATCATTTTCTCCTTTTCTCTTTCACGTATAGCGTTGCATCTGGATTAACTTGTTTACCACATGCAGTATTGATATGCTGTATACTATATGCCAAAATGTAGATCAGATTGGTTGTTAATTCATAAGTATGTCCTGTGCATTACATGAAGTATTACTCTCTATTGTTTTCTTTCTTGAGTTAAGCTCTCTGTCATAAGAGAGTCATTTTGGCAAGTCGTTGTGACTGTGTATGGTTAGCATGATAATCTTGATTACAGCCCTTCATTAGAATTGTGCCTCCTATGCTTTGGTGGGTTTGCAGCTGTGACCATGAATTGGCCCCTCTACTCCCCCCCTTTTTAACACTCATTATGTCCAACTACATCTGTCTTCAGCTTCTCTTAGCTCTTCCATGACTAGGCCAAGTCGAAGTGCTGGGAAATTTTGAGCAGCCATCACCATCATCCAAAGAGACATTGCCATTGCAGATGGCTGACTTGTGTTATCTCTCTGCCCACCATCACCCCTCCTGGGTCTAGTGCTTAATTTAGCCTGGCAGAATGAAGGAAAGGGCTTAGGTGGGTGTATTTTTAGAACCACTTGGTTGTCTGTAATAGGGATCTTTTAAAAAATTTAAAGTGTCATGTCATAGGCATAATTGTGATGTGTATGTTTGCTGATGTGAGTGGGGTCAGGGGTGGGGTGCACCACCCTGATCTATGTTGGTAGCCTCATTTGTCTGCCCATGGCACTTTTGTATCTCCAATCTGTTCATCATTACTTCATAATTCAAATGATTTAATGTTGATTTTATAAACCTGTATTTTCACTTCCAGGTCAGCACAGCAGTTCACATTGTTGGCAGCTTGGTAACATGTAGTGAGAGCTGATCATGCTTACATTCTGTGGCATTATAAAGTAATACAGGGCTAATGGGCGGGTGGGGGTGTCATCTGGCAAGAAACCATTTTAGCTTACCTGGCACCAAATCTGACATAACTGCTTGGTAACTCCTCGTCTGTCAGGCTGCTGGAGTGTGTGCCAAACCTCCCTTCCCCCAGTCCCAAGAGAAACTAGGCCTCTGCCCAAGCTCTGTGCATCCCTAATGCTGTGACTGGACAGCCTCCATTGGGTCAAGTGGAGATTTGCCTCTGATGAATCTGGGGGGAGATTGTGCTGTTACTCTCACAAGCCAAAAGTGAATCAGGCTGAATGTGAATTTTAGTTAAGTCAGTGCCAGCTCTGCAGCATATAGTTATTCAAGGATTCCGTCTGACAATGGTTTTACATTTAAGAAAATTCAGCCAGTAAAGTTAACAAATCATGGACATTTCTGCTATTTTAACCCTTGATTCATCAGAATGGACGTGACTGGTATTACATATTGGAGGATTTAGGGGACACAGTCAAGGCTCCTCCCTCTCTCATTTCATTTCTCACATGCCAGATGTGTAGCACTGCAAAGCCAGGAGGCCATGAACCCTAGGAGAATAGTAGGGGTGATATCGTCTCAGAGGACACATGGGAAAATGGTGAAATTATCAGGCCATGAGCATATTGAAGAAGCTCATGCGTATACACACTCCTCTCCACAACCCACGTCCCACTGTTGTTTCTTTCATTTCTGATTGCAGAAAAGACTGTCGCACATTCTTAATCAGTTCACAGTGTACGAGCAGAAAGTAGGCCACAATTACTAATGGAATATATTCTAAGATTCAAGTTACTGTTCTCACCAGTAATAACAGGTTGAATTTCATTGTTGATGCTGTCTCATCACTATAACACACAAGATAATTAAACAGTCATTCATAGATTAGCTTTGGAACTGCTGATAGCGTCAAATCTAGACGGACTGTGACTGGATATCAGGACTTCAGGAACCTTTCAGGAAATTCAAAGCGGTCCAGGATAAATACTGATTAGGCCTACCCCCAACAAACTAACACTACACGTACATATACAAAATCACGATAACTATTATCGAGGCTTATTATGGAAACAAAGTACAACACATCTGGCACTCCCAGACATCAATCTAGTCTGAGTCTGTCATTATTATTCAGACACACGCATGCCGTTGCTTACTCTGATTTATTGGACTGTGATAAATAAATGTTATAAATAATGGGTTCTCATTATTTATTTATGGTCTTTATGGTTTTATGGTCTTTTTATGACTAATATTTGAGTATTTGCCAATTAGTTTTACTTTATTTATGATTGAAAACACATATAGGACTACAGGATTTATTGGATTGTTGAGGTCATGACAACTTATCTTGTGTGATCTGAGACTGAAAAATTGGAGAATCTAGCGATGGTAAAAATTTCCTGGAAGAAAAGTTGGACTGCTCTCCCACGCCTCATTTCTATTTCTTCATCCCAAAGAGGAAGAAGGAATAGAAGGTTGCAGAAATTAATAAATCCCACCGGGAGCAGCAAGCATGGACACTGGATCAGTTGGTGATAAAGGGAAAAACAGCAGAATAAATGAAGAGCAGGCTACATTATGGTATACTGCTGAGTGACACGGTCCTTGATATCTTAAGCCTGGTTAATACAATTTCAGTGCGAATCAGAATCAGAATAGCCTTTATTGTCATTGTGACATAAGATACAACGAAATTGAGTGGCATCTCCTTTGTGCAAGCAAAAACAGTATTATGTATAATATGAAAAGTATAATATATATATATATATACAGTAAATATAAATACTATATCTACAAGAATAAGTTTGAAGGAGGTAGATGTAGGATTGTTATTGCATGGGATTACGAAAGTGACCAGTGGTGTAAAGTGCAGAGTGAGTGATTGTCATTGCAAGTGTGAATTTAGAGAGTTTAGTGCTGCAACAGCTCTTGGATAGAAGCCAGAGGGCAACAAGTCAAAGAGGTGAAATGTGTCCCAAGAAATGAATCTACATGCTGTTAAAAGTTTGCTGTATTACAACAAAAAAGTAATAAGGTTAGTTTTAGTTAGCATGTAATAGTTGAGAGATTGTATTGCATATAGGACACCTTGTGCAAACGGATGTACTTATGTTTGTACCTTTTGCCATACAAAGGAAATAATCACTTGTGGTAAAACTCTATTGTTTAGGCTTTCTGGATTGTTATTTGATGAAATTAATTGCATACATGGTCAATAGTTTAAGCAATCAGTCAATAATCAATTAATCAATGTTTCTCTCTTTAAATGTCTTCTTATTTTAACTGCTGGTCAAGAAAAAAATCTTCTTTTTATTTAACTGACCTTACTATTTACAGCTGTTGTACACATACTGTAAAAAGCCATTCTAACAAGGGCATTACATGCCCATTTTTTTTTGTAGTGTAATAATCCACAATTATACTTTCAAGATACTTGTGTGGGGAAAGATGTGTTCTTTGCATGACAAATATTACTCTGTTTTCATATTTCTAACATTATTTCCACCCCCCACTGTGTGTGTAAGTGTAGGTATGTGTATGTGCACGTGTGTGTGCATACTACAGAGGCGTGGATGAAAATCTAAAAGAGGATGAGGGTGTTCTGAGCCTGCATTAATTCCCAAACTAATTGCAGGCAGAATTTACAGGGGATAAAATGCTGAAATCCTATGGTCTAAAGCCCACGGGCCCTCTCCCACTCTGTGTAAACTCTGCTGATGATGTACATAATTTATAC
Source organism: Brachirus orientalis (assembly GCA_016785285.1). NCBI lineage: Eukaryota > Metazoa > Chordata > Actinopteri > Pleuronectiformes > Soleidae > Brachirus > Brachirus orientalis. Next base: position 3,520,219 of record JAFBJR010000190.1, read on the forward strand.
TGTCAGTGTATATTTGAAAAAGAAGAGGAAGAGGCAAAACACAAGGGAAATGACTCAGGGGCCTAGATACAGTTTCCTTTTTCATTTCCTCCCCCTTTCTTTGTCTCATTTTGGCAGATCTGTCTTTCTTGTATTTTCTTAAACGAGGGAAAGAAAGTTGGAGGGTTGTGTGCCTAGTCTTCTCCTGCTAAGCAACATCCATTGAGACATTACGGTTATTTGATGTGCTGTGGTGATCAAGCGATTTCTGTGTTGACATGACAGCTCCACTATCAATTAGGGCAAGTTTCCACATTAGTACTTGATGAGTAGGACTGAGTTTTTGATATTAGTCTGAAACTTTTCTTGTCTCTTTCTGTTCTTTAACTCCAGGAACTATACCTTTTTAAAAAAAAAAAAAAAAAAAAAAACAACAAAAAAAAAAAAAGTTGGGATTAATGAGTAAAGGATATTTAATCAGATCATTCATTAACATATGTCACCCTCACCTGGTACATATGGCTTTGAGGCTTTTTTTTTATTTTAAGTCATAATTCATGTCATAGTTCAAGTCATAATTAATGAAATCAGTTGTCTCATGTAAACTTTTAAATATTAATCAATGAAATACATTTTTATCACAGGTACTATATTACCTTGACTTTATAAATGGAGCCTCCAAGCAAAATGGCGATATGCACAGTGTGACTAGAGCAGTTTCTGTACCCATGAAAATTAAACATGACAATAAGAATTGTAAGACAAATTGATGTATACTATAAACGGCTGCATATACTGATGTATTACAAAGTATGCAAGATTGATTGTTATATGATGATAATATACTTTTTATTGTCACAATTGTATTGTAACAGCTACAGTATTACTCCCAGTGATACACTAATAGATGCATGACATTTTTATTCAGTTTATTTTGAATCTGACAGCTGTGGGAGTCCTGGACATAAATGTATAATCATGAATCACAACATCCCCCGCCATCCCTTGAGGCCCCAGCGAATGACTTCATGACATCATTGTTTTCCTGCCAAGAACATGGCCTTCAAGAAGATGGGAGAGGACGTGTCATTCAGACAGCACAGGCATCTTGTCCCATGTTTCCATTTTGGTATGCTTCTGTTTGTTGCAGTACCATACAGTTTGGAAAAGTAAAGCCATGGGTCAGGCTTGCATTTCCACTGAGAACAGTACCTTTACTTGGTAGTCGGGGTGTGGGCTGTGTCCGATGGCTGCATCAGCAAGATATGTAACTTGATGTCATACTGGTACGACGACAAATGAACTATGACAATGAATGCGTCACCGCGGACAATAGCGCAACAGACAACAATGGATGGCATCCAGCAGCTGATTTGTTTTTCCTGCTCGATTTGTCTCAACAAGACATCAAGCGTTGTATTGGAAGAGACTGCGGGCGTTAAAGAAACATCAGTCACCCAATCAGCTGACTGGGTAGAGCTGGTCTAGCTCCACCTGGTCTGTACCGCTCCGGTACCCAAAGGGAAGGATGCCAAAAATGTAATGATGTGAGACAGTTATTTTGTTACTATTTCTAAAGGAAACGCAAAAAAGAAAACATAGCGTACCAAACTGAACTATTCCACTTGGTGGAAACGCGAGTATATATGTGATTCATACATAGATCCAGTGACCAAGGTGTTTGTAAGATTGTGAAAAGACATTTGTGTGTTGATCTGGCTTTATCTGGAGGGCAGTTGGTAGTATATCTTTGAAGTTTACACATTAGGGAAGTAAAGCTGTTGAAGATTAAAATATTTCTTTTGGCAACATTCTGCACGTTAGTTTTCTGGTTCTTGCATCAGGTCACAGACTAGTAAAAAAAATACAAGAACAACGGATGGCACTCCAGCAAATGCAGCTCAAACCTGTCTATTTTTTTATATCTCTTTCCTTTTTCATCTAGAAAAATCTACAAATGTCTCCATATCCTACTCACCATTAGAAATTGTCTTCAGCACTACTTTCACATCAGAGCATCCCATAGGCCACTAGTAATCTTCCTGCTGCTCTTGATTAAAAAAAAATCCTGCCGAGCTTTATTGTAGTGCTTCACTCTACTCAGCCCTCATGTGCATGCGCACACAGAGCTTAAACCCATGTGGTGTCCGAGACATAGTGTAAAACATGCATGCAAGCAGCACTTTAGCCTTTTGAAGAGCCAGAATATTTTATATCAAAGTTAAACCTCAGCGATGACTTTGTGTGAGTAAATCATATTTAATCTGTATTGTTGTGCGACCTTGATGCCAAACAGTCCAGGTTTGACCACTCTCACTACTGTAGTCTGTGACATACAGTATCACCATTATACTGTATGGTCATTATGACATTATATCATTGCTGAAACAACACATCTAACACAGTACCGTGGAATACACAATTGTTATTTATTTACAGTTGGATTTACAGGAAAGCTTGCACATTGGGTGTGTTGTTTTGGTTTTTTTTTTTGTGAATGTGATTCCCCATCTTCTATGTGTTTGGGTGTGCAACTTAAGAACATACAGCTGGGAATTGATAGTGTCACTGATAGTGTCATAAGCAGGCCCTGGGTTATTACTTAGTCAATATGGTCCATCAAGTCCCAGCTGAGCCTGGGAAGATGTGACCAGTGCTAGGGAGTGTTACACCACATTGATGAAAACAACAATGCTTATCAAATGGTCCTTTCTTTGCTTCCAAATTAATTTAGCACCAGCAGCAGCCTGACATGTCAGCAAGGGTCAATAGCAAATCGGTGGGTCTGAGCTAGTCTAACATTCGTTCATGCATACTCAATCTTTTATTCCATTCTAGTAGTACACATTTCTCACCATGAATTCTCCTCATGTCAAGTTATGCATGTTTGGGTACCAGCGGGTTTCCTCATATAGCCTCACTTCACGCAAGTTTCCATTACTGTATTCTTCACTGTTTCGTTTGTCCAATAGGTAATGTTTTTTCTGGTCACTTTCCAGTCCAGGTGCGGTGCATCGAACTTGTGAGCAGTTGGGCAGTTGGAGGGCTAACAGTGGCTGCAAAAGTAGGATAAATGCAGTAGAGAATATGTTCTCTTAATCCACTGATACACTTTGCTCCTGTGTTGTTTTAAAAAAATTGCTTTCCACAAAGGTCTACAAGGGTCCCTGTGATGTAAATTTTGTCATCTGTGGTGGTGCACGTGGACCCTACATGGCCCTCTCTGAAAAGCAATCCGTTCAGAACAACACAGAAGCAACATTTTTGATGGATTAACATAACACATTCGGTACATGTACTGTACAACTTGGTGCTTGAATAATACAAGAATAAAGACAGGGTGAATTCCTCATGTGAAATGTACACTACTAGAATGGAATTTGAGATCATGTGTGAATGGATGGAATGTTAGACTGGCTTGGACCCATGTTGAACAGAACTGTGGATGCTGAATGCATGCCGAGTGGGCCTAAGTGGGCTAAGCTAGGGTCTGTAAGTCTGGAAATGCTAGCAATGGCTGCACTAATTACTTTGTAATGTCTGCCATTTTTTCATGAATTTGATTTCTTGCTATTGTCTCTGCTTCAGCTGTTTATATCTTTCTGCGTGTTGTTAAGTCTCCAGTAACACTGTTGTGCAAGAACATGAGCAGGGCAGTTGCAGGTATTCAGGTCTGTTACTGACAGACAGGTACTGTGAACCAGTCATTCCATGTTGTCTAAATTAAATGTGTTTAGGTGGATAGAAAGAATTTGAAATATGTCGCTTCAGCATCCGTACCTGAGTCTGTTCAGATTGTTTGTCACAGTCATCTTTGTTTGTTCCTGGTTGCACACTCACTTCCTGTGTAGTGTCATATCTGATGTAAACCAAACAGTTTCACAATTTTATACCACTTGATTGAATACTCCAAATTCTGGGAGAATACTTTACTTTGCCCTTGTGAGTGGTGATGCTATTATGGTTAAAGTGTGCAAAGACAGGGGAAATAAGTGTCTCAGTGCGGAAGTAGTCAAAGGGGAACAATGTTTGTGTCATCCTATTGTCTTATCAATGTTTTCCCAGTACTCTCAAAATAGCAATGTGTGAAGCTTAAAGCTTGAACCTGTTGGTTAGTTTAAAATAAAATAAAACTCTTCATGCTGCATACTATACATGCCTAAAATTGATAAATAATTGTGTACCTAATTGTGTAGAGTTGTGTCATTAACAATTGGCACTGACATTGAGACCGTTTGACTCAAATATACTATAAATCATTTGTCACCAGCGTTGTAACCACTGACATGTTCATTTCGCAGACTAAAGTGGGTGACACTAAATTAAGTTGGTGTTGACAGATACTGACAGACTCTCTGTTGAACCCTGTTGAACCCTGATGGCAGTGTGTCGGTCAGTGCTTTACAGATTACACCTGTTAATGACTGTGATTGACTGGTCTCCAGTCACCTATCTGTGTCTTGGGATAAAAAAATAAAAATGCATGACAAATTTAAAAATATTATATTTGTCATTTGGCAACAGCTCAATGAACTGAGTTCATTCCAACTAAAGTTGTCTTATGACTTGCTTACTTCAGTTTGAATAAGTTTGTTAACCGTTTTCTTTTTTCACTGTGGGCAAATTTGAAACAGAGTTGGTTGGTGTGAGGTTACTTACATAATGCAATAATATCATCTTTTATTATTTCTTTAACATTTTTATCCCCAGAGTTGCAGGTGAAACTTGTGATCATTAGACATTTAGTAATTTTCTACAACTACACACATTTTTCTGGAAACCTGCTGCTTCAGAGTAATAAATAATTTTTTTTTTCAATATGAAATACAACATACTGTGTGTGCATATTGGTGTTAAAGTGACTCAGTTTCAAGTAGGTGGTGCTGGTTGAGTCGTGCTTTAAAAATAATGAACTGGTACTGTCCTGAGCCTACAAGGCTTTGTTTTTTTTTTATTTTATATAAAGACTGCAAGAGAGAACATAAAATTATATAAACATAAACCTCCTACATGGGTTTTACTAAAGGAATACCACATGATGCTGCAGTAAGTGTCGTTTGTAGGTTTGGGTATGATTCAGAAGGTTTTGACATTCATTCCAGTGTCAATAGTTTTCCAGTTTAAGTTTTTTCTGCATTTTTTTCAAAAACATTTTGTATTTTTAATACAAAATGTTTAAGAAGAAGAAAACAGGTTCTCACTTTACTTGTAGGGATTTTAAAAACACTGAGCAGCTTCACAGAATGACATTGATGCTGTTGGAGTACTCTTGTTTTTCTGTGAGCTCAGATAAAAATAAACTAAACCACATATACAGTATACTATCTTCATCCTCTACTACTGTCTTTACGTGAGAGCTTTTGCAGTAACAAAAATAACTTGACCCAGCTTGTTCTAAAAATAGAACAGAGATAGTTTGCAATGCAATGTATTATACCTGAACATCTTTAGAGCCATTCAGGTTAAATTAATTCAGGTGGAAAAATAAAAGAAAAATGAAATTCAAAGTGTTATCTGGGTATATCTGTCTTGGTTTATGTTTATCCTTGTTCTTGGGCATTACCTTGGCAGTACTATGGACTCTAAAGCCCTTAAACATAATTTAAAGGCCTGAAACTATCTCTGTTGTTGTTAGTCTGTGGTCCTGATGGATTACAGGGTATACAGTATGCCTAAATATTAATCAGACATGAAAAAGGATCAGATTATATGCCATCCATCCATAAATCCATTTTCAACTGCTCTGTCCTCCACATAAGGGGGCTGGAGCCAATCCCAGCTGACATAGGGTGAAAGGCAGGGTAGACCCTGGACAGGTCGAGGACCACATTACATGGTGTATTGCTTGTACCACCCATAGTTACAGGGCATGTAAGTGTAAAACCTGTTGCTCTTCATAAGTCAATCATCCAGTACCCTTGAATAATCCTGTAGTCCTCTTACGTAACTTTCTCTGATTTTGCAAATTCTGCAAAATTTAAAGTGAGGGACTGTTGAATAATTTAACAGGCCAGTGTTGACACCCTGTGACACTGCACGTGGCGTGTTTGCTGGTTTCATTATGTGTGTGTGAGGATAGATCGGTGACCGCACATGCACACTCTATTGACAAGGTTAAAAACAAAGAAGCTCAGCTGAAAAGTTGCTAACACTGATAGTTAAGTAGCTTTTCTCCCGAGAGACAGACGTACACATGGACCCCTCTGGATTAATGTGAATGATCTGTAATGGCTTTCAAATTGAATGAGGATGAATTTGAAATTGAGGAATGAGGACGACAGTAGTTTTTTTCTTTGTGTGTGTGTGTGTGTGTGTATGTGATTGTATTTTCCAACCCTGTTTCACAAAAGTTACATTCCCACACTGCTAAACCGTATTTTCTTTCAACAGATTGACATACTGTATCACAACAATGAGGTTGTTTTATAAGTGCTTGAGAAAAATAAATTCTGTGGAAGGGACAGTGATGATGTTTTATTAAAATCAGTGCCATGTCCACCAAGCAGTAGACCTCAGTTTGGTAACAGGTGGAGACCAAACAATGTGCCTGTACAATTGTGTTTACAGACATTTTGTGTGTTTTAAAGCTGCGACATCTGATGTGCTTTAACTCAAATTCCCAGTTGTACAAGCCTATAAGGGCAAGATAAAAAAAAAAAGAGTAAATATATTGATAAGTAATTGTAGGCTTAGCCAGGTATAGCTTTTGTAGCTTGAGACCTAAGAGACTTGTGAGGCCGGTTCTTGACAACAGCAGCCTACGAGTACTTGAAGGCACAATGTAAAGTCAGCGCAAACAATGTCAGTACCTCCATACCACCATGTTTTCTTTTTTAATATCACTACACAGTGTGCTTTTTACGGTGTTGACACTATGAGGAAAAAACATGATATTTTCCTAATCCCAACAGTGTCTAAACCTTACCACATTAATATCACTGAAATAGTTAAAAATAACCTTCATTTCTCTAAAGTGCCACACGGGGTTAAAATACTATTAACTGATAAGTATGTCTAGAAAAAAAATTTTGTTTTTTTATTGTTTTGTAATGGCAGAAAATATTTTACTTCCAAAACATAATTGAGAATGTTCAGACGTTAGCTGTAGGCAACTGGACTTGCTTGAGCGAAGCTGATGACATTTCACCTCATCCAGAAGCTTTCGCCAGTTCTGACTAGATGAAACATCTTCGACTTGATTCAAACAAGTCCAGTTGCCTACGGCGGTGTTGGAATGGGATTTTTAGGAACCTGTGTTGCTTTTTGGACAAATGTACAGTATATAATGCAGTAATAATAATAAGTTAAAGTTCTATAGTGCCTTTCAAAAAAAAACAACAACAAAAAAACCCAAGGATGCTTTAGAATACAAAAGGGGAAAAAAAAGTACAACAGGGTTTTTTTGAAGTTGTCCAGAGGTTGGGTGCAGTCTCAATAAAAGCTCTGGTATAAGGTATAAAGAACTCAGGTTTCACTACATGTTTGAGTTGTCCAAGATTTTGTTTATTATTTATTTCAGATTCGGAGAAAAGACTTATTGTTGTTTGTACCGATGTTAGAGGAGCCTGTGTGTAGTGGAATGATGCCAAAGATTAGTGCCTTAACATGCACCATATTTCAGTGCTTCATAGTGGAGAGACAGTATCTTCCCTTTTCAGCTACTGGCTACTCAAAGATACCTCTCAAATGCCCCAGGCTAGCTTAATATTGCATGGCTGCACAGATCCCATATGTGAATGTGTGTAGGGTGCAAAATGGTGTGAAAGTTTTACTTGAGTGTTAAGACTTTCATGGGTCATTGTGTGTGCATGTGCATGTGCATGTGTGTTCTTCATGTTATATCATTCCATGCGAATCTATATCATTGAAATTGAAAATTGGAGCTGCTGTCATGTGCTCCTCCCGAAGTGTGAATGATTAGGCTTGGTACCATTGAAAGCTAAATAAGCATACATGTCTGTAGAGAGGAAGATCGTTGCACTTTACATTTTTGACGTTCAGTGAAGCTTGGATTAACTGATTAAATAATTTAACAGTTGTGTCCAAGAAATAAACAAATAATTAAACAGCCCTTATCAGCATCTAGGCAACATCCTCACAAGTTCTCACAAATGTCTTCTGCATTAGAACAACGAAGTAGTCATCTCATGAGCATGGAAGACAGTTGATGCACTTATTTTGGCCTGTACAAGACTGAAACATAACCTTTAAATCTTTTTTGTTTATCATATACTGTAACTACAGTCATATGGGAGCATTTGATGTTGCCTTAAATCAAGTAAAGGAAATCACTTAAAATAAATTAGGGATTTAGTTGTCTTGTATTTGTCCCTACCAACACCCACATATACACACATATACGTATGTTGGCATTAACCTTAAAGCTTATCTGAGAACATAACTGTGTGTGTGTGCATTTGTGTGTGTGTGTGTGTGTGTGTGTGTGCGCGCGTGTATACATATCTCAACAGTGTCACTAAGCTTCTAAGACGAGAGCTGCCCTAAAGAATCCAAATCCTACTTTAGAGTGAAGAGTGTGTACTGTGTGTACATGTGTGTACTTCATTGTGCACACTTTGCTCTGTGAAAATGAGTCACTGCTATAAAAATCCACACCATTCCACCCTGGAAGGATAATCAGGACAAATGTTTAGTTTCTCTCTATCTCACTGGATTAGTTTATTTTCATTCTGAGATCATTTTTGTATATTGCAGAAAGCACCTCATTTGGTTGTTTGTAGCTTTGTTCAAACCAGTATTTTGCTTTGGGACATGTGACCGAAAGCAGACCTGCTGCCAACATGACTTGTCAAAAATCCACCCCAGTCATCATGTATCATCCCAGGAAACAGTGGTGCACGCCAGCCACTAACTAGTGGCTCAGTAATTCAGGAATGGTGTGCTTTTTTTTTTTTTCAGCCTACATTACCCAACCTGATGACAATGATCAGGCTTCACAAGACCGCTTGTTAAACCACCTTCTCTGTGGTCTTCCTCTTTTCCCTCAGCTCAGCAGCTCCATGTTCAACATACTTTGTCCAATATATTCACTATCTGCCCTCTGCATGTGACCAAACCATCTCAGCCTTGCCTCTCTTACTTTATTTTCCAAACCATTGAACCTGAGCTGTTGTCCATCCAGATCAGTCCCAACAAGAAACTCAGCATCTTTAGCTCTGCCACATCCAGCTCTGCCTGCTGTATTTTATACAGTGCCATACATCATATCAGGTCTCATTAGCATCTTGTACCTCTTCACTTTTGCTACTGTCGTTCTGCCCCCCCCCCATCACTATTGCAAACAAGAAGGGACCCAGAGCTGATCCCCGACGTAATCCCACCTCCACCTTGAACCCATCCATCAGTCCAACTGCACATTTCATCACTGTCTCACCCTCCTCATACATTTCCTGCACCACCCTCACATACTTCTTGTAAGCATTCTCTGGACACAGTGCAACCCCTTCAATTTGCAATTCCAAACCAAAAGTTGCATCTGTGGTATTTTCCTTTGCATGAACCCATATTGCTTGCTGCTTCTTCTCTTCTCTCCTTAACCAAGCTTCAACAATTATTTCCCGTATCTTCGTGGTGTTGATCAACTTTGTTTACTTGAGTCAAATATATAAACGCACTCTTGCCATTGCACTGTTTTCTCTCTTTTTCTCTACATCTATTTATGTCTCTCTGTTGGTTGGTCGGTCACAAATGCCAAGCAGGGTGGAGTGAGAAAGGAAGAGGAGGAGGAGGAGAAGTGCAACCACAACTTTCCCAAAGGCTTTTGCAAGTGTCAGTTTGTGTTATAAATCATTCAGGGACACTCGGAGAGGGCATGATACATTTTTATCTCCTTTCTTTAAAGCTTTCATCCTCTCCTTTTTTTTCAATATTGCAAGTGGTTCTCCTGAGCTCCCAATCTGCCGCTCAGCAAGATCAAAAAGAGCAAGGTAAAACAAATGCATAAAATCAGAGAGTAGAGAATGAGAAAGAAATGCCATCTGCTCAGTGCATTCTGGGAAGGACACTGAACTCCTGTGACCCTGATTATAGCAGTTGTACGAGATTAACTAATGGGAAAATGGTTCCTATCTTACCCTTCTGGACAAAATAATTAGCATACTGTCATTTGTTAGACACCAGTATCATGTACTAAGTCCTTATTCTTAAACTTTGTAAGATTCAGGGTTATATTATCTTTTTCCTGAAGCTGAGTAAAAAAGGAATCATGAATCCTGGAGTTGTTGAGGATAGTAATTGACAGTCATTAGACCTTTCATTGTCTCTTAAGTCATCCTATTATCTGCTGTCACAAGGAAACACAAAAGCTTTACATCTGTTGGTACTGAGAGAACTTAATTTTTGTTTTTTTTCTCTTGTTTTTAAGCTACAGCAACCCTTTTTCACTGTGAAGTAATCCTGCAAACGTCCTATAAAATGTGTCTCTTTTCTTGTCATTGATGTACAATGTAATTAAACATGCTTATATATTATATGCAATATATTAAACATGCTTTACATATATGTAAATTAATTTAATGCTAGGTCTAATTGCTGACTAAATGCAAATACATTTTTTCATTAGTTTTAAACTGTTTGTTAAGACCATTATCCACAAAGGGAAAACCTCACTTATATAACAAATCCATTATCACAATTGTTGCTAATTACTGTTTTGTTTATTAGCTACTGTATATAGTTATTCTATATATCCGATTAACCCTATTCAAATAATTGGCAAAGTTTCTTTCTCCCTCTGTTTTATCTCAGGTACAGTATTATTCCAGTCATGAGGAAAGTCAGCAAGATGTCAACTGTGGATTTAAACTGAGGAAAGAATAACAAACGAGAAAGAGAAGGAGACAGCAGGCAGTCTGACACCCCCTCCACACATTCCCTACAAGTAAGTTTGACTCTTTGTTAGTTGAATTTATTTTCTGTATCACGATGGCTTATGTGATGCCTTATGTGTATATTTATCTTTAATTTTATGATACCTTTCAGCTCTCTCAGAGTTAACTACACAAATGTCTGAAAGGCGATACATTTTGATGCATAACCTTTTTCGTTGATGTTCCCCAAACAGACATTGTTCAGTAAAGGAACCTGAGTGTGTGTGTGTGAGAGAGAAAGAGATAGATGGAGAGTGAGAGTAAGAAAATCCCCTTCATGTTGCAGTTAGACAGCCGGCAGAGGCATCAACCGACTCCAAGCTGAGTCTTTTTTGCCCCGTAATGAAAGCCTGCTGCCCTTCCGGCTCACTGATGTACATAACAACAAACCAGCCCTCTGTCACACTGAATTAAAGCTCAGTTTGGGGGGAGGCAAGTCTTCTCTGACCTATAAGAAGGCTTTTTTTTCAAGTTGCCTTTGTGTTTGCATCCACATGAATTCCTCTGTGTGGGCATAGCTGCAGCATGAATGTCTGTGGTTGCATGTTGGCAGCATGCAAATATAAAATTTACATACTTAAAAGTCAAAGCCTGGTAGCTCAGACAAGTTTTATGGATGACTGTGTAGAACTTGTAAGACTTTTGCATACAGTGGTTTGATTTTTTTATTTTTTTTTGGAATGTTTTCATGCTCAATCATCTTAAAGCTCTGTAGTGATTGAAGGAAGTCTGGGGTTTGTCTGTGGTTTGGTGTCTTTTGTGAATTAAGTAATAATGTTCAATAAATCCTTCTGTCAACCTGTCATCTTCACGTAGAGTGCCAACGCCATCATTGGATTGCGCCAAAATAAGGCGGGTGTGTCAGAATGTGAATTCTGTGCCATGGATGGGCAAATGTTGTTGCTGAATCCACACCCGGAGTAGGAAATGAGCTTGAGGAGATGGGGTTTGGTGAAAGGGAATACTTTGGGTCACAGGACATTCCTCAAGGCAAAACAAAGCCTGATTTCAAATGCCCATTGATATTGAGTTGGGTTTTCAGTGTAGTGAGTCCCTGGACCCACAGGTGGTGACCTAAATGACTTTTTATTGGTCCTCAATAAAGCAATAATTTATTTAGAAATTGTAGTATTAAACGCCTATTTGATGCTGGTATGGTGTGCCATGGTTATAATTAAGGTACAGTATATTCATTTACAGTTTTTTTTAGCTGTGGCAGGACTGAAAAATTTGGTCATAAAAGCCCAAATTTGGTGACTTCTGGTACATTTTAATGACAACAATCCATCATATATGATTATCTATATTTAAATGATGAATCGGGATTAATCAGGAATGAAAAATTAAGAATAAACATTGTCTTGGTTACTCATAGAAGAAAAAAAAAAGTGCATATTGTCAGCAGTTTAAGCTGCGTACTAGAAACTGTTCAGACTGCAGGCACTTTAGTAAATACATAACCTTGCAAATACAGGGAAACATTTTAAAGCAGCATCTTGCAGTAGAATTGTTGCAAAATTATACAGATTTACAGGTGTAAAAGCAAAAAGTTTCCATACTTGGATTTAATCAGGTCCATCTGTTCATTCACAATCACAATCACAAGAATCTTGTGCATAAAGATCACCTCAGTTACACAGCTACATGCACATGCACACAAATCAAAGTAAAACCAAAACCTATGGAGATAATAAAGGGTTAGCATTAGACGTCCTGCCCCAGAGTTCACCAGTATTTTACTTTATTTTTATTTAAACTGGTAATCTTATTGAGACACAGGGTCTCATTTTCAAGAGAGACCTGCCAAGGACAACACAACAGTACAACACAAAATTAGAGATAACACAACAATCATGGTATGATTCTTAGGGAATTGTGTATGGTTCTGTAAACTTCTCATCTAATCAGCAGCTATCATCTCATCAATTCATTGCAATAAGCATTAAAAAAAAGGTGGTTGTAAGGTCAAAGTTGAACTGGACCTGCAACACTGTGTTGGACCTGCAACATTTGGTGATAATGCTCTGAATCTCTGCACTTTCCAAAGCAAAACAGTGGATCATACAAAGTGATCCTGCTAATCTTGGGTTTCAATCATGAGCACTTCATATGAGAATAATAATAAGACCACATGTACAGTACTTACCTATTCAAAGTAATAGAAAGAGTTACTATGTACATTAAATAGCTTATATAGCACATATAGACTTACCTCATTCAAACTGAAAATAATTGTGGTGACATATTGTTTCCTGCAATAAAGTTTACATGGGTTCAAAGTGGAAGTACAAGACTGTCAATGACCTTTATTCTCTGCATGCAAGGCGAGGTGAATTGGCTCAGAGCATGCACTTAACAGCCCTTCTCAGATTTTCCATTGATAAGAAACTCTAGTCATCATCACCATACAACTCTGCATTGTGCATTTAAATAGGCTTCTGTATTATTCATAACAAGACTGACCCATTTAATGTCATGCACAAACACACACATGCATAGACATTCTTATTCAGCATTTCCAGTGAGGACACTCATGGACATAAAACATTCCCTACCTCCTTACCCCAACCTTAACCATCACAACTAAATGCCTATTCCTAACCGTAACCTAATGGTGCGTACCATTGGTAGTCAGACCTTGTAATTTCTGAGGTCATAACTTCTCCAACTCCAACTCTGAAACTTGGAGCAAACTCACCAAACCTCACATGCGATTCCAAGATGGTCCCTCACCATACAAATACTTCTACTTTTACCATTAATAGCACCTCTGTCATATTTATTTGACAGTAAATCAGTGTTGACTGTTATTGCTTACAATAGCTATCGTGAGATGCATTTCCGAGTTCTGAGTTCCGATGTAAATGGGACACATCATAAACCCAATTCTGTAAAATATCCACACACAGATAGGATTGAATAAACATTTGTCCTCACAACCAACTACAGACATGTGCACACACTCACACATACACACTACAGTGCTCTACAGGGATCTTGTACCATGCTGAGAAATGAGGCTCAGTGTGCTAAGTTTACTTCAGTCTTACTTATATCAATCTTACTATATTCACAGAACACGAAACCATCTTTTCTTTCAAACTCCAATGATTTAAACTTGTAGTGTTGTAATGGTAGTCAAAGGAGTGGGATCATCATTACGTAATTCTTATTCCATTTGTATTACACGCCCATACACACAGTTTGGCAGCTTTACCTTTTGTTTCATTTCTGATTAGAGCTGGAGATTTGAATCCCAACAAGAATTCCCACAGTTTCTCTAATTCCTTTTCCTGCCTAAAGAGGAGGGGGGGGGGGGGCATTGAGCCACTAAACCTCTTGGCTGCTCACAAACACACATGGACATGGACACTAATGTTCTGTGAGTGTAACAGTGCAATTTTTTGTATAAAAACACATCTATGCAAGCGTGTACTGCACTTTCACAGACATACATACATTTTAAAATGATTAAAGTTGGCCCTGGTTTTGGTTCGGAATGCTGTGAGAAACATATTGTAGCATTTTATAAATTTGAGAGTGTGTTCGTGTGTTACAAATCAAATCTTTTTCACAATCTGCTCTCAATTATTGTATATAATTTATATATATATATATATATCATATATAATAATCATATATAATAATGAACAAAGCCCATACAGTGAGATATCCCATTTAAATGCAACTGTTGCAGAACATGTTAATAGAGCCATATCCAGCAGCTTGATGGACTTAGTCCTACATGTTGGTACATCAATTAGTCATAGCAATGCCAGCATTGGGCCTGGGGGTGGGAGCGTGTATGTGCTTGTTTGTGTGGTTGTGCTCAAGTGATTTCTTGTGTATGTGTGTCAAACTTAAGTGGTGCACGTGCATGTGTCTGTATGTGTAGATCAGGCTAGATTAGCATAAACCATATAATTGTTTTTATGTTTTATATATATATATATATATATAATTTATTGTTTATCACAAATCCTTTAGGCCCAATGTGCATCCCCAAAGTGACCCACACTCACATCGTCTTATTTACTAAGACACTAGAGCCAGCCATGCAAGGTATGTGGTATCCCCAAACGTACACATTAATGCACACATACATACAGTAGATAGTACATAAAGTATAGTATCATGCAGTGGTGATATGGTAAAAATGGTAAAAATACACACACAAACTGTCCAAACGTCAGGCTTTGTCAGGCTAGTAGCAGCTTTACCAAGCCTCCCGTGTTGCAACCTGTTGATGTCACATTGCATCACTTCGAACGTCTTATGAAAAGAAGAGGAGGAAGAGTGAAAAAGAGGGTGCAGAGGGAGGTTTGAAGTCTCTAGAGTGATCACATGACTTCAGTGTTTACAGTATTTACTCAGTTTTTAAAGTCTGTTTCTCATCTTTAGACTCCATCCCTGTGGTTTGGATCTGCTTTCAAAGCTGTGTCATATGGGGTAAAACTGGTCCCTTGTTCTTCCTAAGTCTGTTTCCCTTTCTGTCGTCTCTCTCTCGGCTAGAGCTGCCTCTAAATTGTTCACCCTGCCTTTCCCTGTTATTCCTGTTAGTTAGTGTTATGTATTGGGCTTTATTTTACTGGAAAGATGAGAGATGGACAGGGCTGGGCTGATGAAGCCAGGAGCTACACACAAGCATGGATTCTTTTAAACACATAGATATACACAAGTTCACTCAGGTTAGGACAACTATTCTTCCTAGGACACTGCATTGACTTCCATTAAATTGGACAGCCCAAACTAAGCATTGTCCCTAACCTTAACCCTAGGTTCTGCCTCAGTGGGACCAGGGTTTTGGTCCCAATGAGTACTACTGGTCCAGACAAGGTTCCGAGTTAATGTCAGCACTGATATACTTAACCTACAATAATTTCCCCCAAAAACTAAGAGGCTGCCAACTCTGTGGATTTGGTGTCATAGAGGAGAGAGCACGTGACTTTGCCCTTAAGACAAAGCAGGGGATTAGGATGATACTGATGTTCAGTGTCTTGGCCTGGATGCTTGTTGAATGCTTGCTCTGTGTGATGCTGGCCTTTGGAGCCAGATTGGCTTGCTGTATCTGGCTGATGTTGTTTTCATGGCTAAAGCATAGAGAGAGGGAGAGAGAGACAGAGAGAAGAAATAGGAATGCTATAGATGGTATGACTGTGTGCGTGTGCGTGGCATGTGCAGCGAAGCTAACTGGAGCGGGGTGTCCAGGATGCGTACACGCTTCACAGCCCGGCTGCAGTGTTGCGGTACAAAACAGCTAGCATTTGTGTGTCTGTCTGTCTGCAAGCACACAGGGCAACCGTTACAATGTGCATGCATGTGTGGAAAAAAATGGTGCATCAGTGACTCAGCATGAGCTGTGACGTTTTGTGTGTGGACATTTTGACACAGCAAATGTGACTAAGACTTGAGCAGTAGGACTCATTATCCAGCTCAGTCATATGACTGTTGTTTGTCCTGTCTCGTCACCTGTCAGCTGGCCATGAGATACAGTATATACACAGACACACAGTTACCATTGACATTCCTAAATCTTATGTATGCATGCATGTTCTGTTTTATTTTTTATTAACTTTATATGTGAATCACCCTTTCATGTTTTATCCCAGAATGCTGGTTTGGTGAGGTGTATATTTGATATTTATGTCATTCTTTATTTTTAAATTGCAATTTTTATTCTGATATCTTATGTCTCTGTAAATTGTACTGTTATTTGTTGTTTTGGCTGTCAAATGTGCTGCTGTCTGTCTTGGCCTTGACCCTCTTGTAAAATAGACTTCTTTTTTTTTTATTTTAATCTGGCCTTCCTGGTTAGATAAAGGTTATATTATAATAAAAAAATGTTGTAAGTTAACTATAGAGGAATTATTAGGAGAAACCCTATCCAGAAGAGCTTTAATATTTGCTTTGTTGGTTTTGAGGAATATTGCCTACAGGTAATGATGCATTTAAGTTTCCTAGCAGAACTGTAGATGATTTGTGTATTTAGCTTGAAATAATCAAATGTACTAATCTTGTCCAGTGCACTTGCGCAACAGTAAATTGTCAGCTCATTGTATTTTTTTCTGTTTTTCTGTGTTTCCTAGGTCTAGCTGGCCAATGCCGGGCCCATCGTGGACATCTGGTGGCGGTAACAACAGAAGTGTTCCTGTGAGAGTGGTCCCCGGCGCCTAGCCCATGTCCAGCTCATAATGCCGTCGTCTGCACGGAAAGGAGTGCCGAAGGACCCCGAGCTGGCTGACCTGTTCTTCAAAGATGATCCCGAGGACGTATTCTGTGACCTGCATGAGATCGGACATGGCAGCTTTGGAGCCGTTTATTTTGTAAGTGCAAGTGCTTTGTGGGAATAAAATGTATTGCATTTTGTTAAGCAGGTTATCTTAGCTTGAGTGACTTTTAGAATTCAGAAAGAAAAAATGCCTTTGAATGAGAGCCTGGATCATTTAAAGATCTACCAACAGTAATCAAAGCATTCATAGTCCTGAACTACATCATTATATGAAAGCAAAGCTTTGGTTTATTTTTGAAATAGAGTTACCTTAGATATTCATTTATCATTCACTCATATAATATGTAAGTTACGTGTAAGTATGCAAGTAACTCTTTGCATTATGGCTCTTTGAAAACAATTAAGTGGCGATTGATTTGCTTGCAGCACTTTCTCTTCATATTCGCCTCATCTTCGCTAATTACTCATCAAGCCTTTGATTCTAAAGCTGTGTGGCGGTGAAAGCATGCTGCACCTCTCCTCTACTCTTCTCTGCCCCCACTTCAGATGCATAAATAGGTGCAATAAGGCTCCTCCCTCCCTTCCAAGACAGATGTTGTCTTGGTATTAAATAGCTCTGAATCTGCTAATAGTGTGGCAGGATTTGCTTTGCTGCCAAGGCTTGCGTTACTCATCTACATGCATGTATATAGTCAAATGAATGTATGCACTTGTGTTGGCATTCATCAGTTGAGCTTGGAGGCCCATCAACCAGAGCTTTGAATGCATACCACAGTGATGTATGTTGAATGAATACACCCCCTCGCAAAGACAATTACTCTTAGTGTATTTCAATACTTCTCCATTACATGAATTTTTTTCTCTATTCCAAATGATCTATACATTACACAATAGGGATTATATAACTGATGGGCAATCTTTGGGATCAAATACATCTGCACAAAGTCAAATGGGAATACTCTCTTTCCTGCTGTTAATCTCGTTCCATTTGAATGTCAACATGAAAATCCCTTTTGTTTTTAATAGAGTTGAAGCACAGAGGTGGACTCAGGCTGAGCTGCAGTGTAGCTGTCCCTAAAATGAAATGCTTCCAATTTTAACATGCCAAGATTAACATGGCCATATTAAAGTGCACAGACAACCTACTGTAGCCAGCACTAGCACTTACCTGCAGACTTCCCCCAGTCACATCGTTGAGTGCTTAGTTAAACCAGGCAAAAATTTGTACAAATTCTAATGCCTGAATCTCTTTGTGCCAAATCTCTCTCTCTCTCTCTCTCTCTCTCTCTGATGGAAATGTAATGGTTTGTGCATGTATTATAATGTTTTTACATGCATGGGATTTATTGATCTCGCCTCTGGATCCCCTTTGTACTGTAGCAAGTTACTGTCCAGAAAAAAAGGAACTTATTTACAATTTGTTATTCTTTTGTCATATAGAATACTTCTTACATATCAAAATGATTGTCTGTATATAGCACACATAGAAAATACTTTTCTTTGCAGATGTACATTTTTGTACTGAGTCATATCAAAAAAGGGCATTTTTTCTGATTTATTCATATTGAAAGTGCTAATCTACAGCTTAGGGGCCAAATTAGGGAACCTGTGATAGCTTGTAAGATGATAACTAATGTTTTCTTAAGTTTTTAGAGGGGTTTTTAAGACGATTCAAATCTCCCCTTTTTTGTCTTTTCAATCATTTAGGCACGAAACTCTTACTCCAACGAGGTGGTGGCCATCAAAAAGATGTCCTATAATGGCAAGCAGACTACCGAAGTAAGAAATACACAGAGACACACACACGCACACACACACACTCTGACGCACAGGAACAGAATGGCAACCAACACACCATGGTGGCACTGTGAAATCACCTCCACAATCTGAGCAAGTGTAAAATGCCTGTCTTACACCATGTATTTCATTCTACTCCAAACAAAATGTACTTGCGAGTTGATTTTCCTGCAATTCTTGGCTAGCCTTAAAGACCAAAAATAATTTACAATTATAAATTACAATGGTGACAGTGATTACTGTCACTGTTTGCTTCCCTTGAGCAAACCACTGAGAAGGTTCAGGGACAAAGCATAAGTGTATTTCAGAAGACTCTTTGTGATCACGACAAAGTTCAGCCCACATTCCTTTTGATTGATTGATGGTTCTGCACTATGGCTCTTGTGTGACATTGTTTAACTGCTTCTAAATATTTCATTCTAATGTGTAGTGTTTACAGTACTGTGCAAAGTCTTAGGCCATTAGATTTGTTGTTTTAGTAATGGTATAATGCCCATACAGTACAATTATTTCTTGATTACTTAATTGGAACACATCCAGAAAATACTGTAATATGTATGCAACAAATTTTTCCGAAAGAGGTGTGTTAAAGTGTTAAGTATTTACTGTGACTTACCCTTACACTTGAACGTTAGCCTAATGTTGACAAATATCTGCTGTGAACACCATATTTTTGAGATATGCTTCATCATTACACATGTCATATGAGTTGAACTCATTAATAGCTTGGAATATACAGACTAACTTTCAGTCACATCATTCTAATCCAAATGTCAATGATCGCAAAATTTGACAGGCAGAAAAAAAAAGTTGCTGGTGGTGCCCTAAGACTTTTACACAGTACTGTATGTTGTTGTGGTGGAAGTAAAAAATTATCCCTATCTGCCTTTGTAAAATGGTAACGGATGAGTAAAGGCCACAAAACCTTTGTATGAATGGTTATTATGTACAGTGCGGCCAGTTGCCAGTGACCAATTCTGTGTTTATTTGATTGTGCCTGTAGTGAGTAACCATCTTTTTGTCTGAATTTGTTTTGTTTTGTTTTGTTTTTTTTTGTAGAAGTGGCAAGACATCATTAAGGAGGTCAAGTTTTTGGGACAGCTGCGACACCCAAACACAATAGAGTACAAAGGCTGCTACTTGAAAGACAACACTGCCTGGGTCAGTGGATCCTCCTTTTGTCCTTGTTCCTGTCTCACACTTATCTTTTTTCTTCCTATTTGTGTTTGTTGCTCC
Source organism: Brachirus orientalis (assembly GCA_016785285.1). Lineage (NCBI taxonomy): Eukaryota > Metazoa > Chordata > Actinopteri > Pleuronectiformes > Soleidae > Brachirus > Brachirus orientalis. The sequence continues at coordinate 3,540,349 of JAFBJR010000190.1, forward strand.
TTTTCCACTTTTCAACTACCTCACATGTTTTCACAACACACACTTTTATGATTGAGTGTTTCATGCCAAGTGAATGATAAATTATTGAGCTATTATTATATTTTAGCTGGTGATGGAGTACTGCCTGGGCTCTGCATCTGATTTACTAGAGGGTAAGTGTATTTTTATTTATTTAAATGGATAAAACATGTATAATTAATATAAGTATAACAAAACAGTTTCTATTGTTTATGTCTGGCTCTTTATCATATTCCAGGAAGGCGCAAATCCAAGCCAAGCACACTGCCAGATAATACTTAAACTAGTTTTGTTACACTTGAGTTTTTGTATATACCGATAGAACATTATTGAGCTCCTTCTGTTTTAGTCTTGTCTCAACAGAAGTTGTTATTCTAATGGAATTAAGGAAAGGTGACAAATATCTTCATTCAAAGAACGTTTAGTAGGTGAATATGTGACCACTTAATCAGACCAGTATTATATTCAGTGGTTTAAATCCTAGTTAGACTTTCTTTGTGGACTTGTGGACATCGTAAACATGCTCTTTTTGTGTGTGCATAAGCTTTCTTTGGGTATTCTGACTTCTGATCTGTATGTTTGGTTTCTACATAAACTGGAGCTTCTCAAAGTGTTATTAAGTGATTAGGTAACCTGTACCTGTAACCAGTGAGGGTTCTTCTGTATTTTGAACCTCACTTTTTTTTACTCTAACTAAATACAAACACCAGTCCTGATCCCCTTTTCCACTTCTGTTTGTGGGTTCTTTTGTTAACCTAGACTTCTTAGACATGAGGACCTGCCTACTATCAGATGACTACATTCATCTATTAAATCCCATAAACTCATGATTATTTTTGTGGTTATACTGTATGTTATCATCGTCGTCTCATATGCAAATCTTACTAAAACAAACCACTAAAAGAGGACAAATTGTTCCATAATGCATTGGTTCAATTGATACAGCAGTACCCTCAAGTAGGTTCTTGAGTAAGATATAGAACAAGATATAAACAAATTTTTTTGGTTTTGTAAGTGAATTTAATGTCTCTTTGTGGTCTGGCTTCATATGCTTTGTGCATAGGATTATAGGATCCATACAATGCCATATCTGTGTTACTGTAGTTTTGTTAGCCCATGTACTTCTTGTAAAGAGCAAGAACATATTTCCTGAACTTAAAGATTCAAGCTGTTATTATAAGTGCCTACAGTAAGTCTGCACTCATCACTGACGTAGATACATGGTCATGACAGTTGGACACAGCATGTGTGAACTTTGGCCTTTATTGAATTGTATGGAGTAAAAATGTCTTCTGTAGCCTTTTTGATTAGGAATGTAATGTCTTTGTTACTGCAGTAGTTGACAGGGAGCCAGCATTGGGCCATTGTAACTGTTTGAATGCTAACTGTATCATGGATATCAAGCTGGATCACAGAGTGGTACAGGGGTGAGCATTTTTACCTCAAGGCAAGTTGGTCACCAGTTTGAACCCCTGTTCAACCAAGGGCCTTCCTTTTTGGAGTTTGCATCCTCTTCCTGTGTGCGTGTGTGTTCCCTCTGGGTTCTCCAGTTTCGTCCAACAATTGAAAACATGCAGAGGTTAATTGGACATGGACACTCCAGGTGTAAATGTGAGAGTGAATGGTTGTTTGTGTCTGTATATTGGCCCTGTGATGGACTGGTGACCTGTCCATCCCCTTTCACCCTATATAGTGTTTTTATGATGTTGCCAGGAGATAGATCTGTCTCTATATCATAAATAAATATATGAAGACAACTTTTTTAAGTTTAATTGTTATACAGGATCCCTAAGAAATTCCACTTTCCTTATCTCTCATCAAGTTCACAAGAAACCCCTCCAAGAGGTTGAAATTGCTGCCATTACCCATGGTGCCTTGCTAGGACTTGCTTACCTACATTCCCATAATATGATTCATAGGTGAGTTGATTGTTTTCCCAACATGAATGTTTCCCACACGTACATACAGTGAATTTAACAAAACATTCTAAGAGATACGTGTGTTCTTTATCTATTGTTGTAAGTTGTATTTGCTCTTTGGTTTCAAGCCTATATTTTTTTAGGTTTTCTTGCTAATGTACCCTTTCTTTATCTCCGTGTCCCCGTCCAGAGATGTGAAAGCTGGTAACATTCTACTGACTGAGCTTGGTCAGGTCAAGTTGGCCGACTTTGGCTCCGCCTCCATTGCCTCACCTGCCAACTCCTTTGTGGGAACACCTTACTGGTCAGTTTACACATGACACAAGTCAGTGATAGTCAATTGACTACATGTCCTATACATGAGCAGCAATATTTTAATATAAATTACAAAATATTTTACACAAGTTCGTGGCCTTTATACTGTATTTTGCCAAATATGTTGTCATCACGCTATACATAATTTGTCTAAGGCCAATGATAAATTTAGGAATTTTGGTTGGAACACAGATGTGTTTTTATTTGTAGCCTATTTCAGATGTGCTCTTTTTCAAGTGAGTCAAATGTTTAAATAAGCTCCTGAGCTGTTTTTAGTCAGAACAGCACACAACAGATTTTATATTGGATATTGTAATGTGTATAACTGATGAAAATGAATGAGGGGAGGGCATGCCTCTCCTGAAGTTGAACATATTTCATATTTGTAGTTTGTGAGAGAAATTACAGTACATACATATCCTTATTTTTTAACACAGCAATGATAGTGCCAACTAATGTGCTGACATTGTGGGTTTTTCTAAATTAGGAAAAACAGAAAGTGTCTGCACACAAAAGTGACTGTAGAGTGCAGACACTCTACAGCCATGCCTTTTGACACTTTTTCTAAATTAGCCCCATCACTTTTAAGGAATATTCATGATTTCGATCCTTTGTACGAATGACAGAAAGACTCTACATAAACAGCAATGATATAGCTGTATCCACACTATTATGAAAATTTATTTTACTGCTGTAATGTCCTCTCATGCTTGTCTTTAGCTCTACTTGACCTACCAAAATGTCCACTCACACACTTTAATAGTGACTGAAATCATCACAGAAACAACTGGAATAGTGATGGACTGTCATGGGCAGCCAGCAGCTCAACTTTGTGCCACTCATCATGTTTACAGAAACACAAATCTATTCCAAAAGATGAGCTGAGCTGCTATCGCATCATAACCAAGTCTAAAAGGCATGAAAGGCTTAACAGATTCTAACATGTTTGTGGATTTGACCTCATACTTGCCAAACTGTGTGCATGCATGTTGTGCGTGTCTTCAGGATGGCTCCAGAAGTGATCCTAGCCATGGATGAGGGTCAGTATGAGGGGAAGGTCGACATCTGGTCCCTGGGTATCACCTGTATAGAACTGGGTAAGCATACATTTTTCTTTTCTGGTTTAAAATATGTCAATTAAACTCCCTAAAGATAAAAGTGATGAAACAGGTGGAATTTTTAATATATCAGGCGAAGCTTACTGTAGTGATTGTGGAAAATCTTTTGCACTAAAACTTCATGTATCTGTCTTTTTCTACCTCTGTCTCTGCATTCTCTTATTTCTCATTTTAGCGGAGCGTAAACCGCCCTTGTTCAACATGAATGCCATGAGTGCCTTATATCACATCGCCCAGAATGACTCTCCCACGCTGCAGTCCAATGAGTGGTGAGTTTAACACCAAAAGTATATCTAAAATTAAAATAAATTCTACTAAAACTTCTGAAACAATACCTCCAGTCAGCTGTAAATATTAAAGCCTACACTGATCTGGGCTTTAATATCCCTTTGTTAATCTGTAGGACTTGTGGTCCATAGCCACAGTCCTTGCAAGGTCACACTCAAAGTCTCTTATATAATTACCTAATAAGTCAGTACCAAATGAATGTTGTGCAAAAACAAAGCTATTCCTGCTGCACCATAATGCACATTTGAATGTATATCGGCATCAAAACAAAGCAGTGTGATTATTCCAATATCACTTATAGTTCAATCTCACACATTTCTGTTTGCTCTAGTAACTAGGATGTTTTTTTTTGTGCATACAGACACTTGTTCTATATGTTACATGGGAAAACAACCTGTTTACTGTATTTATCGCTTTAGGCTGCTCACAGCTTCAAAGCTCATGACTGTGGATGCTAATAGATTCTCTAGAGAATATCCTTCCAGGCATCAAAAAACTTTAAGCAATTTAATTTAGGCCAGCACGTTTTAAGTCTAGTCTTTGCTGTTTTTTTTAACATCTCTCAGTTTTTTAATTTTTTTTTCAGTCAAGATCAGTTGCTGGATATCAACATGAAACTCAATTTTCCCAGGTTTAGTTTAACTTAAGTTGATGATTTCTGCTAATACAGAATATTTTGCCAGTATCTTCTGTATCAAATTTAAAATGGATATTGTTCTTGTGCTCTTTCACAAGCATGTTATTAACATGATGGGTGTTTATTGTTGCTTGAAAGAGTCAGTTTCAGAAATCCCTTTTGAAAGAGACCATATCAAAACTTGTCATGATGACCATAAAACACTTCCTCCAAAGCAAAAAGTGGAAAACTTATAAGGCATAATACTTAAATAATTACCATTAAGAGAAAAGAATGTACGCATCCCATAAGCCAGTGCAAGTGGTCCCTTTCCAATGACCTGGTACTTTTGTCTTGTATGTATATAAATAGTGTTTACAGCATCTCAGAAAGGAAAATTGTTGCTCTATAGTAAATGTAACACTGCAAGATGTGATTGTGGTTCAGAGGCCTCGCTCATACCCCTGAGGCTATTTTAGTTGATCGATTAAATTCTTAACTTATCATATCACCTATAGAATATTGTGTGTATAATATATGTGTGTATATACCCAATGCATCTGTAGACCCATGTAAATGTGTCATGTAAATGCTTTACTAAGCTGGTTATGTTAGCACAACTTGCAGTTGTTGTATGTCTGTCTTCTAACATAATGCTCCTCATCTAAACTGCATCCAGAAAACTTTGAGCTGCTTGGTGCAGGGAACAACAGCTGCTGTGATTGGCACATGCAGGAGTGTGGTCAGGCAGTGGTTTAGGGAGCGCTTGATTTACTTTGCTTTCCACTGTCGGAGCACACATTTTCAATAACGGCCAGTCATGTTCTCTTAATTGTGGGAAGCCAATGTGAACAAGATTGAAATTTGATCAATTGTGCAGCAATTCTCACACATTGCTTGTGATTTGTGATTGTTGTGGGAGAAAATAACACCCATGAACTATTCTCTTCACTGTGTCATGTTCATGTTTGCTCTACTTGCTCAAATTCACCTTTATATACTTTCATGCATCAATTTTTTGTTGTTCATAGAGGACCTGTGATCCTAGGCATATAAGTGTTTTGTTTCGTAGTTTAGAAATGTCTCTCTCTCTCTCTCTCTCTCTCTCCCTCCCTCTCTCTCTCTCACTCTGTCAGAACAGCCTGGAGGCATCACTGGCCTTCCTGTGTCTTCCACCAAAGCTCACAATTAAAATAAGACTTAAATAGAGTGAGTGGGGGTCTTTTGAGTTGGAATTTGCTGCCCACGACTGCGTGCAGAAAATACCGTTTGTAAAATTAGCTTTGGTTTGTAGCATAGTAATGAGGTGCGAACTGTGTGAGGGGGCACATGGCTGTGGTATTTTTGGAGGAGCTCCAAGGTGTAGGCAACATCCCACTAGATGAGACGAAAAGAGCCATCAGCTCTATAGCTTTCACGACACAAACACGAAGCCACAATGTACTGATGTACGAACATACCTTTGCTCAGCAAAGAGGACACTGGATGTGGAGGTTGAGGAGGTGACTCCAGATGTAAAGAAGCTACTTTTTCTCAGTGTGCCATAACAACAACATGTGACGTTATCATGATCATATTTTTAGATCAGTAGCACAGTCTTCCACAGCTCCAGTGACCTACATTTTAGTTGTTCCATATATTTACATAACCTGTATATGGTGCATATACACTGAGGGATTACATAGGATTGTGCTGGTTTAATTAACTATATCATACAGTATCACTTAACATAACACAATAAAACAGAAGAAGAGATTACTCATCATGTTAAGCATTCATTCACAGTGAGTAGAGGAGGTGTGACTGGCTACCAGCTTATTTTTAGACTGTCCCTGTCATATCTGCTGTAATTATTTTGATTTGAAAAAAATATGCCTGACTGTGAGGGGAACTCTATGACCTCTATATACCTGTCATCCTCGCACAGGTCTGACCCCTTCCGGAGCTTTGTCGACTACTGCCTACTGAAAATTCCTCAGGACAGACCCTCATCAGGGGAGCTGCTAAGAGTGAGTAGGCTTCTTTTATAATCCTTCCAGCTGTGACCTCACTTCCTGCCTCAGTTAGTCCCTGAGCCATGCAGATGAGTCACTCCCACCCACCCACAGCTTCCTAATATGCAAACAGATACACAGTGTATTCCTTAAGCGGAGGAATCGAGAACCCCACTAACAACTGTTACTTTTTCCATTTGTCATAACTTGTGCTTGTGTTTAGCTTTATACTGTATGTACAATGGTTCTTAAAGGCTCTGTTGCGTTTGTCTGTTTGCTGGTGTCGCACTAGTCCTTTGATCAGTACCCCACTGAGTACTGCTGTTTTGTGTTTGCAAACCAGAAAATATGAAAAATTAGAAACATTTTAGAATTGTTGGATTTTTTCTGCATAAAACCTTTTTCACTGATCAATAAACCTAGTAACATCTGGCATTTATCTGCAATGGGAAAAAATACAACTGATATTTCACTTCCGGGTCAAAAAAAAATCTGCAATAGTCTTTTGTTTTTATTGTTTCCACCTTTTAGAGTGTGACATTATGATAGTCAAAAATTGTGCACATGATGCAGACTTCGAATAAGAGACTCCAGTTAAACATATAACAGTGTAATCGCCATGACATTGTCAGTGCTCTCCATGGTGCTTTCTTCTGTTGTGTGTTGAATGTTGTTTGTTTTATGCAGAGGTTGCAAATCCATCTTTTAAAAATAGTTTTTTTATGGGTTAAACCCACATGTACCCCTTAATTTTGGTGTGAAAAAGATAAAATACACACATTGAATGCTTTGAAAAAACATCTGCAAAAGAATGTCAGTAGAAGTAAGGTAAACATATAGGATTTTAAATGTTTTTTAAATGTATTTTAAATTGAAAAAGGAACTGTAAGGGTAAAACCAGAATTTATTTGTCATATTAGCATCCTTCATTGGTCTTTAAAAAAGCCCACAGTGGTGTGACAAAGAAATGGTCTGTGGTTTTCTAGTCTTGACTCAAATCACTTTACACTACAGTATTGTCATTCACCTGTTCACACGCATGCAAACACCAAATTTTCTTTCAACTTCTCCCTTTTGGGGTTGTCGTAGTGGATCAGTAAACAGCACATATTAAATCCAACATTTAACATACCCATTCATACATTCATACATTCATACAGCCACCAGAGCAATGTGGTGTTAAATGTCTACGAATCATTGGCATGTAGACTAGTCGAGCTAGGGATCGAACCATACGCTGCTGATTTTTCCTGTCCAGTGACACCTCACATGCACCCCCCCCCCCCCCCCCCCCCCCCCCCCCCACCCCCCCCCACACACACACACACACACACAAAATTACAATTAATTTAGTCAGTGTATGTGACTAGCAGGTAATTCAATTACCCTATTACATATACAGCATGTACTGTATATGTAAAAAAAAAAATTCTATATTCCCATATGACCGATGATGCTGACTGTATAGTGAGGAAAAATCCTGTAGGTAACCTCTCACTTATTGATGGGATGGGGAATGGCTTTAAAGGTCCACCAGAAAATGGGACAAATCTCTCTCATCTCTATTTTCAGAGTGTGATGTCATTTCCCCAGTGTCCTGACTAACCCATTACACCAGCATCTGTCACATGGAAAGGAAGGTGTGGAGGGAGAGAGAGAGAGAGGGAGAGAGAGAGAGAAAAAAACAATTCATTCATTCTATATATATTTACTCCAGAACTCTGATGTGGCAAATAATGCCATGAGACCTAATAATGTATGAATGAGTGAACAAGAGGTTGTGTGAGTCTCTATGTGTGTGTGGTGAAGTGGATATGCAGTGTATAGGAGATGCTGTACTCTTGTTATTTTTACTTTATTTATTTTATTTCATGATTGTTTATTATCCCTTAAAATACAGTAAGAGTCTGTGTAAAAGTTGTAGGGCACCAGTAGCTTTTTTGTTTTTATGTCTGTCCAGTTCTTTGATCAGATTAGAATGGATTAGAATGATAGGACTGAAAGTTGGTCTTATACAGTGAATTAGCAATCGAATTAGTTTAGCTCATACAACATGTGCATGTAATGCTCCAACATGTCTTGAATAAACCTGTTGCAGTAGACTTTATTCAATGCAGATATTTTTTGAAGTGAAATAGTAGGACCAATGCTGGTTTTATCACAAACAATAATTAGGTAATAAGAGAGCCAGCATCATGCTGTTGTTCAAGTGTAAGGGAAGATCACACTTAATGCTGTTTTCTTTTGTAAAAATTGTGTAATTTCAAAACTGCATAAATGTTTCCTGTACTGACTTTTGCACTGTACTATAGATGTTAATGTGAGGTTGTCTGTAATTTAATTAATTAAATTGATGCAAAGGCAAATGCAGTTAAAACATTAGTTACTGGGAATAAGAGGATCCAAATTATTTGTGAAAACCGTTTTTATGGACTACCTATTCCAGTTTTTTCAGGAGAGCATGGAGTTGCTAGAGTCCCAGAACCAGCTGAACAACCTAGAGGCGCCCTCTAGTGATACTTGCAGTCATGATGCCTATTTTAATGAGGCACTAGAAGAGGGGAGTTCATGGCAGTGTTTTTATAAAGTGTAAATTAAGATGTCCTTTTTAAAACACAAATCATGAGCTCTATAAGGAGCTTTAAGGGTTCTGCAGTTTTCTTAAATCACAATTTTTGTATTAACTGAGAAGTAAGTAATTATTAAAACTGATTCACTTTTTTCTACATCTTCAATCACAGGAAACTCTTTCTTGATTAATATTTTTCCAAATATTCATTTTTGCTGTCAGTGTTCAAATGATCACTTGTAATGGCTTTCATTTTTAGCATGCCATCTGTATTCAGCCATTAATAATAATAAAATTAATAATAATAATAAAAGATTGAATAGCAGGATTGAAAAATGTAACACTCGTTAACATATGCTGTATGTTGGATGAAATTAGTTCAAAACATTGTTCAATCAGATTACTCTGTAAGAATGATAGTTATCTTTTTGCATATCCCTCTACATAATTTTTGACCTATCTAACTCAGTTTCTACTTCTTTGTCTCTGTCCAGCATGATTTTGTGCGTCGGGAACGGTCGCCACGCATTCTCATCGACCTCATTCAGAGGACTAAGGATGCGGTGCGTGAGCTGGACAATCTGCAGTACCGCAAGATGAAGAAGATCCTCTATCAGGAGAAACACAATGGGCTCATGGGAGAGAGCCAGGAGGAGGAGGAGGTGGGTGAAAGAAGGAGAGGGAAGAAAGTGGGGGGGGGCGGTTTATTGGACACCGTTTAAGTAAAAAGCAAATAATTAAGGATTTCTATAGTGTTATGGAGAACAAAGTGTTAAAAACATGAAACCAGTTGAAGTCAAGTTAAATTATGCTGATAATCATCTTAACTTTCACCTGATAGAGAAGTCTGTTGCTGAGTTTCAGTCCATTAGAACCAACACATACAGTAACCATAGATGTCTGCTACTAACAATTTTATGATCTAGTAATTGATCTGTTATTAAATTAGTTCTTTAGTCTGTAAAATAGCTGTACAAATATCGACATATGTCCATCAATGCTAATCTACTGCGCTGCATCAGTTTTTATTCTACTTTATTGCTTGAATAGTATAGCAGTGAGAGAGTTGTTTTGTGAATGGCACAGTATTATCTGAAATCAATGCAGGATCTCTGACTCTCTGTATAAAAGGAGAGGACAGGTGTCTTTGTGTGAAGTGATGTTTTACCTGCTAGAGCCTGACACTAAGACAGAATGCCCCTCAGTTGACCTGGACTGAGGCAGCGTGAGAAGTAATGGACAGCCAGCAGCTACAGTAGTGTCATCCTACACCATGTGATGTAGTTCAGAGCAGGTACCACAACCTCACAGCAACAAGACACCACTGAAGGCTTCACTGAGATAGTGTGTTGTCCCATAAACTGTCTGCTTTCAGAGGAAGATGCAGTGAATTTGGAAAAACTGATTATAGTATCTGCAATTTGTGTTAGATTAAGCTCTCCACGTTATAAACACACTCAAGTGGACTTCCAAGCTCAGACTTATCAGTCTGCCTGATATTGATATAAACAACAAACATAAACAATAGAACAACTGGAGGTTAATGGGCACTTTTGAATGACTTTGACTTTAATGTAATCTCGAGGCCATTAATTATTTCCCATTTTATAGTAACTGTATTAAATAATACAAGTTTGAGGGCCCTGCATATATCAGGATGAAAGTGGTACAAGTCTGAAGTATGTTTTCTTTTTTTCATCTACTCATGGCTCTCGAGTTCTAATTTGTGGAAGCATGTTTCAAATATATGTGGATGTCCACTTGCAGGACAGTGAGGCGGCCAGTTCTAAGATGAACAGCCTGGGCAGCAACCACTCCATCCCCAGCACATCAGTCAGCACAGGCAGCCAGAGCAGCAGTGTGAACAGCATGCAGGAGGTGCTAGATGACAGCTGCTCTGACATGACCATGATGCACCCTCAGGACTATGGCAGCACTCTGGACTCCTCCCCACATACCAAGAAGGTACAGGTCAGAGGTGAAGGGAGGAAGGTGGAGAATATTTGGAGCTGAATGAAAAATTGACCTTTCTAACCATGCATAACTATCCTAAAATAATAGTTAGAGACTTAAAAACCAATGTGACAATTTCTCAGTTGCTCCAAACTTCTTTTGTCTGATGAGCTCAAATACACCTTCACTGACATCCGTCCTCAATGTTTTTGAAACTAGATGTATATAAATCACTTTTAATAATCTAGAATTTTGCCTGCATTTTCATAAATCCTTTTTTTAAGAATGTCCATCCATCTTCTGTCTCATTCCTAACTAAACACAGGGTTGCACCCTTGACAGGTTGCCATCCCATTAAAGGGCAAACAATGAGATACAAACAAACAAACGTTTACACTCACATTCACACCTCAAATCAATTTAGAGACTCCAGTTAACCTAACCCAATTTACCTATTGAATGAAGCTGGAATACCCGTGAAAAACCACACACTCACATTCAGGCAGAATATGCAAACTCTGCACAGAAAAGCACTGCAGTAAAACCTATTTGTTGTGACACGGTGATGCTAACCACCATCTCATCATAGGGTCATTCTCTTTTCCCAAAATATATACGTTTTATATGGTGTAAGATTTCACAAATCTAGGATATAAATAGAAACATGTTCATAAAAATGAGCATAAGGTTGTTGGAAGCTGGAGGCTGTATGTCCCACCATGCCCCACAGGCTCCCACAGTCTCCCGTGCATAGTGCCCCAAAGTGTCCCACTGTGTGCCACACCTTCATCAATTTGTAATCAGAATCTTTTAGTTTTACAACTGAGTCACTGCTTGTGGTGATACCACACATTTAGCTGCTTATTGTTGAGAACTGTGTTCATTAAATCTAAATGCTTATTGGCTCAGTGATTTCATTCAGCTTTTTTTGGGATGTTCTTCTAACATAGAGACAAAGATAACAAGACAACACCACATAATCTGAAAGAACTTTTATTTAACCAGAAATGCATCTTTTTTCCTCATATGAAATGATAAAGTAACAATCTTGTAATAATTAACACATTTTCCCCCTGTAGTGCTATATACCTTGATTTGTAAGTGTGTTTTCCTTAGTGAGAAATGAAAAGAAAGCACAGCTCAATTGAAACATTTGCTGGGTGTCTCTCACTGTTTTCAAGAGTAAGTGTAATCCCTCCCACCCTGAAACCATGGAAACCATCGACTCCATCCTCACTGTTTGGCAGATTGCTTCACGTTCATGGCAGACACTGTTCCCACTCCTAGAACAAAGGCTGTGTACACATGTCAACAAAGCTTTACACACATTCTGCACACTCACACAGGTCAATACAATTCCACTAACATTTTCACTGAATATTGCATATGATGGAGAAATCTTTGCAGAGAATTCTGTCACCGCTCTTCCATTCTCTTTCTTCGCCTGCTCTTTGTTTTCTGACAGTGCACTTGATGAACAGACAGTTGCTGTGTTGTCTCAAGTTCAAGGGCTGAACAGAGAACAAATGAAAGTGACACACATTGTCACTTTCTTTTCTGATGGAAGATTTCTCTTCAAGAGATTCCACTCTTTGGTCTCCAGGTTTCCTGAAAACATTCAGTTAATTTTTAAAATCTGATGTGTGGAAATTCCACTCTCTTCATTTGTGAAATTACATTTGGCACAGTTTTTACAAAAAGAAGCCTTTGTGATATTTAGATTTGAGTGAGTTCAAATAACAAATGGGGCTGTTCACTTCAGCCCCATTTGTTATTGTATTATTTTAAAAGACCAATGTGTTGTGTTTTGTATAGGACCATCAATACAACTGGGATGATGGGATCCACAGGGACCACAGACCAGAGCTGAGACTGGCCTCTGACAAGAGCAGTCAGGCCCCGAACTATAGGAGCCAGGGCCGCTTTTCCACCATAAAGTCAGCCTCTCTGGTGAGTCCTCTTTTTATGCTTTTCTGATTTCTTTTTGAAATCCTAGGCCATGTCTTGATAATTTGTGTGGTTTTGAAAGTCAAGAAATTGAAAAACCTAATGTTGAATGTGAAGGCAGTGTGACAGTTGGTTCAAGTTTTTTATCCTTGTGTTACACGTGTGATTTAGTTTTTGTTTTGTGTTCTCTTTTGTTACTTCCTTTTTTGGGTCTTTGTGTTCATCCATTTTTTGATGTTTCTACCTCTTATTGTCTCTTTGTTTCAGCTCTCCAGTTTTCTCTTTCATGCTTCTCCATTTCTCCACTGTCATATTTTCACTCACCTCACTCCTTTTGTTTTTCTCTCTTTCATTATGCTTTGCGCCACTACAATCCGTCAACCCTCTCCTTATTTTCTATTTCTCCAATCCCTACTTTTGATCATACAGCATTCTCAGATCTAACTTAATATTCTTGTTGAATGGAGTAGGATTTTCTCTCCCTTTCTTTATATGGCTCCCTTTCTCTCTCTCCCTCCCTGTCTGTTGTCATGGAAACCAGCTCTAGTAACTAAGTAGTAAGTAGTTGTGGTGTTGTCTGTGTGTGTATGTGTGTGTGCGTGCATGCGTGCGTGTGTGTGTGTGTGTGCGCGCGTGTTTAGCCATCCATGACACTGGTTATGCTTGTGGGTCCTGTCTGCTGTCAGGTCTTAAACCAGACATCAGACAGTATGAGCAGTGTTGTGCGTTCATATACGTTTGTTTTCGTATGTGTCTGTGTGTCTTTTAGTTTCCTTGACCAGTCTGCACCACTGACAGTCGTACCCTAATGAAATGCGATCATACTGACATTAATGGGGTCTGTATAATTCCATCTGAATGCCTGTATTACCTTTGCACATATCAGTTTGTGAGGTGAAACATGATGTTATGAATCAGACTCATACATACATACATACAGAAAATGGGCACAGTTGAGCACTGTAGGATGCCGTGGTCAGCCAAGGACACTTAGTGTGGCAGATACGAGATACATCATGGTTAATTCCCTTCAGAACTGGAAGATATCGAACAGTGCCATCAGCTCAGAAATGGCAGAAATCTGTGAGTCCCAGGTACATCCATCTACTTTTGAGAATCTTCTCACCTCCAATGTGGAAACAAAGCCAATGCCTCAACTATGCACGAAAACATAAGAACTGTGGTGTAGAAAAATGGCAGCAGGTGCTCAGGACTGATGAGTCAAAATTGTAATATTTGGCCATAACAGAAGGTAGTTTGTTTGCCAAGAGGCTGGAGATTGGTACAATAATGACTGTCTACAGGCAACAGTGAAGTGTGTTGGGGGCTTCTTCCAAGTTTAGGGCTGCATTTCCGTAAAGGGAGTTAAGGATTTGGTCAGGAATACTGTACCTTTAAGATACTGTTACTTCTTTATAAGACAGTAATGGTATATTAAGAATAGTAACATTAATGTGACCTCACAGAATGTTTTTATGATTTCTGGAAGGGACATGGGAGTTTGTCCAACTCGTCTACATGTGCTTTGTGGATCTAGAAAAGGCTTATGATCTGAGAGTATGGTGTGGAAATTGTTATGGGTGTTCAAATCTCTTTAGTCTTGAAGTAAGAGTGTGGTTCGTATTGCCTGCAGTAAGTCAGATTCATTCCCTGTAAGATTTGGACTTCGCCAATGCTGCCCTTTGTTGTCGATCCTGTTCATAACTTTTATGGACTGTTCTTTTTTGGTGCAGCAGGGTGGTGAGCAGTCTTCGGTTTAGAAACCAGAGGACTCTGTCACTGCTTTATGCAGATGACTTGGTCCTGCTGGCTTCATTGAACAGTGACTTGCAATTTGCCCTGGAGTGTGAAGTGGTTGGGGTGAGGATCAGCATCTGTCAGGAAAACCTGTTAGATCAGTGGGAAGTCACTTCCCTAAGTGGAGGAGTTTAAGTATCTTGGGGTCTTCTTCACAAGTGAGGGGAGAGTGTATTGAGAAATTGACAGGCAGTTCAGGGCACTGATCTCTTGTGGTAAAGAGGGAGCTGAATCAAAAGGCAAAGCACTCACACTACCCACGAACCCACGAACAGGATCGTGGATACAAATGGTGGAAATTTGTTTTCTCCATAGGGTGTCTGGGCTCACCCTAAAAGATACATTGAGGAGCATGGACATTCGGGGGAGCTTTGGAGTTGAGCTGCCGCTCCTCCACATCGAGAGGAGCCAGTTGAGGTGGTTCAGGGTTCTAATCAGGAAGCATTGTTGATGTCTCCCTGGGAAGGTTTTTCAGGCATACCCAACCAGAAGGAGGCCTCAGAGCAGACCCAGGACACAGTGGAGAGATTATATCTCTTGGCTGGGCTGCGAACGCCTCGGTGTCTTAGGGGAGAGTTGCTGGAGTTGGCTTAGGAGAGGAGTGTCTGGGCCCCCTGAGACCCAGACCCGGATAGGTGGTGGAAAATGACTACAACAAGTTTTGTATTTGAATATTGCTTTCAAAATTGGCACTAGTTTTTAGGACTATGTTCCTGCACTAATGGTACATGGTGACAATGAGCCCCCCTTTTCCCCTCTTTGCATATTATGATGAAACATGTAAAAAAACAAGGCTCTTTGTCTGTGATAAATGGAACTTCAGTACTTTTTAAGGTAAATTGGAAACTGCTATTATGAAATATTTCTGTCCATCAAGCTAATAGAAATATCATGATTCTGGGGGTGGATTTTTTAATTGTCTAAATAAAATAATGAGTTATCGATTTTTCAAAATATTTTTACCATCTCTATGGTTCACATTGCACTTGTAGCTCAGTGTATCTAAGGCTCTGTCTTGGACTGTGGTGGCATCATGTAAACAACACCATCTTAATCGTGTGATAGTGCTGCTCTTGCCTGCCAGAGAGATGACATCATCTTTTTCTGCCGAGCACAGATGTCCTCAGATTGGCCTCGACACACTGAGACTGGAATCAGCAGGTAGACAAAGAGAGAGGGAGAGCGAAGAATAGGGGGATCCAGATGGTGAGAGATCACAAGAGAAGGGAGAGAGAAAGAAAGAAAATGTCATAAACAAGAAGGACAGATTAATACAGATGCCAGAAACAAGGTGTGTTCTCACAATCACAAGTATACAAAGTCCAGAGTGAAAAGTGTTTCTAATACAAAGGAGGAAATTGCGGTGATGGAGGGCAATTCAAAGACATCGAAGGGTTGAATGAGATTAAAGAGTGTATTAGCAGGAGGAGGACACAAACGATATCCAGACAGATAAAAAAAAAAGAAAAAGAAAAAAAAACAGAGGTGAGACAAAGAGCAGTGCAGATTAAAATCTCGTTTCGTTCAACATTCGTTTGGAGAAGCTGAAAGTGGTGATAGTTTTTGTCACCCAGAGGTGACATGAAGCAAAGCTAGAAAGCATGGGAGAGAAAAAGAGAGGGGAGAGAAAAGACAGAAAAACAAAAAAAACGAGAGGTAAAACTGAAGAGAAGGATGAATAACAGATTATCTGTAGAGGGCAAAAAAGAGGGAACCTAAAAGAACAAGGTGAGAAAGGACCAAGGCAGATACAAGTGAAGGAGGAGGGACAAAGCAAAAAGAGCAAGTTGAGAGGGAGGGCAGGGGTTATTATAGGTCAGATGAGTCTTAAGGCAGTGTGAGAGACAACATTGTCACCTATTTCCCCTCATACGCCACTTGACTCATCTGTAGCTTATCAAAACACACTCCTCCTCCTGAAGCTTATAACTCATAGTAATATACTGTATTTATGTTACATAATTATACAGCAGCAAATTATTTATAAGACTTATTGTGGGGATATAGCTCAAACATTTTGATTAAGTCAGATGCTCCTCTTTTACATTTCCATCCATTTTGCGGCTAAGTTGATGTACAAGAACACTGAGGCCTCCACATCTACAGGAAATCAGGGCCGTAAATGAGGTTCTGCAGGTGTTCACCTTGCCCTCTTTAGCCAGATGACTTCACCAAATGTTCCATTTCTGACTTGTACCTGCCTAAGAACATGTTAAGGCTTCAGCAATTGTACTTTTCTTAGTGTAATGAGTGTAGTCGAGTAAAGGAGTTGCTCTTTTTTAATGTTGTAGCATGGGATAATTGGAGTGTCCTGCAGAGCTTCTGTCTTCAGGAAGTTAAATGCCTGAATTCTGTCAGGGTGATGACCTTGACCTGCTTTGTTAAATAATCACTCAAATTGTGAGAAATGTGTTACCAGCCAGAAGCAGAAATAAGTTTAACTATGTTTTTTTTTTCCTTAGCATTTAAACACTTATTTCTTTCACCTGGATTCATTGATTAGCTGTTTATGACTTAAATTCTGACTTATTTGAATGTCTTGTTTTGTCCACAAACCAAAGATATTCCATTTGCTGTCACAGATGTGTGAATGCTTGTACTGTTCTGCTTCGCACAAATGAGTTACATCCAGCACAGCACATTTCTATCAACAAATGATATGCTTTCACTGCAACACTGAGACAATTCAAATCAGACCACCTTAATCAGCAAAATAAGAAATTAACAACTTCAGCTGCTTGATTCCCACTGATCCTACATTCACCTTTTGCCTGCATGCTGCCCTCCATTCCCTGAATATGATCTCCTTTCCAGTGCCTGAGCCTTGTGTGAAAGAGGCCATCACATGACGTGACTTGGCCCTTTGTGTGCAGGGAGGCAGCAAAGCAAGTGACAAGGGTTGGGAGCTTTCTGTTACAGTCGGGGTATTGATTCAGTGCAGATTATGAAAGAGTGGAGCTCAAACTATATCTATTTCCAAGACACTATCACATTTGCCCTCTCTATGTTGTTACTTAACCTCAGTAAATTCAGTTAGATAGCAAATTCTTTTGCTATCTAACTCTCCCGGTCATTTCTCCTCTGCAATCACCCCCTCATCTCTCTGGCTTCTCCTCTCTAACCCCCTTCTCTTCATCTTCTCTCACTCTTTGTCAATGAGGTATTCATGTGACCCACCTGCTGGACGCAGCTTAGCGTTAGCCTGACTGAAGGGCCGCTCTGTGCTCTTTTTTGGCCTGCAGAGTTGGCCTGTCTCATTCATAGTTCACATGCCTGCCTTGGTCGCTGCGTGCCCAGGGCGCGAACCAAGGAGAGTGAGTGAGTGAGCGAGTGAGTGAGGGGGGAGGAGGTGTATGTGTGTGGGGTCCTCATCCAGTAAGGGGGGGGGGGGGGGGGGGTTCTCAGAGTGGCATCGGCGCTCAGAAAGGGTTCTGTCAGGCATAGGATGCTGCACAAGGTTCCTGGATGCTGGTGCTTTTGGCTAAAGTTGCCATCATGTTTGGCCTGAGGAGCTCAGGTGGAAGTTATGAGAAGATGCGGAGCGAGTGCTACCTAGATTTGGAAAACCCTTTCTGTGCTCAGGTTTGTGTCAGATGTAAAAGCTATTTCTGTTATGACATTTATTCTGGTCCCTGCCTTAAGGGATCTCCTTCCACAGACCCTCTCTGGATCTGTATGTGATGGTCAAATCAAAGAGCTTTTGTTCACCAGAAGGGACTTCATATTATTTATATTTTAAAGTCTTGATTGAGTATCTCTAGTTGAGTAAGGTAGGTTTTTAACATTGTTGTCCCTTTTTTGTCTTTTTAAATTAAGAATTAAGGGTAATATTGGTGATCTCTGGAGTATAAATAAAGTTAATATTATTAAGTTGACTGATTGCAGCAGTTGATCTGTAATTCTTAATTTTCTTAATGAATTAATTCTGCTCTCAGCTCTTCTTTGAAAGGATAAAATTAATAAATTGTAACTACAGATTCACAAAGGAAGTGTGAAAGAAGTGCCAGTGTTTGGATCCATTTTGTATTCTAAAACTCTTTAATCACTTGTGCGTGTAAAATAACATTTTGGTTTTATCAACCCACAGGTGACCAAGCAAATCCACGAGCATGAGCAGGAGAGTGAGCTGCGGGAGCAGATGTCGGGCTACAAACGTATGCGGCGGCAGCACCAGAAGCAGCTGATAGCCCTGGAGAACAAACTAAAGGCCGAGATGGACGAGCACCGGCTCAAGCTGCAGAAGGAGGTGGAGACGCAGGCCAACAATGCCTACATCGAGCTGGAGAAGCTGGCAAAACGTCACGCCGTGCAAACTGAGAAGGAGGTAGGCTTTTGTTGTAGGGTGTCTGGATTATAGGATCTTAGCAAGAAGAATAAGAGGTCATATCAGTACAGTACGCCAAAATTACCATGCAACAGTTGACTAAGTAATAAGATTTTCCTCTGATAAGCAAGAGATGAAATAATGTTGAAATTATTATGATTCTGTAGCTGCAGAAATGTTTGTTGAAAAGTTTCTCTCTGCCGAGAAATGAATACTAAGTGAAGTTCCGTTAAGACTTAATGCACTGCTGCAGTGCTGCCACCCTTTGACACAGGAGATGAAACACAAGGGCAGAAGTAGGTCACAGAAAGTCATGGTCTGAAAAACAAGCTGCATATCTCTGAGATGAGCACACAACGTGCTGCACCATCCAGGAAGATAGTATATCTACTCATGTAGACCAGCACGCACCAACATAAACACACAGTGTCACATTTCATACTGTATGTAGCTGTCACAGTTAAAAAATAATGGATTGCATGAGTGATGCGTTTTAGTAAGTCAGTCAGCCATGTTTTAATGTATTTATCCAAACCACTTTTAAATAAATGTTTTAAAAAAATAATTAAACAGGGAAAATATGAAAAGTTTATTAACCACAGATAATTTATTTACTGATTATTTTAAAGAGTCAGGTTGTTTTCATGTCTTCGCGTCTTTCATTGTCTGATACCCAATGACATTCCATTTACAATGATACAAGATTTAAAATAGTCTCAGTAGAGAAGCTGCGATCAGATTTGTGTTGCTGTCAAACAATGTCTACTTGTCCACAGTTCTTGTGTAGCCCATTTACAGATAACAGCACCTCATCCCTGTTTTCCCCCCCATCCCCCTCAGATGAAGACGACATTAGCGGATGAGAAGAAGTTCCAGCAGCAGATCGCGGTGCAGCAGAAGAAGGAGCTAACCACTTTTCTTGATAATCAAAAGAAACAGTACAAACTCTGCAAGGAGAAGATCAAGGAGGTGTGCTGTGTTTATTGTGTTGTAGTTTTTCTGCTCGGGTGAACTCTTTTTTTTGTGCGCTTCCCTCAAATGTGACACATGGTCCTGCTGATTACTGTTGAATCAGCCCTCCTTCATACAAACATGCACATTCAATCCCTTCCAGTGTGGGCTTTTGGAAGTTGTGTTGAGTCACTAGGCCTACTCACTATGTACCTACATACAGTATATACACACAAACAAGGAAACCCACAAATCCATGAGCACAATGTAGCATTTACTGTATGTGAGTCCAGATGATACTCCAGTGAATGTGATTCGCAGTTTTTTCAGTTACAAGATAAGGGACTAAAATTAGGTCAGTACAGTTAAAAGAAGCGTTTCTGGCAGGGAGAGATATTTCCCACCAACTGAGGTCTATAATGGAATTAGACACTACAGAGAGTGGGGATCAGGCTAATGTGTTAAATGTAAGTTGTATATTACCTTAAAGCCCTGAAAGAGAAGGAGAACTTATTCTGTAGAGAGATAGATGTTGATATTTCTTCAACCATTTAACGTCAGAAGGTCAGGTGGAGTTTGCTGCAAGCTCCACAAACATAAGTTGTAGTACATGTTGTTGTCCACTAGTTTAAACAAAAAAAAGAGATTTCCATGATCTTAATGGATTGTCTGAAACATACTCACCGCAGATGTTAGATAAATCTACCAAACACAGCAATGACCTTAATAAAATGCTGACCATCCATTTTCCCACTATTCATAATTTCTCCATTTTTAACTTTTACCTCTTTTCAGGAGATGAACGAGGACCACAGCACACCCAAGAAAGAGAAGCAGGAGCGTCTGTCCAAGCACAAGGAGAACATGCAGCATTCCCAGGCAGAGGAGGAGGCTCATCTCCTGGCCCAGCAGAGGGTTTTCTATGACAGGAATTGTCGTGCCTTCAAACGCAAAGTCATGATTAAGAGGCACGACATGGAGCAAGAACAGATCCGAGAGGTGTGGATGATGTGGATATATTCTTAAAAAAAAAAAAAAAAAAAAACATCAGGCAATAGGTTTCATTGTTCATTTAATTGATAGCTATCCAAGTCAGGTCCAACCAAAAGTTGGTAATTCACCGAAGTGAATTAAGTTTGAATTAAAGTAAAATCCATATTAGCTGTTTTTGTTTGTGATGTTGGTATGAACAGAACCAACGTGACTGTGGAAACCAAATTAATTCTCTGAGCAAACAGCATGCCCTTTATAAGTACCCCATTGTTCTGTTTTGAGGTGTTACCTCTTAACAGTAAGTAGATTATTACAGAGGAAAGCAAGGCTGCAATGTCATAATCTGAAAAGCTGAAAATGTTTAATGAATCTTAAAGATTTCTTTTGGAAAACACACAAAACTCAAGCAGAACATTTATCTCCACTGGTAAAAATTTGAAGAATAATGAATAGCTCCTAAAGTACTCATGCTTCCTCCCGTCTAGGAGCTGAACAGGAAGAAAACCCAGAAAGAGATGGAGCACGCCATGTTGATCCGCCATGACGAGTCCACACAGGAACTGGAGCAGAGGCAGCTTAAGACTCTGCAGAAGCTGCGCATGGACCTGATACGTCTGCAGCACCAGACCGAGCTGGAGAACCAGATTGAATACAACAACCGTCGTGAGCGTGAACTTCACCGCAAGCATGTGCTGGAGCTCAGGCAGCAGCCCAAGAACCTCAAAGTGAGTCACCACAGAGAAAGAAAACACTGAGACCTCATTCAAGGATTTTATAGATTAGATGTGGTCATTGTCATTGTTATAGCTACACACCCAATTTGGCGCTGACTTTTTGGAAGTGCTTTTAATTTCAGTTTTCAAATAAAAGTTTATAGTTTTTTTTATTTTATTTAACTAGTGTAGTACCAGCACACACTCTCTTGAATTTCTAATCCAAATAATGTCAAAGTCTGCACTACACACTTTGGTGCCTTTAGTAAGTCACCTGTCAAAGGAATTAAATTATTTAATTAACAGTTGGACAGGCTGACATTACTTGCATTTATAGATAAATTTGCTTTTCAGGACTGACATATGATTTTGTATGTGGCTTTGTCAGATCTTGAACCTTTATGTTACTTGTTATCTTACTTTTTGCAAACTTAATTGTAGAGAAGTAGAACATCTGACTTTGACAACTGATCTAGTCTCTAACCTCACCTCCCTGTGTACTACTGTTCTCGCTATATACATACTGTCTATGTTTACTCCACCAGGCTTTGGAACTGCAGATCAAGAAGCAGTTCCAGGACACATGCAAGGTGCAGACCAAGCAGTATAAAGCCTTGCGCCATCACCAGATGGAAGTAACGCCCAAGGCTGAGCACAAGACGGTGCTCAAGGCCCTAAAGGATGAGCAGACACGCAAGCTGGCCATCCTGGCTGAGCAGTACGAGCAGAGCATCAATGAGATGATGGCCTCGCAGGCGGTGAGTCGAGACAGGTTAACATGGTCTTTTTGTCATGAGCAATAATTAACTGTTCTCATGAAAGCAGGAAGACATTCTTTATTTCAAGACCTTTAGATCCGAGAAGGAAATTGTGAATAATTTTACTCCTCCTGTTACTTATGCTAACTAATCATTTGTCCTTTCTGTGTCTTTTCTTTGTCCAATGTCATTCTCTTCTTCCTTGACCTTTGTCTCACCCTCATTTGCATGTCTTTCCCTCCTCTCCTTTCCATGTCCTGTCTGTCCTCTATTGTTTTATCACAATGTCCCTTCCTTTCCTTTCTGTCTATATTTCTGTCTATTCCATCCTTCTCTCCTCCTCTGTACTTAAATCATATCCACCTCACCCAACCCCGATCTCCCCTCCTCTCTGTCCACGTCTCTGTGTGCCTCCTCTCTCCGCTGCTGTGGTCCACGGTCGGCTGTGTCAGCTGCGTCTGGACGAAGCCCAGGAAGCTGAGTGCCAGGCCCTGAGGCAGCAGCTGCAGCAGGAGATGGAGCTGCTCAATGCCTACCAGAGCAAGATCAAGATGCAGACCGAGGCGCAGCATGAGCGGGAGCAGCAGAAGCTGGAGCAGAAGGTGTCACTGCGCCGGGCTCACCTGGAACAAAAGGTGTGATCAAAGAAACACTTTACCCACACTTAGTGGGGTATAGTTTAGTTTTTTTGCAGGCATCACTGACCAACACAAACAATATAAAAAAAAAAAAAGAAATGTTTTGTAACTGCTAATGAGTCAAGGAAATGATTCAAGGCAGACTTAGTTTACATTTGTAAAGCCTTGGCTTACGTGTTTATATGATTTTTTAAAAAGTAAAATTATAAAAAAACAACAAATGTCATCCTAAAACTTGTTTGGAGGGAGAGAGGCAGCAACCTAAGTCTTCAAATGAAAAGCACTGACTAAATAAGGTTAAACACAATTAAACTAAACTAGTTATACTCCATTTTTCATGAGTGTAAAATCACCTGACTGTATGAAGTGTTGTTTTCCCCCCAGGATGAGCCCTTTTTTACTATCAGAATGATATTCATTTTCATGCTAACTAAGGCTACATAGGCTTCCTAACAAAGTTGGAAGGGAGTGGTGAGGGATTTTTAGCTGCAACATGCATCTTCACTAATGAGTATTGCTACCTTTTACACACTGTACCTAAGTATCTTTAAATAAATCTAAGTATATGCATATAAAATACCTACAAAAATCCACTGTTCCTGTACCCAGTGGATGTCAGCTGAGGAGACAGTCTGTCAGTCTGTTTACAATAAAAGAATGTGGTCACATATGAACAACCAAACACAGAGTCTCAGATTTCTGTGTGTTTTAGGTGCTTTCATGCCTGCACATATGTACAACCAGATTTCCCATGCAGTGTATTAGTATCACACATGAGTGTGTGACGTCATCCCCCTGCGAAAGACTTACCACATCCTTTTCATCTCAGGAACCTTATTAACTAACTAGGTTAGTTAAAAATAATTTACCCACAGTGATCCACAAACAAAGCTCTGCTTAATGTGTTGACATGCAAACGGTCCAGCAGCATCTTGGTGTGCAAGTGAACAGGTCCGGATGCACGTGTGCTTTCACTTCAGCGGGCTGCACAGGCGTGAAAGGTGACCCAGACAGACACTCATGAGTTCACACAAAAACTCACACACATGCACAGATTTCCCTCACCACAGGTGGTGATGACAGTGACATGCCCTCCTGCAGGGAGCAGGCAACCATGTCTCTCCCACG
The DNA here is from genome assembly GCA_016785285.1 of Brachirus orientalis. NCBI lineage: Eukaryota > Metazoa > Chordata > Actinopteri > Pleuronectiformes > Soleidae > Brachirus > Brachirus orientalis. Next base: position 3,564,388 of record JAFBJR010000190.1, read on the forward strand.
CACACTTTCCTAATGGTGGAGAAATCTCTACGAGACCATATTGTTCTATTAATACCACATTGCCTTGTCTCTTTTAAGAACACAGATTATAGTTATATCTTAATGGGTTTCCTTTTGCCTAAAATCTCTTATCAGCTGACATTTTTATTGCCTTTAATTTGTAGCTGTAATTATTACGCAGGATCAGCAGTGGCATCTTGTGAGCTGACAACTAACTTTCATGATATGAGACAATTCTGAAATGTCCCCGTGCATAATCTGCATGTGCGGATTTGTTTGCGAGACACTCCTCATGTCTTCACTGTGTGCAGATAACCTGCGGCGTACAGACACTGACATGTGATCAGAATGAAATGGACAAGTACGCCTCCATCCAGAGTGACCGACGTCATCGCCACAGTCTAGTAGACAGCACTCCGACAACAAAGAGTCATTTGAAATGCCGCTCCGATCCAGTTCTGTTGGGTTCAGCCAGTGTAGTCTCTGTCTCCATCTCCTGGCTGTGTTTGTATCTACACTCTGGCATCCATATGATGTCATGGTTTTAGAAGCACTATTGTCCTCTGGTTTGGTTCATGGTCAGAGTCTGGAGTTTTCTGTGCATGCTCAGTCGTGTACTGCGCCACGGAGCACTTTGTCTGCACCTGTGGATGTGTGCGTACGGCCGAAAACTGTGGTGCACACAACCTGTGCCACCAAAATATGACAATAACTTAACCCACGTCCCGATTTACATCATTATTCAGTGACGATATAGAACATTTGTGACCAGCGCACAGGATTAACAGAAATTGATGAGCTCTGCGCCAACTCACAGGCCCTGTTATAAATGAAGCATGAGTAAAAGTCACAGTGTGATGGTGTTGGTGAGGTGTGTCTCTCTCTCTCTCTCTCTCTCTCTCTCTCTCTCTTTGTTTTTGTTCATCCCCAGTACAACAACAACAACGGAAATAAGATTAGTTCTAAAATCTCCATCTGCAGGATTGTTGTTACTTAACAAAGAGCATTTGCTTTACCTCTGCCTGGTGTTGAAAGATGCACAGCATTTTAATTAACCAAATCAAGTCAAATATACTTCATTGTTCCCACAGGAACATTTCTTGCTACAGCAGCTGTAGGACAATACAGTACATATTATGACACAGACATCAAACAAAGAATAGTAAAACGTTGGCAAGATCAGATATAATAAATACACCTAAAAGCCAAAACATTGTAAAAGGAAAAATAGACCAGTAACTACTGTGCAAAATGTATAGCAGATAAGTGACTGTGCTTATCAAGAAAAGTGTTGTTGAGTAGTGCATTAGATATTTTAATAAACTAGAGCTTGTGAGAGTTGTCTGTAACGTCAACCTGAAGGTAACATATCAGATATTTAGAAAACAGGGTATGTGAAGGGTCATTTAGAATACTGATAAATAATGATAAATAAAGTCTAAATCAAGTCTGATATTTCTATCAATCATGGAGGAATCAATTGAGTTTCCTGCAAGTCATTGTAGAGTTTTTTACACTGCGCATATTGAAATGTGAAACTACTGATAATGTATTCCTTCATTTGTACATGACTGCTCACTGACTCGCGGATAAATATGTGTTTTGAAACAAAGTCTGAAATTAACATTATGTCCTTATCTGTTGGAAAAATATATTAATGTAATAATTTCAATATTCAATATTCATTTGATAGTTTATAGTGGCTTTGAGGAAGACAACCTTAATTGTTGTCATCATGTTAATTGATAGAAAACTATAAATTGTTCAGCCTTAATTTCAATATTTTGTACATTATTATTAATCAAATAAAATAGAAACTTATGAAAGCATGCACTTGCAAGCACAGCCTGAATGAGATGACACAAAGTTCCACTGGGTTCAAATCTCTCTTTCTGGCTCTCTCATTAGAACAGTATAAAATTACAGTGCTTCATTTACCAACTCTCGCCTTGTGTCTACTGTGCAAGTCTGCGGGGACAGTGCAATGATCTGTTGTCGCTGCAGTTGGTCAGGTCAAGGTTCAGCAACATTATTGTCCAAAGAATGAGGTCAGCTGACTACCTGAATATACTGAATGACCAGGTTATTCCATCCATGATGGCACGGGCATATTCCAAGATGACAATGCCAGGATTCACCGGGCTCAAATTGTGAAAGTGGTTCAGGGAGCATGAGACATCATTTTCACACGTGGATTGTCCACCACGGAGTCCAGAACGTATTGAGAATCTTTGGGATGTGCTGGAGAAGGTTTTGCGCAGTGGTGCGACTCTCACATCATCAGTACAAGATCTTGGTGAAAAATCAATGCAACAATGGACGTAAATAAATCTTGTGACATTGCAGAAGCTTATCGAAATAATGCCACAGTGAATGTTTGCTGTAATCAAAGCTAAAGGCGGTCTAATGCTTTTTTTGGTTGTGACTTTTTTTTTTGGCCAGGCATTGTATATACTGTGTATATACAGTTCTGTGCAAAAGTCTCAGGCCACCAGCAGCTTTGTTGTTTTTATGTCAGTTTTGTGATCATTGGCGTTCAGATTGAAAAGCTGTGACTAAAAGTCAGTCTTCTACTATATGATCAACCTGTCACTGAGTTGAACTTGTGCAACATGTGTATGTAATGCTCCAACATGTCTTGAGTAAACCAGGTATAATAGACCTTTTTCACAGCAGCTATTTGTTGCCATGAAATAGTAGGAGAAACACAGGTTTGACCAATAACATTAGGGTTCCATTCCAGGTTTTAAAGAGCCACGGTTGTGTTATTGTCCAAGTGGAAATGTAGGTCACACTGAATATTTGATATTATAGAAGCATTTTTGTTGTTTGGTGTTTCGGAAAAAAGATGTTATTTTCAAACTGCATATGTGTTTCTCCATATTTTCAGGATGTGTTCCAATAAAGTGAGAAATAATTGTACAGGATGGTCATTATAGCATTGCTAAAACAATAAATCTAATGGTGGCCTAAGACTTATGCACAGTACAGTGTATATATATATATATATATATAATTTGCTGAAATAAAGTGTTTTCCCACTTTCCTTTCCTTTAGATTGAAGAGGAGCTGGGTTCCCTTCAGAAGGAGCGAACTGACAGGATCAAACACCTGCTGGAGCGCCAGGAGCGGGAGATCGACAGCTTCGACATGGAGAGCATGCGACTGGGCTTCGGGAACCTGGGCACCCTGGACTTTCCCAAGGACGACTACAGATGAGGAACTGCTGTCGTCACCGCCATCAACTCTCTGTCTCTCATGGTCCAGGGCGTCCGTCTGCCTCAGAACAGCTCCTCCTCCGCTCTCACCTGCCCTGGCAGCACAGGTGTTCACGGCTGCTGACGTCCTCACTCAAAAACCACACACACACACACACACACACACCCAGAGGGACAATAACGGCTCTGAGGAAGCAGCTCCAGTGCGTTTCCCCTTTGGCCAGACACCTCAACTCCCCCCATTACCCACAACCCTCTCTCTCTCCTGGTGTCACAAGATGACAAGATATGCTGGATGACTTCCTGTTAGTTGTCATGTTTTTGTATGAATAATGACGACATCGTAATCAGTGTTTCGTGTTTCTTGTGCAACGTTGAAAGACAAGAGACGGAGGGAGAGAAAATCAAGCACAGCTGGACGAGTGAAATCGCTCCACTGCCTTCCAGTTTTAGGTGTTTTTTTTTTTTTTCCCCCCACCCCATGCATTTGTCTTTTTGGTCTCAAGCTGTGCAAAAAAGAATTCTCTCAACGCTTTTAATACTTTGCTCATCAGGACATTTTTATGACAGGTTTGAATAATTTGATACTTTGAGAGACAAATGTCACAGATGACATAAGTAGACTAAAACAAATGTGACCCGGGGTGTATTTGATTACTGAGGGGAGGGTGAAATGGTAATCGACATATGTATCGTACTGATTTCTCTGCACTGGCAGCCAATGTGAATAATAATAATAATAATACATGAGACACATGAACTCCCAGCTAGCACAGGACTTTGTTGTTGTGGGGGGGACTTGTACTTTGTGTATAGAAGGATTTATGGAGAGCTTTTACTTATTTTCGTATTGTATTTTAACTGTCACTCATATCAAAAAAAGAATTTTTAAAGATGCTTTTTTTTCCTCTCCCATTCCTCAGATTGTATTTGAGATTCAGTCAACTATCAATGGGATTTTCAACCTTTTTTTTTGGGGGGGGGGTGGTATTTTCTTACAAACCAGACCAGTATGACGCTTTATTATTGCATGCACTTTAATTTTTTTTTCCCAGGATAAAACAAAGCATGAATCTCTGTCAAGAGCTTTTAAATATATTTGTAAATAAAGTGCTCATCACACAAACTGAAGATGTGTAATACTGTATATGTCCAACACAAACCCTTCATTGTCATAGTCAAAGAATGAATTAGTTTAAAAGAAAGCTGCTGATATAAATGTGCAAAAATAAAATCAGATGCTCAAGACTGGGGGAAAAAAAAAAGTTGTTATGGAGGAGTAAAACAGATTGAGTTCCTAAACAAAGCATCTGCCACAAGATCAGAAAACATTTCCACACAAATCAGTGTACTGATTTAAGCAAATAAGTTCCAGTTGTGAGTTTTTATTTTGTTACAGCATGACAGTAACAGCAGGAAAAGAAGATACTTATCAGTGGCACCTTTTGCAAGTGTGGGGGATTTCCTGTAAATCATCAGAAATTCCAAGTGCTTAGGGTTCTACAATCGGATTTATATTTATTTTCCCGACAGCTGCTCATACAGTTTGGGGACATAGTCGTCCCACTCGGCCTGGTAACATGTTCCTGCCACCGGAGCACCAAGGTTATACTTCTGCCTGAAGCTCTTGATCTTGAACTTTCCCCGGCCGTCTCCAGAGCGGTTGGTGAGGACAGGCTCTGAGCAGGACAGGGTGCCTGGCTGCTCGTACACCAGCCACACGTACCTGTGCAGACCTGACAGAGACGAAATGACGTCACACTGTTGCTGCTGGAAAACAATCTCGAAAAAACAGAGCTAGTTGTGACCAGGCTGTTGATCCAGTTTAAGATTAGGTGGAAAAACTGGATGTGTAACACCAGATCTGGGTCAATATTTTGATTCAGTGAGCCAACACATAATGTATCACTGCAAAAGTGAATACATACAGGAGATTCACATTTTCGCATTCTTCATGCCCCCTTATTTTGTAGACATAGTTTGTGTCCAACAAGTCAGAATCAAAACTCGAGTACGTAACTTTTAAATACAAACAAATCACTGTTGAATGAGTTCACACAGTGCTGACGAAGCCAGCAGCTCCACACAACTGTTTTTCTCAGTATTTCTCAGATCTTGTGTTGCCGTCGACATTCCTACACTGCACACAGGAAGTGATTTGGGAGGTATTTTACTGGATCACCAAAGATCCTGGGAGGCAGCTTGAAGCAAGAGTTGAAGACTGAGCGATGGATGTGTAGTGTAGTGATCACTTCATATCAGATTTTTTTTAAAAATTACAACTCTCCCTCACTTTATTATTTAGTATGCTTTTAGTACAATGTCAAACCATCAGAAATTTGAGGATGTCTGAATACTGCAGTTTTGGAATTGTGTCCGCTCTGGCTGTTTCGGTGCTATAAGCAAATGTTATTAAAGATGTTATTGAAAAAAACATCGAACGTTGGCCCCCTGAAACAGCAAAAAAAACATCTCATCCAAATTATCAATACCATAATGTACCATGAGGAATGTTTACGCTCAAAGAGAAAATTATGTGGAAGCTTCAGTCTCTCTTACCTGTGCCCTTAGGAGGACCAGAGCCCACATAGTCCGACAAGACACAGCCAGAGGAGATGTCATTCCCTTTCATGTTGACCACCAGAAAATGGTGCCACTCTCTTAAAGAACAGGCACAAAAATGTCAAATAACTGAAAAAAGCACTCAAATTGCTCAAACCTCAGTTTCCATTCTCCATCCTTTAACTGCTCTTCTCACCTGAATTTGGGCTCTGATCTTCTGGGGGCATCAGGGTCGGTAAGGGCCAGAGTGTACATCTTACTGGAGTCACATCCCTCCCACTCAATGCATGTGGGTCGACTCTGCACCTGCAGGTCAGACACAACTGTTATTTAGTTTACTTATTTCAAGAGTCGGAGTCCAGGCATGTGGGGGGACTTTCTTTTGAAGTCGTTGCCAAATAAATATGCAGATTATTTTCTGATACATATTTTTACTAAAGCTGTGCATACGAGTATGTTTAACATTACACGCTTTGAAGTGTGATTCTTTAATCAACGTATATCTTGAAAATGTTTGGTTTACCTGATCATGATATATAACAAAATGCTATAACAAAAATACAGTTAGGAACATTCTAGTAAAGGCTGCGGGTGCGTTTGCAGCTACGTTGGCCATGTGGAGGCGCTGTTCGCCTTCTTTTCAACCTGCAGCAGACAAGCTGGAGGAATTATGTAACCAACTTATTTGTTGTAAAACATTCATAATCAGGCAAGCTCTCATCAGCAATTAACAATAACAAAGCAAATTTTATTTTGAATGGAGTCAGTTCTGTGCGTTTGCTAAGCATTGTAGCTTCCGCGATAACGTTCAGAATCAATGCTAAGTTAGCTAAGTTGTTAGCGTGGCGAGCCAACATGAATTAGATGACGAACCTGTGTTGGAGTGAACACTTTGCCGAGCTCGTCTATTTCAAGGGAGCCGTATTTAACTGTCAGGGGCTGAGCTGGCTTCTCTTCGACCTCCTGTAGGGCGAGAGGGCCGGTCCAATGGCTCAAATCTACTGGCATTTTGTTCTGTATCTCGTTAACGGTCGATGCTCACGGAACCACAGAAGGCACAGTGACAAAGTACTAACGGCTGCGACCTGCTGGACGTCCAACCCCGCCCACTTCCAATACATTAGCCCCGCCCAAATCCAGTACGTGACCGTGCTACGTTCAGGATAACTCGGAATTTTGGAAGCCTGCTTCATTAATAACACTGCCAACTGTCGGATTTCATTGTATGAGCTAGAGCGCATTCAATTTGTTTAACTGGATACAGAACCCCGCTTGAAGCGCTGCGTCTGCGCACGTTCTGTGAATTACTTTCCATTTTAAAGAGAGCATAGCACTTTTCAACTCTTTCTTGACGTGGAAGTGTCTTGACGTAAATTAGTGGGCTTAAATATTATTCAAACACACACAGTCTGGTTTCTATGACTTCAGAGGACATTGCATTGACTTACATTCATTTCCTGGAGACTTACTCTAACCTTAACCATAATTACTAGTGCCCTAACCTTAAACTAACCCTAACCTCAACCTAACTTTAAAACATGTCTTCACCTTAAAATGTAGTAATGTTATTGGGGCTTGATTTGTGTCCTTATAAGGAAGACAAGTCCCCATAATGTGACCTTGTTCACATATTCCCCACAACATAAGAAATATGAAGTATACACACGCACGCACGCACACATGTTTGCGCTTCCATCAGAGTGAGGACCCTCATAGACATAATGCATTCTCTAGCGAGAATGCCTAACCCTAACCCTTACCCTTACCCTAACCAAAACCCAATTCTAACCCTAACCCTGAAACCAGGTCTTAACCCCGAAAAAGCCATTTTAAGGGGTGAAAAAAAGTGAGGAAGAGAAATGTCCTCACTTTGTAGGAATTATACGACTTTTGGTCCTCACTCTGCAGCAAGTACAGGAACACATACACGCACACAGTTGCACTGTAGCTTTAAATAGGTGATGTTTAGGGTGTGGCTTGTTCGTGGCGCAGTTTCCGGATTAGCATGTTGTATAAACAAAGTGCTGTAAGGTGAAAGCGTATCAAAAAAACACAAGCAGTCACATCATGTCAGACTGGTCACGTCCTCTGACCGTGTCCTCCGTTCACTGTGGGTTATAATGGGAGGACTGGTGTCCACTGGGCTGCAGACAGACACACACACACACAGGTGGACTGGTCAGACTGGTTTTTTACTCTGAAAGTCTTTTGTTCACTCGGAAGGCGATGTAGAGAAGTTATCATGAAGACGGTCACGACAACAGCGCTTCTGTATCTGTATTTCTGCGCAACAGGTGAGTTTTTTTTTAATTATCACAGGCAAACAGGCGCGACAGGTGAGTGCAAAAAACCACGGTTCGCTGATTTCTGCTTTTTTTTGTCTCCTCCATAAAGTGGCAGTTTCCGACGACGGCTCCACTGAAACGACACTGACAGCAGCACCAGGCGACGTCGCTCTACTTCCGTGTTACACCGTCGGTAATGTGACACCGTCTCTCACGACGTGGATGAAAGATGGACTAGAAGTTGTCAGAGGCCCCGGCCCTTCTTCTTCCGCGTCTCCCTCAGCCCAGCGGCTCACGGTGCTGCAGGACGGCAGTCTAAACATCATGGAGGTGATACGTGGGGATGAAGGCAACTACCTGTGCAGCTCCATATTACCTGGCAACAACATCTTCCACGCACGTGTCCTACTTCACGTCACCAGTGAGTTCCACTTTTCATTATTAATTCAGCCAGGGCCGGCCTTATGCTTTTTAGTGCCTTTAGGCAAGATAGAGATTTGGTGCCCGCCTTCCGTCTCCTCCATCCACTCAGTGCTTACATACATGCGAAAAGTCCAGTTTTAGTCGGACTGAGATGCTAATTTGGTCCGACTAAAATCGAGCTAGTATCAAACTAACATACAGAGATAGCACGATTCATAGTCCGATTGCGCTTAGTTGGACTGGAGTAGGATTTGACGTTCTGTGCGTGTACTAAAATGTTTCTCCCCAGTCTTTGACCCAGAAGTAGATGGAGATAACAGCGTCTACTTCAGACAACATGACAACCAGGATCCTTTTCACCGTCCATCTCGCCATTCGCTATTTGTTTTTCTGTGACGTGAAGGTCGACAGGAAACTGATTCATTACGTACATACAGCAGGTGGAGTCAGACATACACGGCCAAATAAACAATTTTCCTCCTCCGCATGTATTCTCTCATGTGAGTGACAGGGTGTGAGTGGCAAAACTGTAGTGTAAAGCAGCTTTGAATTAATGTGTATAAGAATGTCAGACAGTCCTGCTAACGATGCGACTGACAATAAGATAAAAAAGCAATAAAACAGTATAGAGTGTGGTTACATTACATAGTGAAGTTTACATTAGAAGTGTGGTTACTGCAAGCAAACTTTTCAAAAAAGAAAATAGTAATAAAAGTCATAAATAATAGTAAACTGTAATAAAAGTGATAAATATAGACGTTATTTGAATAAGTAAAAAATATTACAGATCATTTAAATTTGACCCATCTGGACTTCTTTGCTGCAAAGTCATAATTTGTATCATCAAATGCTGTCTTCTAAGAAACCTTTTGATTGATGCTTGTGTGCTAAAGTCTGTCGAGACACTCCGACATGATAGGTCTGCTTTAGTGTTGAGAAGCTCCTTTCTGCTCTGGCAACTGTCACTGAAATAGTGTCAGTGATTCTTAGGGCCACCCACATGTTATGGTGGCTTTTGGCACATCTGGGAAATTCAGCATTTCCAGAGCCAGCTCCCTCCCATCCAGGTCTGACTGTCATTGCAGCTCAGAGATTACCTCAGTATTTCACAACTGCAAGTGTGCACAGCGCACGGCCAGTGACAGTTGTAAGGATTAGGGTGGTGTGCGCATATGTATATATATATATATATATATATATATATATGTGTGTGTGTGTGTGTGTGTGTGTATATGTATATATATCTGGTGCATCTCAGTAGATGGCACCCTAAGTGGTCTGAATGCAGCATGTAAACCTGTGAACACAAACTGGTTCTTCAGCACATGGAAAGATGTATGGTTAGGAACAGATTACTTGGAAATGTAGTTTACTGCATTTCACATCAGGGTATTTACAAATGGCAAAGCAATCTCTGTGGATTACAAAATAATTTAGTGTGAATGTTGATGGTTCCCTGCCTTTCGCCTAAATCAGCTGGGATTAGGCTCCAGTATCACCTGCAATAAAGCGGGTAGAAGATGCGTGAGTGAATGAAACACATTCCTTCGAAGAGATGCTTGCAGCTACAGTAGATCTGGGCAACATTGCAAAAAATCACGATCTTAAAATCACTATCTTAAAATGTTTCAAAGCAGATGGTATTGATACTTATTGCCATGACATGTCAGATAATTAACGATTAAGTTTTCCTGAGAGAAAGAAACCATGTAACCATGTTGTGGTTGTTAACATCTTTATGGTTAAACAACAACACAAACAAAAAAAAATTCAGACCTGTGGGAAAAACTTTCAATAGCAATTCGGTTTTTGCACAGTGTTGTTTGTTCATATTTAACCATTTTGCACTAGAGTTCTAAGTAATAAGTGAGCTAAGTGTTGTTTCTGGTCTATGATTATGTACGTTTTAATACAGTGCACATGTTTCTTTCAGGTGGTCCAGAAATCGTATCTCTGTCCATTGGCCCAGGCACTGCTCTGTCCAACGGGACACTCATCGTCTACCAGGGCTCAACTGTCTCATTTAACTGCTCCGCCTCCTCCTACCCATCTCAGCATCTGGTTTGGGCCTTTAGCGGAGACTCGTCCACCAACAACTCTCTCATTTCGACACTGGGTTCCTGGCTGGTCTACAGGATAGAAAACATCCAACCCAGTGCTCAGGGAGTTTATAGCTGCAGCGCCCACAACACTGTCTCTCATCAGACAGTGAACAAGAGCTCACAGCTGCTGGTTTACTGTGAGTACTTTCAACAGATTCCTATGGTTATACTTGGGGTCTGACATTGGTTTATTTAGCAATAAATTTCTGTTCTAAAACATGTTTTAGAATTATTGTCATTCGTTAAAATTGGTGCAATACAAAGCTAATACAAAATTATAGTTCTCCAGACCTTAATTTAGAAGATGTTAATGTTTTGTGGTTTATTGCTGTAAAACAAGCTCAGAGAATATGTGGCCACACAAAAATTAACAGAAGTCAACATCCTTTATATCAATCAGTGCCAGGGTTGACTACAGTTTTGGAAGTAAGAATAAACATTAATTTTATAATAAAACAATTAGAAGTTAAAATTTTACTTCCAGAAATATTTGGAAGTCTTAATTAAAACAACAATTCACACAATCAGGCAATTATACACTTAAATTAAAACCAAAACCAAATTAAGTAGTATTATTTTGTCTTACATTTCTGCCGAATGAAAATACTTTCACCTACAATTTTCCACCCCTGACCTTTTTAAATAGTTGTGGAACAAATCAAATTTTATAAAATTAAAAAAGACAAAACAGAGCTGTCCTCCCTCTGACATTAACAAAATCTCGAGGGAAACTATTTAGTGTAGCAGGCAGGGAAAAAATTGAAAACACTCAGATTTGAAGCAAATTGACAGCATTGTACATGTCTACTGATTTTTAACGGTGACTGGACTGTAGTATCGAAAGTATCATTCTACTGCTGTGGTCAGTTTGCAGCAGAATTTCTAGTACACATGAATCCTGGTTCACCCAAGGGGCTTCCTCTGTGGACTTTGCACGTTCTCCCCGTATTTACGTGTGTTTTTTCTGGGTACTCTGGTTTCGCAAGTCCAAAAACATGCAGATTACGTTAACTGAACACTCCAAATTGATCATAGGTGTGAATGTGAGAGTGAATGGTTGTTCGTCTCCCTGTGTTGACCCCTTTGATGGACTGGCAACCTGTCCAGGGTGAACCCCACCTTTCTCTTGGGAGCTGGGATTGGCTCCAGCTGAGTGAGAGAGCCGTCCTGGCATGAACGCGTTAAGTTAATGTAGTTAAATAATTTCTTGAGGTAAATTGTTTTGGATTGTACATCTTTCTTTGCCATCTGGGCTGACCATCCTGGGTGATGATATTAAATACACCAAATATTTAAGCAAGAATACATATTGCAACGTTCCTTACTGATGCTTTTGGCCTGACCAGATGCCCCGGACAGGCACCCAGATTGTATGTGGACACCAGCTCAGGACCCATCCCACATCCATTTCAACTGCACCTGGTTTGGAGCATATCCCGCCCCATCTCTGCGCTTGGTTGAAGACCACAAAGAACAAGGAGCTCACAGGAACGGACACGTTTATGCAACAGAGGTTGCGGACAGTCTGTCAGTGACTCTAAACCGTTCCCTGCTGTTCGATGGCCAGACACTGTGGTGCATGGGCCAGCACCTGGCACTCGCTCCAGGGACAGAGATGTCGTGTTCCCTTACCCTCAGTAAGTTTGTTGTGATGAAATGTGCCTTACAACATGCCTGAGATGTGCAATCACTGAATTTTTTATCTACCTTCCACTTTAGAGGCCGCTGAGGCCACAGTGAGACTCGACAGTGTTCACTCAGTAATCTTAGTATGGTTAGAACCATACTAGAAGAAACACTGTTCAACAGGTGGACAACAGGATTCTGATTCCAGATTTTATATTAATAAAAAAAAAACCTCAATAAACTTGTCCCTCCACTAAAGTTCTGTTGATGAGAAGTTTCTCTGAGACCTTTTATCTGATAGAAGTTAGTTCATATTAAAACAACTACCACTGCTAATAACTGAGAAAAATCTAGTTTTCTTATTTTTGTTGACTGACTTCCCCAGATGGTTAATAATACTGTTTTTGGGTGGAGGCTTCCTGTCCTGGGGTCCTCCCATCAGACAAGCAAAGACAGACTCAAGACAATCTCTTCATCTTTGAAACACTCCACTCATATTGATATGCAGTTTATTGTGGCAGATGTTCCCAATGCTGGAATATCAACATTTCCCCTGTAGGGACACGATTGGTCGTATTCACCTATTATGGGTCACATTTCCTTATGGCATTAAACAGAGCCTAGTGGAGCTGCAGAAGTCCAGTCCTCTCACAGATCACTTGAGTTATTTATCAGTTATAGTCCTTACCTCAGCTTTATACAGCAAATATTTCAGAATGTGAAACTATGACTGTAGTGATTATAGTTGCTATCAGTGACATCATCATTTGGTTCACTTGCTGTCCATTGCTGCAGTTAGTACCCTCCGGTGTTGAGCCTACTCTGAAGGGGGTGATGAAAGCACATCACATCAATGTTGTGCCCATTCTGTAAACTGCATTGTAATGTCAAGACATAAGAATTTATCAGCTTTTTGTTTGATTTCCATAATTATGGTTATCATAATTAGTTTTGTTGAATTCAAGTAGCACCGGGTGCACACAATGGACACAGTGTTGTTTTGCATAGTGGGTGAGGCACTGTGTGGTGACAGGTTTACATAGGAAGGGATTGCGCAAAACACTGAAAGTGTCTGTGGCTTTGCATTATCTCATCATTATCTTGCCGTAGATGCTGGAGGCTATTTTTGTTAAATTTTGGGCAGAACCAAGCTTGCTGATTTCCTCTGTTTCTAATGTGTAAGTTAGAGTAGGCTAGGCTGTTTCTGAGCTGCAGCTTCATAATGTTTGTACAGATATTTGAGTGGTGATGATTCTCTCCTTTAATTCTTGTTAAGAAGAATTACGTTACACAAGTAGTAATCCCATGGCTGTGTAGAATGAAAGCTAAATTGACAGGCAGCAGTTTGAACAAATCACATTCATTTTAAGAAAGAGACTGAAAAGAACCTTGTGTTTTTCCCCGACCTTCCAGAGCCTCCGTACCCTGAAGGTGAGCCAATTGCTACAGCAGTGGAGGCAACCAGTGTAACGCTAACCTGCTCTGAGTCCGTGTCCATGCCCCCTGCAAATACCACATGGAGAAAGGGGCTGCAACAGGAAAGCATTTTTCCTGGGTCAAAGTATGTCCTGTCTGAGGAAGGCCCTGTCCTCAAGCTGACCATACTCAACATCAGCAAGGACGACGAAGGCATCTACTTCTGCCGCAGCGAGAACCCCCTTAACATCAGCATGCTGGAAGTCTACCTCACTGTGAAAAGTAAGTCTGGGATGAGAGGAAATATTTGGGAAATTTAATCTTTCTTGGCATTTTACTGCATTGAAAATTGCTCAAGAGATAGATGAACAGTTATTTAAAAAAATGTAAAAAAAAAAAAAAAAGCAAATGGTTTGTATTAAGGAATGGCACGGCATTGTGTGGAAAATGCTGTATAGATAATGCACATGATAGAAAGTGATGCTGTGCTGTTGAGGTTGTCCTTGTATACTGTGCCTGTGTGACAGTGTGGGAAATGTTGAATTTTTTACAGTAGGTGCCCTTTTAATTTTTCACCCCTGCCCTTCTAAATGTCTGTGCACACCACTAGACCAGAGATAGAAACAAAAAGCCAGTCACTGCAGGTGTCGACTCCACCGCTGGAATGCTGATAAACCTGCTGCTCCTCCCTTTTCTCCTCCTCCTAATAATGTGGAGCTGTCCTGTTTTCTCTCCACAGCCTCCTCCATATACACAGGCTTGATCATCGGCATCTTTATAGCCGCTCTGATAGTGGGATCAACTGTCATTGTCGCTAAAACCATTTACGCCAACCGACATCAAATTTGCCTGGGTAATAGTCAAAGCACAAATGTTAAAATTACCAATGCACGCAGCATGACTGTCCAGCCTACTTAACCTACTTCATGAGCATTGCTTAGTCAAATTAATATTTCATTAAAATCAAAAGTGTTTATCTTACAAATCCATTAATGCTGATGTCACAATTTCTGTTTATTCTGTTGTTTCAGGTGGTGGCTTTGGGTGAGTATCTCACATAACTATTCAGTTTACTTAAAGTGGTTTATTTTAGTGAACACGTGGAAATAATCAAAGGGCTTTTATTACAATACACATTTCATTTTCATTATATTATATATATATATATATATATATATATATATATACATATGAAACATTTAGTGTTTAGTACATAACTTATGTCCCACTTTCCCCAACATTCAGTGCTTAACTTTCACTTAAGTTCAAATATCTCAGCGTGTCTTTTCACATCTGTGCATTTATAGAGTGTGTTTTATATATTTATATAGTTTTATACATTTGCTGCCAAAACATAGCCGAGCAATGCCCCAAACTACAGGAGGCACCTTTTTAAGATAGTTGCTTTCACATGGGTATGCAGTGTGAATACACTACGTTCTTGAAAGATCCCAGACCTTCTTAGAATTTGGACACACACTTTGTTTAAAAAGCATAAAATAATCGCTTCAAAGATTTGAAGACGTGTAGTAGAGTAAGATTCTGAGGTATGTATGAGAATATAGCATGGTTTCTGCCCTACAGCTGCGCTCTGATGTCATAATCCTGTTTCTGTTCGCTAGGCCTATGGAGGAGGACAGAGGAGATGTGCTGGATCTGGTGGAATCAGATGACGAGCAGATCTTTCAAGATGCTGTTCCCCGGCTTCCTCCATTAACCAATGGAAACCATACAACACTTGTCCAGATACATCGGATACCATCAAGTAAGGACTTATTAATTTTAGATGAAATTTTTTATGGTTTCTTACTCATGTATATTTGGTAATGTTAGCACATTTTTTTTGTAGGTGACCATGAAGATACAGAAAGTGGGGATACAAGCCTACAACAGCGGGAAGATACTGTACAAACAGAAGAGCCAGTAGATCTTGTATTATTTTAGGCTATTAGAGGTTTTTATGTTATTTTTATTTTGGGGTAAATACAATTTACTCCCAGTGACAGTGTGAACAGAACTAGTGGAGGATGTTTTTAAAAAAAAAATGTTTTTGTAATTTTTTAAAATGGGGTTGTGACTATTTTTTAATTTTATTTCCATTATTTTTTGTACAGTAATGTGAATATGTTGCTTTGTAACTTGCAGCAAATGAAGTTGTTCAATAAAAAAAAATATAATAATTGCTGTCTTTTGGTTGGTGATGACATGGTTGACTCTCACCTGATTCATAGATCTACATCTGACTCCACCCTGAAACTATGACAGTCACAACTCTAGACTGTGACTGGGTCATTTTCACACTCATCATCCAGTAATCCAATTAAATCTCAATTTTATCACCTAATTGAAATGACTTTAATCAAGGTAATCCATTGTTTTTTTTCCCCCATATTTATTCAAGTGAAGTAAGTCGAAGACGGTGAGTTGTTAATTCAACAAAATGTTAAAATGCAAATTAAAAGGAGAAAAAAATAACGTGAATTACATCAAACTAAATTCTTTGTTTGGATGTAATTCATATATATAATATGAATTACATGGATTACATGAATTATATATATATATATATACACAGTGCATCCGGAAAGTATTCACAGCGCTTCACTTTTTCCACATTGTGTTATGTTACAGCTTTATTCCAAAATGGATTCAATTCATTTTTTCCCTAAAAATCCCATACACCCCATAATCCCAAACACCCCATAATGACAACGTGAAAAATGTTTTTTTTGAGATTTTTGCAAATTTATTAAAAATAAAAAAACTAAGAAACCGCATGTACATAAGTATTCACAGCCTTTGCTCAATACTTTGTTGATGCACCTTTGGCAGCAATTACAGCCTCAAGTCTTTTTGAATATGATGCCACAAGCTTGGCACACCGATCTTTGGGCAGTTTTGCCCATTCCTCTTTGCAGCACCTCTCAAGCTCCAGCAAGTTGGATGGGAAGCGTCGGTGCACAGCCATTTTCAGATCTCTCCAGAGATGTTCAATCGGATTCAAGTCTGGGCTCTGGCTGGGCCACTCAAGGACAGTCACAGAGTTGTCCTGAAGCCAGTCCTTTGATATCTTGGCTGTGTGCTTAGGGTCGTTGTCCTGCTGAAAGATGAACCGTCGCCCCAGTCTGAGGTCAAGAGCGCTCTGGAGCAGGTTTTCATCCAGGATGTCTCTGTACATTGCTGCATTCATCTTTCCCTCTATCCTGACTAGTCTCCCAGTTCCTGCCGCTGAAAAACATCCCCACAGCATGATGCTGCCACCACCATGCTTCACTGTAGGGATGGTATTGGCCTGGTGATGAGCGGTGCCTGGTTTCCTCCAAACATGACGCCTGGCATTCACGCCAAAGAGTTCGATCTTTGTCTCATCAGACCAGAGGATTTTGTTACTCATGGTGTGAGAGTCCTTCAGGTGCCTTTTGGCAAACTCCAAACGGGCTGCCATGTGCCTTTTACTAAGGAGTGGCTTCCGTCTGGCCACTCTACCATACAGGCCTGATTGGTGGATTGACCATCGGGTTCTTAGTCACCTCCCTGACTAAGGCCCTTCTCCCCCGATCGCTCAGTTTAGATGGCCGACCAGCTCTAGGAAGAGTCCTGGGGGTTCCGAACTTCTTCCATTTACGGATGATGGAGGCCACTGTGCTCATTGGGACCTTCAAAGCAGCGGAAATTTTTCTGTACCCTTCCCCAGATTTGTGCCTCGAGACAATCCTGTGTCGGAGGTCTTCAGACAATTCCTTTGACTTCATGCTTGGTTTGTGCTCTGACATGCACTGTCAACTGTGGGACCTTATATAGACAGGTGTGTGCCTTTCCAAATCATGTCCAATCAACTGCATTTACCACAGGTGGACTCCAATTAAGCTGTAGAAACATCTCAAGGATGATCAGTGGAAGCAGGATGCACCTGAGCTCAATTTTGAGCTTCATGGCAAAGGCTGTGAATACTTATGTACATGTGGTTTCTTAGTTTTTTTATTTTTAATAAATTTGCAAAAATCTCCAAAAAAAAAATTTTCACGTTGTCATTATGGGGTGTTGTGTGTAGAATTTTTAGGGAAAAAAATGAATTGAATCCATTTTGGAATAAGGCTGTAACATAACACAATGTGGAAAAAGTGAAGCGCTGTGAATACTTTCCGGATGCACTGTATATATATATAAAAGGCAGTGATGAATGTAAGTATTTTAATTACATTTTAAAGAAGGGGAGTGAGGAATGCAACATTATTTTATGTTAACTAAATGCCTGGGCATGAATACTCTTCATATGTGTTTATTATTTCCTTTCTTTTGTTAATGGTTTGACAAAGCTGTTAAATATTGATTCTGTGTATACACCATGTCCGGCCTCACATTTGATTTTCTGCGTTGAAGAGTTGGACAACAATGCAATAAATTATTTAAAATAAAGAAACGAAGACACTTTTCTCTGAGGTCTAAATATGCCGACGTAATATTTTGATTTCAAAGTGTTAGAGAAGAAAATCTTTTCAGAAATAAGATGGATGCATGCTCTTGTCATTTTTGTGCTAAAGCAGGCATGTAAAAAATAAATAAGAGATCAAATAAAAATGGTTAATATAAAGGAATAAAATATAGGACAAAAAAAAAACAACTAAGAAATGAAGGTGGTTTACGGCTGTGTGAGATTACATAATGAAAAGAACATGTGACCACAATGTGAGGTGAGTATCCAATGGTACAGAGGGATTGTACTTCAGGAAATCAGCTGAACATTTGTCTCCCACACTTGTCTCGGACAGAGGTAAACAACACGTCTCCGCTCTCTGTCCCGTGTCTCGCTGTCGATGGACGCTCGCAGTCAAACGGCGACGTCGAAGACAGGAAGTCAGTGGGAGATAATGTGGAAAAAAGGAGAATAAATAAGACGATGTGTACAGCGGAAAACAACGCGGAGCTGCTGCGGACATGTAAGTGACTGGAATAATTACGTTGTCATCGCAACCGTGCGTAACCAGTCAGTAATGTGTGTGGGTGTACGTGTGCGTGTGAGTGGGACAGAAAGCGAGAGCAAGAATGTCCCAGCGAACTGTGCGGGCGGACGTTAAACTATATGCTTCATCTGTCCGCCGTCGAAGTGACGCCGCCTCTCCGTCATTCCTCCCAACAGCGTCCGACCCCGCGCTTCTCCTGGAGCTGAAGACCAGGCGGCCTCCGTCGTTGCTGGGCCGGGCGGGCTGTGAGACCTGGAGCGTGGACTTCTCTCCGGACGGAGCCTGGTTCGCCTGGTCCATGGGACACGGCATCGTGTGGGTCGTCGCCTGGCCTCTCGACTCCGAGTAGGTTTCTGTCCTGCCTGTCCTGTAAATCCACCTATGGTGCGTTCAGGTGCCATCGGCGAGTCCAGGACTCCCAGCACATTGTTTGCCAAACTTTGTAAAAGCGTGTCATCAACACGCTTTTTAAAGAAGACCAACCATTGTTCACCATACAGTATAAATCACGACAATAGCTAACGTATACATAATATAACTTCAATTTCATGATTTAATGCGATTGTATTTGCCTCCACTCCCATAACTCCTTATGCTATTTGCAGTACAATTCATTTTAACTCAAAAAATGTAGTACAATTGAGGGCTCACAGAGTCCTACAAAACAGTAGCACGATAGAAATAAATGCAGGTGTATTTACATATTCATGTACATATAAATAAATTGTTTGTATTTATATAGCACTTTTCTAGCCTTGAAATATTTTAGTATCATCCTCCGTGTTGACAAATCATCATGTTAGGGAAAGTTGAAATTTTGACTCAGGTCAAATGGGTTTTATTAGGTCAAAATTACATTAACTAGAAAATTCAGAGCTTTGGAGCTAATACTTGATATAATACCATCAGTACATGTACAACCAGCATAATGCAGTCTTCCACTCCTGCTTCACTTTGCTTAAAGCTCAGTTCTTCTCTCACCCACAGAGACGATCAGAGTGGAGAGACTGACCGTGGAGACAAGAGCTTCAGTTGTGGTCACCCAGTGTGGGGCCTTGCTTTTGGACCAAGACCCCCAAAATCCCAGTCAGTCACTGCTTCACTGTCACAGAATGCATCAACAAAAGGGAACAACAGCCTGCTCCTTGCCACAGGCTTGGAGAATGGAGTAATAAAAATCTGGAATGTCTTATCAGGTGAGATTTACTGGTGTGGATGTTGTTGTTGTTGTCTGCTGTATTCAGAATTATAGGGCTTTCCATGCACTTTTAGGTAATGCCGTCTTTGACCTCCACGGCCACGAAGGAGTCGTCAGGAACCTGGTTTTCCCTCAGAATGGGACACTCACGCTTGTGTCCTCCTCTCGGGACAAAACCTTGAGGATTTGGGACCTTGCTCACAAAGGTATGTGCAGTTTGTGTTGGGGACAACTGATGAAAAAGACAAAAGCCAAAATTCTTCAGATTCTAAATAATGGTGCTATTCAGACTTGATATGAACACAAGTCCTGAGTGATCTGATCACAAGTGCACAGCACCAAGTACCATTGTTTGTATCTGAGCCATGCATTTTGCCATCTCCCTCTCTCTCTCTCTTGCTATAAAAAAACTTGCCGGCTGCTCACGCATAAAGAGACATGACTGACCTTTTTGCACATTAAGCCAATTTCACTTTTGTTGTTTTGCTTCATCTGAGCCCTAACTCATGAGAGAACACACTCTTTGACACCCACAAAGTCACTGAATGACCCTCTTTCTGAAGTAGATCTTCAGTTTAATGTAAAACAATTTCCAGTTTGAAAAATTGTATTTTATTTAGAGGATATTTCTTTTCTTCAACAATCTGCTGACAGAAATTACAGCAGCTTCTCCATATGTTGGTGTAGTCCACCTCATCCATGCACATGCACACACACACAGGTTTGCACAGCTATTTTCTTAGGACATTGCATATGACTTCCATTCATTTTACCTACACAAAATATTATCCCTAATTTTAACCATAACTAGGTAATGCCTAATCTAACCATAGTTCATATCCAAGTCTTAAACTGAACATTTTGCCTCATTAGAACCAGGTTTTGACCCCAGTGAGGGGTCCTGAACATGTTCTTGTTAAAGAGACACTATAACTATGGATGTCTACTTGAGGTTATGTGAGCAGGTCTGCTGGCACTCGCACACATACAATCCATGGCTCAGAGAATATAAGGACAAACAAATGGGGTGAACTCTTGACAAAAAAATCGCTGCTACTGGGATGGAATTTTGGTGCAAATGGAGCCGCGGCCATGCAGAAATGCTGAACCTCTCTCTGAAACTGACAGGACCTTGGAAAAGACAATGCAGGTGCCCAAAGGCTGCTTTCAAGTAAAAACAGGTAGATTTTAGTTTCCTTGGTATAAGCCTTTTTATAATGTATAGTTACTAGTATTTTCTCTACAGTAGCCCAAATGGACAAACCAGCAATAATGTTTTTGTCTTGAAGTAGAAGCTTATTGCGCATACAAATAAAAGTACATCCTTACTGGTATGTAAATGGAACTGTGATGTGCTTGGGAAAGGGAGGGGGGTGAATGGATGAGTCCGTCTGTAGTCTCGTGTTCTTCCACACAAATTTATTAGACTTTAATACTTTTATTCTACTACTAATACCGCTACTACTACTAATAATAATAGTTGTAGTGGTAGTAGTTTACCAAGGCCCTTTTGCAGAGAGAGAGCATTACTGGTGCTGTACATTTTGACCTTAGTATGAGTAAAAACAAATGTTGGCATCACAAGGCTCTGCAAACAGCACTGATAAAGATGTCTCACCATGTAGTCAGGCCGGACCACACCTTCTGGTTAAATATAAAAGCAAACAAATGCTCATGTTTATCACACACAGGAGTGGCATTCTGCACAGTACTCTTAGAAATTCAGGTGGTTTCTGTCTGGATTTTGTAGGTAAAAAGGTGCAGGTGCTTTCTGGCCACAAAGACTGGATCAGCTGCTGCTGCGTGTCGTCCGACTGCAGCATGATTGCATCTGTTGGACGATTTGACAGAGTGAGTGAGTTTGAAACCCATCTAATCCTCCATCATAAGCAAGTGACAAAGTTTTATTTGTTTGTCTTGTGCATGCGTCGTGTTTATGTACCCACAGAGTTTTAGGGGTCTTTGACAAATCTCTGTGTTGTCTGAATCTTCGTAAGATAGAAAAAAAGAGTTTGGTTTTTTTTTCATTTAAATTTTCTACATTTTTGTGTCATATCGGGTATTTAAATGACGCACTCCATCAGTTACTATCTTTGTGCATATAATGTAAATATACAGCATTTCAGAAAGAAGAAACGTGTTTCTTTTTCAGTGACACTCTTCATCTGAATGGGTTTCCTCTCCTGTCAATATTTACGTTGAAACTTAGCTTTTACAAGATTCTGGTCTGATCATGAAGGCATCTGATCTGATGGTTGACACTTCTGAAAGACTGTATCTGCATTGACAAGTTATTCGTTAATGTTATATATATATAGTCATTTTCACATCACATAGTGTTGCGTAATTACCTTGAAATAAAACAAATGCCTGCAGCCAAAATGAAACACTTATTGTCTGCTCATTATTTAACCTCTATCAGATGGTGTGTCTGTGGAGTCTACGGTCATATACGTTTATCAGAAACCTGACAGGAGGAACACGGAAGACCTTATATCTACTGTCGTCCTGTGACTTCTCTCCCGATGGTGCCTTGCTCGCCACAGCAGCATTCAGCGGCTCCAGCTGGTGGATCGACCTCTGGGACCCGTATACAGCAGAGAAACTGACCACTCTTGTGTGAGTGTACACCCAGTTTTCATTCTTCATACACTGTATACTAAATACATGTGTTTGGCACTGCAAACTCAGTTAAGTGGTCCTCGATTCCGCTTTTTTTTTCTTACATACATTGGACCACATTAAACAAAAATTACCAAAACAGTTTCAAGTATAAAAATGTTGTTTTCCAGTTCTCACCAGGATAGTGCAGATTAATATAATGAAATCTGTGAACACACAAACAACCCCTACTATCAAAAACATTATATCAAGCAATATTAAATTGCTCTTATAATTTAAAATGAGGCCTTTTTTCCGTCCCATTATGTATTGTATATTGTTGCATACCTGCTTAGCTATTAAAAATGTGTGAAATAAAGAAATTTGCTTCAAGTAAGTTCACAAGAAAACGTTTACACCAGATTCACATTTTGTCCAACTGAACTGCAGTATGTATGTATTTAAAAAAAAAAATCTGATGCTTTGTAAAATAATCAGAATTTGGCATTTCGCATATAAGGTTATTTTATGTTCCCTATCACCAAACAAAATGCCAGATATTAGAGCCTTATTGCCTGAGCCAGTGGCTCAATAGTAATGTCAAGGAGCAGGGGACTAAGCGGATCACCTTGTCTATTCCCACGGCGGAGGGGGAAGTTGCTGGATCTCAGCCCATTAGTCAGGACTGCTGCCATCGGGGAGTTATACAGGACCTTAATCCAAATCACCAAATTATCACCTTAACCAAATTCCTTCAAAGCATAAAACTAATAAACTAAGGCCACTCGACTCAACACTCAACTGTGATTTGTTCTTGATTAAGATCAGAATCTAGGCACACTTGGAAGCATATGTTCCCAATTTTGACCACCAGCTTCTAATGTGTCTCATGCCATGGCATTACTCACACATACTGGACACACACAAACCTGTAAAGGTTTAACAGGACTGCGTAGTCCCGCAGTCACATGAACACCAGATATTCTTGTTGTTGCACTGATAAAAGCAAGATTCATGACGAGTTTGAATTCATCTGCAACCAATGAATGAATGCACAAGCACCGAGGAGGAGGATCATTCTAACAAACAGGATTAGATTTCTTTAAACACTGTGACCATGACAGGTAGATAAACCGACTAACCACAGTTAGCGGCCCTGATTTGTATAAAAAAACTATAATATTAACAACATAAGAACTCTTTACAAAGCTTACTTCCCCCTTTTGTTGTGTTGTTTGATCATTTAAAACTTTGTTTCAGATGTTTTGAATGGAATTCAATATTTGAAGGTGTCAAAAAAAACTACATTTCAAGATTAGCATGATTAGCATATAATTCTTCATCAAAAAATTATTTACAAACATCAGTCAATGGGTCAAACCAAAACTAGACCACTGGAGTTGAACCCTAATTAATGTTATTGGTTAAACCAGTCTTTTGTTCTCATATTTCATGTCGACAAATATCTGCTGTAAACAAGTTTCCTATGCCAGGTTTATTCAAGACATGCTTGAGCATTACGCATATTCACATGTCAGTAAAGTCATTGACATCTAACTAATATAGAAAGATCAACCTTCACTCACATCATTTCAATCTGAATTTCAGTGCTCACAAAATTTGACAGACATTAAAACAACAAAGTGGGTCGTCCTTTGCACAGTACTGTTCTTGTGAAAAATAATCAGTCACTGGGTTGTCTTCAATCGGCAGTTGCGTGTTGAAAAATGTTCAGTATCATATTTCATCATTTATAGTAATTTTAAGAATTATTTCCATTATTTTACAAAAAGTGGTGATCTTTTACATTAAATACAAACTCAGTTCAGTTTCAGGTGTGTGGATGCAGGGGTGCATTTCTGGGAGTATCAGTCAAGCAGGTATTTGTTCATTTGTTTCTCTTCGGTGTGTGCAGGTAAAATCCTGTTGTGAGGAGTAATAATGGAATTTATTTTACACAGTGGTATCATTTTGAAGAGTTTCTCGTCATTCATCCTTCTTCCGCTGGAGTCGCAGTTTCTCCTCTCTCCCATTTACAGTATGTGCATACACATAGAAAGCGGCGAACACCACCTTTTGTGTAAACACAAGCTTTACACTGTAAATGAGGCCCCTGGTGATGTGTATCTCATGCAGCTTGGATGTGTTTCTCGTACTTGTTAACTCTTTGCATGATGATGTGAAATTTAACACATCAACTCAAAGATTTTCTGGCTATAGCTTCTCAGCTCGCCATCCGGATAAACTGGCTTTGTTTATTTCATTTACAGTGACTACTTTGACAGCTATGGGCAAAACCAAATCTCAGCAATACAATTCTCACCCAACGGTTTGCACTTGGCGATTGTGACTGACGGCAGGTGAGTTGTTTGCCAGTTTGGTCCCAGGAATCTTGGCTCCCGTGCATCATGTAGATGTTCCAAACACACGCGATAGAATGATTTCAGGCTGGTTCGTCGTGTTTGCAGAGCTCTTCGGATCTGGAAGCCAGGAACGAAAGGGATGGTGATGCAGACGAAAGCAGACCGAGACGCAAATGGACTCTGCTGCAACTACCATCCACAGGGTGGGGTGGTTGCCACAGGGTAAGAATCTTGTCTCCCACACTAAATGCAACGCCCGTAAATGTTGAATTTTACCTACAAATACATTCTTCAAATAATATACTGACTTAAAAATAGTGAGAATGGAGCATCTTTCATTCACACACCTGAACTTCAGTCATCACATATGTTGAGTGGGAACATTGTGAGAAGTGTTTAACTTAATGGTAGTCGGCGGATCCAACTGCCAGAACCAGAACCAGGCAATTTCAAGAGTAACCTACAGCAACAGCAGATCCAGCAAAAGTCACATAGGCCATCACCATTTAGCATTGTGACTGGTCAATCCATTCATTCATTCATTCATTCATTCATTCATTCATTCATTCATTCATTATCTACTGCCTTTTGACACTGGATGAGAGGTGGAGTTTTGCCATAATCAGTGGTGATTATGATGAATACAAATTGCAGTGATAGTGTGAAAAATAAGTATCTTTGTTCCCTTTCTGCCATTCCACCAAATATTAAAAAGAGAGCTGACTTAAATTTAGAATTTTAGTTACTTTTCTTTTAAATAATGAAAATGCATTTATTATCCTGGCATGCTCATATTATACACAGATGTAAAATGTAATTTAATCACATTGTAATGTTATATAGTTTTAATGATTTTCATTTAGAGTTTTTAGATTTTTGCCTACGTGCGTTCTATCAAAAGAACACATCAAACATGAGTCTAGCCTTTGACTAAGGTTACAACTGTTTTGATCAATCTATGATTATTTTCTATGTTAACTGATAAGCGGTAATGACAACATTCTCAAATGGCTACAAACCTAAGATATTTAGTTTTCTATCAGGCAGAAGCAGAGTAATCAGAATCTAAATTTAGTAAATTACTCATCAATTGTTGCAGCCCTACTCCTCACAAAACAATTAGCAGCCAAATTTCAACTACATTTAATTTTGTTCGACAACTTTTCAAATAGTGGCTCAGCTGCTTTCACGGCTTCTTCAACTAAAACTCTCACACACTAACAGGTCAGATTTTTAAGATGCTATAACCTCCTGTTATAGATGTTTTCAGGGTAAACTACAGCAGATAGTGTTTTCTTGTTTGTTTTTATTTGCAGTGTAACACGTTCTCCCAGACACTGTGTTAAGACTGATATTTCCCCCATGTCGTAGAACCAGAGATGGCCATGTGAGGTTCTGGAGGGCTCCCAGGATGGTGGCCAGCCTGTGCCACCTGTGCCGCTCCATCCTGAGACACTCGGTCTCTACGTACCAACTGGAGCCACTGCCCCTCCCCAAAAGGATCATGGAATTCCTCACATACAGACACATCCCTGCACACCTCAAGACCTGCTGCTCCAACGAGGAAGAGGAGTGGGAGGGTTAAAATGAACATTTAAAGAAAAATGCAACTGGATTTGACAGACCACTAATAACAATGCCCGGAAGAAGCATGGGGTGTTTAAACGAGGCGCCGGAGGGCCGCGCTCTTTGTGGCCGGCCTTACTAAGCAACCATAACACGGGAGCTGCTGAGATGACCACACTTGCTGCAGCCGTGTGTGAATTAACACAGTAAATAAAGAATAATAATTTTATAATTTTAAATCCCATTCCAAAAAGCTTAAATATTTTCATCATGGATGACATGTCACAGTGCATACGTAACACTTGTTTTTTTTATGCATGTCTGATGTGCATCTTCATTCAAAATAATGCAATTGTGTCCGCAATGTACACTACATGTGAACGGCCCCCAAGAAAGGCTTTCACTGCTTGGTTTTGCACAGGGTGCAGCTCTTTATGCCACAACATTCCTGCACTAAGGTTTTAATTAAATGCACTACTACTGTAAGACAATGGAGTAACTCAATGTTCACATGCTAACTTGAATATCAGTTTTATACCATTTATTTATTTTGTATATAACATGTATTATGGATTTCTAATCCCTATGTTTATCACCATGAAACGGCACACACTCTACTTCTGTACCTTCACATGTAATTATTAATAGAAAAAAAACAGCAATTATAGGAAATAGTTTTATTAAAATGGTTGGAACATTTACATGTCTGATATTTTTTCCGCCAAAGATACATGAGTAACCTATTCTACACTGATGATCAGATTTTACATTTTGAAGTCCATATTTAAACTAAGATAAATAAATCAGGTTTTTACATCTTACTCAGTTTACATGCAGATGGGATTGAGTCAGATGACAGTAAGCATGTGCATCTTGGGCATCTGCAGCACTGTACATTTACTGTGTGGGTCAGTGCTGGGTGATCAAACACTGGGTGCCTCAGAACATGTTTGCTTCCAAAAACAGACTTAACTGTTTTATTATTGGTGAAAATAACTGATTGGCTGGAAGAAAATCTACCTGTTTTCAGCTCTTTATTGCACCAGTGTTATTCACAGCCACAGGAAAAAAACAAGTCAACAATATACAGCTTTCCAAAAAGGACACTAGAGGAAGCAAGATTATGGCCATACTGTTTAAAAGCCTTCAGTTACAACTGATGACGTGTCTTTGAACTCTCTCTTCTCATGGCTCTGGTTGAATGGCAAAGCACTAACTGTATCTAGGAGGCCTCACTGACCACCATGTCTCTCACAGCCTGGAAAGCTCCGACCATGGCACTCAGCTGGATCTTCTCATCAGTTCCAGAGGCGAGACGGTGTCTGAAGAGACGACGCATAATCAGTCAAAAAAACCTCCAAACATCTGGAAGCTTTCTTAATATTAACTGATACTGATATTATTGCGTTTAATGTTTGTTTATGAGAGGAAGCATAAACTGTCTCACTTACTCTATATCAGCCAACTTGATGAGCAGACCAATTCGAATAGCAGGAGGAAAGTCCACTTCAAGTGGGAGAAAGAAAAATTCAGAGATACAAAGAATTATATGATGCATCGACACAGATACGTTCAAGAAAGACTGGGTAGTTTTGCAAGCTGTTGTAAAGTTATGTATCAGCTAGTACATACCAACCACTCACAATGTTTTTTAAAGCAAAACAATGTAGGATTTCAGCTTTTAAATATCTTAAATATTATCAACTTAGAACAAGGTGAAAGGCACCTCCATCGAAGTCTGAGCAGGTCTGCATCACCTAAGACCCATATAAGTTATGATGTAATTTACTGTGGCCTCACCTCTATGTATGAGTAAATGGACCTCAGTGAGGATGTCGTGCAGGGCCAGGCCTTTCAGCGTCTTCAGATGAAGGATTTCTGTGAGCACAGTGTTAAAGAAACAACTAGTTTAACATTAACAGTTACAGCCCTTTTTGCCATGAACCTGACAGATGCAAAAAAAAAAAAAAAAAGAAATACATTACATATTTGCAACTAAATGATAATTAGCATTTTATGAATAGTGAAAATACATCACTAAAAACAGTGATTATATTCAACAAAATTACAAGCATTACAATAAATTCTTAAAGAAACTAAGCAGAGAGAAGGATACGTTTATACGCTGAGGTGAAGTCTTTGTTCAGAGACCAGTCAAGGATGTTGGCGATATCTGAGCGGAGGGGATGACCTGTGCAGGTGTAAACTGTGTCCTCTGTGACTTTTCCATATGCCATACTGGTGCTCTGAAATAACAGAGTGGGTGCAAGTACAATCAGTCAAGCTTACCTGATGCTATGTTAAAACAAAGGAACAGTGATGGCAATGAGAATTATTTACCTGCAGTATGTTGAGAGATCTTCTCATATCACCTGATGATAAGGTCACAATGGCCTTCATTCCATCTGGAGTTATGTCAATACTGCCACAAGAAAGAGTAACTCTTTAAACATCTGCCTCCTACTTAAATACTATGTCACAACTACAACATTGTTCTATGTGACAAATTAAACCAACATATAATGACTATGATGTGAAAGTCATGCCTTTTTACTATTCTGTGAGTAACATGTAACATATCAAAATAAGTGAAGAGATGGCAAAACACACAGCACCGTTAAACACAGTCACGTACTGTACAACCACATTCACATAAACACACCTCTCCTGCTGGATTACGTGCTCCAGCCGCGGGATCATCTGGTCAGGGGACAGTGGGCCGAAGCGAAACCTGGTGCAGCGAGACTGCAGCGCAGGGATGATCTTGGACAGATAGTTACAGATGAGACAGAAACGGGTGTTTTCTGTGAACTTTTCAATCACTGAGAGAGAGAGAGAGAGAGAGAGAGAGAGAGAGAGAGAGAGAGAGAGAGAAGAAAAAAAGAAAAATAAGGAACGTTCATCCCTATAAATTCCCATTAATTCCCCTGGTAAGTTTCTAATTTGAAAATTCCCAGAATTTTTGCAGCCCTAATCAGTAGTTCACAATTTTAATCAAGAAATGTGAACATCAGTGTGGTATTCAAAAACCCAAAAAGTAAATCCTTCTTTTTTGTTTATCTGATGTAGATGAGCAAATGTTTAAACCTTGCTTAATGCCACACTTTGTTGAAAAACTGCAAATAATTATTATATCCATTTGTATTAATACTATACCTTGTCAGTTAGAAATTGGGCAGACAAATTCATAAAGTGAGATTCTGTGGTAATAATTAGAAATGATGGCAGTTGGCAGTCTGTCAGATAAGCATGTAAAGTAATGAAAAAATTAATGGCTTATTTGCAATAACAACTATAATATCTGCAACATGAAATGTGATCTAGTTGTTCAGTTTGACGGTACATTACATCTGGCATCAGGCATCTACAGGCATGATCCACACAAATTCTATATACTATTCACTGAATTTCACAAACACAAGATATATACATACTAGATCTTCAGATAGGCACAGTTTTTTGTTTGTTTGTTTTTTTAAATAACAAGCAGATAGCATGTAATTCACCAGCAGCCATTTTCGTCTAGCTGCTCAGTGAGCCATGTGCCTCTCAGTGGGCGATGCTTACCCGAGCAGATGGCTTACCTCGACGTAATGCATTCTGGGCATCCTGGGTCATGGCATCAGCCTCGTCCAGTATCACCAACTTGAAGCCCTTCCTGGAGGACAAGGACAAAAGGGACAGTCAAAAAGACAAAAGCTGAAATGATTGACTTTGTGTTTACACGTTGCAGATAAAAGTGTCAAGATTGTGTATTTTTGGTTTTACTTGAAGATTGTCCGGGTGCTGGCAAAACTCAGGATGGGGCCTCGTACAACGTCAATACCTCTGTCATCTGAGGCATTTAGCTGCAAAACAATTAGTCAGATATTTATTATCTACTCTAGAACCAACACGAAGAAGTGAGGATGTCTTCACACCGCAATGAATTAAAAGGCTGAAACGAGGACTACAGCATCCAACCTCCAACACCATGGAGTTCAACTCCTTTTCCTTGTAAAGCTGCTTGGCGCATGCAAGGATGGTGGAGGTCTTGCCTGTCCCAGGGGGACCATAGAACAAGAGATGAGGAAGCTTGTCCTCGCTGATAAACCGCTGGACTGAGGGGAAGAAAAACAACATTTAAAATAAATAACATCAAATCTGAATATGAATCGGTTGTTTTAAAAGTTTACTATTAATTAAAAAAATGATAAAAACTGCTGCTTTCTTATATGACAGACAGAACAGAAAGTTACCCATCCAGAAGCTGATGAAGTTAAATCCATAACATGAATATAAAATACTTATTTTTGTTCTTTACAACTATTTGGAAGCTTCAAATAATACATGTAATAAGACAAGAAAATTAATGATCAACTACGCATGACGGCCTGCCATACTTTTACAAAAAAGGGGATATATTTATTTTGACTGTACACATCCTTACTGGTGCTTAGAATCTCTTTGTGTGAGATTAGATCATCCAGTGTCTGTGGTCTGTATTTTTCAACCCTGGAATATGGAGGATAAAACACATCAATCAATAATGATATCAATAGCAAACACTGCGCATTAATAAGTAAGTAATAAGTAAAATAGTTACACTATGTAGTGACAGTTTTGTATACACCTTATAACAAACGAGCACCTAATTAACCCTGTTCAAATGCATCATCCGTGTACTGGGATAAATTAGACAACGAACTTCATTCATCTTAATCCAGATTATATTATCTCACTGATGGAAATGGAAACATGTGCAATATAATTTACCCAATGTCATATAGTTTTAATGATTTAGTGCCACGGTTCAATTCGGCAGATATAGTTTTGCACCATGTGGTAATATCATAAACAAACCAACAACGGTCGCTGCAGCGTTACGACGACTGGCAGCAAGTCTTGGTGTGTGCCGAATGAATGCCAAGGTCTCGTGAGCACAGATCGCATAATTCATTACACAAAGGTGAACATGAGTTATCTGTAATTATCAAATAAGTAAACGTTCACACACACATAAGAGAGAATGACGTTCTAGCTTCTATTTACTATCGACAGTATACAGGTTAGCTACCTAACTAGCTACCTAGCAGCGATTACTTTAACTCTCTTGACAGTGAATTTAAACTCACCATGGAAGATTTCTGCTCTGTAGCGGCGCTTTGTTTATGGAAGTCATGTTTCCCGTTAACAGTGAATGTGGCTCAAAGTTACAATAAGTTAAGCTCTACTTTACTTGTTGCACACGCTTCCACTCTGTGTTTGCTTATTGCTGTCTGTCGTGTTTGGCGCGCTCCTCCACAGAACGTAAGTTTACGTCACGGCGCACAACCAGTCAGATAAGTCCATTCACTCTTCGTGGGCGGGGCCTCGGTGACACAAGCGCCCCTGTAAGAAAAAGTGGGGGCCTGTGTCACAAAAGTAGCAGCTGAAATGACAGAATGCAAAATAAGGATTCATTTCTGAAAAAGTTTGTGCACTGGTATGTTTTTGGTACACTCTCTTAATACATTTCTGGTGCAATTACAATGTTGTACACATTTGGAAACATCAAATCTCATATATGATTATGTACAATATTGGATATAATTTGTATGTATTATTTTTTGTAGTTTTTACATGTTATTTATTACTTTTTGAAGGAGTCATTTAGGATACTTTATAGATCTCCACAGGGGGCACTATGGAGTAATTGGATAGGTTAATTAGGTACCAGGTGTACAGGCAGTGTAATCAGGTATAATGCCCTGGGGATTTACTGCCACGTGCATATTTTCACAGACACCTTACATCGATCAAATTGATATCAGGTTATTCTGCGTTTTTTTGTTTTTTTTTTTAACATTATGGCAATGATGCATTAAATAGGAACCTAACCCTAAGTGAAGCAGCATGTGGACATTAACATTGAAGAGCATAACAAACTGAACTGGCTGAGTGACGACAAGGCAGCTCAGGTTAGTCACTACACTTTTTACCACCCTCTTTGCTGTTTAAACAACACTTTCATAAAGTGTTGTTTAAACAGTGTTTTCCTACTGTTGTTTTCCTAAAGTGCACTAAAGACTAACAAAGGATTATTTTCACTTGTCAGGTGTCAGGTCAGGTGATAGTACATATTTTTTGTATGTATCTGGACAGTATCAACAAAGACTCACAAGAGTCTAGACCATCTTCAGTTGGGATCCTCCTGAAAAGCTGTTGCAATTTACACTTATTAACTGCAAACTGAAGTAGTCAACGTATGAGAATTTCAAAAGAAAACTCATGGTAATAGTTGTTCTCAATATTATAATGAGAGAACACA
Organism: Brachirus orientalis; assembly: GCA_016785285.1. Classification (NCBI taxonomy): domain Eukaryota; kingdom Metazoa; phylum Chordata; class Actinopteri; order Pleuronectiformes; family Soleidae; genus Brachirus; species Brachirus orientalis. The sequence goes on from JAFBJR010000190.1 coordinate 3,596,998, forward strand.
TAGCCATGTTTGAAAATGTAATTTTAGTTGTTTTTGGTTTTAAAAAATAATTTGCTCTACGTGCTGGCTTTAATGGTGCCATCTTCTTCTTCCGTTTTCTTTACACTCTCCTTATTTGCTTCTTATTTGGTGTTTTATTTTACCAACTTGTCTTAGTTGTTATTCAAAATATAGTCTATGAAATAACTATTTTACTAGAGAGAATGAATTACAGACAAGTAAACATCCAAATCTTTAAAGTTAAGTTGTCAATCAAAATTAAACAGGTGAAGGTTGAACTGTATGGAAGTGTACATATGGATGTTAGTGCACGTTTAAGTGTATGTAATTATGGCAGTCTTCCAGACCCATATTTGTCCAATTATTTACACCAACAATATACAAAATAAAAACAACATGTTTCTTATGTCTTATGTCAAGACAGAGTAGAACAACAAAGGAAACAAAAGCAACTGTATATAAAATGAGAAAGAAGCCAAAAGTCAGGGGACAATATGTAGGTTAAGATAGATAACTATGTGACTTTTTTGTTAAGCTTACTTTGTTTATTATTAATTAATTTATTATTATTACTAAATAAAAAACCCCATCAACGTTTAAATTAATTCATAGCATGTGAAAAGTATTGTGGGATGCTCGTGCAGGCCTGAACTCCAAACTGGATGAACAGTGAGCCCATACTGCACTGTCATCGCTGATCTCGCGAGAGCTGCTCCTCACGGCGGTGCCTGGGCGATGCGATGCTGTTGCTGTGGGTTTGATTGACAGGAAACATGTCGGTGTGGTGGGAGCGAACCGGGATGCAGCTGCTGCCACGGGAGACAGGGAGAACCTGCATCCAGTCCCCGCAGCAGCACCTTTAAACAGCGGGCTCTTCCCCGCTGCTTATCATGCGCTGAGCACCTTCTCTCCTTTCCTTTTTCTTTTTTTTCTTTTCTTTTCTTTTTTTTTCTTTTTTTCTTTTTCATTTTTTTAACATCCATTTGAAACGGAGGGACACTCAATGGATGCTCTGGTGAACCGTGCAGTCCCGCTCAGCGTCCTCATGTTGTGTTTGGTTTGAGACAGGGACGCCTTGATGAAACGGCAGGAACTACGATGACTGTTGTTGCAATGGAGTCGGTTCTCTCACGGCTCAAAGCGCGTCTGTAAACCGACAACATCTCGTTTCATGGCGTTCTGCAGGTTGCTCTGCTCCGTGGACTTCTCCACGATCCAGTTCTGAATTCTTTTCTATTTATTTACCCCCCCCCCTTTAAAGTGCAAAGAGGGGACAGAGGATCAAACTATGAACGAGGAGATGACAAAAAGCGAGGAGCAGCATCTTAGTTTGCAGAAAGCCTTGCAGCAGTGCGAGTTGGTGCAAAATATGATTGACATAAGCATTTCTAGTTTGGAGGGTTTACGGACCAAATGTGCCACATCCAACGACTTGACACAAAAAGAGATACGAACGCTGGAGGTAAGCAGCAACAGCAGCCTTTGAGCAGAATGGCTGAATCTGTGCATATTCATATAAATCAATAGAGGGGTTTGCCTGACACCGTCTCTCATTTATTTTCGAGGCCACTGTGCATATTTTCTCAGTTCATTCTCCGGCGACACAAACTGGTTTTCCGCTGTCGACTGTCAGTCCCTGCACACACATGCAAAGGTTTGCGTAAAAGGCGCACTGCTATCTGTTTTGTGCAGTGCAATAAATCAGGAGGCTACGGGGCTGCAGTGGGCTATTATGGACTTGCGCATTCTGCAGGTGGCGGAGAGAGAAGGTGGCTGTTCTCCATCAGAATATGTGAGGCCTATAGGGAGCCCGTGCGTTTCCAATCCGTACGCCAACCTGACAGCGCGAGTGACAGTCGTAGCAGCGCATCCATGCGGAGGCCCTTGCGTAACACCAAAACGAACATACTACTCAAATTGTTACAAAATATCATTATCCCGTGGGTGAATCCATTATTTGCGTTACGTAATGTCCATTATATCCAAGTGTGGTGTTTGACATGTGAATCCGTCCGTTTTCGAGAGCACTTAAAGCAGTCAAAGCAGTTACAGGACACGAAGATGCCATAAACTGCGATAAGGTCACTGGAAACTCGGTACTGAGCACCGCCTACTAAAGGCCTGTCACTGTGTTTTGGCGATGCGTCAGGAGATGAAAACAAACACCATTAAGTGCAATAGGTTGCCATAAACTCACCACTGAGTAGATCTGTGTGCACTATCAGCACACTCAAAGTCTCAGTGGAAACATCATTGAGATATTACGCAGAAATGGCAGAGAGGAAAGTCCCTTGAGTATGAAAACAGGAATTCCAGCCCTACAGGAAACATAGGCAGACACATTAGAGTGAAGATATGGACATATCTTAAAGCTCCAGTGTGTAACTTTGGCTGCCTGTTATGTCACTACTCCCTCAGAAGTTTCTGAAAGGTTCACTCTATATTTCGGCTGTTCTTTTTCAGTGTTTGTTTCCATATCATACCCCGCTCATAAAATATGGATTCATTCCTCATCCTAAAGTTTTCTTTCAACATTCATGTCACCTCACTCATGTTTTAGAGAACTGGGGATAATCTCTTAACCTAAAGATTGCTGCCATCTCACTGTGCTTGTGTAGCTGTTGTGCTTCAGTCAGTGAAGAAAGATGCATCAGTCTGTGTCACGACAGACTCAAAAACATAACACATTTGTTTATCTGACTGATTGGCTTCATCAGTATTGCATGAACTCATCTGACAATGGTTTGATTTCATTGAAAAGTTACAAACCACATTGTTAAGTGCCTTGTTTGGGCTTTGTAGTGAAGTATGAAAGTGACAAGGAAGGAGAGACTGCTTATGTTATTGTGCTGTCAGCTGTAAGCAGGCGATCAAAGCTCATCCCATACTGTTGTGTAAATCATTATGGGTACTGGATAATTTGTTAAAGAGCTACTGCTTTTTAATAGGATTAAATTGGGGAATCTTTTATTCTTATTTTTTACTTTTAAATGCTCCACATGTGCAAATGTCACCTGTGCCAAAGCTGTGCCACAAACTGTTAAGGGGAGTGTTGTTATGCAGAGGTTAAAAGAGAGAGAAATAAATTATCTTAGTAACAGTTTGATAGCCTGACATTTCATGTGAAGAGCAAGGGAGCATGAAAAGTTCCATCAAACGACAATTTAACTTTAACCCTTGGTTCAAAAGGCGCGGAGGTTTGTTAAAGGGTTTATTGATGCTAGACATTCCATGTCGCATTAAAACAGGGTTGGAAGAAAACTTTATGACAATACAAAAAAGTCAAATCATTTAATATTTATACTTATCGTACAAAAAAGGTCAAATAGTTCAAAACTGCTGCTCAATCCAGTTAATTGTAGTTTTAAACTTATTTATAGACATAAATTGGCAAACACTTGTTAGACTTTTTGATAATCTGAGGCAAAACATTTGTAGCAAGCATGCATTGCATATCAAATTGTGTTTGCAAAATGCATTTTATTAACATTTATTAACATTTTATTGATATGTTTTAAGGATTTGTTATATTGGTATTGTATTATTATACATATTTGTGTGTGGTAAAAGTAACTTTCTATTGCTTTAATCCCCATTCAGACCCGAACTTACATTAAACTGAACTGTGAAGTCAACAAAAGTGTACAGGGATGAACACTCTCAAGTCACACCAGACCATATTCAGAGATGCACGTGGAAGCATTCTTTTGTACATAAAAAAAGTGTTTTTACATTTGTCTGATGTCTGTTTTTACACTGGTACAGTTGTACAGTATTTCACTGATTTGCTGAACTCCTGCTGTTCTCACACCTCAATGGCACAGACTCACAAACACACGTGTGTCAACAAACATCTGCCCAGCAAGACTGGGGAAACATAATAATTTGGCTTTAGCAGATTGAAGTAATGCACAAATATTTAACATAAAGAGCAGATAGTTGTCAGGTAGCATAATTTGTATTCACACTTTAATGAGCTGTTTGTACCAGATGTGATTCTGCTCAACTGAATGCAGGCAATGTTATGGTATGTTGTTGTTTTTGTTGTCCACCTCAGTAGTGGGAAAATCTATCTCCAGTTTCCATGTAGTATTTTTCATATATACTATTCCAAATCATGTTTCCATTGGTTCACTTGAACGTTTTACTTTGTGAACGCAGACTGTGTGTAATATTGACAACAGCAGAACATTGGCCAGAGCTGGGTTTTAAAACGGTTTTCAACTTGTTTTAAAGTTTTATGAGGTTTTATTAAGGAATGTGGGGGGCACCAAAAAAACAGCACAAACATTATCTGACTCATTACCTCAAAAAATTTGATAGAGTTGATAAAGATTTATTGTTTGGTAAAACAATAAACATTGTGATATAATAATATAGCAGATATGACATGTAAATGCTTTGAATGGTTTACCTCAGATTTGTTTTCTGTTTTCTGACTTCTAAGTAGTTTAAAACAGCAATTAGATTTTTTCCCCCCCCAACTTTCACTCAGGAGCAAATTCAGTCTTTAATTATTCAACATAACTATTCTCATTGTCTGATTTGAATGTTTGTTGCATCCAAATAGTGGATCATATATTTATAAATGCATAGAAATATGATAATGCATCGGTAATGCAACAGCTGAGAAACCAGGAGTCGTGTCATTCTCTTTTGGTCATTACTGATTTGAACAGACAATAGCAAAATAAACTGAAATATGCACACAGTGCTACTAATCAACACTAGTAGCAAGTGGCCACAGTGCCATTAATAAGTTTATGCCCTCTAGATGAAATATTAGCATCACCAACATGAATCCAGGTCAGAGTGAGATATTTTGCTGGTCATGCACGGGTGTGGGCCGCGGTCCCTCTTTTGTTTCATTTAGGCTTCAAACTCTTTATTCAAAATATTTGATAAACTGCTGGGAACAATATAAATATGGCTTGTGCTATACGGCAGAAATGAGTCTGAGTGGTGCCGCGTGTATTGTTTATGTTTAATTTGGTGACACGAATCTCTGTTGAAATGTAATGCTGTGTGAAAGAAATGCTCATCACATAGGAACAATTATTTCAAATGCACGAGGAAAGGGGAAAAACCCTTGTTACCGTTGTGACCGTTATTCAAGTGTAATAATAAGTTTGGCCTTTCACAGGCTTCAGTCCTCTAATTGCCTCAACAGCAAATAAAGGTTTTGTTTAGGGTCACAATGACGTCATTCATACGCAAAGTCTTCCTTGTTGAGCTGTACCAACCTTTAGGGAGCATGGCACGTTTGGGTGATTCCTCCAGGATGTAGATGCTTTGCATCTCTATCATTTACTTTAAGGGCCCAGATTGTGCCTCAGGCATAATCAGTTGGAGCCTTTGAGTGCTGACCTTGCTTTAGCCAATAGCTTTATCAAGAATAGCAGCCTATATCATTATCTGAAAGTATTGTTAATACTGGTTCCCATTAATATGATAATGCATTGACAGTGGTGTCTCTTGGAAACGCTAGAGTGATCCACGCACATGGTGGATGATCTCCTTTATTCAGGCTTGTGGACACATACAGACACATGATAGAGCATAACACTTTTTGTCCGGGAATAGAAAGTGTCGTTGCTTGTTAGTATTGAAGTATATGAAATAGGTCATGATAACTATGTACACGAGAGGTTGCATAAGCATATTTGGGTTGTTTTTCTGCTCAGAGTGCCTGTTTATGTTTTTGACCAACTAAGCCATAATTTCACTGTTGTGAAGAGAGCTCAGTGTAACTCTGGAAAGTGGGCAAAAACTCTGTGAGAAGTGGGTGAATATGTACCTGGTATTCCTGATTTTGTGGGGACCTCATTCTCTTTACACACATTTATTATGGGGATTTGTCTTCCTTATGGGGACAAAAGTCAAGTTCCTATAATGTAAATTACAACACTTTAAGTTAAAGACATGTTTTAAAGTTAGGGTTAGGTTAAGGTTAGGGTCAGGGTTCGGGTTGGGACACTAGTAAATATGGTTAAGGTTAGAATAAGTCTCCAGGAAAATATATAAAGTCAATGAATATAAGTCAATACAATGCCCTCTAATAATTGGGCTCAAAGTGTGAATTAGTTGCAGAGACTAGAAGTCATTATAGGAATGACTCCCACTACAGTATTTGTTGTCCTCTGATTCAGATGTAACAACCATTAGTGGCTGCAGAGGGCGCTGTTGCTAGGGAAAATTACAAACCTCTCTGAACACTTTGGAAATTGCTGTGTAGCTGGATTACCAGTCATATTATTATAAGTCTGATGTTTATCTTGTGGTTGGTTACATTAATCTTGTTAGCAAACACGTAGTTATTGACACATCCAGAAGTTACAGAGAAACGTAATTTAATGAAGTTGTGTTTTCAGCATATTTTGTGGCTTTTTAAAAAAATACATTTATTTAGTTTTTTTTTGTTTGTTTATTTTTGCTCATCACAACACTTGTGGGCCCTTTCAGTGCTAAATGCCCTGACTGTGTCCACATACTGGTTAGAGATTGTGATTTGTTAGTGTTCATAGCAGCTGTCTGCTGTAGCTGAAAACAATTTGAGAACAGTGACTGTAACCAAGAGCCATCAAATTTATGAAAGTGCATTTGACACCTATCTTTACAATCTTAAAGAGACTTCTTTACTCTTTTTATTTTTCTTTTACATAAAACCAGTATGATTGAAAAATAATTATGATTGAAGATCGGCAGGCTGAATTTGGGCATACATGTGTATGCGTGTTATGACCAGGCCTAGGGGTAAACCTGATCACAACAGGAGTGTGAAGACTCCCTTTTCCCTACTCCCAACAAACCACGATTTACATGAACTCAGGTTAAACTCATAACCTGTGCCTGGAGACAGACAGTATGCTTTTGATTGAGGTTGACTGATAACACTGCAACGTTTGCTATGCATGAATTTACTGTACATGACTTGAATTTTACTGACTAGATAAAGCTGGCTTGGAAGTTCAAGTCTGCCATACTATACATACATATACAAGTGTTCCAGTTTATCTGGATGATCTGTAGCAGTAGGGAGGAGGTCAGCTCAGTTTCTGTCTCAAATGGGAACGACACCATATGCTCTTCCACTTCAGCCTCTCAGTTTTTGTTGTAAACCTATCGTACTTGAATACTTTTTTTTTTTCTTTCTGATTTTATTCTTTTGTAACATTGTGGATTCAATAAGTGGATTCAAATAAGTATTTAGCATATTTAATTCAATGCACACATCAGGAAATACCTGGCTTCATGCAATCACATGCCCTGTTTCACTTTTTGTAAGTTACTTTACTTTAACCACAGCTTTGAGCAAATAACCACTTAGCAGCCCCACAGGAATAAACAGGTGTTAAGAGATCTCAGTGGTGGTAACGGAGGTAACTTCCCCTGTGGAAGTTACCTCCGTTACTCCGTTACTCCGTTACTCCGTTACTCCGTTATTCCTATAACTTTTAATCAGCGATAGTTTGTAACTGTTTACTATAAAAATGGGAGGGTTATTTAGTGTCAAAGCAAATACTAAAACAGTTCACACCCCAAAAGACAATTGAAAAATTAAAATTTCTGTAAATTAAAACGTGTTGTCCTGCGTCCGTTTCTTTTTGACAAACCCTTTGCCTCCCTCTCTGTTCACAGGGGAAGTTGGTGAAGTACTTCAGCCGCCAGCTGTCATGTAAGTGCAAAGTGGCCTTAGAGGAGCGCAGTGCTGAGCTGGAGGACTTCCCTCGCCTTGGACACTGGTTCCGCATCGTCAACTTGAGGAAAGAGGTCACACAGGTGAGAGATTTTTTCGGTGCGGTTCCTTACTTTGTGGAAAAAGCATAATGAAACAACAAATGCACTAAAGTAGAGCACTGAATCGAAAACTGACAAAGGTTGATTTTGAACAACCATAACAGTGGTTTCGAACAAACTGAAAATAAATAAATAGTACATTTTTAGTCAAAGTCAAGGGTACATAATTGTGTTAATGTTTAATATGTTTAACAACCCCAGCTTTTGTTTTTAATTTAAAAATACATCTATCCTATTTTTGTTTCCCTCACAATGTAAGGTGATTACTCAATTTGGAAATCATGGGTAAGTGATATGAATGTAAGATTTGTAAAAGAGTCAAATAATAATAATTTAAAAGGACAACTGTGTGAAAAGAATGCCAGGACAAGGTGGAGGTGCCAGTGTCCCATCAAAGCACAGTTGAAACCGATAACAAATGTTAGAGAGATAAGTGTCCCAGTAAAACAAAAGCACAAGAAGGACTCTGAAAAGAGAGCAGCTAAATGGAATTCAGCCATCATTTTGTTCTAGTATTAATACCTTTTCCCAGTGTGACATGCCAAAGTACTGCGAGCTATAAAAATGTTCCATAATGAGGATGCAACAACTGTTTTTCCTGACATGCAAGTTAAAATATTTTTAAACTGTTATTGGCACGCATTCTCATAGCAAACCAAAGTAATTTCTCCAAAAGATAATTTCTTAGTTGTACTCGTATAATAGTATGTTTTTTCAGCACGTTTGCAACACTGCCTACTGCACCCATGAGTTATTCCTTAAATCTCAGCTTTTGTTGCCAGTTGAGATATTTTCTATAAACCTTGGACAGCATTAAAACTTATATTCTATGTCTGTGCTTAACATATTGGACTTACCTACTTGTCAGCGTATTATAGATTATGTTTTGCTTTATGAGGCCATACTAATCAAAACTCTACTTAACTAAAACTAAATATTTCCATTCTAAGGCTGCAACTTCAAATTATTTACATTACAAATGAAACTATGTGTAATTGTCTATGATTTTCTCAATTCACTGATGAGCTGTTTGGGCCATAAAATGTCATAAAATCGTGTCTTTGCATCCTCAAATGCCTCAAATGGTTGGTCTACAAAATAAATGTTTCTCAAACCAGTTAATTATCAAAACTGTCGATGAGTATTCATTCATTGTGTGCAGCCATAGTCCATAAATTAATTCAATGTTATAATTTCTCTCATTTCTGTGTCTTTATGTGTGTGTTTTGCAGGAGATGAGTGCAGGTGACGTGACCCTGGAGGGCCTGCTTGAAATGAGTGAGAAGCAGGTGTGTGAGCTGCTGCAGAAATTTGGTGCCAATGAACAAGAGTGTGCTCGACTCAACGCCTCCCTGTCCTGCCTCAGAAAGGTCCACCAGCTCGGTAAGTGCCTGACGCCCCCCACTTCCTTATGTCCCCATGAGGAAGACTGATCCCCAAAATGTCAATGTGTAAACAGATTTAGGTCCCCACAACATGTGGAATACCAGGTACACATGTTCACACAGCTCTTCTTTTAAGGACACGTGTTGCCTTCCATTCATTTGGACAGCCTTCATTATTCCTAACCTTAACTTAGCCACAATTCAAATATTATCCCTCAACTTAACCAGTTCCTCAGGCATGAGGTGTTGTCTCCGTCAGGACTACTGGTCCTGACAAAAGAGAGTCAGTGAGTGTGCTTTGAGAGAAAGTGTCTGAGACTGATGGTACATAATATTGTTATTTTAAGTGTCTTGTATCTTTGTGGTCCTTTTAAAGAAATCCTTGATGTCTGGAAATGATGTGTCTCATCAAGAAGTGTTTATCTGAATATTTTTACATTTATGTCAGTTGTTACTTATTGCACATATTCTTGGTAAGAATGATGTGTTTATGTTGCATTCACACATTGACATTGTCTTTCTCCAAATATGTATATTAAAAGAGCTGTATGTATGAAATGTATTAGGTGATGAAATGCCCATTGAAATACTCGCTTCACTGATAACAGTGGTGCTTTATTAGCTACTTTATTCACAATTTAACATTTAATAGCCTGCAAATCATTTCATAAAAGGGGTGTAACTGTAGTTCCTTGAAGATGTGTCTTTCACTTCGTGCAGAATTAATTCCCCAAAGTACATGGTTTTCTTGAGTTTATCATACTACACTGATGCTGGGCCAGTGCCATTAGGGGTCATCTGCTCAGCTCAGCCCTCTCACTTGTATTTTCTGCCTCCTCCCTTTAAGTTTTATACATCAGTATAAACGTATTGAGAACAAAAAATAATAATAATCAATGAGTTGCATGTGACTATATGTATATAGGGTTTTTGGTGCTTGTTGTCCCAGAGGTTTCCTGTCTCACACTCTCTCAGTGTTCATGAAATCCTTTCCTTTCCTTTCCTTTCCTTTCCTTTCCTTTCCTTTCCTTTCCTTTCCTTTCCTTTCCTTTCCTTTCCTTTCCTTTCCTCTAATCACCACTAATCTTTAGTTCCAAAGTTATGCACCAGGTGGCGTCACAGACTGCAACTTGTTTTCAGTTTTGTAGATTACAGGTTTTGCAATGATAACAAGTGACTACAAGGGGGCAGTAGAGCTTCATTCAAAGTGTTGAGAGGTATTGTAATACCTTTTGCAAAGCTGCTTTATAAAGTAAGTGACAAACCCACACACACACTGGCTTCCATGACTTCAGAGGACATTGGATTGACTTGCATGAATTTCTTGGAGACTTATTCTAACCTTAAACCATAATTATTAGTGCCCTAACCTCAGCCTAACTTTAAAACATATCTTCATCTTAAAATGTCATGAGTTACATTATGGTGAGTTGATTTTTGTCCCAAATAAGGAAGAGAAGTCCCCATAATGTGACTGTAATTGGATTTAGGTCCCCACAACATAAGGAATACAGGTACACACGCGCGCACACACACACACACACACACACACACACACACACACACACACACACACACACACACCTGATGTCCTTTCAGACAAAAGGACTGCACTGCATTATTAAGCAAATTTACTTGATTAATAGTTTTTCTTCATTGTGCCCTCATCACCATGAGGTGTAATTTAGTTTTTCGTCAAAGTCGTTTTTTTATGTAATGAGAAATAATACAGACGTCATTGCCAAAACAGGTGTTTTTTCACAACTAGCCTCAAAACTAGGTCTTTTTGTAAGTCTACAGGTACCCAGCTGTCCTCCTGATACCTCATCTCACACCTCTTTGTTATTCCCTGCGCTCATTTGTCAGTCTGTCTGAGAGCTGCCTACCCCACCGCTTCTACATAAACGTCCTCCGTATATTTCTGTCTCAGAGATGGAGGCAGGTAATGCCTTGAAGGACACACACACACGCACACACACTTAAACACAGGCAGGCTTCCCCAGGCAGAGTCCATCCCAGTCTCCCATGCTTCAGTCCAGCTGGGTTCAGACCAGAAAGGTTTCAGGCATTCTGGAGACCAGCTCACTGTTTTGTCACTGTCCAGGACTTTGAGTGTTTTTGGTTGACTCACTGAGGACAGAGCCAAATTTGAATTTTCACCCTCATCAAAATATTGATTGTTGAAGCTACTTGTACAATCGGCCTGAATGACATTATTAGTGACTAATAATGTGACATTATTAGACGCATTACAGGCACAAGACAAATATGATGCAGGACAGTACCTACATTTTATGTAATTAGGTACTCTAAAGTTAAACCTAACTTCAATAAAGTTAGAGAACTAATGACTGCTGGGTGTGGAAATGCCTTCGGTCATTCAGCACTAAAAGTTAACATTCTGTGGAACAGAGATAACAGGCTTGATTTTTTAAAATGTTTTATTGATTTGTGGCACTTTTTTGGCCCAGTAGAGGTGAGGAAACTCTTCCTGGGAGGATTAATTGGATAGATGTTTAGATTAATGGGCTACCATACAATTTGCTAGATGACAGTGTCTTCAGCCAAATATTTTTTTTGACTAAAGTTAAGTAATGTAAGTAAAGCAACACACCAAACTACAAGAACCTTTATTATACCTTTTTATAAACCAATTAATATTTAAGAATGGACCACTGTTTGGTTTAGTGCATTTATATAAACACTGTGGTCTGTGTATCATTGTATTTGTATCTTATACTTTATGTTTTGTATCAGTTGATTTTTACACCTCTATGGCTTAAGCCTCTCTCCCCACTATTTTTTTCTTCTAAACTTGTGAAAAGAATAATCTGTGATGGAAGAGATTTGCCCAGCTGATGAAATTATTCCCCAGGAAACACCTAACATATTGCTCTCTCCCTGCCCTGCTCTGCATGTGCCATTTAACAGAGATATACTCCGAGACTTTTCTTAGAGTCATTGTTTGATTTTTAAAAGCCAAATCATCTCTGACAGTGAAAGTTCATCCTAATGTCTGTTGTTCTGGAACGTTCCACTTCATCTCACCTTCTTCACTGGTTGGAGTTAGCTCAGTTGTCATGGAAATAGCTCTGCTGTCTTCGTTTCACCCAAGTGTGGAAGTTTGGTCACCTAATAAAAAACGACAGCAAACAGAAAAAGTTACCCCAGTCTCTGTCGTGAATGTCTTGGTAAAATGACCAAATACTTAACTACTCTGTAAATATAAGTTTTCTTTATCTTTTTCATTATATCATGCAATGTATTGTGTGACGGATTTTATGGATGAATAAAATTAACTGTGACCAGCTACTTTACCTGGAGAGGGCAAGGATTAGTTGTGAATGCAAGGCTTTTGTATATACACACAGTTTTTGAATTTAAACTGAATTTTAGATATTTAGTTGGTGCCAATGGTAGAACTCCATCCATCCATTATCTCCACTTTATATCCTTTTAGTGGTGTTGAGCCAATCCCAGCTGACAGTGGGCCAGAGGCACATTACACCTTGGATATCTTACACAGGACCAATATACAGAGAAAAACAAACATTTACCCTTTCATTCACACCTATGGTCAATTAACCTGTCCCCAATCATCATGTATTTGGATTGAGAGAGGAAGCTAAGCACCTGGAAAAAGTCCTAACCACTGTACCGCCTACCCTAAAAACTGTTGCATGCTTTTAATATCATCAGGGTTTTAATATCATTTAACTCCAAAAGTGGTCTTTGAACAAAGAGTTAGAATCCCTGCCCAAAAACAACCACTTGTTATCATATAACCAAATCCCATTCTGAGAATCTGAATGTGTCTGTTTCACCACCGTCCACCTCTTTTTCCTGGCCCCCTCCTTTGTTGTTTATCTTTCTCTTCTTACTTCTGCTTCTGCCTATCTTTTCCACCGTAGCTGCTCCCCTTCCTCTCACTGGCTCTCCAAAGGCTATGGGGTCAGGGTATGGCCACAAAAAGCCACTAATGGGCTCTGTAACAGGGGGCCGGCTAGCGGTGTGTATGAATACGTGAAAATAACATCTCCAACACCGCACCATAGCACCACCACACTACCTCACAGAATGTGAATGGTACTTTCGATCTACTGAAATACAGGGTGTGTGGCAAACGTTTTTCATATTAGTACCCAGATGGAGCTTGGAGAGCAAGATGTATCATAGTTCTGACAAAATCACCACATGTGCACATCTGTGTGTGTGTCAGAAGAATTGCATGCATTTTTAATGGGTTACACAGCCCCATGAGAGCATTTAGAACTCAACAATAAAAGAAGTCCAGTGTCTCTTAAAAATGTGAAGGTTGTTTCAAAGGTATACTGTTGTCAACCATCATGAATGAAAGCAGAATGAAGGATTTTAAGATTGATGCACATGTCATCCGAAAGAAAATGTGTTGCTCCAGTTTGAGTCATCAGGAATTATGTTTTAAATTTGGCAGCCAAAGACATTCATATACTTAACAATCCTTTACACCGCCTAGAAACAGAGGATATAATAAGTATGTATGTTGCTCTGTGAGGTAATGGTGGAGGAAGGAAACTAATGCAAGTTAATAGAATTTTTCACTACTGGCTCTTGGGATTGCAGTCTACGAGTTGCAATGAGGATGAGTCATACAATTTGGAGGCAGCCGGTCGGTTCTTTGTGCCGCAATATACACACATTAAAGAGCCTGCCCTTCTAGATAGGTCCACACACACACCTCACAGACACACACACACACACACACACACTCTTACAAATATTTTCACAGGGAGAACTTGAACATGAGTTTGTTTTTTTTTTTTAATTGTCCAGGCTAATAGTGTTGATCTTTCCTTAGCACGACATGTTGCCGCGGTACCTTTCTTCTGTAATCTCTGAAAGCTGAAAGGAAAGTCCCCATGGCCTGCTTTGAGACGGCTTCGCATACATACCAAATCCTAATTGGCTTTGAATGCCATCAGCAAGAGCAAGAAATGAAAAGCAGAGGAAAGGGAAGCAGAGAAATGGGGGAGGCAAGTGCAGGGGGGGGGGGAAGAGGGAAGCTGAATAAAATGAGAGAAAATGAGGGTGAGAAAAAAGGCAACAACGATAAGAGGCGAAAAAAGAACATAGTGGCATTGAGTAGAACAAGAGCAGATTCACAAGGGAAGTGGAGCCTGAAAAAAGATTTGGTCAAACGTCCATTTTCAGTGAGAATCTTTCCTCTGGGTCAGAGGTTTTCAATTGTTTTAACCGAGGACCTCCAAAAATATTCCTGGCACCCCTAATGTAATTCCTCTGAAATAATTTGTCTATAAATACTTTTTAGCACAAAATGGCTCCTGTGGAAGTTATCAGCACAGGACTGCAACAGCTGATTATTTTTATTATCCATTAAACTGTCAGTTATTTTCTAAGTAATCAATTATTTGTTGGTCCACAAAATGCCTCACCTCAAATAAAAATTAATTGGAAACATCCACTTGACTGTCTGGCAGTGTGCCACAGAATCCCTGAGGTTCTGAATTCCTATTTAAAAACACGGCTCTAGGTGGTCCTTAATGGCTGTTAAAGGTACAGTGTGTATAGAATTAGCAACACTGATGATGCTGCATGTTGCAAATGAATACATCTCCCCTCACTTTTCCCTTCCAAGCGGAGGGAAAAGTGAGGCTAGGAGAACCTAGCCTCAAAAAAAATCTAAATGGCTGGACCTAATAACAGAATTGAAGCACATGATGAAAAGGTAATGAGGTTCATTTGCAAAAATCAAATTGAGAAAATCCATGAATAAATCCAGAAAGAGGTTGTAGCTTGTTTCTCAGGAGCTGGAAGCTTAGTGGTCTATAGAAAGGAGGTCCATAGGTGAGTATCCACATTTGAAATCGGGTTTTACTGACCGAGATGTTTCTTTCTTTTGAGCATGCAACACTGAGGATTACAGATATGGTGGAAGTGCAGAGTGGCAAATGCTTTTGGCAGCAGTATCAGGTTGGCATCTCGCTGGAATCGACTCCATAAAACAGGTAGAAAACGCCAGGATCGAAAATGAATCGAAAAAAAGAAAATCCAAGAAACAGAAGATGACGGAGACATAGGCAATGGTATTTCCTGGAGGCCAAAAAGATACAAATGTTATTCGAGAAATTTCTTCACTGAATCACGAGACCAAACAATACCGCATGAAAGCAGATGAACTGGTGCCAACTGGAGAGCTGATCCAGGTTTTAAGCAGAAATTCGAGCACAGGTGAGTCAGATGAAAAATCAGCCACTCTGAAATCACCACCCAAGGCACCAGAAATACTAACAGATGCCTCCCCACCCAAACAGGAGCCCCAAGGTGTCCCAGGCTTTGCTGGGTGAGAACGGGAAAAAGTCCAAACTGAAGTCAAGATTCAAAGTAAAGGATCTTCAGATCCATAACTTTCCCAGTCCACAAGGAACTGCAAGCCATGTCCACAGCGGTGAGCAGTGAATGTAGGTCAATGGTCCATGAGTCAGGTGGGTGGTGGGGGTCCAGAAGCAGGGTTCAGGTCCGAGGAAGAGACTGGCTTTACTTGAGAGAAGTGAAAAGTGAGGGTATCCTCATGGTGCCTTATGGTGTAGTTTTAACCAGACAGATCAAGGGTTGATCATTTTGTCAATGTAGAATGGCCCTCTGAGAAGAAAGCTACTTTGATTCAGTCTTGAGAGAATTGTTTGTGGACAATAACCAGACCTTGTCATCGATTTGGTAAAGGGTTGCCTGTGAGTGGTGGTGGTCAACATAGTACTGGGATTTTTCAGTACGGAGCAAATCTGCATGGATCTCCCTCCAGACCTTACACCAATGATTTAGGTGATGCTGGACCAAAAGGGCTGCCAGGTTATGTTCTTGATATGGAAAAGGTGGAGGTTGATATCTGAGTAAGCATTCGAATGGGTATTTTTGGAAGAAGAGATAATGAGAGTGTTATGAGCATATTCAATCCAAGCCAGGTGTTCACTACAATTGTTTTGGTTAGAGCCAGTTTCACACCAAATGGCCCTCTCTAATTTCTAGTTAAGGTATTCCGTCTGTCCATTTGTTTTTAGATGGATGCCAGAAGACAAGCTGACGGTGGCACCAATGGTTTCACAGAAGGCTGACCAAACTTGGGATATGAAATCAGGCCCCCTATTTCAAATGATTTCATTAGGTATTCCATGAAGACGAAAAACTTGATTGTCTTGGAGATCAGCAGATCAGACTGTTTAAGGAGAGCAACAAAGAAGTGGTCAGTAATGACAAGAATAAGTGGGTAGCCATGAGAAAAGGCTACAGTAAAACAATCATGAGCTACGTGAGACCAAGGACGACTGGGAACAGGGAAAGCTCTGTGATGGCCAGCAAGGGGTTGATGCAAGGCTTTAGACCTATTACACAGGCTAAGATAGGCTGCCATTGAAGGCCACCAAAAAGAGTCTTGTGTTGTGGCAAAATCTTAATAAGACCATGGTGACTGTAGAAATAAAGACATAAGAGCAGCAGCGATCTTTGACCTCATCATTCTATTTTATTTTTCTTGCAAGAGGAACAGACAGCACAGAGAATCAAGGCAGTCTGTGCAGTAGTTCAAGGGAAAGGAGTCACTGTCCCACAACACAGTGGGCAGCAGTCGGTCGGTTAGACAAGAATCTGGGAATCTACTGATACGAGATGCAGAGAAGGACAATTAAACCTTGAGAGGACAAAACCAAGACACATATTGGTACATTAGTATGTTGGCATGCTACAAGGCTTGGAGACATTGGCTCATACATGCCAGCTTATTCTGTAATTTTCCTATCACACAAGGGTTTGGTTGATACCAGGATGACAAGTGAGTTTGGTGGAATGACCACTGCAGGACTTGTGATCTCATAGATGCAGGGTCAAATAACCTCTTGGGGGACCACCACTAGGATCCAGTTCCTGTTGTTGGGTTTGTGTCACCTTGTCCTATTTTCCAAGTCAACATGATGACAAATCGAGAAGCAGATTGAAAGGTATCACGAACTGAGGAATCTGCTGAGGAAAACAAGTGATAGAGTGTCAGGCTTAATATTATGGCAGTGGGGACGGTAAGAGATTGTAAAGTTGAAATAACCAAAAAAGACCAGTGGGCCTGACATGAATTAAATCATTTGGCTGATTGAAGATACTGTAGGTTTTTATGGTCAGTCCAGACAATAAATGGGCGTTTGCTCCTTCCACCCAATGCTACTCCTCTAAAGCAAGCTTAATGGCTAACAGTTCTCTATTCCCAACATCATATTTTTGTTCAGTGCGGATGAGATGACGGTAAAAGAAGGTGCATGGATGGAGTTTTTGATCTGAATCTGCTTGTTGAGAGAGAAAATCTTACCAGCACCACCAACATCAGAAGCATCTACTTCCACAATTGTTTGTTTAGACAGGTCAGGTGGAGAGGGACTGGCACGACCGTCCTTGCCAACACCCAGCCTTTATCCTGATTAGCCTTCTGAGCCTCATCTCTCCAAGTAAACATAATTCAAAAATTGTCTTGTGGTCAGACTGACTACGTGAAAAGATTAAAATGTCATCCAGATAGGGGTTAAGGAAGTCTCTGACAACATTGTTGACCAGTGCCTGAAAAATCAAAAGTCATTCCTTGAAATACTACACATACTTGAAATGTCCTAATGCGGCAGAGGGAGTGGGTATTTATTTCTGACCGTTATATTATTGCCATCCTTCTTAACTACGAAGAAGAAACCCCCCAGAAGGAGTCCGTAATGTACTTCTCCATGGCGTCTTGCTGGGGATGAGTGAAGTTACATGTGGAACAGGCAACAGCTCTGTCACACAGTCATAGGGGTGATGCGGAGGAAGAGATGAGACTTTTTTCTTTACTAAACTCCTCTCTCAGTTCATGATAGATTTCAGGGGTATTAGACAGATGAGGTTCACAAAGCTCTGCCGTGCTCACATACAGTTAAGATTTCAGTTAAATAGGCTACACATGGTTGGTGTAGTAGTTAGCACACTTGCCTTTGCAGCAAGAAGACCCGGGTCCACGACACGGTTGGAAAAGGGTACTTCTATATGGAGTTTGCATGTTCTCCCCGTGTGTACGTGGGTTTTCTTCGGCTTCCTCCCACAGTCCAAAAACATGACGATTTGGGGATTAGGCCAATTTCACACTAAATTACCCGTAGTTGTCAATGTGAGAGTGAATGGTGAATGGTGAATGTTTGTCTCTGTGTGGCCCTGTAGTGGACTGGCGACCTGTCTAGGATGTAGCCTGCCCTTCTATGTCAGCTGGGATTAGGCACCAGTGCCCCCCCCCCCATGACCCTCATGATGAGTGAGTTAGTCAATAGACTGGGGCCTGTTTAAGGCTACGGGTTTTTAAAACAAACATTAAAAGTTTAAAATCAATTCTACAATGTGGGAAGCCAGTTCTCTCATCTAGTTGACTTTGTAAAAGGTGAACAGCCACATTTAGCACTATGAGAAGGTGGTTCAGAGAAGACTGAGCAAAGTCAACATAAAGTTCATTGCAATAGTCCAGTAATTAAGTGAGAGACATTTCCAAAAAAGATGCTGCACAAATGTAGACATTGACCTTTTTGCCAGATTCTCTTTTAGGGGACAGAAAGATAAACCAGCTACCGTCCTTGTGGCAGTTCTCTGCTATTAAGCCTACAGAATCAATACATTCACAGGTAATTAGTCCAATTATGTCTCTGTTATCTGCCACCCTCAAAGCCTCACTGTTGGTTAAGATTGCTCTATTTACAGTGTTTGGCTGTGCTATTCACATGAATCAAATTTTGTGTGTTAGTGAATAGTTGTTCATCTCTGTATGTTGGTCCTGCGATGGACTGATGTTCCTCTGTTTGAC
Source organism: Brachirus orientalis (assembly GCA_016785285.1). Taxonomy (NCBI): domain Eukaryota; kingdom Metazoa; phylum Chordata; class Actinopteri; order Pleuronectiformes; family Soleidae; genus Brachirus; species Brachirus orientalis. The sequence goes on from JAFBJR010000190.1 coordinate 3,616,030, forward strand.
TAATCAGGTTTCATATATTTTGATCCCACTAGTTATGTTTACATGTGCAACATTTCTTCACTTCAAAAAGATTTGTTCCGATCTGAATTTACAGTTGAAGCAAAATTAAATGATCCAATTGTGGTGCACATACACATGCATCAAGCGTTCAGTTGGAATAGACTATTTTGACATGTGCAGTGTTGTCTAATTCTCTCGAAGCAGAAGAAGATTCTCCTCATTTTCGTCTGATTCCGTGTCTGTGACCTTTGTGTCTCTTCAGTATTCTTTTTTTGGAACGGAAATACACTGTGTTCTTCAAATCATTAGTTCAATACGTCACACTTACATGGATCAGACGCGTAATAGCACCAAACTAGGAACTCATGATCGGATCAATTGTTTATGAATGATGATTGGCATGTATCAGCCATCTCGTTTGGAATGAAATTTGTTTCTGAATGGGCATAATCTAAATGTGTCTGCCCAACTTTGGTTCCCCATCCCTTATTCCAATACACATTGATGTAATGTTCTTTTCATGTGAACATAATTATTTTTTTTAATGAACTGGAGTTGTGCATATGTGTCTAATGTCAACATCTTTGTGTGTTTGTTTTTTGCATTGCATAAATAACAGAGAGAGAAAAAAATTAGACGAGAGAAGCTGAGTGAAACACAGCTCTAACATATGGGGATCAGCAACCTAACCAACCCTGATGAGGTTGCCACCTGTACAAACACCATTAGTTCCACTGTTAATTGCACTTTTCATTTATTCAAAATTATTTACACATATTTTATTCGTGGACATATTACTTGGTTGTCCATGTTTTTTCAGTAGAACGCATTTGATTTGGAGGTGATTTCACTCAGAGTTCTGACTTGTGATCCGCAGTGTAAATGGAACGCAGCATTAATACCAGGTCTGAACGGGGTCTATTATGCATGTGCAGGAGGCCTGCCATTATAGATTTGGAGAGTTTCTTTGTTGAAAGCAGCTGCCTGTTCTTACTGTGGCAGATTTGGTGAAAAGCAAAGCATTCTGCTGAGGTTGTGATGAATTACAACTTTAATAAGGTGCAGAGTATTTTTGTTTTCTATATTAGTTCTCCACAAAAAAAAAACAACTTCTAAAACTCACTCTTTAATAATCAAAAGCCACAAAGTTGTAATAGAGGTTTTTCTCACTCTCTTCTCCTCACCCTCCTCATCTCGTAGTGATGCTGAGGTCTCGCTTAGGTGAGATCATGTGAAATAAGTAATTTAAGTTCTGTAACTGTTTTGCTGAAGCAGTTGCTAAGATACTAGTGGGCTTGATGAATTGACTCGTTACGTGAATGGTGTTATAAGTATGAGTCAAGTTCATTGCTTCTTTTGAAGTGAATTTTCATTCCAGCTTGATAAACTGTCAAAAGCATTTTCTGAAGTGAGGCTGCTTTGTGCCAGAGTCTAAGCTCATTAGTTAAACTACAAGCAATTGTTTGACATTTTCAAAAACTATTTGGTTATATTAGTGAAGAACTAAATTTGAAATGCACAGAGCAAACTGGCACCTTTTTATATCAGATATTAAAAATCTGTTGCCTTCTATCTGTCACCTCAGCTTCTGTGATATAATTTATTGATGGTCGTTCATTAGTTGTAGTAATTCATTTGAGGTCAAGCTGAATTTGTACATTCTCGAGTGGCCTGTTGTGGTCTTACTTTTGCTAATAAAGGAGGCTTGATTGAGCATCCTCTTCATCATTTTCTGCATTTGTGCTTGAGCACTCTTTCAGGCCCTCTTGTCCATTCTGCATCTTGATAAGCTCTTGAAGGGGTTTGGAAGGTTGAGATGTCACTCTCAGCTAAGGGGCAAGAGTGACTGATTCTAAAGGAGCTACAACCAGATCCTTCGAGCGTTAAATGCACCTGCCAACAGTCCAGATATTAATCAGATGGATCTAGGTGGAGAACACCAGGCTCACTTTTAAGAGAACTTAAGCCAGAAAGTAAGAACTGAGTAGTGGTTTAATTTAGCATATCTGTAATGTTATGTATGAGCTATGCAAAAGTAGGGCTATGCTCAATTAGGTAGGCCTAAAGCATTAGAATAAACAGTAAACCTGCTGTTTTGGACCACCATGTTTTTACAACAGCCCTCAATAGAAAAACGAGGTTTGATACTAATTGAAGGCTACAGAGGTTCTCCAACACACTTGGAAGAAAAGGGTGAAGTGAGGGATGTTCAACATCCAACTTCACCAAGAAATGTTGCTAGATTTTACACATTTTCTGTAAATATTTTAATGCCACTAAATCATTTTCTAAGGTTTTTGTTTCTGGCTTGGTTCTAACTGGTGACACTGAACGAAAATAATCAATTAACAGGCAGTTATGCATTAAATGATCCTAAAACCATCTTTTAGTATAACTGTGGGGGCTGCAGTCAGATGTCATTTTTCTGTGGGTTTGCACGTTGCGTGTATTTGACACACTGTTTTTAGTTGTCCAGAATCAAGACAAGACCTTTGGTGATTAAAAACCTGCAGGCCTAATGTTAGATGTTTTTTTCAGAAGTGCAACAAACTCGAGTCAAGACCAAGAAAAATATTTAAAAAGCAAACTGAGACCCTTTAAAATTCATGTACTGTATATTATGTCCCTTGTGTTTATGGATCTGTCTCTTCCCACAACTTTGTCACTTGTGGCCTCTTCATAACATTACAGAATAGGAAAGGCTGCAGGGTTTTTTTTCCTATCAAGTTTTTCAGTTCTTCTGGGACCTTTTTAGAAGAGTTATTTTTCTTGGTTCATTTGATCTCAATAGTACTGATATTGTGTTTGAAGTGTGTGTTTTTTATGCCTAACATTCCTTAGAGACAGTTTCACTCAGGGATGAAAAATAATGACACAGAAAAAGTGTATCAGGTTGTTGACAGAGATTTACATTCATGGTGGCTTGGCTGTCAATAGTCATTTTCTTTTTTGAGACTGTGGGGTCAATTTTGTCTACACTCAGTCTTGCATGAGATGCATTGTCTGAGATGCACCCAGGATCAATTCTACCAAGTTTTTTTTTTTTTTTTTTTTGCTGAACCACTTTTTGGCTATGCATAACTTCAGACTGAAAGACACGGATGCTGTAGTCTATTTCAGCTATGCCTCTGTCACAACAATAAACACATTGTTTTCTTTTCTTTCTAAAGAACAACTTGAGGAGGATAAATTGCACAGTAACGGAGGTAAAGTATTGTCATCTGAGCTCAAAAACACTCATTTGGCTGCTCACCTTCATGTTTTTTCTGTCTCTGTTCTTGCTTTCCCATTCAACAGAAGATTTACTGTCAGTGGAAGCCTGCTTGTGTTATGACTCATGTAGCTTTGCCCTGTTCTATCATGGCACACACTCTCATTCCACCAGTTAATTCATTATCATCATCAGTGTATTTGAACACGGTGCACTTCTAACACCAGATAACAAGCAGAGTTAATTTTTCATTATCCAAATTGAGCACATGCACATGTTATAACTGTCAGCCTTTTGCCAGGATTATTCACTGCTCCAATCAGGACTAATGAATCTATTAGTATTAAGAGCATGTCAAAAACCAATTCAGTAGAAATATTCCCCTAAATTATATTTAAAAAAGTCATATTTTTAAGTGTTATCTAGACATGCCGATATTTTTGGTTTTAATTGCCCAGGATTATACAGAGTGGTCTCACTGCCGATTAATTATTCAACAACTTTCACATGACTCACTTTTCAGGAGTCAGAAGTGTCCAATGACAAGGTCTGTGGCAGGACATGTTCTTGCTGTTTAATTGAACGTTAATTTAAATAACCAGACGCTTCATGAGCATAGTTGTTCACATGTTACTACACATGTCACTGAAATAATTCACACCACAGAAGTTAGTACAGAAATATATAAGATAAGGGAGTCCTTTATTAGTCCTGCAATTGGGAAAGACAAGAAAGATAAAGGTAATAAATAATAAACATGCATTTTCACATCTGTGGGTGTACAGTATGGAAAAAATATTGACTATAAAAAAAGCCAATAAAAACGTTAAATAGAACATACAATATAGACATTAAGATACCAGAATATGTACAGTTTGAGCTTAATAATTATGGTGTAAACCAGGATTGAACTTGAGATATTGCACGTTACATGTCACTGTGGTCTACTGAGAGCAGTGCTTATTGTACAGGCTAACAGCAGCAAGGAGGAATGACCTGCAATACTGCTCCATCAGACATTTAGGATGATTCCTGTTGTCACGCTCGTGACTCTTCCAATGACGACACTTACTGCCAAAACGTGGCCAGCAGTCTGTTGATGTCACATTTTAGTATTGGTACTAGTATTGTAATTTAGTATTGTAGTATTGGTATAGTTCACTTGGTGCTAACAAAGTACCACAGTAGAATCGAGCCATGCCAGAACTGTATAATGGAAAAGCACCATACTGTAAGTTTGAACGGAATGCAAACATTGCAAACACTGAAATTATTGTTATGTGTAATGAAAGTATGGAGAGGACACATAAAGTTAGCTTGTGGTTAGTTCTCAGATTCCTTTAGAACACACTACCAACTCCATTAGAGGTTGTATGCGAGTCCCTTAAATCAATGACTTTGCGAGCTCCAATGCCTCTTGACTCCCCTACCATTGATGCAAGTATTGTAGCTTTTTAAGTTTATGTCTGAGAAAGTGCACAACCAATCGAACACAGAATACTCATGTTTTTAAGTAAACAAGTGGAGCAGATATACTTTGGTTAAACATATGTCTGACATTAAAAGCAAGTATGTACCATACAGCCTAAAGGCCGTTTTCACAGTGGATGTGCAGTGTGAGACAGCAGCAGCTATAGTATTCTAAATACTTTTCTGTACTCTGTTGGTGTAACCGTAGACTGTATAAAATTTTTTTTTCCCTGTTTCTCTGTTAAGTCCAACAGGAAATGAAAATATATTGAATAGGCACCAGGGGATGAATAACTTTGTTTAAATGAAGGTCTATGGGAAAGTGACCCTATTTCTCACTTGATTTATAATATCAGTAAACATTTGCCTGAGGAGTCAATGTCTTAATTTGTAGTTTCAGGTCTTCTTCAATACCACTAGATGTTAGTTTTCTAAATTACATTCCCATTTTGAGGAAATTAAACAGAGTACAGCTCATGCTCACGCAGGTAACGACTGTAACCTTCTAGTTGCAAAATGTCAACATCATGCATAAATGCCCAAATCACAAGTCTAGAGGCTTCAAAACGGGAGTTCAGATGATTGTGGTCGACGTCGCAACCGATTTGTCAATTGTGTGCTGCAAGTGGAATCATTGAACTGAAATGATAGAGTGCTTTTACTTTGAAACTGGAACAGTTCCATGCTGTGTTTGCAACACATATACTGTAGATGCTGAAATTATGAAGAAACAGTTTCATTCGTTTACATGTGTGCCTAAATGAAAAGAGAGACGTGTGACGCACACATCCAGCATGAAACTGGCCTAAGGATTACCCAGAGTGACTATGATATTGCTAAAATTTTGTTCTTTCATTTGTCAGATGTCATTGTAAAACCTGTATTTCCCTCTATGGAGTAAGTGGAGAGACAGATGGCTCAAACCTGGGCAGATTAAGCCAAAACTATATGCGCTACTTGATACTATTGCAGCTAAACCAGAAAATGATGATCATTATTGTAACTTTTGTAAATCTCTATGACATACAGTATATTTTATATCACTACCTTGAGTTACATTGACATTAACACAGTGTTTGCCTCTGTCCCCATCAACAGGGAGCCAGTCAAAGCAGGACTGGTCCATTCAGTGGCCCACCTCTGAATCGGGCAAAGAAAACACTCCAGTGTGCCAGCCCGAGGCCAGTCAGTGGATTCGGTTCCAGCTTTCCCAAAGCCCCAAAGTCCAGTCCAAGTACAACCAGCACATGTGCGACAGCCCCCAGGCCCTGCACCCCCCTTTGTACGTTGATCGACTCACTGTTGACAGTTCAGCCACAGGGCTCTTCCCACCCTTGGACTCCGGTCATCGCTCCCTGCCCCCATCACCCCGTCAGAGGCATTTTGGGCACACGCCTCCTCGGACTCCCTTGGTAATCAACACCATGACCCCTCCAGGCACTCCCCCCATGCGGCGAAGAAACAAAGTGAAAGCCCCAGGAACGCCACCTCCACCCAGCCGCAAGCTCATTCATCTGCTGCCTGGCTTCACCACGCTGCACCGCAGCAAATCCCATGAGTTCCAGCTGGGGAACCGTTTGGATGACACACAGACACCAAAGTAAGTGTTAAACCCCCTGGATAGAGCTTTGTGTGTTTACTTATTGACTCGAACTATGTGGCAGTGTGGGGAAAAAACAACTGCACTCAATAGAGTGGAGTGACAGGTCATAATATTATGCAAGCACTTTATTATAAAAACTCTGCGATAAACTGTCTTATAGTTATGATTAGTAGACAAACACACCACCACAAATGAATTATATAGGGCAATTAAGCCTATATTTACATGATTGTTGAAAAATGAGGCCTTTTATGCTATTCTGAATTGAATTTTGACTTTGTAGGTGACCACTGCTGGGTATGATAAAACACCTCACTTATATCAGCAGAACTAAAAACATGTAAACATTTCAGTTTGCATTTTTCACATAGAATACCTATCTTCCTTATCTTCTTATCTTCCTCCCTTATCTTCCTTACATCAACTGTATATAGTATTTTCTGTAGCAGTTGCAAGAATCAAGACCGTGCAAGATGAGGCTCCTAATACTGAACATATTGAAAATACAACTGGCTAAAAAGTCTTAAGAATGTTTGTGGGTGTTTAACAATATTAAGTGTTTGTTGGGTTTGAGGCGATGCTGTTCTTATTGCACAACTTTGTTCTCCTGTCAATATTATCTTGTTTATTAGGTTTCTTAGAGACAGTATTCCAAGTTTGTGCTGGTCAGTCAATTTCAGCAAACTTCCTGCCTGAAGCGAACATTCAGAGTTTTTAGCAGCCCCCCCCCCTCCATGATGTGTCTCCTTCTTAAATTACATCTCATTCAAGTCACACAGACAGAAAGTTTGGGCTCCACCTTTTCTTTTAGCGGTTTTACTAGAACACAATTTTTCCACCAGAGCCCAATCAGATTAATTCCTTGATAGAGCCAACAGTCTGTCAGTAGAGATAAGGGACCTGGGGCTGAGTTCCTGACCGGCCATGTCTGTGTCTGGTGCTATGCTGATCAGATTTGGCCACAAACAGGGTCCACAACTGGCAGGTAATCAGGAACCAGAGTCTGCCCCAGGAGAGCTGCACTCATTTTGATAATGCCATTAGATGACAGTGCCCTTTCACTGCTACACTTGGTAAGTTAATATTTGGGAGTTGTCATCTGCTTTTATGATGGCCATCTGGTTTGGATTCACTGCATGCTTCCTTGTGGACAGGATTGTAGCCACGTGTCACTGTGCGTTGTTGCATCTGTGCCGTAAAGTAGTGGATCGTAACTGTGGTGAATAGGCTCAAATGGCATTAGAGACTTGATTACCGGTCCCTGAGCACTGATAGACTGCAGGCGGTGAGTCAAGCTTCTCTAATCAATGGCCCGTGTGTTCCTGGAAATGGTGCAACTTATCAAGACAGGGGCAGATCTGCTGGCCACTCTGGTAGCCAAGTACCTCTCATGATACATCATAATTGGTTGGAGGACAGTGCTGGCAAGCATCAAGCTGGTAGTTCAGTTCTGGCATGAGGCTGTTTATTTCATATGTTTATATACACATGGGAACTGGCTTCTTTCCAAAGTTGGCATCTGCCTATTTTTCATTGAAAGACTAAATACCTGAAGTTTGAAGCATAGCGGTTCATGCTGTACCACAGTTTCTTGAAACTTTTATTAAGATTCCTATTCCTCTCCTTGGTTAATGGCTACTTTTCTGTGATACCCTGTTTCTCCTCTATGCATGGTTCCCACTGTCACCAGCCTCAGGGTTTTTAATAAGCTTGCTGTGCTGTGCAGGTCCTCATTTTCTCTTGCTTAATTGCGTGGCACTGGCCAGGACACAATAACCAGAGATTACCCTCTGACCCCAAGAGACATTTTCTCAATTCATCTTAATGAGATGTGGCAGGATGTCTCATCATCACTGCATACAGTAATGTGGCGCAAAGAGCTGAATGAGCAAGAATGCCTGGTGTACCATGACTGAGGGAAAGTGAGGTTTGAATTTGGCACTGATAGCAAAGTGACACCTTATTTAATGAGATGTAAAAATGTAATGTAAAAATCATTCATTGTCCTTAACTTCACAGATAAGAAATTATGGTACTTGTTTGCTGTACTGAACTTTATAGACAAAATAAAAGTTAAGTGTTTTCAACCTCACAAAAGCATATTCGTTTATTAATCGGTGTTTGTCACTGATATGTGACAATAGAAACTACTCTGGTAATTGATAAGCAAACCAGCTTTGTTTTACCAGTATGTTTAATATTCATGTTTATGACTTAATACTCCCTGAAAACACATTTCTTAATGTCTACTGTCTCTAAAATGCTTTAAGTGCTTTCTGAAAACCCAAACAGCCTTCTGAAAACATAATAACCTTCATTTCAATGTAAATTCATCTTCAGCTGTGCAAGATTTGTTTTTTTTTTCAGATACTGTTTCTGCAATCACAGGCTGAAGAAAATTATTCTAGTCATTTTCCTTATTTTATTTATTTATTTATTTATTTTTTTTAAATAAAAAGGCAAATGCTTTGGTCTGTTTGTGTGGGCCCTCATCTTCTGCTTTATAGCTCTGTGCTTCATGGTTTAATGTGTTTGTCTGTGTGATAATGTGTTTTCCTTTCCGCTGGTTTCCATCCCACCATAGAAATAATGAGCAAATTGCCCCCTTACCAATGAGCTCAGTGATATCTATGTATTCAAGAAAATCTCACCCAGGAGATGAAACAGATGCCACTTTTGCAAGTTGTGATGATTAAAAATAAAAAAGCAAAAAGTTTCACCTGTTAAGGAAGACTGTTATCTGGAAGCCCAAATACATACATTTTTATGTCACTTTTATTTGTATTTAGAACAGTTTGTTGTTTGTTAGTATTTTCTGACAGATTAATTTATAGTAGATCTGTTTGGCTCATTGAATGCTCAGTTCTCTTCACTTTTAGCCATTGCATTGGACTGTTAAGTTCATTATTCACTTCTGTGTTTTACAAGTGACTGACCAGAAGACAGTTGATTGTAGCATTGATTCTCAGTACAGCAACTACTACCAAATTAGACTTTAAGGAAAAGGAATGCATGCTTCCTATTATTGTCTTAATTAAGACTTATATTCATTAATGCCGCCTTTGTATTTTTTAAATACATTTCATTAATATTTTTGTAGTTAATCCATTAAGTATCTTTGCACATAGGACAAAAGTAACAGCTGCATAATTTAAGATAATCCTTTCAATATGTTTTTTACATTAAAGTAACAAAGACCTCCTATGTCATAATGGCCCTTGTTTTGGGAGCAGAATGTTATTTCCAATTGTGAAGTGTCTTTTCACAATGAGTGCAGCCGCTCTACAACCTTAAGCATGCAGTCATTTTCGTAGCCATGACTACAAAGGTCCCTTCACCTTAAAAAGGGAATTGATGACAATGCTGTATGTTGTCTTTTTTCTAGTTTACTGCTCAATACATGAGCAAGGTTTCTGTGCCTCAACAAACCTGTGATTCAATTACAGCAGCAGTTTTGCCCATTGAAGTGCTCAATCAAACAACCTTTTTTTTTTTCTTTTAACTTCCAACGTTTATTTCTTCTAATTTTAAAAGGAAGAGAAAACATGGTGGTGCTGATCTTAAAACATCAGCAGTCATGGGCCAACAGCACATTCTGTCCTGTGACTGGAATCTGTTGCCTTAAGCGAAAGAAAGATTTTGGTGAAGAGAAATGCCTCAAGAATGACAATGTGTGGATCAAAAATGTACAGTAGTAATGTGTTCATCTGAAAATTAAACAGGAAGATAACAAAATAAATGAAAAATGACAGTTTCTGAGAAAGGGATTGACTCTACTTGCACTATAGTATTGGATTGAACAGTCCATCTAAGTTATTTATATTTAATAAATAGTTATTTATACAAAATAAATAACTACATCAACTGTAAGAAATTATCTTGATGCCAAAGGCACAAGCAACGTCAGACTAATGCTTTAACTGGTAGTCACTGAAGGTCTGCTCATGCGTATCATTAACGCAGCCTTTAATGGGCCCTTTGTGCCATTCAGTCCTTTAAATGCACAACCTAGCTCTTATCATGTCAACATTTTGCCCAAAGTAATATATTTTAAGCACATCTAATTCTGTAGACAATGGAGAGACCACTGATAGTGATGATATTGCTCATTGTGTGAACTGTTGGGTTTCTTTTCTCTCTGTAATATTGTAAAGGTTTTGGCCTTCCTATGTACAGTGCCTTGAGATAATGCATGTTGTGATTTGGCGCTATACAAATACAATTGAATTGAATATTTTCAGTGGCATGTAGATACAAAAGGTAAAATTGCTTTTAAATTTCCAGCAGGTCTTGAGAGATTCACCCTGAGCAGATTTCTCTTGTTCATATGGTAATGACTCAGGCTGCTGGCTGATAGATGTAATGTAAAATTAGAACTTCGGGCATGCCTTTAACAAGTAGCACAATCTTGCCAATTAGTGCCATGAAGCGTGAAGTCATTTGCAAGTGACACGGTGTCCTTTCTTTAAAGTGGAAACCAATAAAGTCATCTTTTTTTATGGGTCCAATTTTACATTACCATCCAGGTTCTTTCCTCTGCTGGATGTAAAGCAACAAAGCATTTTTCTTTTTGCATTTCTTACATTTCTTACTTCGATGCTTGTGTATCGTAGATATTTCGATCACATGTTAATAATTAGATTTTACTTTAACCTATTAACTTGCACATTTTTAGGCATTCATGTTGCATTACCTGTTTTTTATTATCCGTCTGGTACGGTTCATTTGGGTCATTGTGAATGAGCCCTGCAAGTGATCTCTGAACTCAGTTTGGTGAATTTCACACCACTGGAACCATAATATTTACAGCTACAGCTTTGGCGTTCTCCTCCACATATCCCAGTGAAAATGAGAGCGCAGCTTCTTCGTCCCAAAGTGATCTCACAGCCAAGGATGTTGGCAACACCTGCAGCTGAGAAACAACAGCGAGTTGCTGGTTTCATGGGGGTGACGGTGCTAGCTCGCCTAAATGAAATATTTGACCTGTGGAGGAGGAGAAGTTGGGACCTCCCTGACACAGAGGATGGACAACGTTTAGCTGCATAACTCCTCTGACTTAGTTCCAACTATCAGTGGTTCTCCATGTTTTCTCAGCTCCTCACTGGAGAATATGGATGACAACACCAAAGCTGTAGCTGCTCCACCACGTCTGCCCTCCAGGGGCACTGCTCATCACCAGTGCAGCAGCAGGACATTGACCTGCTGATCCACCAAGAATGAATAGACTTTTGACTTTTGTTTACAATTTATTGTCCATTTGAGATTTTGTTTTTGGTTAACTGTAGATAAAAGTCGGATTTTAACCTAAAGCAAAGCACAACATTGATCATAAGAATGGGTGTGTACATATAGGTGGTACAAAACTAGACTGATTTGATCAATACATCTCTGAACTAAAGAAGAAATCAGAAAAAGGGGAATTTCTCTTAACATACTGTAGCTGTCTTGGAAACCAAAAAGGTTAAAGAGAACTGATGGGGATGGGTTCAAGGACAATGCTACAGTAGGTTTTGAAGTGATGACGAAAGCATCTACAGGTGCACACGTTTGAAAATTGAAACGAATTACTGCTAGCCTTGCGTGACATGATTGATTGTATCCATTACAAATTCAATTCAGATTTTTATTTTTTCAGAAGTGCACGATGTGGCTCACTTGATGTTTTTAAAATGTGCTTTGTAGTTCTCATATTTCCAACCGAGAGAGTAATTTATTGATTTTTCATGTCACTGTATTTTATCTTGTCAACAACATCAACATTACCTAATGATGCCATCCTTTCCCAGTGTTTACTAATTTGTCTCTGAAATGTGAGACCCTATTTCTGCAGTCAATCAATCAACTGCACTCGACACTTGACTGAGCACACAGTGAGACACTTTTCTTTTTCTAGTTGTGAGGACACTTGTAGGCAAAACCCAAGAAACAAGCCTAATGGACATTTTATAGTTTCTGTGTCAGCATATATAGATGTTTCTGTACAGATGTCGGCATCGCATAATGTCCCAAAAAATATAATATAATGTCCCGAAAATGAATGACTGTGTGGACTGAATGCTTCAACAGTGCATTTTCTAAGTAGAATAGTGTGTTAGAATGGAAATGGATGGGGTACACATGTGTGAAGTGCCAGGTTAATGCAGACCTCCATCCATCTGTTGTGATATATATAATTGTTACTGCTGATAACTGAAGGTTAACTTTCTTTTTCATCAGTTTGGGAACTGGAGGGAAATTTTACAAAATGGTTGTGATCCGGTATGAATGAATATTATGAGTTACAACAACCACAGAAGTCAGGGTTTGACCACTTAGTGATGGTTAGTGTTTTTTGGGTGGGAAACTCAAGAAAAGTGGTTTATAATGCTGGTACAGGTCTGTAGAAAATTAAAAAGCAGCATAATGCTTTATGTATTTGTCTGGTGTTGGATCATGTCTCACCTGGAAAGCTACATCTAGAAAGTGAAAAATGGTATTGTGACAATCTTGAAAGAAGAGAGGATGTTTTGTCTTACAGTTTAGTTCTGCTTCCATGGACACGGTGACTAAATCACACAACAAGCTACAGGTATGAAGGTGTTTGTGGAAAAAAAAATAAAATCTACGGGTGTGTCATGAGAGGAGAGTGTTGAGGGACAATTTTTCTGTCCGTTTCTGAAGCCTGCAACAGAGTATAAATTAGTCACCCCCAACATAAGTCCATAGTAACAACTATTCTGTAAGAGCCCCCTAATATGTTGTTTAAAAGGGAGACTGCAACAAACCTGTTAATGAGGCTTGTGCCATTAGCTTGCTGAGAAAAGTTGTCCAATTTTAGAGTGACAGTACTGTATCTGCACCATGAAAACATTTACAGTAAAGCTTCAGGGGGTCAAAATATTGGCGTGATTTAGGCCCCCTGTGTACTAGTTTGACTGTGACCCCAAAATCCCCTGCGTGTCTCACATTGTAGAAATCTCTGTAGAGAAGCTTACAATAGACGTTGAAGATGTTTTACTCAAGAAACATACGTTTGTTGGATACCCAGCAGCTCTTCAATTTTATTTTCCAGGGAGAAGTGACAGCAATTTCATTTTGCCAGTGTTGCAGCCATTCTTCCCCTACTCCCTGTCCTGTCTTTATTTGTCGTGCTTCCATACACACATGCACTTATACAGCACATTTACAGACACACACACACACACACGCACTGTGCCCTTTTCAAAGCAGAGAGGCTCTTTGGGTTTAAGTGTCAATTAATAAATCTTGTCTATGTTAATGATTAGTTGCATGTGTGGAAAAGGCCAAGTGAGTTTTCCTTCTGTCACACCATCCCACTTGGGTTTCCACAGCAATATTGTGCTGGAAAGTGGGAGTGGTATATTTTTCCACGCTCTCCCTTATCTTGCTTTCCCCCACCAGTGGAAATGGTAATATCATATAGTAAATGCCACCTTATAAGTCTTTCAAAGCTTTTAGAATGTTAAGCACTTTCTTTTGGAATTGAATGTTTGCTAATAAATCACATGGCGCCAAGGGTTGGCATGATTCACCCTCTGCTCCTCTCAGGATAATTCTACCATGCGACACTCAGGGGAAGCAAATTTACATCTATTCCATGACTAATTTAGCTGTTTGCTTTCACTGAGCAAGTGTACACATCATATATTTCTCTATCTCCTTCCCTTTCCCCTTTTTCTTTCTGTTTCCTTTTCTTTCTCTCCCAACCACTCTCATTATGCACCTCTTTTGAGAACTTGTCAATGTGTTTTTTTTTTACCATAGCATCTGTAACAGCTACCAATTACAGTAAGTAGATTTTTTTTCCCCCACTGGTGATGACTGGTAATGACTTTAAGGTAGCTATGTGGTGCAAGAAATCCAGAGACACAGCCTGTGATTTCCAATAATCTATCCCCTGTGCAGGAATGGAACCTGTTCTTATATTATCATTATTTTTAGTTATTTTTATTCAAACACTAATATAAATTCTAAAATGCATTTATTCTGTGGATGGTCTACTAGGTAAACATTTCTTTGCATCAGTATTTCATGTAAACACCGCAGTAAAACAATGGTTATGTTCCAAATTCTACAAAAGTTGACTTTTTTAATGGAGTGGATAGGAATGATTACATAATCATGTGTTTGTATATACCTTGAAATTCTAGAATAAATACAAAAAAATTATATATACATATATATATATATATATATATGTCAGACATAGTCAGCAAGTCAGCAACATCTCCAAACAAAGCAACAATCAAACCAAGACAAGGCTCTGTAATTATGAATGTGTAAGGATTCCAAAACTGAGTCGGTTTTAGATGATGATATCCGTACCATGTTCACGTAGCATGGACCGCATCAGTGTATATAATACAATACTGTAATGTTATTACAGTATTGTATAGGTAAATGAACCTTGCGTGAGATGCCTATGTCTCTTTAAGACCTCTAAAAGCCACACGAGAATCACCTTGTTACTGAAGCTAAAGTCTCATTGGTTTGTAATAATGTAGAAATAATAGATATTAATTCGGTAGTTGGAACAAAAAAGCAAGAAATTAAATTCTGTTTTGATTCTACCACTAAGCGTTGGGACCTAAACATCACTTTACTGATTAACTTGGATACAATATGCAGTTTAGTCCATTTTGTTGTTTTGGTTTCATTACCTCCACCAAGGAAATTGTTATGTTTTCACCATTGTCCATTGGTTGGTTTGCTTTCTGCTGAGATTATTAATCAAACCTTTGTAAAGAGACAGGCACGTTGTAGCATTAGCCGATGAATTATTGGTCCCATGTGCCACCATGTGTATTAAGTGATCTTCACAAAACAAAGTGAAATAATGCATGTGTGTTTCGGTCAAGGAGCAGAAAGCAATTGCATCTGAGGGCGGTGGGGTTGTGAGTTTGTGTCTTGGTTTCTCTGTGGACTAAAGCTCATCCATGTTAATCAGAGCTTTGTCGCCACTGCCACTAATGAGACTGCAGGTGAGAGGGCATGTCAACAGCAGGCCCTTGACAGCCGGATGATATGACCCTTGTCCTTCATCCTTCTAGACGTCTACGAGCACTCAAGTTGCAGCCTCAGCCAGCAGTGCAAAAATTGGAGTCATGATTATGAATTTATATGAGTGTTTAGGAGTGGCAGTTAGCCCTAATGCCTCTGTTTCTGGTGGCAATGGTTTTCTGTGATAATTGGTGAATGAGTGGGAGCTGGTTTCGGCAGATAAGAGGATTTAAGATTGTCATAAGAAGTTTCCCCTGGAAGGTGTGTAATTCTTCTCTAAGAAGATGACATATAGGAGAGATTACCAGACTGCAGGAAAGACCTAGCATTTAAAGTGTCCAAACAGCACGTAGTTAATTTAGGAGAAATCTAGTTTTGATTTAATTATATGAAGTTTCCTTACAAATTAATTTCAGATTGTCAAGATAAGATAAAACAAAATGCCAGTAGTTAAGTTAGAAGGCAATTGCCATGACCGAGACCAAGATCTGAAAGGGGCCGCACTGACAGCTGAAAACTGATTTATTTAAAACATCAGGCTCTTTTACTACCACACAACCTGAAAGATATTGGCAGCATTCGTCATTTATTCAGACCGACAAGTAGAGGTTTCATGTCAGTGTTTCACTCTGATTCAAATCAAGGCTGATTTTATCTGCTCTTGGTTGCCCGTGACCCCTGTTCTTCTTTCTCTCTGTTTTTTATTACTGTGCTTTTGCTCCAGCTGCCACACAGCTGTTTTTACCTCTACAGCTGCTGCTTTAGGTTGAGTGATGGTTTAATTTCAATCGAATAGAGAAATTAAATTATAGCTCAATTTTACACCAGGGAAAACACACACAGTGTCCACTGTCTTTCTGTAAAAAAAGATATTTAATTTAGTTTTATTGAGGAAAAAGCCTTGTTGCTTGTTGGTCATCTACTGTGCAAATGGGTACATTGATTATCACGCATTTATTTATAAAAAAATGTTTGAAATAATAATGATATTAATAATAAAAGTTTTTATAGTACTTTTATTGAAAATTATTAAATAAATTAAATATATTAATAAATATAATCAGTTGGTAAATGAATACTAACATTAACTATTATAACAAGTTTAAAGAAGACAAGTAACAGATGATGGATGGTCATCTGTCTGTCTGTCCCATACATGGTTTTGTCTGTGATGGAGCCAATGTCGGGTTTTAATGCTTTCCTCTTCAGTCCAGTAAAGTTTTGCAGCTTCAAAACAGAGTCCGAACACTTCATACGTTCTCCCTCATGAAAACTGTCATGCTGCACCTGGTGTATTGTACTAGATTAAAACTTCAGAGATGTATGGTTCTTTGTTCCTTTTCATCCCAAACAATTGGGCAGCAAATGAGATACGCATAGACAGAATACTTTATGGAGGCACAAAAGACGCAAGGACAGTTTTTGAAATCCAGTTCCATCATGGCAAGTATCCAAGCTTCAGATGCCAAAAATGTTTTGCCATTGATTATTACAACTTCCCCTGGTCGTGGGCTTTTGCAGAGCAGCACTGAAGAATGATGTTGTCATCTTAAACTGAGCTATCAGTGCAATACAGAATCTTTTGTGGCAATATATAATGTCGTTTGAAATGACAAATTATCAGTGGGTGGTACACATGCCTGATGTATAGATGTTATTAATGACAGGAAACTAGGAATGAAATGATACTAGCCTGACAAACTCAACCACTCTGGAATCTTGTATTGATTTGAAACTCAGTCATGACAGTTGGGTGGGCCGAGGGTGAGTCCTTGTACAAAGATACAGTGGCGCAGCTGAGTGGTGTAGGGACATAGCTTGGACCTTAACACCACCAAGACCAGGGAGCTGATATAGAACTGCAGGAGCAACAAAAAAAGACTTACAGCTACTGCACATCAATGGTGACTCTGTGAAGAGAGTTTTGGACCTTTATTTTCATAGCTTCCAGGTTGAGGAGACAATGATATAGAGCAGAAAAACAGCACAGCACTTATCAAGATAGCACAGCAGAGACTTCTTCCTTAGACTCTACAGGATGAAAAAAACTTTACTCAGGAACTGCCTGTGGCTTTCTACTGTTCTTATTTAATACTCTACAGTTGAGTTCTATTAGATTAAAATCTCTTGTGGACTGTCCTTTTCCAGGCGGTGGGTGGACGGAGTCTTTGTTAACTGTAACTTTAGCTGGTAATATCAATGTAAATATTAACAGTGACGTGTAAGGGACGCAGCTCTGTGTTGTGTTTTTGTTGTTTTTCCTCACTCGATGTGAGGGTCTAAGGATAGAGGGTGTCACTTGCTGTACAGACTGTAAAACCCTTCAAGGCAAATTGACTTGACTTGTCCCTTAGAGTGTGCGCTGACACAGTATACAGTATGTTTGTAGTATGCCAATTACACAGCACAAGAAAGAATCCCTCCAGAAAATGAGTCGCTGCCCTCTCCTCTCATTAGAAGAGCTGTACTGTGATGATTGAGTTTGTGGTTTGTGAATGGACCAGTGAGTGTGGAGACGTGATCGTGGTGGCAAGTAAAATATATTTATTTACAAAAAAATAAAACTAAACAGTGATATAAGGGTGTAGAAACAAAAGGCGAGGAGAGTTGCATTTAATGTCACTGTATAATCATAAAGATTAAATTCTAGTAAATTCTACACTCACCCAATTTTAGCTGGATTTTTTTTGTCAGTGGCGACATGTACCAATCTATGTATAGATGAAAAGTATCGACGGATGATCCACATGAAATTTTGTCATATAATTTTATACACTCACCTTGGCTGTTGGTGCCAGACCAACGGCCATGTTACATTTAAATTCACTGGTACTAAGACCATTTTAAAGTTGGTCTTAGTATTTCAGAAACTGCTGATTCACTGGAATTTTTCACACACAACTATCTCTAGGAACAATACTCCACTGAGCAGTAGTTCTCTTGGAGAGAATGGCTTGTTGATGCCAGAGGTCAGAGGAGAATGAAAAAAAACTGGTTTGATATGATGGAGAAGCAACATTAACTCAGAACAATAACTCAAAATAACCAATTGTTACAACGTGATCTCTGAAGACCACATAGGCTGGCACTTTATTCTGCATCTTTTGTACTTAATAAAGTAGTCAGTCAGTTTAACAAGAAGGTCTAAAACTGACACATCTAACTGACAAGCACAGATACTTTCCTCCATCACCATGACAACACTCTCTGTTGCCTCTACTCAAGCTTTCGATATTCTTTCACTGCAGGTGTGCTTCCATTAAACAGATTGATGGAGCTCCATGCATTCTACAAAGAGCAAAATAATGCACGTTTTACAGTCTGAGTGAGTGGTTCTTTCACCATGTGTGCAGTGTGTGATGACTGCAGAGCTGCTCTGCTGTGGAGCTTCTGCTGTGTTTGACATAGACTCTGTCTTCAAAAATCATAAAAAAAGTACTTCATAATACTCTTACCACTCAGCTGTTAAATTCAATTTCCTCTTACAATCGTTGAATAAATATGAATTGAAGAACTAGAGTGAACAAGAAAAGCTAGAGTGCTTTTACTTTGACACAGGAACAGGATGTGTTGTGCTTATTGCAAATGCAACAGATACACAGTAGATGCTGAGACTCGGGTGAAAGGTCATATTTGCTGTTTATTTGTTTATTTTGCTGTGAGCAAGATGTTTCGTTCCTTCGCTGAAGTAAACGAGAAATAAAGGCATGTCACAAAACTCTGCCAACAAAAGTTTTTAAATGCAGATGAAATATCAGATTACACTACAGTAACGTTTGTCACACAGCTGGCAGATTATTCTGGGGCTTCTGGTGTAAACGGCAGATATCTGGGCCAAGGCACGCTGACGAGCAGCGTTGCAGATGAAAGAAAGCATCTCCAAGATGTAGAAGAGCTAATAGTCAATGCGAATCTTGATGTGTTTGATTTTGCCCTATAGTCAGCTAGGACTGACCATTATGTGTAGTATAAAGCAGTAGACAATCAGTGTGTGAGAATGTGTTTGATAATGTCCTTAACCACGTAACCATTGCTTCTTATGGCCAGACAGGATTTGCAGTATATGTACTTCAACACACGTCCCTGAAAAGCTAAAGACAGCATGTCACCTTCTGTCTTCCTGTCAACTTGTCACTGTCACTCCTCTGTCCCTGCTCCTTGGTTCCAAACCCTTGGCCTTACTTCTCATCTGGTCACTGACTCCCCCACCTCCTCTCTGTCTCTCTCTCTCTCTCTCTCTCATACTCTCTCACAAAGGCTTGCTCTCTTTTTCAGCCCTTCATTGTTTCCCTCAATTGTTCCACCTTGGCTGTCTTGCATTTTCCTCCCAGCGGCATGATTTCCATCCCCACTGTGCCCTCCCGCCCTCTCACAGCGAGCTGACACCCACCCATATCCCAGTGAGAGACAATGACAGTTAAAGAGGAGATAACAAGAGAGGGAAGGAAGGAGAGACAGTTTTTTTTTTCTTTTTTCACCCTTGCGTTATTATCATCCACACCATCACAACAGGTGATCCATAAATGTCGTCATGATGAGACATCAACCAACGACCAGAACAAAGCTTGTGGGCACAGGCACACACCTACACACAGCAAGCTGCCAGCCATGCCCTTGCTGTGTCCATGGAACACATGCATTAACAAACATGGTGTTATATTTAGTGTTTAAGTGTGCAGAAAAGTGTGACAGTATCTCACAGTACAGGGGTTGTGAGACTCTTTTGGAAAACAAACAATGTTTTGAAACAATAAATCAGTTTTGCAATTTTTGCAACAATAGCCTAAATTTTGATTTTTCATGTTAAATTTAAAGATATGATTTTGTGTAGGTTTTTTTTGTTGCAAATAAGGACCTTGAATAAACACATAATTCAGTTAGATTTATAGTTTCTTATGAAGGAAAAGTAAAAATATCAGCAGATGAGACAGGCCTTTGATTCCTCTCAGGATTGACGCCACAGTCTTCTGGAAGCAAGTCAACTTACCGTGAATGAAAAGTGGTCAAGGGGTTTTCAGTAATTCTCTGTTGTAATCATTATTCTAGCCACCTTTATTTCATTTTCAACTTTATTAAAGCAGCAAAGAGCTGTGGCTGGCAGAGATATTATTCCATGTTTTCCATTTGCATACAAAGTAACAGGGTGCTTTTATTGCCATATGGGTCTCAGCAGAGCTTTGTGCATAATGCTGAGGTGAAACATCAGGGTATGCAGATGGAATCCTTCAAGTAAATTACTCACCTTGATGGACACCAGTGCTAATTAGACAGAGGTTGAATGTATTGCTGTATCACTGCATCACAGTCGAGAGGTGCCACTTGAATAGTGTGCATCTGTTTGCCATAAACCTGAGCAACATTCATGTGCTGTAATTGAAAGGAAACATGCCATTTTGAAGGACTGTTGGTTTCCCGCTCTCTACTTTGTCCTTGATCAGATAACTCTTTTACTTCAATATAGTGTCTTCAGATGTGTGTGTGTGTGTGTGTGAAGGTGAAAAGGAGTGGGTGGACAGTGAGAATGTGTGAGAGTGTCCGATTTATGAAGTGAAAATTCAAGAACAAACCCTGCTGAAACTTGAAGTGAAACTTTAATTGCTCTATATACACTGCCCAGCCAAAAAAAGTTGCCACGTGGATTTAACTAAGTAAATAGGTAAGAGCCTCCTATTGGATAATTACTGCATGGGCAATTATCTTTCAGCTGGCAACAAGTTATTTAACCCCAACTGATGCCATGAGTAGCTTCTCATTTCTTAAACAACCATGCAGAAAGACACATCCTGTGGTTGTGGAAAAAGATGTTAGTCTGTTTGAGAAGGGTCAAATCATTGGCATGAGAAAACATCTAAGGAGATTAGGGTTAGGAACTGTCCAATGCATTATTAAAAACTGGAAGGATAATAACCATCGGCATTGAGGAAGATATATGGTCGTGATTATTTAAACGTTGAAATCAAATCATAGGAAAACATCAGTAGAACTCAGGGCTATGTTTAATAGTGAAAGTAAGAGCATTTCCACACGCACAGTGTGAAGGGAACTCAAGGGATTGGGACTGAACAGCCGTGTAGCCGTAAGAAACCACTAATCAGTGAGGCCAATAGGAAAAAAAGGCTTCAGTTTGCTAGGGAGCATAAAGATTGGACTCGGGAGCAATGGAAGAAGGTCATGTGGTCTGATGAGTCCAGATTTACCCTGTTCCAGAGTGATGGGAGCATCAGGATAAGAAGTGATGCACCCATCATGCCTAGTGTCTACTGTACAAGTCTGCGGGGACAGTGCAATGATCTGTTGTTGCTGCAGTTGGTCAGGTCAAGGTTCAGCAACATTATTGTCCAAAGAATGAGGTCAGCTGACTACCTGAATATACTGAATGACCAGGTTATTCCATCCATGATGGCACGGGCATATTCCAAGATGACAATGCCAGGATTCACCGGGCTCAAATTGTGAAAGTGGTTCAGGGAGCATGAGACATCATTTTCACACATGGATTGTCCACCACAGAGTCCAGAACGTAACCCCATTGAGAATCTTGATGTGCTGGAGAAGGTTTTGCACAGTGGTCCGACTCTCACATCATCAGTATCTTCTGTAGTGAAATTAAGGTAATATTTTGCATACTTGGAGCAGATGTTTTTTTCCTTGTGCAAAATAAATAAACATTAAAAACATCATAGTTGTAGAGGGTGCCTATAACAAAGTCAAATATCATTAGTTGAGGAAAAAAACTACTAATGTTTGTCTACATCTTTAAAAGCAAAGTTAAGTAATATTTTGGCAGTAGCTGACCAATAACTTAATAACATTTCAGTATAATGTATATCAAGAAAAATCTAGACTTCTGCACCTACTTTTTACTCTTTTTTAGATAAAGTCTAATAGTAAGTGCTATGTAATGTGTGCAAATATTGGCATTTCAGAGACTAAGCGATTGCCCTCAATCATGTATAAAGTGCTCATCTGGTAGGAGGGGTTCAGGATAGAGAACATCCATTCTATAGTATTGTATTAAATACAAATACTTTAGAATGGATGGGGATAATGTATATAAAACATCAACCATCAACTGTTTTGTAGCCTTTTTGCCTACTGCAGCTTTATTTTCTGAATCAACACAAATGTATGCTATGAAATCTTTAGGCTGGACTTCTATTGAACTTAGAATAGACCGACTCTAACTTTATTGCTTTTAAAAACTAGGATTTTTTTTAAAAGTGGGAAATACCTTTAGTTCTGTGTTTTCTGCTTTTGGGAGACCTGGGTTTGGGGGTTGGGGATGAAAGAGTGAAAATGAGACACAAACATGCACTGATTTCCACACTCAACTATTCACACCCTCTCTGATTTCTCTTGACATGTGAAGAGTCAACCACCTTTCTCTTCTTCT
Source organism: Brachirus orientalis (assembly GCA_016785285.1). Taxonomy (NCBI): domain Eukaryota; kingdom Metazoa; phylum Chordata; class Actinopteri; order Pleuronectiformes; family Soleidae; genus Brachirus; species Brachirus orientalis. The sequence continues at coordinate 3,638,707 of JAFBJR010000190.1, forward strand.
GTCTGTCTGTTTTAGGGTTTTCCTTTAATGTTTCATATGCCACAGAGAAAGAGAGAAGAAAAATTATCTGAATAGACGCTTTCACAACTCTGGAGTTGACAGCACCCCACTCCCTCATCTGATGCACTTTTAAAAAACAAAATTGGGAATCCTCTCCCTTCTCTTTACCTCCATTTTCACTTTTCCCTCCTGAACATCTACAAGTCATTAGAGGAGAGGATGAAGGCGCACATGCCGGGAGATGAATGGTTTAATTTAGACTCAAATGGGATAAAGTGGGCTAATCGGAATAGCTGACAAAAGCTATAAGACGGAGAAGTGATAACCTGCAGGCGGCTTCCTTATTGCAGGAGATGGGAGTGAAGAAGTGCTGGGTTGGTTTATGGGTCTAATTGCCTGAGTCAGTGTGGGGAGTTAGAGACTGACATGGGAGGAAAGATTCCTCTGGGTTTAAACATTTAATGATCATTACTTGCTCACAGTCTGAGTTTTTTTTTTTTTTTTTTTAAACTTTAAATGTCATTTTTGATGAATATATTCCCGTCATTTTTTACTTGTCCCTCCAACCTTGTCACAAGGATCACATCTTTCTTTAGTTGCTGCAGACCACTTACTTTTCTTTTTAACCAAAATTACATTACTTATCTACATCACTGAAGTGCATATCACTTTGATAATATTTTAACTATTTGTGGGGCTTTGGGATGAAATAATGAAATGAGGGTGATGACAACAATTTCCTCGTCACCAATGTGACTAGGTTAATACAAATAAGTATGGTTAAGTTTAGGCACAAAACCACTAGAGCTAGGAAAGGATCATGTTTTTTATATACATTGGAATGTCCTCATAAAATAAGTCATCCTGTCTTTCTGGCCCAGTCTCCATATCTCTCTTTTACCTGTCTTTCCCTCTCTAGCCTGTGTATGTGCCTGTGCGTCAGTCAGCCATAAGATCTTTTATAGACTTATTTGCAGACCAATATGTATATTTAAAATACAGTAGTGATTGAGAAACTTGCAAAAGTCGCATGAAGATGCCATTTAATAAAGTGATCTTTGGTAAATTAATTGTATAAGTAATATAAAAGGAAGTCTCCTCAACTTATAGATACAAATAAATCTAAAATATACAATACAATAAAAAATATTGTATTGATGATGATTCTTTAATACAGCATAATGTCCATTGTATAAATTATTTAGAGTCAAATAAATGATAAAGAGTATGATGTGTTTATGATGTGTCTATGGTGTGTTTAACAATAAATGGTGGTCCTCATTCCCAGTAATACCCACACTGCACATCTTGCCCAGCTCCACCCCTCCATCCTAATATTGTCTCTTCTAAAACCATTGTGCTGAACAAACTGCATAATTCATGGCTTCAAAATGGCAGTTCAGAAGTGAATGAGTGACATTACAGTATTTTGTCTCTGGTTAGTAATGGTGTTCTCTTCCACACATTGTAACTTCTATGTTAAGTGTTTCTGTGTTTTGAAATAGTGGCTTGGATTTCTTTTGCTCTCCTATCGCTTGTTTCTACAATATAGCTGATTATACCCTTAAGCTAAAAAAGAGTTGAAAACGTTACAGCTACCAAATACAGGCACATGGGTCCGGACTCTTTAGTTAATCCCCAAAACACAATAACTAATTAACTAAGCAGTTGAAATATTCCAAGCTGTAATTATAAGTGAGATATTTATCAATCAAATTTCATATCTCATTTAACTATGAGTCAGAACAAGTGAGTAGGTTGTGACATTCATTCCATTGTTACCTCAGTGACACATGGGTTTGTGTACTTACAGGTCATTTTGTAGTGACATTTACTTATGTATGACAAGCTGACAAAGACAAATTATACTTTCAAGGCTTAATTATCACAAAAAAAAAAAAAAAAATCAATTCAAAAATAACAGGTGAAGTAAGTGTCTGCAATTATAGGAAGTTATTGAGATTTGACATGAAAAAATATTACAACTTACAAGTTTCTGGTAAGAAGTAAGGATGCGACATTAATACAGCCATCCATAACACCCTCCAGTCCACATCTAAATCTATCTTTTATTATTGTCTAACGAAAGTAAAAATTGTTATGTTTTCATTACCTTAGTTATTCATATCTATATAAGGATCATGTCCCTGCCATGTTACACCACCATGCTTAGTCCAAAATGGACTAAGGATGTCTCCTGAAGGCCACCTTTGTTTCTCCTACATAGTTTTTACTTATTTAGCTGGCAACCTTGCCAATATAGAGTCCCAGTAGCTGACATTACACATCCTAGGTATCTGGCAAGGAATGATGCTGTTCACCTCTATAGATGTACTATATATGAGACAACACATTAAGCACTATGCCAGACAACTCGTTTGTCCGCCGGCTGTTTTCATCATAAAAGTGAAGATGGTGGATAACTGTTGTGCCTGGGGATTCCAAAACAGGCAGAGGCAGGCAAACAGGAGACTATATTACCTTTCCCCTCACTGCTCTGTGAAAAAGTGAGCAGTGCTCACTGTAGTTCACTGTGCTCTAATGACAGTTGTTGGACTGCTCCAATGTGTGCCACCAAGTAGAACACTGTAGTTCTTTTTGTGGCACAAACCAGAAAGAACTTAGTGCCAATGCAAGCATTGCAGACTAACTGACAGGGACTTTCACCCTATTGTAAGTTGGTGTACCATCATAATAAGCTTGGAGACATTATCTGAAGGTTGAAATCCTACCCTGTGTCATTTTAAATTAGACAAGTTGTTTCATGGGGAGAGATGAAAGAACATCACTGTAAGTGGGAGATACACGTAGGTGGTGTCGCAGACCTCCTCCTCTGTTGAGAAATGGTTTCTCAATTTTGACATAGTTCCTTCACCCCACTTTCAAACCGAATGTCTTCTTTGACCAGAGTGTCCTTGTTCCTGTATGTGTAAATAGACAGCTGAGGCCTGGTGTCGACTCTCCTGTGTTAAGGCCATGCATTGTTTTAAAGGATATTTTGTTTGTTTTTCAGTGTTTTTTGTGATCCAGTGTTCACAAGTTTCTGTATCATTTGAAGCATGTTACTTAGAAGGCTATTATTAGGGTCCGAGCGCACAAGGTGAAACTCAAGGAGTTCTTCTTCTTCTTTTGCCTCCAAATGAATCACATTTTTGAAAGCCTAAACTCAAAGCCTAACTTCACCAAACCTGGTAAAAATTTACGCCTGAAAGTGGTTCCATGAATGGGCGTGAAAAGATGGATGTGGGAGGGGCTAAAAACAAACGCAAAAAACTTTCATCAGGTCAAGTGTTGCCAGGTTTAACGTACATGAATGAAAGTTGGTACATGCATTTATTAGGTAGGGACGGTCGAAAAAATCAAAGGTGGCCTATGGACGAAACCCAACAGGAAGGTCGCCATTTTGTTAATTGTTTCAGTTAAACACCGACTTGAAACTTGGCGAGGCCACTGTTGACAAGTTGAGGATCTAAAGTTATTGAAAGTTTTTCCTAATGTCGCATGGCGTGCGAGATATGGGGCGGCAAAGTTGGGGAAATTATGATTTCTCGCCACAGACACAATCACAGTTTTAACTTCACAAAGGAAAATCCGTTCTGAACCAAACTCGCTATGATTGATTATAGTCCTGTCCTGAAGACGTACATATGAAAATATTTGATTTAGAAAATAAAAGGAAAAAAAAGAGCCAAATTCGATTGGCTCCTAGGTATTGTGATACAACAGAATCATGACAAAAGCATATCATTCTAGCCTTATAATGAATGCAATAAAGCATGTGAAGATTTTAATAGCATTTTTCGACTTTGTTCTGATAAGGGCATCAATAATTTGTTCATCACATTAATTTCTTTTTCTTGTTTTGTTTTCTACAGAGCCAAGAAGAAGACTAAGCCCTTGAACCTTAAGATCCACAGTAGTGTGGGCAGCTGCGAGAATCTGCCCACGCAGCGCTCACCACTCCACAATGAACGCTCACTGCGATCCTTCTTTTTCCCCTCCTTCATTCCTTCCACACCTCCTGTCCACACTGAAACATCCTCTGCAAGTAAGTGAACCTTTTTCTTTTTAATGAGCTCACAATAAAGCATTTATGAAATAAGATTTTAAAGCTTTTAAAGCCCCTTACATATTCAAATCCCCTTTGACATGAGCTTATTTAGTTCTCTGGTGATGTTTCATTTTGGGGATATCATTCTGCTCCTGAAGTCTACTGCACTGAAAACTGAGCTCAGGTTGAGAGGTCATCTGATTTTGTAACCTCACATTTTTTGTATAATCTCCTTAAAAACAAAGGTGCCACTCAGAAAGTAATACAACTCATGTTTGCTCTGCTTTCCACACCTGGAACAGATATGGCAAAATGAGATATGCATTCACATTGTCTGACAATTTCACCCATTCTTGTGAATATATCGCAAGAACTGAAAACTTTCAGTTGAAGTTGCTGAAGACCCGATAAGATTCCGGTGGTGAAATTGCAATCCTGACCTCAGTAAATACGTTATTATTTCTAATTATGATCTCAATAACACCTCCAAGGAGTAGTCTTAAGCGCACATGTTTTTGTGAACTCAGAAGTGACTAGACTAGAATGAATTTTGTGGTCAGAATTCAAAAGTCAAAGGTCACTGTGACCTCACAAAATGTGTATTATTACATTACATTAATTTTAAAGTTAAATAATGTTAGTTCTATAACTAGTGGTCTCTCAGTCAAAGCAATAACAAAAGACCTAGTTTAATCACACTGTGAAGCAGCATGGAATCATGGGAATTGGTGTCCAGGAGAGGTTTGGAATACAATAAGTTACTTAGTGTATTGTATTTTTCTGTTCGTCGATCATGTGATGTATACTGTATGTTTATGCTGCTGCACAACTGGAACCTAAATTTCCTGGAAGGAACTTTCCAAAGGGATTAATAAAGTTTTAATCTAATCTAATCTAATCTAATCTAATCTAATCTAATCTAATCTAATCTAATCTAATCTAATCTAATCTAATCTGCAGCCTTTTTCATTCATCTGCCCAATGCACAGCCTATATGAAACAAAGAAGGCAACTAAACTGGAACTCCTGCAGAGTTCAAATGCTGTTGCATTAACATTCGTGAAGTAGAAAGTGTGTTACCTCAAACTTATTGCACTTGCATACAGTTTAAAATTAAGGTCATAAGCTAACTGCCTTTTTATTCGATTCCAGATACACTGGAAAAATTATTGTGAATTATTTGTGAATTATTGTGAAAATTAATACAATTTTAAACATGTGATAAAAAATGGTGAACTTATGAAGTTTATGGCAGTTAAGGATAAATTAACATGTGCAACTTATGCAAACACTCAAAAACGAAGAACGAAGAAACGTAAAACAATCTTGTCTATTTTCAATATTTCAGTGCAGTAAAGTAATATATTATATCTTTAAATCCACAAGCTCACGCTATATGAAACCAGTATAAAAGTGTTGACAGAAACTGCAGTAATGAGATGCTTTGATGCCTCGTAATCTGGACACGTCACCTCACTGACTTCTGTATTGCTGAAAGAAAAGAGCACTCATCATTCTTACCACCTTAATTCATTTAAATAAACTTACATACAGCTCTGCAATAAATGAACAATCAGTAGGTGCCATAATGAGCGGAGGTTGTCTGTCACTGCACACTGGCAGCCTCATTGACTGATGCATGATGAGCATAGTCCAGAAGCCATCAGTCTTAGGAGGAGACGGGGAAAGGCAGACATAATATCAAGTAATGGAGGTCATGCCAAGGAAAGGAGTGATGTATGGGAGTCACTTATTGTGGTGAATAGCTGTAGACCCTGAAGAACATGAAGATGGGACACAGCAGTGCATTTTTGTTAGTAGGGGCATGACCTGGAATAAAAACAGAAATAAGCACATACATTACTTTTTAAAAATAGAGACATGCAGATGAAAAAGTAACCTTGTGGATATAACTTTGCTGGCCTAGTCTCACTATATAATGCATGCACATATATTAAGGGAAGTGGTGCAATTGCGATTGCGTTCAAACCACAATAGAACGGCTTTTCAATACTAGGAATTTTAAGTGTGATTAATAGTTTCATTATTTATCAGTAATTCTGATCCTATTTTCTAATGCTTTATAGATTATTTTTAAAAAACCCAGCTCAAGACCTTTCAACAATGTGACACATTGAACAGTGTGAGCTCTAACTTGAAAATGTATTTAAAAATAAATAACATTTACAATTTAAAATCTAACACATCGTTGTAACTTTTATGATTGGACGGAAAACCTTTTTCTTCTGGGCCATTTCAATTTTTATAACACCCTGTGAGGGACTTTCTCAATTATTAATCACACTAACCCCTCTAAATCAGTTTTGACTCAAGCTATATCACTTTGATGTGGTGTTTGATGTCACATTATAATCATGCTTGTCACACTTGCAGTTGGTTTTACAGTTTTGGGTAAGTTGGTATTGACAGGAATGTTAGGTTACTTACGTGACAACGTAGCAAAGGTGTTTGGGGAAGCCCAACTCACCGCAGCACAAACCTCCTGAATAGAGACTCCTTTAAAAAGTTCCCATGAAGTACCTATATTCCTGTCAGAATGTGAGCATAGCTCTTCTCAACAATCTAGTAAAACAGACATTGCTTTGTGACTGGCTTGCCCAGGTGATTTTTCACCCACGATACAAACAGCTGATCACTCTTCCTGCAGTTTGCAGTTCTGTCAATGTAGATGCATAATGCTCTAACTGGACACAGCATATGCGACCCCTGGACACCAGGTCAACGGTTAGTAGGAGAACATACCCCTAACACCTTAGGCATAAATGAAGATTTAGGTTTCAAACTAACCCTTACATTCTCCGAGGAGAACTTTGTACAGGTGTGGTGCAGTGAAAGGGCATGAATCTCACCCTCATTTAGCTGAAGCAAGAGACAGCAACAAGGCTGACCCTAAAGCCACCATTCTTAAATCCACCTGTTCCATTGGTTCAGAAGGTGAGGCAGAATGAGCTTTCAGCACAGTGGGAAGGTTCCAGGATAGGAACAACGATTTATGAACAGGAAGTTTACGACATGCACCCTTCATAAAATGACTGACCAAGGGATGCTGACCCACAGTCTTCCATTCATAGCCAATATGGCATGCAGAGATAGCAGCGAGATATACTTTAACAGTGGAAAAAGCTTTGTCCACCAAGTCCTGTAGGAAGGCTAATATCACAGCCACAGGGCAATTACACCTGAATCTGTTTCACAGCCACAGGGCAATTACACCTGAATCTGTGCACCATTTATCAAAGCTCAGCCATTTTCTCTGATAAAGAGACCTTGATGTGGGGGCTCTCGCACTGTCAATAGTCTCTATTACACCAGGAGGGAGTTCCGTCTCCGTCAGATTGAACCCCTCACGGGCCAGACATGCCCCCCCCCACGCTGAGAGGGAAGCGTCTGTAGTGACCCCTTCACAGAACATCTATTAGCACCCCTTGAGCCAGGAAACTGGCTCTCCTCCATAGGAGTAGTGCTACTATGCAAGCCACAGAGACTTACTCTGGGGGAGCCATGGCGACGTAGGTCCAGCCCGCGAGAAGCCACCTATCTCTGCATTGGAACCATCACCAAGGCTGAATCCATCAGGCCCAGCAGCCTCTGGCAAAGTCTGAGTGAAACCAGGTTTTCTCCTGTGAAAAAGGGCTATACAATGCATTTTTACCCTCTCTTCTGTCAGTCTCACTCTGGCCTGGGCTGAGTCTTTGTGTAGACCTATGAAAGAGATGGTCTGACAAGGGAGAAAAAACTAGTTTTTCTATGTTTATGTTGAACCCTAGATGTGAGCAGTTTTGTGTGTTCTACCGCCCCCCTGGTGGGAGGTTGCTGCAATAAGCCAGTCATCTATATGAGGCCACATGAATGCCCCGCCTCCCGAGTGGTTCCACTGCTGCCTCTGCGCATTTTACAAACACTCTTGGACTTGGAGAACTAAGTGCTTGTGACTCACTCCCTGGATGGCAAATCTGAGATACTGCCTGTGATGCGGGTATATTAGGAAAATATGTGTCCTTGAGGTCATATGAAATGAACCAATCACCTGGATGTAGAAAATGCAGCAGAGATGCATGTGTCAAAATCCTGAATTTGTATTTCCTTAGTTGCTTGTTTGAATCCCTCAGATCTAATATTGCACGCATCCCACGGCCCCATTTCTTGGGAACCAGAAAATATCTTGAGTAAACCCCACTCTGACTTTGATCTGGAGGGATTACTCTGATCGCTCTTTTTTCGAGCAGAGATAAGATCCCTTTCTGAGCTTCATCTTGAGCCTGTGATTGAAGTACACTTCTAAACTGTGGCGGCTGTACGGAAGTTTCAGGACCACTTTGTGGATCCAACTTTTAAACACTGTTTCTGCTTCTCTGCACGTGATGCTGGAATAAGTAGAACGTGCTGTCTTCCGTGCGCCGAACAGATCTGAGCTCTGAGAATGTGCTCATGAACAGAGCTGTTGATGCGAGCAGGGCCGGAGAGTAGGGGGCAGCCCCTTCGCTCATTACATCCATGGATGTTATCAGACCTGCTACTTCATTCTCTTCATGTTTGGGGAGGACGACTGGCATGGTTGATCACAGCTGCTTTATATGCCTTGTCTGTAAGGCTGCACTGGAAACAGTTCGATCTGGAAGAGCAGTGGCTTCTCCATCTTCTCATAGTCCAGGACGGAGCTGCCTGCCACAGGATGCAGAGACAGCAAATTCCTCCAGTAATTCGAGGGATATTTGCAGGAGCTGTTTACTGGTCCTTTTCACCTTGGGCAGCTTTTTGCCATTGTAACTGGACTTTGCCGCTTCGGTCTGGACTTCAGGCCACTTGGTATTGAGTTTGGCTGTAGTGCGGGTTACACATGTCGTGCAGGTCTAAATCCAACATGGGGGGGAGAGTGAGGAGTCGTCATCCTCCTGACCCACCGTTGAAGCCTGGGGTTTTGCAACCCGCCCAGACATAGAGTCGTCATCATCCTCATGAGGACCTCCGACCCAATTTCCGAGTCGTCATCCACTATTCCTCCCAGACACAGTGGTGGGCTCGTCGTAGACCCATAGTCGGCTAACTCCTGTGGCAATGGGTCATCGAGGTCAAGCTGGTCACCCCTGGTCACTCCTTGGACTCAAAAGCAGCTTGGGTGTGCTTCAGGCCAAGACACATCACACACATCACACACATTTGGTGACTATGTGTGTGATGAGGATCATTACTACCCTGTTGTATAGTAAGTATAGTGTGAGTATTGCTACTTCGTTGCATTTGCTGATGAGGCTAACATTAATGTATGAAGTATTTCCAGAGTATTTCTACTCTATTACTACCATTGGTTAATTGGGCTGAGCATTGCTACTCTTCAAACTTAATGCCTCAAACTACTGTTTAATGACAGGCTAATATGAACTGTGTGAACTCTCATGCAACCGAACCACCCGAGGACAAAGCTCATCTCAATTCGACTCAAAACAGGGATGCACTCTTCAATGTATGTTTCTTCAGAATATGAAATTCCTCAATTCTTGAAACAGTTGCTGTAGCTTTGAACTTGTTGCTTTTTAGCTCAGTAAGTTTGTGTTGTGGGTAGTCAGGCTCATCACACAAAACACCCTATCAAATACAATCGGTTCCTTCAGTTTACTTTTCAAGGGTTAATTAAACCATTAACACATTAACACTGTCTACTCCAGGCTACTACAGAGATATTACTTTGGACACACAATTAGAACTAGCAGGTATGGCATTGTTTTGAAAGCCTATAAACCTAAAACTCAAGATAAGTCTGCTGTGGCAGACTGAAGGAGTCGTACATGTTTCCGTCCATATTATCCAGGTGAAGTTGGTGGGCGAAACTCACTCATAATCACCTTTTCACAACAATATGACCTCATCCCCTCAGGCTTGATCGGCCGTTTTCCCCTTCACAGGTTTAACTGCTGAAAAACTTTTTTGCGCTTTTAATCACAGTTTTAAATGCTGAGAGCAGTTACTTGTGCAGTGTAACTGATCTGTCTGATTCTGTCAGATTGTAATGTGCAGCAGTAGCACTGAATGTGAGAGTAATTGATCCCAGAAGGAAAACAAGGTCTATCGCTGTCTTTCCTTTATAAAATTGCTAAAACATTTAACATTTTTTTTATTTATTGTAGCAACTTTAACATTTGAAAACCATATTATTTGTAATCTTTTGTTTCCTTAAGTCTGCAAATCTCTGTTTTTCAAAATAATTTATTTTATTCATATTTTCACCTGCTTACTTACATGTTCTATTTAAATATTTTCTTGTAGGTGTTTGTATATTTGCTTAAAATATGCAATGATATTACTTACAGTAATAACAGAAATCTGACTTTCAAAACCCTTTCCAATTAGTTTAGTTATTTTTAGTTATGCAATCCTGAATGTTTGTAAATGAGTGAAAGGCAAACCTCTTCTGTGAAGTGATTTGAGTGGTTGTCTAGACTATTTACATTTAGACCATTCAATAACAAGACATTTTCTGGCACACAGGGGCACATTTTCAGCTTAGCTTTTGAGCATCTGACAGAGAGAGCTCTCACAGTTGAATGAAGCCTAAACTTGTGATGATGCCTTTGTACCAGTGCTGGCACTCATGCCCCTGTGTCCAGGGTTAGAACTGAACAAACTATTGAAAGGGTGTATTAATTCATCAATCACCTTACCATCTGAAAACACATTGATATTTAAACTAATATATGGTTTGAACCCATGACCATGAGAAAACTCTTTGCAGTCACCGATCTTCTGTGTGGCACCAAAATTTCAGTGCCTTCGATAATTGGCAAATATTGTTAACCTTAAACTACAACATATTTGACTTAAAAGCCATGTACCAACATTACTTTAGCAGTGGATCTTATGAATGTTCACTTTCATAATTCACTGTTTACAAATTCTCCATCAAAATGTGACCCTTTGAACAATGCTAGTAATATAGAAATTTGGGGTTGTTGTTCAAAGTTCTTTTGTCTTACCAACTACTGAAACCCTTTAGAGAAGGTCATAACTGCCACTCAATACACAACTGAATTGGACAATAGTTCTACAGTTTTTCCCATAACAAAAAAGTAGGGCAAGTGTTAAACACAAGTCAGGAGTCTGGCTGAATCCTGTATCTTTATTGAGAGGTTTTTTTTAAACAAAAATCCCACTGATCCCATTGCTTGAAAAAAAGATCATTTACTGTAGTTTCTGTGAATGTTTCACTTTTGCTTCAGGTAAAGGAAGCAGCATTTACACAAATTTACAGTATTTTTATTTTCACTAACACCAAAGTCTGAATTATATATATGCCTCTTACAGAAGAGTGAAAAAATAAATCATCAATTCAATCATCATATTATGCTCTCTATTTCAGTTTACTCTGCAGTGTACTCTGGTACTCTGGGTCAAAAGAGTACAGGAAACACCTGTCCTGTTACTCCTTCCTTTTTCTTGCTGGCAACTACTGTACCTACGACGTTACTTGTTTCATCCAAGATAATTGCTATTTTTGTACTGTTGCGATTGCTGCTGCTGCTGTTGATCACAATGAATTAGTGAGTGTGTGTGTGTGTTATTTGTAAAGTCAAATATGACAGCATGATGTTCTGCAAAAAGGCTGATCGATGTGTAGCTGTTGTCATAGAAACTGTGAATCCTGGCTTTGTGTCTTGTTCATCTCACGATTTTTTTCCTCACACAGAAATAGTTTAAGGGGGGAAAAACCTGCCATATTAGTTCCATCCTTCTCTTAGGTCTTAATCTGATCAGTTGCGAATGTTGACCTTCTGAAAAGTCTCAATAAAACAACTAGATTAGGAATGACAAGAGTATGGTGAACAGCAACCTTTAACACTTATGTGCTTTAATGCGGCACATTGTGCTGCAAACACCCACACATTATTTTTACAGCCATATTCACTTTTCCCTCTACTCTAAATAGTCCAGAACATACAATACATACAAACATAATGTTAGACTCTTATTTTATTAAGGCATCACTTTCTTGTTTATTGAGGTGTTTGGTATATGGAGCCACTGATTATATCATACTACCATGCCACTTCTGCTGTTGATTGCATTCAAGGATTATCCAAACGACCAGACTGCCACGCTCTGCTCACAGAGCTGTAAGACCTTGATTCTCTAAATGAGGAGTGAAGGTGTGGGTGAGATGATATTCAGCATTAGTGACAGTGCCAAAAATGAGAATAATCACAATTTTTGGGTATTTTTTTTTTTATTATGCCAAATGCAGTGTGGTATATATGGTGTATCTATATTTCTCCTGCATGGGGATGAACCATGTTTAGCTCTCTGTCAATCACTTGGAAAAGCCTCACCGTATAACACAACATAAACTATATTTGAATCTAAATAGGCACCGAGCATGAGGATTTCTTTTTTTCTTCAAACACACACATACATTCTGTTGAAACACATCCTTACACACATAACCTCCTTGGCCAAATGTTTGCCATCATGTGACCAGTCAGTGGAGGATGGGGAAGGAAAGGCACATTCTTAATTAAGCTGAAGCCTATCAGAGAAGATGGAGGAGGACACTGTTGTCTGGCGCCTTGGGGTTCCTGTGGGCTAATCTGTCACACTAATACTCACACACACGCATGCATGCACAAACACATGGTTGTGCTTCATTCGTTCATAGTGAGGACCCTCATAGACATAATGCATTCTCAAGCCCCTTACCCTAACCTTAACAATCACAACTAAATGCCTAACCCTAACCTAAACCCAATTCTAACCCTCAAAAAGCCCTTTAAAGATGTGATGACCAGCCAAAATGTTCTCACTTTCCCAAAAGCTTCTCGCCCTGCATGGTATATGTTTTTTGGTCTTTACAAAGCCACAAATACAAGAACACACACAGACACAGGTTTGTGCTGCTATTCTTTGTAGGATAATGCATTGACTTCCATTCATTTGGACAGCCTAAACAAAGTTTTATCTCTAACCTTGAACATAATCATTTAATGCCTAAATCTAACAATAACCTTAACTTAACCACAGTTCAAATCTTAGCCCTAAACTTAAACAATCCCTCAGAAATGAGGTTCAGCCTCATTAGGACCAGGTCTTGGTCTCCATGAGGCCTACTGGTCCTGGACAGATTAGTGTTTTTGTCAGAAAAGGTCATTAAAAGGCACAGATACAAGTACAGACAAACCTGAAAAAATGCATCTCACCTGGAAACATTTCAGAGCAATTGTAGCATTATAACCTGAACATATTGTTAGTTTAAGGCTAGATCGATTCATCGATGTAATTGATGATTAAAAATACGTCAATTTGTACAATGTGTGTCATTGTCAGCTGGCCGCTGAGCCTCAAGGACGTGAGACCCCTTGCTATTGTGGAAGGTCAAGGATTCCGTGAGATGATTTCACACAGGATATACACTTCCCTCCAGGTTTAATGGAGAAAAAATTTGACACTACTTTTGAGAAGGTGTAAGCCGAACTCAAAAATGCTACATCAAAAATCACAACAACAGATGCCTGGACAAGTATTGCCACCAAGGCATACTTGGGAGGCACCTGCCCTTTAATTAATCAGGATTCAAGGATTCAAAATCTTAATTGTCATTTTGTCATTGGGAGCTGACTACAAAGTGGAGGAGCACCACACAGGAGAAAATACAGTATTGCTAGCTGAGTGGAAACGGCAGCCGAGAAGTTTGGTTTCTCTCAGTGATGTACTGGCTGTTGTACGTGATAATGCTGCCAATGTGGTGGCTGTTCCCAGGATCTTGGAAGAGAAGCATGGAATTGCTTCACATTGATTTTCTGACCATTCAGCTAGTGGTCAACCATGCTCTGAAGAAGGATCTCGAGATAAACCAGACTCTTGGGACTGCAAGGTGACTTGTTGAACATTTCAGGAAGAGTGAGCTGGCCAGCAGTAAGTTAAAAAAACCAAAGCAATGGTGTACACCTGAATATAAATTGATCCAGGACGTACGTGTCAGATGGAATAGTTCGTATTATCGCAACCCTCTCAGATGCAAAGGTCATACACCGAAGAAAGCACTACCTGGATCTGAAAAGTGACCAGTGGACCCAACTGGAAGAACTGGAACAACTGGAACACAGAAAACATAATTTGAGTCTGCTCCTGTCAACTTTTTCCAGCACAGGAAATAGATTCAAGGTGGGAGGGCAAGACAGCATTCAGAGAAGATGGTAAAATGTGTGTGTCATTTCTGCTGCCCTTGACCCCAGGTCCTGCAAGCAGAAGTTCCTGTCACAAGATGATATCCTCAAAGTACAAGTCAAACCTGACTCTTGCATTTCAAGGCAAAAAAAGTGAGAAAGAACAGCTTCAACAGGCAAGTGTGGAGCAGGATGACGCAACCAGGGCTCAGCCACAGGTTTCAAAGAGGTAGATGTCTCTGCTGGATGTATTGTTCGGCTCAGACTCAGAGCACAGCAATGAGGAAGAAAGTGGCCAGGAAGATGTTGCCGGTGAGAGTGAAATGATGATGAATGAGGTACTCAAGTATTTTAGTGAACAATATATTGCAAGTGCCCACTCCAAAGGTGGAAGAAGAATACAGCAAGGTTCCCAAGTCTGGCTATTCTGGCCAAATCATACCTGTCTGTTCTTGCATCAGCAGCTCCATCTGAATGCCTCTTTGCAGCTGCTGGGAACATTGTGACCACAAAAGGAGAAAGCCTGACCTCAGAGCAAGTAGAAATGCTCACATTCCTCCACTATAATACCTAACTATATTCTTATGGACTTCACAACTAAGGACACATGAACTTGAGAGGGAGAGAGATTGTGTGCATGTTACTGAAAGTTGATTAAGAATGCACTAGTTTTTTGCTATTTCTGTTAGATTTTGAAGTATTATTCAAATTGCCCTAATTTTATTTACTGTAAGATGATTTTATGTTGGGCTGCTAAATGTATGGTTTCCTCCTGAAAGTGACTTGGATTTTTATTTTGTTGATTTGCTAAATGATTGCACTATATATTTGAATTGAACAAGCTCCTGCTTTAGTTTTATTTCTGTAGAGATTAAAACCTTGACTACCAGTTAAAACTGGGCTATTTTTTTGTTGCAAAATAATACCCTTTAGTGCATACTTTGTTTCATCTTTTTACATTCTTATTTGTAACAGAAGATGATTAAATATAATATTTTCATATTTATTTTGGTTAAATTCATTGTTATATTAATCGAGTAATAAAAGGATAATAGATAAATTAATCATTAGATTAATTGACTTATCGAAAAAATAATCAGTAGATTACTATGATTACTATAGATTACTATGGCTTTCAGATGGGTTTGGGGCAGATGGGGTTGCTAAATATAGCAACTTTGTTGCTATATTTAGTGAGTATTCAGACCCTCTAGCAACTGTTTTTAAGAAAGACTAGCAACAAATCTAGCGTTTTTTCTTGCGTTATTTGAGACTTTTGGAGACATTGGCGTGAAAGCGCATATTGTTCTATAGGTCTTTGCACACCGGACAGAACGAACGAGCGAATGACTCCGATGTGGTGCAGCCTCTCATGCACATCAAGCACAGTGCGAAAAAACTAATAAATTATGAGGAAGAGGAGGAAAAAAAGTCACATCTGTGTGCGAGCAGAGGGTTTAACACACGCGCTCTGCTCAAAGTGATGTATAAAAACTATTTTGAAGCTTGGTTTTCACTCCCACCATCTCACTGAAGTACATTTACAGTCCCCTCCACATGTCTGGGTTTTGAGAAACAAACACAATCAAGTGATCCACCGGTGTGTTAAATGTTTTGACTATATATCATCAACAACACTTAAGAACTCTGAGGTGTGGTGGAAAAGCAAACTGCACAAATTAATAAAAGTTCCTTGTTATTTTGGTGGAAAAGGGGCTATTGTTTGTCATTTTACATAGTTGTAAAACTATCGAGTGCAGTATCCATACCCTAAGTTTTCAATCCATTTTTAATATGCCTGTCATGTGTAAGTATGTGTGTACATGTGTGAGTTTGTTCTTAACAGTGCTGCACAATATCAAGCTGCACACCCCTGTTCTTTGAGGACCAATGGGATCATCAAATACTGCCGTCAAAGAGAGACAACATAATAATCAGCTTTTGTTGCTGAAGACAAACAGCGATGTCCACAGTGCACACACTATGACAAACAGTCCTTACTAAGCTGTTGACAGGTCCAATCATCTGCCAGTCGCCAACAAGGCCGACAAGAAGCAGATGATGTCAGTTCCCCCCCTTTATTGAGTTATCTGATTGATTGAGTGTAATTGAGCAATGCATCGGAGTGCAGAGAGAAGGCACTGAGCCTCCACAGAGACTGGAGGAGGATGGGAAGAGGAGTGTGTGGCACCAGGACTATGAGATTAGAGTTGACGATGACTGAGGATTAGTAGCTGCCTTGTAATCATCAAATAAGACTGTGTGAGCCCCTCACCAGATGAAAAGATTTTCTTTTATCTTGTATTATTGTTAACCGAGAGGATCTGCTTCAGTCTAACAGCTATTGTTATTAAAATGCAGAGACATGATTAAAGTGTGAATGAATCAGGATCAGCTTTATTGGCCAAGTACGAGTGCACATACAAGGAAACTTTTTTTTTTTTTTTCCCCGGCATACTTACACATAAAAAGACTTAAAATTAGAAAACTCAACAAATAAATTAAAGTTAAAGAGTAACTTAAAGGAGGAGTTAAAAAAACAACAGTGTGAAAATTGTTAGATAAGTGGGATCAATGATCGGGCTGACTGTTGCAATAACAGATTTGCACGCAGTATGTGCATACACACATGATGGCAGGTGCTTATGTTTAATGCCGCTGCCAGATAGAGCCAATGATTTCCAGCCCAGAGTATGATAACAAAATGCCTTAAAAAATATTTTGTATTTCAGCACTAACTCTGCACATACAGTGACAACGTCAGTCAGCCATCACAGTAAGACTCCAGTACATCTTCACAACACTTATCAATGGAGACCAGTTGGAAAGAGAGCAGGAATGCGAGAGAGAGAGAGAGAGAGAGAGAGAGAGAGAGCTTTACAACAACTATTTGTCTTATAAAAGCATCCTTTGTCAGTGTATGGTCGTCCTCTCACATGCGCTTCTTAACAAGAAAAAAACCCTATAATTAACATACACAGCACATTTAGTATGTGCATATGTGCTTTTATAAGGTATAGTTATTTAAATAGCTAAGATAATTATTTATATCACAATGGTTATTTTCATATTTACAATGATTAGAAAAAAACTCTAGACAGATGTGTGTGTGTTTGTGTATTCTGTGTGTGCGTGTGTGTAGTATATATTTCATCCAATGGTTGTTCTGCATAGATTTAACAGAGTATAGTACTGTGCAAAAGTTTTAGGGCTAATGGCGCTATCTAATCATATGGTTTATGAAGGTGAGAAGCAGCGGAAAGCCTCGGTATGGCAATTTAAGGAAATGTATGCCATTAACCGTATTATAATAAACCATGGTTGCCATCTACTGTTGACACTGGCTCTATCCAGATTAAATCCATCCACTGATGGAATGTAGGATTGTCTGCCAGGAGCTGCTTTCATCTGAAATTATAATCCACAAGTTGCTAAGGAGGAACACATGCATCTGAACAATGAATCTTTTTTTTACATTAAAAAATATAGCTAAATCTCTATAAATGTGAAAAATCACAAAGACCTCATCAGATCCATGACAGTGTATTTTTTGGACAAACTGACTATGCATGCAGGTTCTCAGAAAATGTTCTTTTTACACAAATGACTCAGCACAGATTATCTCATGTTGGCTTTAATTTTGTCATTTTAAAGCTGCTCATTTGTTGACTGAGCTGCTTTAGTGCACATGCCATTCTAAATGCAAAAAATGAGAAACAATGTTTGCATTTTCTAGAGCAGCTCTCCTTCCTTTTGAATTATTGTCAGACACTGCGTTACAAGAATGCACTATTATCTCAGTGCTTCACATGTTTTTGTCACCTGCCATTCGCACCTTAAGAGGTGGCACATATATGTATTGGCTACTGAGTCATTGTAAGCACTAATGGACCAAGCGGAGGGCTTTTGTTGTGAAAACCTTTTGAAGCAAGAGTTTCTCACAATGGAATACAATCAGCACAGTGGTAGCCTCATCATACAACAGGGGTGCGGGACATATTCTGTCAAAGGTCATTGCATGTTATAACATCTTTTGAGGGCTTTATAATCGTTGTAATGTTTTTGAGTTTCATTCAGGAATGCAGGATGTACATAAAATATTTTTATAGAAATAAAAAAGTTCAGAACTTATTTGGCTGTTTATTAACAGCGAAAACGAACCTATTAACTGCCATTGATTGTTCTGCACATCGTCTGGTTCCACATCAAAGAGCTAAAATGACCAGTGCATAAGAATCAGTGACATCCAATGGTGATACTGCAGATTACAACACAGATTACCCAAGTGAGTCAGGAAACTACAGAAAATACAGCAGTTGCCTTCACGTAACAGAAAGGATGTGAAGACTCTTTCAAAACTCCAACACAACAACTTTTAAATAATTAACTGCAGAACTGACACACAGTATACACTGATACACTGTATCTAATTAAGTCGGACAGTTGGTCCATATTCAGTGATAGGACTGATTGGCATTTTTGCTAAATGATTATTCAGTCAAGTGTGAAAAGGTATTGGGATCGGTTCATATAAGAACATTTTTGTATTCTTATATCATGTTTGTTACTTTACTTTTTTCATACAAACATATCACATCCAATTAAGCATATGCTTGTATTTAAATTGTGGTTGCTGACATGCATAAGTATAATGAATAAGCATGCATGTGTTAAATTGCATCAAATAAGTAAAAATTGGAAAAACTAGTTCAAAGAATGAATTTCTGTTTTCACAGACCCACAAACAAAATGTCAGTTATTTTTAGCAACAGCACCAGTGGAATTTATTGGGCTAAAGTAGAGCTGTTAATACTGTGCCACCTGCACGTCATACTGCCACTAAAATAAGGAAGAAATGGTTTAATATGAAAACGTTTATATGGCAAAATCTCACCATGTTAATCTATGCCTGCAAAAAGGAGAAGGTGAAGCCAAGTCTCTGTCAGTGTTGCTCTGGCGGTCATTTAAGGCAACTGCAATACATTCAATTAGAAGTACTGAAATGGTGCTCCTGTCCTGTCTGACATGAGCCAGTGAGAGCCGAAGCATAACCCCTACAGAAAGTAGCCAACTTTAAGAAAATGATCTAGGCTTGTGCATCCCACAACAATTTAGCAGATACATGATTACATATATAATTAAGAATTTAAAAACAAAGTGGAACAGATTAATTGTAGAGCATAATTTTGCAGAGTAAATTATGGATTTATTTTTAAAACAGCTTCAGCAATGACATATACTACAGTTAATTAGTGAAAATGCTACGCGTGTTTGTACCTGACAGAAAATTTAAATCCTGAAAAATTAACGATGAATGCTACAAATGCCCCTGAGTCATTTGTACACACACTCTTTTGTTAGAGGTTAATTGTGTTCATTTTGTGAGCATAATAAAAAAGAGATAATGATGACAACTGTCCATTTCTGTTGGTTCTTTTTTCCTCAGACACTCTGTCAGTGCCTCGCTGGTCCCCACAGGTTCCCCGGAGAGATCTGGGAAACTCAATAAAACACAGGTACGATGACAGAAAACTGCATGGGGGAGTGTGTGTATGTTTGTGAAAGAAAAAAAAAAAACACTCATGCATTAGATATAGAATGCAGTCCAATTTCAAAAGGGCCTCTCGCTTATGTCAGTTCATATTCTCTCTGTCATTCTGCTTGACCATAAATGCTAGTGTGTTCAGAGCACATTAGTCCTGTTTTAAAGTCTTTACACTGGCTTCGAGTCAGCTGTAGAATAGACTTAAAAGTTCTAAGATCTCTAAGGCCTCTAAGATCTATTGACTCGGGTCAAGTAATTCCACACAAGTGGAACAAGTGAAACTGAAATCCACACCAAATGTGAATATTTTTAATTCCCAGGTTAAAAACTTAAATTACTTTTCTCATATGCTTATGATTTAGCTCTTTCAAAGTACTTTAAGTATAATTTTTTTGGGGTGCACTGTAGATTCTTTTAATCGTTTTAAAGTAAATATTTTATCCTGCAATATCATAATATACTGTATGCTCTGTTTTAGTCTAATATTTTGTTTTCTTTCTCTTTTTCTATTTTTGTGCTGTCTTTTATTCATCTTTTTTTTTAACTGTAATTTTGTTCAAATTGTGTATTTTAATGTTTCTAACTTTCAGCTGTTAATGTGTTTTCATATAAAGCACTTGAGTTCCCCTTGTATGAAATATGCTATACAAATAAAGCTCTTAAAAGTAAAACAATATTATATTATTGGTGTGACCTCAGTTAAGCTACAGAATGTGGCTCTTTCAGTCACATACAGCCAAGCTGAGAGCAAATGTAATTTATTGTGTCTTTATTTGAAGATTCTGGCTTATTTTAAGAGCAATGTCATTATTCCAGCAAACCTTTTTTAGGTGCCTTTAGTGTGCCCTTGAACGTATTGTTGGCCTGTTCGATTGAGTGCATTTGTGTTGCTGGTTATAACACTTCACTGCAGCTTTATTGCCTACATCTGTGCTGACAGAAGATGTCTTTATGCCTGACTTCACCTGTCACGTCATCATTCAAATTTGACAGCAGCATCCACTAAAAAATACATCAGGTGGAGGAGATGTTTCTTTCAGTGGAGGTGAAGGAGGGGCTTAATGAAGAGCTTTGGATTCTGTCAAACTGCATTTGTCACTTGCTATTAGCCAGCCAGCCATACTGAAGGCGACAACGGTTATATACCTGCTTTAATCTCTTGTTCTGCCTGTGTGGGGAATCGGTGGTTACAACAGATCACATTATTGATTTGTTTGTTTAACAAGTGATTGTGTTGGGCTTCTGAAGAGTGAATGAGGCCTTCAAGCTCCAACAACTGGGAAAACTGAAGTAAGCCCCATGGCCTCGGACCTGCACTGCAGAGTGACTGTCTAAGATGACTAAGATGTGCATTTGCACAGGGTAATGAAAATTAGGTTGACCCAAGTCAAATCTGCTAATTCTGGAGAGTAGGAATGTAAGCACATTCACTGAAGTACCCTCTTCAGTCATCAGTTATGCTCACAGGAAGGCTCCACATGGAATGTGAGGCCTTCTTTTGCAAAAAGCTGCTTGTCAGAATGAGTGAGCCTTTAGAAAGCAAAAGGTCAGAAGTTGTGATCTCCTGTGAATGATAATCCACAGCTGTATGTCATTTGAATGTGCAACAAACTAAAAGTGATGTCATGTGTTTTAATGTATCCTCTCTCTCTCTCTCTTTTACCTGCAGGTTTTCCACCAAATATTGGATGTCCCAGACATGCATAGTGTGTGGAAAAGGAATGTTGTTTGGACTGAAATGTAAAAACTGCAAGTAGGTTTTTCTTGATAATTATTCGGTTGTAAAATCAACTGGGATTTGTGTTTGCTCACACTTTATTTACTGATTACAATTATAGCATGGTTGAATGTTATTTCTAGGTGACTCATTTAAGAACTCTTGCGGTTTATTGTAGTATTTTACTACAATAAATCAGCAAATTGCATCTCTTGTTTGTTTGTCTACATGTCAACGTTCCCACTTTTCATATATAGGTTTCGTCAAAATGTACATCAGAGTCCTGCACAGGTCCATTTTTGTAAACCCCCACTGTCAAAGCTCTGTACCGGACCCAAACTATTACCCACAATTATTACATTAACTCTTGTCCTTTGGCCCAACCTGTCACCTGTGATTAAACTTACATTCTAAATGGTCACTCACAAGAAATGGCTTTATTTTCAATTGTGCAGATCAGGCCTCATCAGGCTGCAGTCATTCACTTGTGCCTTCATGTAAGAAAAAAACATTTCCAGCTGCTTTCTGTCCTTCTTTATTTCATTTTAACCTGTACTCATTAATTTATAGATTTTTCTTTTACCCATTGTGTGATTTTTACCTGCGGGTGCCTGGCACAGTGCGGGACTTGTCTAATAAACGTAAATAAAGACTATCCCTTAGTAAAATGGTATACCTCCGCCATACCAGCTTAACAATACTAAATATGTGATTGCTCACATCTGCATTAGATATTTCAGGAGAAATGGAAGACAATTTGAAGCGTAATGTGGTTTTGCTTGGTCATTGCCCCACAGCTCACATATTGTACATGCAAATCAGTTCTGGCGACCCATAAATAAACCAAACACCACATATACAGTAGGTGAAAACCTACACTCTTCGGTAGCAACTACAAAAAACAGACACTAATTTAATGTCATGTCCTTTGGTATTCAACCAGGCTGAAGTGCCACAACAAATGCACCAAAGAAGCCCCACCTTGCCATTTACTCATCATACAGAGAGGTGGACGAGAATCTCTCAAAGGTATTTTGTGTTGTATTATGTTGTATGTTATCACTGACTTGATTTGTGACACCAAAACGTGTTAATCCGGTGCAGAGAATTTATCTCTTTTACTTGCCGCTTGCTACCATATGATCACTCTGCCAACCTTTGCTGGCTTCTGTTTACAATTAAAGGATGTATGAAGCATGTACTCGCTGTAGCTATGGAGAAGTGTGAGCTGTCACCACTGGCACTACTTGTGATATGTTGGTCTGTAATTACCTTCAAATTGAGTACATGCCACTTCTGTCTCAGAACATTTTTTTTCTTATTCCTCATACTGTATCATAGCCTCTTTAATTTTGAAATATTCACCACTCTCACTCATTGCAGTCCTCTGGTTCTTGCTCTCATCCAGCCCCCAGTCATTGATAAACAAGCCCTAATTCCTTGCACCTGTTTCTTATTAACTCGCCTTCTCTGTTTTATATGATCTCAGTTCACGTTCCACTCCCAACAGATTGTGTTTCCAATTTACTTCAAGAGTTCCAGCCTAAAGTTTAGTTCTCATGTGTATGAAAAATGTTTTGTAGTTTTTGACTGTTTAGCCAAGTGACTGTTGTACTTCTGCCACATTATAGTGTCCTGCATTTTATAATCTACTTGCAAATACAATGATTTTTTTTAAACTTGTTAAAGCTGTTTTGCAGTTGCATTCCCCTCACCCCTCATCATTTGCATTTAGCTGACAAGTGGAGAGAACTGCCTCTTTGCCGAGTCCTGACTTGTGTTTTGTTAAAATGTTCTCATGCCATGAAACATCTGGTTTAACATGTGACAAACATATTTCACTGACAACAGCTTTAAATGCAGAGGTTTTAGCGGTAACATGCAAAAGTTTGCTGCCTTTTAATTAAAATTGGTAATAGATGGGAACTTTGAAGTTCACTTGCTGAAAACTTGTGAAGGTCACTGAAGACAAGAGCTTTAAATAGAGTTGTGTCTCTGTGACTGAAGTAAAACTACATTTTCAGATCCACTACTTCTTTACAGTAAAGATCCTATTTAAAATAGTCAAAGACCTTCTGCTTGTTTAAGCAGATAAAATAAGTTATCTGCTGGTTGTTTAAACCACTTAAGTGTGACAGATGTGATTGCATCATGCAATGTTTGTACTGAGGGAGAGAGAAAAACGTACATTACCTGCTGTCAGTGCTATTAATATTAAGATTCTTTTGTCCTCTCTGCCCCCAAATAAGATCACCAAGGAACGACTCAAGGTAAAGCCCACCAATTAGACTTCTTTTATTCTACTTTAGTGAGCAAGAGTTAAAATTTAGTGATTGAGATTTTTTTTTTTAACACAGTGTCTGTATGCGACAACAAATGATGGCGTTCAAGAAATGGCATTTAGCTAATTTTCCATTATAATCAGGTGCCGATAATGAGTTTAGCCCAATTTTACTTAAACTATCGGATGAGTATTGTTTCAATTTGCATATCTATCAGGATTTCATTTTTCCACTGGGCTTCTTTTCTGTAGTAGCTCGTCTGGTACGGACTGAATCAGTGCCATGTGACATCAACAACCCGCTCAGGTACACGGACCTGCACATCAGTCAGACGCTCCCCAAAACCAACAAAATCAACAAGGCAAGTGTGAAAAAATAAACTGGGCATTACAATTTCTTTATTACCTGTCCTACATACCTCACATTTACCATTTTGGTTGGGGCAGGGAAATGGTTATGAGTCATTTATGAGTCATGCGTCTTTCCCAGGAGATCATGACACCATTAAAAAGTATCTTCATTGGTATCAGTGTTTACACAGATGGATTTCTCCTCATATGAATGTTTTGCAGCCAGCACTGTCAACTATTGATGACACAGTACCTCACTGAGAAAAAATGTTCAGGTGATAGAAATTGTATAAACCAAATGATCTTGTAAATGTGAGATCAATAAAGATGCCAGGTAAAAATGCTGGTAAAGAATTCTCAGAGCTTATGGAAAATATTTGTGTTAACAGATCTTTGTTTAAAATTCTCAGCATCAAAGCGGGAATGTCAGTGCACTTTAAAACAACACATGCAAAGCATTTGCAAAACATAAAACATGACCAGAGCACATCTCACATTCAAAGTGTGAAACAAAACATAAGACAGACTCAAATAGATGAAAACAGATTTAAAAACAGTAAGTGGAGGAGTTCTGTCTAATGTGGAGCTACAATTCATTCCACTATTCCACTTGTGATGGCCCTCATTTTCAGGAATTGTAGAAAGGCCTGTGGTCCTTTGGATTTTCAGGCAGTAATTATTGTAAAGTCAGGAGAAATGCATAGAATAACATGTTTATTTAAAAAAAATCTGAATTTCTTTCACGAGTTGAAGAGGATATGAACAGCCCATAAAAAAGAGAGTTCAACAAAATCTAGATTCAGCCAAAGTCTTTGTGAGATCAGCTTGATTTAATTAAACAGCTGATTGAGTTCAATATGCACAAATGTGACGTGAGTATGACTGTAAAGTAGTTTACTTGATTCATTTATAGCTAATCTTATTTTTCCACGTTAGTGCATCATTAA
Organism: Brachirus orientalis; assembly: GCA_016785285.1. Classification (NCBI taxonomy): domain Eukaryota; kingdom Metazoa; phylum Chordata; class Actinopteri; order Pleuronectiformes; family Soleidae; genus Brachirus; species Brachirus orientalis. Next base: position 3,663,768 of record JAFBJR010000190.1, read on the forward strand.
ATGCACCTCTCATTATAGCTGTATGGGTGCTTCCAGTTTGTGAACATCTGCAGCTCTACACAATAAAAATCTATCGTTGCCAGGAAAGACAAACACAGCATTTTGCACAGTGAGATTGATTGCCTCTGTCAGCAATGTTTCAAATCTTAGCAAGTTAAAATGAATGAAAACCAAGTGTTTGGAAGGTGGAAAATATGACACAGACAGGCTAAAAATAAAGCTAAGTTCAAGCATTTTGTCATATCAAAGTTTAAGCCAAACTTTCGTTGACCCTCTTTTTTCTCTTTTCAGGATCACATCCCAGTCCCGTACCAGCCAGACTCGAGCAGTAACCCCTCTTCCACCACTTCCTCCACTCCGTCCTCTCCAGCGCCTCCTCTGCCCAGCAGTGCCACGCCCCCCTCACCGCTGCACCCCTCCCCACAGTCGGCACGGCAACAGAAACAGTTCAACTTAACAGGTATTGTCATGTAATAGGGTTATAAATGGGCAATAAATAATACATGAGCTTGTTAATATAACCGATAATGATCTTGAATATCATTTCAAAATTAAGCTTATTGGTAAAAAAATACATTTTTGCTTCATAATCTTCGCAATATGGCTTTCTACAGCATCACAATAAGTGTCTGTTTCAAGTGTTTTCGTGTCAGGAGGACCACACGTCCAGCAAGACTTACAGACAAGAACTGATTGACACAACAATGTTAAGTGTCTGAAGCCTTGACAACATGATATTTTCAGCTCAAGTCCTTCTAAAATCCTTGGATCAATGGTACCAAATAATAAAGCAAGATTAATGATGAGGCTAAACATGAGTGTAAACCCAATGTCAGTTCTGAAGTCATGAGGAGCACCGAAATGATCAAAAAGACTCCTGAGGGTGAGCATGAATAAAACTTTATTCTTTGAGTCGGTGACTCACAAACACAAATGCCAACCTAATGATGGCAGTAGAGGAACTGTCAGTAGGACACATTATCAAGGAGACCACGAATGACTATGAGATTTAATGTCAGTCCACACTTTGTTGAGGTGTTGTGGACTGACTGACAAACAGCCTGAGCCAAATTTCTTGCAAGGCTTAAAACTGTCAGCCTATTTTAGTATTCATCACAGAAAAGCTTGTTTTTCTGAAACTATCATGGCCCCCCACAAGCAATTATTTTGATGAAAACCAGCAAATGGATGAAGTGAAAACTAAACGTCAATAGTGAGTAAGAATAAATTAATAACAAGAAGTATCTTTGTGTGAACTTTGTGTTTGTTTTGTGAAGCGGAACTTGGTCTCATCATTCTTTCATTTACTAATTTGAGCGTAAACAAACAGACGGATTAGCTTGGCAACGCTTCACAACTTCAGATCACACTCCAACTCTACTCTCTGTCTCTTTCTGCAGCCTCCAGTTATTTCAAGTACAAGCAACAATTTATTTTCCCAGGTAAGCCTCTCATAATTGATCATTACCCCTTCCCACAATGCACTGCAAGTTGCAGGATAAGTGAGGAGGAGGGCTCTTTTGATGTTGCCATGATTTTCATCTCCTCATCTTGGCCTGCTTTAAGACTCTCTGCCCTGACACCCACTCATTGCTTTTCTCATTCGGTCATCCTAATGATTTGTCAATGCCTGGACTCTTTGCCTTTGTCCACACTGGCACCACAGAGCCTTTGCTCATTTTACAGGTTATTGCACTGCAGGCAACCTGAAGTGTTAGAAAAGGAAAAGAGATGTAAACTTGAGATATGGGGAAGAGACAGATTTTTGCAAAGAACTGTTGCATAGCACCATGGTAGAAACACTAGTTCCATCAAGGCTACATTTATACTACTACATTTTCATGCAAAAATGGCATTTTCAGATAAAAGCATTTTAGCTCCATTTCAGAAGTAACCAGAGTCCACAGCAATATGCCTAAAGCAATGCATATCACATACTATATCCAGATAAACTGGGCATAAACACTTCAACAGGAAATTGAATTTCAGACAGCATTTCTAAAATGAAACAACAATGGCTAAAAGCCAATGACAAGGTGAAACAGACAGTGAAAGTAAGCGTTAGTGTAGCAATTCTTCGCGTTATGGTTGATAAGAAAAATCAGGAAGTGAATGTGAGTAACAGCGTAACAAGGTTTTCGATTTTGCCTGTCTAGCACAACACACTCAACCCTGAAATTCAAACAAAAACCTTTTGGCAGCATTTTTTTTTTTTCAACTTCACAAATTTTTGAGCTCTGAAATGTTGGGCTTATGTGGACAACAGACACATTCAGAGCAGAATTTATACATTTTTTTTTAAAAAAAAGGATGTAGCCAAAACCTGAATGGAAATTGTGCTGTATTGAAGTCTCTGGTTCTTATTATGTCTCTTCACACCAATGGCTAATTAAAGCCTAGAAAACCTAGTTTGCTGGTCTTAGGACTAAATCCTTGCAAATATCCATTCACGGGCCACACAGACACAAAACAGGTCCTCCTGCCCTTAAGGCAGAAGTGCCAGCTTGTTTTCGGTTGCCACTTTATGTCACACATTGTGGCACTGAATCTTCCAATGTATTTCAGAGGTAGACACATCACTAAACAGCTGACCCTGCTTCATTTTATGTGTTGAACTGGAGTGCTGCCTTCGAATTTGATCAAAATATGACATGCAGTAAATGCTGCAGGTCCTGTATTGACAATCACAATGACACACACATGCTAATTTTGCATTCTTTGTGTGGACACTCATAGACATAATGCATTCTCTTGCCCCTTACCCTTACCTTAACCTATAAATTCTAATCCTTTCTAACCCTAACCCTCAAAAAGCATGTTAAAGTTGTGTGGACCAGCCAAAATGTCCTTACATGGTCAAAATGTCCTCACAAAGATAGGTTTGCTTGACGATTGGTCCACAAAGCCTATTTTAGACACACACACACTACTTGATCGTGCAACAAACTACAGTGACTGAATATTGTTTAAAATATTTCATATTTTGTCAAATGGATGTCATTGATTGTTACATATACAGTACATTTCTAATATATCATTATATAGTGAAGCCTGATAAATTCCCTCAACTGTATTTGTATTGCATGTCAAAAATGTTACATTTTCAGTGTAATTTATAGCAAAAACTACTTAACTGCCTCCAGTCAACTTTTGGGAGAGTGGGGTATGGCCCAAACAACTCATTGACTTTTGGATTGGATCAAATTAAATGAGTTTTAATGAATTTCTAATTTAGAGGTCTGTTATCTATAGACATTTGATATTTATTTCTTTTAAAAGATGGACACATTATCAATAATGTTCAGGATTTAAGTCTAAATATACCTTTGTTCTAATTGGCTGTTTTTATATTTTGCAGATGTTGCTCCAGAGGCTCCGCCCAGCAGAGCACCACAGGTCATCCTCCACCCCGTAGTGTCTGAGCCAGGGTGAGTGATAGTTGAGCGTTTATCAAACAAAACAGCACACAGAATTCTAGTAAATTTTAACAGTCCAGCCAGTCTTCCTCAGATTCATCTCTTCTTTGACTTATCTTTTTTCCTTTGGTCTCTTACTCTTCCGTCTCACGTCGTCTGTGTGGCTTGCTGGTCAGAGGTCAAATCAGAGTTATTGAAGCACAGATATTTGGGGGGACAATTTTAGTGCTGACGTTAGGGCTGACGTGAGGAACATTCACAGACTCATGTGAGCATGGCCTTCAGTTCATGCTACACTAGGGATGCCAACCAGATTTCCACTGACTCTTTGAGGAAGCCAGTGGTCATGATAAAACAACCCAAAGTGGAGGAAGATTGATGAGATGCCTTACGACCCAGATGATAATTAGATCAGAATCTCAATCTTTCACAAGAAGGGAAAGTCACTTTACGCTTGGTCAATTTTGATAAAATATATCCATTGATTGTAAGGAAATGATCAGCAGCAACTAATGACAATGTTTTCATGCCGCATCCCTGTGACATCTGCCAGCTTTGAGATAACTAATGGATAACAAATAATGGTATACATATGACATTGTTTGACTGTTACATTCATTAGCATAATTATTCTGATGACACACAAATGCATGTTAAGTGTCTTTATAAAATCAGTGGAACTGATAGTGACTGTTGTAGCCGTGCAGGCTGTTGATCTCTCCAGGGGGGAAACTCACTGAGGACAAAATTAAAGCTCATGGACATGCTGTATAACAGACCCATGCATAAATACATCAATGCAAATTGGAGCCACTAAAATGGTTGGGGGAAAAAAAAAATCAGCACGACAAAGTGACAGTATTTGTCCACAGCTTGCCCTTTGCCAGCTCCTCTAACTGTGTGTCAAGTATTCAACAATTGCAACTCCCATGTGGCACTGTCAGACCTTGGATATGATTCTGTTGCTTGTTTGCACAAAAGTAATAATATATTATCCTACTGTATAAAATACAAAATGTTCTCAGTAAAGTAGTGGGCAAGATGCTCATTGATACTAATGTTGGGCTCGCACTGTTGCCCTTAATGTTCTCATGACTGTGTGGGTTTTGTCTGAGTACCCCAGCTTCCTCCCGCTGTCCAAAGACTTGAAGTTGAAGCAAAAATATACAGTATAACCTACACCACAGCCAAAAGACATCTAGTAAGTGAAAAACCTCAGAACACTGGAATTACTACACTTACTTAGCTTCATGATCCAGCAACACGTTTGGCTTATGGCTTCTTCACTTTCACTTACTGCAATTGCATTGGAAGAGCCAGCTCTCCTTTGAAAGGATGTTCTGTTATGGTTTTGTCAGAATAAAAAAAAAATAATTAAAACAAACATACACAGACATAATCACAAATGTAAACCTATACACACATATGCAAGCTCAAAATTTTCATCATTAATTTATGAAGACAAAAAAAAAAAAAAACAGTTGTAAAACATTAATAAAGGTTGAAGGCAAGGAAAGAAAAAAAAATACTAAGAGAAACATAAGCAGTCTGTGCAGAGTGTGTCTTCAAGTAGTGTCTGGAATGTATAAATGAGACCAGCCAGTATGGTTTGAGTGCCATCTTCCCTAACTAGTAGGAGAGGAGCAGCCCACTTTTTCACATAGAGTGCAATGATGGGTTAGGTATCAATCAACAATTATAAAAGGTAGAGCTTGTGGATGAAGCATATATAAAGTCACCATAGTCAAAGAGTAGTATAAGGGATAGTACAATGGCCCCTTGTATTTATGAAACAAAGGCAATATCTGTTCATGTCCAATCTTTCATTCATGCTTTGTTAGGTAGTTCACATCTGTCTGGAAGGAGAACCTGGAATCTAACCAAATGCTGAGATATTTTATAGGAGTTGGCCTTTTCGATTTTTACATAATTTTGAGTGTGGATTCTAAGAAAGTTATCGGAGTGAAGGGATCTTGAGAATAGTGCCCATTTGGTCTTGCTGGAATTAAAGAGGAACCCATGACTACTGACAAACCATATTACTGCATAGTAATAGACGTTACAATACAGAGACAGGAATTTGATGATCAACCGTATCAAATGTCTTTTAGAGATCAACAAATAGAGCTGCTCAGTCCTGACGATTGTCTAAACAGTTCAGTATGTCATTTTTAACTAGAGGTGTGGCCGTGAATGTGCTGTGTCTAAGCCTGAACCCTGATTGCTGCAGTTGAAGAATATTAAATGTATCCAAGGAGATCCATAATTGGTTATTAACTAACGCCTCAGGAACCTAAGCCAAGCAACACAATTAAGAGATTGGGTGGTGATTATTTAAGTCACTTGGCTCACAGCCTTTTAGCAATGGGACAACTTGTGCTGTTTTCCCTCACAGTAGGATTTCACCAGAAGCAAGTGTTAAGTTGAAGATGTGGGTAAGGAGGAGAAGCAATTAGGTAAACACGATGTGCAACAAAAATGGATCAAAGTCATCATCACCGTTTGATTTATTTATGTTTAAGTGTGATAGTTGTTAAATACTTCAGTGGTGCTCACTGATCAGAATGAGCTTGAGTATTTGAACGAGTGAACTTGAGGAAGCCACAAGAAAAATGTGTTTCCCACTCAAGAATTAAACTTAGTTAAATAACATTAGTGTGAGGTGATTTTCCACTGTTTTTTCACACTCATTTGGAGGTTAGACTATTTGCCTACAGTATATTGCTCATTGGTGTGAATGTTCGAGAATGGCTGTTTGTCCCTGCATGTTGGCCCTGTAATAGGCTGGTGAAATACTGACCTTTCACCCACTCCCATCTCAGTTGCAGCCCTCAAAAGGATAAGCCAAGAATGAATAATTGAATGACATGAATATCCTAGTAAGGTCATGCTTTATAAAGAAAGTACAGAAACTAGTTAAGATAGATATTTTAAATACATTATTGAAGCTGTAATGATAGATGACATCTTCATTAAAAACACCACAAAAACATCTTGCTCATGTTGCTCTTCAAAGATAAACATGATTGATGAGGAGTCATGAAACTGTTAGAAATGTTCTTAAGACTCATATTTAATGTGACCGTCAAGGTGGCACAATTTACATTGGCTTCCCAAGTGCTGAGAAGATATAACCTTTACCTTAGTTCATTCTTGATTGAGGTAGTCACATCAATGCTAGTTAATAATCAAAAAAAAAAAAAAAAAAATCACGAATGAAGAAAGGTATGTTCATATACCTTTGGAAAAGGTTTGTGAACATGAAAACATCTAAACATATTATACATTTATGTCTTAATCTATTGATTCAGTACTTTTCTTTAAAATAAATCCTCAGTTTCATAAATGAAAATAGCAAATATATTACAGCAATAATGCATTACAACATTAGTCAGTAGCAGAATTATGATATCTATAGTGCATCTATCTGTACAGCTTCCTTTGAGGGTGGCAGTGAGGCCTGGAGCCAATGTTTGCAGTCTTCTGATTTAATCACTGCTATTGTACCTCTTCTCCTACATCTTCTTGTATGCTCTTACAATGGCAGCTGTTAGATTTCTGTGGTCTTAATGGCCTCATCCCAGGGTTAATGAGGGCCTGTCTTAGACCTCTACACCCAGCAGGATCGCCTCATTAGAGCCACAATCGAAGTAGTGGTAGAGACTCTTGGCGCCACAGGAATCACATATTATTTTAATGCTCCTTCACCTGTGGTCTTTTCCCAGAGTCTAGGATTGCTTTGTGAGGCGTTGTTAATATACCACTGAGAGGCTGAGAGATGTTACATGCTGATGTTACACAGCCACTTATGGAGACATGGGGAGGCTGGGCTGAAGAGGGAAAGCAGGTTCCTTTGTGTCATGTCATTGGCACCCATGGAGTATGTGACCATGTACATACCGGGGTCAGAAATTAATAGGGACTCGGGGCACAAATCCACTTGAAACGTCATAAAGTGACTGTGAAATTAGAAATTAGGATCAGAATATGCCACCACTAATTGGGAGTGGCTGTTCTTAAATTGCATTCAGTTCACACTTTCATTTATCTGCAAGTCTTTATAATATAATATGCCTTTTTCAAATGCAGGTGATCTACAAAATAAAAGTGTGCAGTGAATAAAAGTGAAGTATTTTCAGTGTATTTTAAACTAAAAGCAATAGAAATTTAAAACAGTGTGCAACCAACGCCAATTTGAGCATAATATTCCCAAATAAAATTCCAAGAAAAATGAGCACTAGAATATCAGTTAATTTCATTGTATGCAAGTATAAACAAATACAGTATGTGTTGGTAATTTTTTTGTTATTGAAATTGCCCCATTTCATCATAACAAATATGTTCTGCATGAACTGAACTCCTCCTATCAACAAATCTAATGGTGGCCTAAGACTTATGCACAGTATTGTGAAAGTTTCCTTTCACGATCTTAAAGATTCAACAATTTTGTAGTCACCGTGCAAACACTACAAAATTCCAAAAAGTGTCATCCTCAAATCAAATTATGCCCATCTCCAAACTCCCCACACAGCATTTAAAATAAATGTGGAATAATAATGATACTATCAACATACGGACTGTATAAATCAGATTTTATCAAAGTAATAAAAACATACAAACACTAATTGAAACCACATCAAGCCTATCAATTTGTTTGGGGATTTACATTTATTTTTCTTGCTTTCAGGAATGAGGGCAACCCTTTACTTCAAATCGAAGTCGAACCTACATCAGATGTAAGTCTTTATTTTGACCTTTGTGTTGTATTTACATGTTCCCGAGTTTTTCATTGACTACATCTTTAGTTTTTTTTTGTCAGTTACCTCAGTGTGAAATTACTGAATCTGAATGGAGACAAAATACCACTTTACATCACCATGTGTCCCAGTCATTTGCATTATCTCATTTAACACAATTTGTCTGATCTCTTTGAGATGCCTCAAGGTAAGTTATGCATCAAAAGCAGGAAAAGGGAAAATAATGTAGCAATGATATATCTGAGAAAATGTGATGCATATTGCCTTGAAAAATGATCCTGCGGGCATTTTTGAATAGGTCATTTTCAATTCAATTCATATTTAAAATCAAATCAGAATAAATCTGCCAGTTTTTCCTTCTGGCTTCTTTCCCTTTTGGAACTCTCTTTATGTTCATAGTTACCTAAATAGCAGTCAGTATTTCTAATGCACACATCTTGACAAAACTGTATGTGAGGCAACACATATGTATGTTTTTCTCCTCCATATTTACAATATCAAATACTCTTTTTAATTATATGTTAAGGTATTGAGTATATATATTCATATCTTAAGTAAGACCTTTTCTTGCAGTTTTGGAGATCAAGTAAATTTCATTCAGATATTTCTTTTAGTGTAGAGAGTACATGTATAAATAAAAATCATATGACAACACAATGCACTACAGTTTTCAGCTCTCAGGGAGTTTTCCTTTTCTCTTAAACCCCCAATAGACGCTGCAGTTTGGAGGAGGATTTAGCACATTCTAATCTTCAAGCTGTTCAGTGGCATTTGTCAGAATATACTGTATATTTCACATCTCAGTTCAATATTTTACACTACTTCTTGTGTTTTAAGGGGATTTCTAGTCAGAACAAATTTTAAAACACTTGTAATGTGAAAATGTAGCAGCTACAGTGGAATAGAAACATTTTTCTTAACGCAGAATGAGGAAGGCAACGATGAGGACTCCGGTGACGAGTTTGAGGAGATGAACCTTTCGCTTCTGTCGGCTCGCAATTTCCCACGCAAAGCCAGCCAGACAAGCATCTTTCTTCAGGAGTGGGACATCCCGTTCGAGCAGCTGGAGATTGGGGAGATGATTGGCAAGGGACGCTTTGGCAAGGTTTTCCATGGACGCTGGCATGGCGAGGTGGCAATTCGCTTGATTGACATTGAGCGTGACAATGAGGACCAGCTGAAGGCGTTCAAGCGGGAGGTGATGGCCTACCGCAACACTCGCCATGAGAATGTGGTTCTGTTTATGGGAGCCTGCATGAGTCCACCACATCTGGCCATCATCACTAGGTAAGAATAAAGATGTAATAATCAACTCAACTGGTGCTGTAGACAGAAATTGCTGAGATGTCATAGTTCATCCAGTGACAAGTTTAAAATCCACAAAATTGTATCAAAAAGAAATTTGTTGCCGGAGTTTACTAAAACTTATTTGAACATGTTTAGAAAGCATGCAAAACAAGTTTTCTGCATCTTGAAAGATATCATGCCAAAAGTATAAAAGATGGCAATTTATAGCTCTATAATATGTGAAATTGCAAATTTGTTCTAATTGTGAGAAACCTTTTTTTTTCTTTGGAGGACGAAAATAACCTCCAACTGCATTTGGTGTGTTCAGGCTCACCACAAAGAAGATTGTTGATTTACGCCATTTACGCAAAATTGGCTGCAAGATCTTTCAGCATATAAATATACTTTGGAAATCTGGAAATACTTACATTGCCTTTAGGAAATCCATTACAGATTGTTGGAGCTGCTTCCTACTGATGAAGTAGAGTCTCGCATTGTATTGCCCAAAGTTTGTATAACTATTCACTTCAAAGTGACTGCTACAAACAGACAGCATTTCAGGAAGCTTAGCAGGGATATTACTATCAAAAATGAAAGATATCCACTCTGCTCTTTGTTCCTCATTAGAAGGGAGTCTATGAAGCATCTGGTGTTGTTTTTGACAACCAGCAACAGAGCAACAATGAACTGGACCTTTCTTCTGAGACATGTTGTTCTCAACAGATACAACAGTTGTAATGGCGGAAGAGATTCAGCTTCTTCTTCTTCAGGTTGAATGTTTGGAAGTAGCTGTTGGGGGAGGGGGGTGTTCAATATGTGGCAAATGTGCTATTTCTGTAACTAAACTCGACTTTTAAAAACAACTTGCTTGAGCTCAGGAAAACAGAAAAGCCCTTTTTTTCCTCAGAAGTGGCTGAAGTGTTTATTGTGACACTTTAGTGATGTTTAGATAAGGGAGGGACACGGGTACACACCAAAAAACATCAAAAATTAGATTTTCCAGTGAATGTCCCCTTTAAAATACTCATGTTTTGATAAATGATACTTAAAGCCATTGCAGGCCTGGTGGATGAAGCTTGTGTGTGGTGGGGACTAAAAACCACTTCACTCAACTGCACAATGGTTTTTGGTAAGTACTCACGAATCCAATGTTTGTTAGTAGGGATAGAAGATGACAAGCGATGGCCGTCTCATGACAGTGGCCGTCTCATGGCAATGACAGTCACAGTTCAAGTACACACACGGCAAGGGTGCACAGCAGCAAAGTCACAAGGAAGAAAAGCAGCAGGGCCATCTGTTGGAAACCCGTCTCGACCTCCCTTCTTCTCCATCAGCCGCCTCCTTTAAGCATATCATCATAGGTTGAACTACAATATCAAACACTCACTACATACCAAACTAACCTGTGCCACTAGTCCCGCCGTGATTGGTGATGATTAAATATTTATTATATATAATTATTTATTTATTCATTTTGATTTTCAAATTCATAGTAATGAACCAGCCAAATTGCAGGGAAACTGGGGAAAATTTATAAAATGCCTTTAAAATCAGTAAAGAAAATTAGTTTGATTGTGTAAAATATCCTTGCACTGGCTTTCTCAACCAGTGCTTGTCACTATGTACATGCACAAAAGACACAGCGAGCTCCTCTTTATCAAGTTAAAATTTTTCTTCAATAAATGTCATCAACTATAGCTACTGGCACACAACAAATTATCTACAACAAAGACACGTCTGTAATGGAAAACTGAATGATAGGGTGTAAACAAAGGGGAGGAGGAAGAATTTCTTCCGGCAACAAAATGGCTACAAATCTTGAGTAGAAGCATGTGTAATGGCATCGACCGCTATACATTTTTCCACAGGATGGCCTTCTAATGCAAGCTTAAAAAATGGCTGTGCATTTTGAGTGTGTAATGGCGGCACCCGGACTACCATGTGCCTACACAAAATGGATGACCCCCTCACAACAATTGCAGGGCAGTTGAAAGAGAAAAAAAGAAAGTGGAAGAGAGTTTGTCAATCGAGAGAGAGAGAGCAAAAGATGGAACGTCTACAAGGAACAGGGAGAAAGAATGTGAGTGCGAATGGAGCACACGTGCAGTACGAATCAATGATTGTCTCAAATCACAGTGGCAGGGGCAGGCAAGAGCCTGGTCAGTCTGTGGCTTTACAGATTTACAACACAGATCGTTGGCTCACAGTGGAGCACATGTACACAGAAAATTTGGGTGGCACCGCTAACAAACAAACGTGCAATAACAGACCGAGCAACGTTTGTGGAGTTTTGATGGGCTGTTATCCACTTGGTGGGATAAAAGCAGCTGATCCTCAGTGTCGCAGCAGGGGAAGCAGCTCAGAAGTTGACTTGAGCGTAGAAGAAGGTCTCTGCCTGTTCTTCTCCTCTGCAGAAAAGGTGAGGAAAACTCTGGCAGTGCAGCAGCTTTCAGACATTTATCCAAAAGCTGTGTATAGCTGAACACAGAAAAACAAGTCTCTAACTCTACCAGCAAGGGTGAGGCAGGCAGGCCCAGCATAAATTACAGCACTTCCAATACCAACACCCATGGGAGTAACTGTATGTTAGAAGGCAAGGTTCTGATGTGTGGAACCTGGCCTTGTGTGAGGCAAGACGTCCAGTGGTGCTGACCAATGAGAGCTGAGGATCCTGCTCTCCCGGACTTCACAAAAAGGTTTGAACTAAAGTGGATGCTGTGAGTTGAAATCCCTAAAAGGATTCCTTTTTTGAGTTTGCACCTGTTCCATGTGGCTTGGGGCTTTACATACAGGCTGCAATAGGCCTTAAACCTCCAATACACACTGTATGGACAAAAAGTATTCGGGTGCCCAACCACTACACCAATAGGGACTGTAATGATACAGTACTTTAATATGGAGCTGGTCCCCCTTTCTCCAGCTATAACAGCTTCGACAGTTCTTGGGAGACTCCCCTCTAGAAGTGTTTTTATGTGAATTTGTGTCTATTCATTCTGTAGAGCATTCATGAGGTCAGGCACTGATGTAGGAAGAGAAGGTCTGGTGCTCTTTGGGGTTGAGGTCAGGGCTCTGTGTGGATCAGTCAAGTTCTTCCACACCAAACTCGGGGCACAGTCATATTGGAATAGATAGAAAAGGGCCTTCCTTAAACTGTTGACACAATGTTGGGATCATAGTGTTGTCCAAAATGATTTGTTATGCTGAAGATAAGGGGCCTAGCCCAAAGCCTGATTGAAACACCTGAATTCAATACCTAACAGGTGTGATCAAATATAGTGCATTTGTCCATATAGTGCATTTCAGGAGATTATAGTTAGTTAATAATATCATAATACAAAATCTAATAGTGAGCCAGTGCAGTTGTTGAAGGACAAGGATTTCATCTATTCAAGGGATTTTGGTGATCATTCTGGACTTCTCTGAGTTTATGGGGGTGAGTAAGAGCAGAACCAATGAGGAGACAATTACAGTAATCAGTGCAGGAGGTGACGAGGGCAAAGACTTAATTTGAATAGCTCATAAATAACTGTATGTGCTGTCCCTTCACCACCATTTTTTGTCTCCCTCTGTATTTTTGTTTGTTTTTACATAGTCTGAGTGTGCTCGTCTTTGTGTATATGTTTTTATGTGCTACACCAAGGACCATGCTGTAAATAAGTATGTTACTTTTGCATGTTATCCTTTGGATTCTGTATTTTATATGTTTATCCAGAAATAAATCAAATCAAATCAAATCAAAGATGGCAGAGCTATGGACTGTGTGAGAGTTTGAAGTGGAATTATGCGGGGCAAGTGATTAAGTCATTAATTCATTAACAAACACAGCGTTTGTATTGCTTGCCATTTTATTTCTCTTATGCTGGTTAATGGAGAAATGATTGTATGATTGTTTTGGCTTTGTATGTAAATTATTTGTGCAATACATTTCCTCTGAAAGCACCACAAGGCTTTAGTTGGTAATAAAGATGTTTTGTCAACAACATGTAACATAAAGAAATAATATGGATTTATCTTTAGCTTTAAACCATTCCATGAAATGTAATTTTATTATTGTAACAGCCTTTTATCAATGTCAAAATATGCCTTTTGTTATCATAATTGTTTCATGCATGAACACATGCCTCTCACATCAGATATCAAAATTGTGGAATCTGTATTCTTCTTCTAAAATCTCGAGAGGTCACTTTGTTGTTAGACAGCTGCACAGCCACCACAGCCAGCCCTTGTCCTAAGGGGGTCGTGGTAATCAGCTGCAGATATGCCCAGTGGGTTTAGAGTGGCTGACAATGAAGCATGCAGAGGTTATCATTAGAAACGTCTGCTTCTGTGGCTGAATGCAGGATCCATGCACACCACACAGTCAGTGGCATATCTACCCTGACTGTAGTCTGCAGCAGCAAATACTCTTACTTAAATATTTAAGTACACGTAAACAATTCTCCTTTGTTGAATTAATTAGAGGAGCAAATCGTGTTCAAAAGAAAATAGTTCTGATATTTTCCTACTCATGCACTGTCAACTCCACAGGCTGCAGACAAAGCTGGAAGTAAAATAATAATTGAATGAAACCCTTTTGTTTTGAGACATTCATTTTCATTCTCTGTCAAGAAACAACTGAAGAATGAAAGAACAGTATTTCATGCTGATTTCATGGCTTGAAAAAAAAAATGCTTCAGGAAACATAGCTAAATGGTAAATGTGTTCTTTCCCCATCGCATTCACAGTGGTGGCAGTAATTTTTTTGGGCTGGTTGATTGCAGTGCGGGGGAGCTTGTTTTCTCTCGGAAAATCCTCACTGATGATTGTTGCAAATAATGCAAATGTCGGTGCAACAGATGCCTTCGTTATTCGTCAGAATTCTGCATCTTGCTTTACACAGAACAGAAGGGGAGGCATAAAAAACATGTATGTTAAACATGCCGTCATTATCATTGTCATACAACCCAAAGTGCCAGATGACAAAACTTTATAATTCAACTTACCAGATGTGAACTGAATTATTAAAGCTGAAAGAGACAACATTTGGATGAAACTTGCCACTTTGATGTCAAAAACAGATTGCAGAGTTTAATGGTGATAAAAAAATAACATCATCCGTAAAGACTACGTTATAAAACAACCTCAAAATAGGATTGTGATAAAACTTAGGCCAGTGATGATGATAAGCTTTGCACCTATTTACTGGATAACTTTTGGAAGAAATACAATTGCCAATGACTGCCTGCTGTTTCAGCTTGTCAGCAAAATACTCCCACTTCCTATTGTTTCTCTGAAGTTACATGACATCAGTTGAAATAGTTCGTATTTTGCAAAAGTAATGAGGAGCAGATTAAGCTAGTTTTCTTCTCCATCACCAGAAAGTAGATCCCAGTGACCAAACCAACAGCATGAAAATGTGGACTCATTCTGCCATAAATTCTATATACGGTTTCATCCAAAGTAGTTGTTTGTCTTTTAATTCTCTGAGCTACAGGGTAATTGTTGTCACGAGTTTTTTAAATGACTCAAATGTTTCATGCAAAGTGACACTAGTTGCTGTGGTTGAAAGGCCTAGAGGACAGAGTGCACCTGAAAATGCGGGCACTGTCAGGCAGTGGTTAATTAATGAATATACATGAATTGTGTGCTTCAGGACCTTTGTTGGTCACCTGCATGGCAGAGGCAGGCATGAGGGCTTCAGGTGAGAGTCAGTGGGAGTCTATTAATACAACCTCTATGATGACACCCCTCCAGAAATATGATACCACCTCCACAGACATTTCAATAATATTTGAATACTTCAATAATATTTGACAGAGAGTGGGAGAGTGGGTCCATGTCTCAGTCTAGACTCTTGACACTTTATCCTTAAACAAGATCTTAAGAAGACAATAAAAAAAGTCTCACACATGGAAACTCAAGTTTTAAGTTTGAGGTCTTTCACTTCAATGCCAAAAGACAAAAATACATTGAACATTTAAAAGACAAGAGCAGAGCTGGTCTGAGAAGAATGTATGTTGTGTTTTTTTTCTTTCAAGAGTTTTTGAAAACAAAACGCTGCATTCCAGCGTTATTACAGTGCAGTGTATCATTTTTGAAATGTTCTGCTGCTCAGCCTGCCGTGACACGACCTGTCACAGTTGCCTAACCTGCACCTGGTAACTGATGTCCGCTGAGGGGAGAGGAGGTAGCAATTTCTCGAGCGAGGAGCACGGGGAACTTCACATTCAAGTTCGATGTTTTATTTTCTAGGACCTGCATTCGTGTGGCTTTGCTAATCACATCACCACCTGATGCTTTGACACCAGCTATATCATTACACTATTGTGCAAAACCAGTAAATAAAGATCAACAAAACACCATGTTCTAATCAGATGGCTTTTGTCATTAAAAGGGCAAAAAAAAACAAGGTTGAAATCTGAGTTTTATCTTTTTTCTCCCCCTCTCATTTCATAGCTTGTGTAAAGGCAGGACACTTTATTCTGTGGTGCGGGATGCCAAGGTAGTGCTGGACGTTAACAAGACCCGGCAGATTGCACAAGAGATGGTCAAGGTAAGAACAACTCAGCACTGATTTCTTAGAGGACTGTGGCAATGGCCGTCGTATTGCAAACCAGTCAAATGTCATTCTGCCCACAGGGGATGGGCTACCTCCACGCTAAAGGGATCTTACACAAAGACATGAAGTCGAAGAATGTGTTTTATGACAACGGCAAAGTCGTCATCACTGACTTTGGACTCTTTACCATATCTGGGGTTCTGCAGGCTGGAAGGTAATTACTGTATGTTTCACCAGAGGCAGGAGCACTTTGTCCTGCAACGCAGGGTTTTGCCTTGAAGCCAGACGAACAGTATTAAACAATAATAATAATGGAACTAATAGTTGGCGTGCAATTTTCCCTTCACTGTCAAAACCACACACATTACCAGGTCGACTTTTATAGCCCTTCTGCAGCTGTAATTTCATAGTTGTCTGTCAAATTGTAGGAGGTTTGTACTGTATATTAGACCACCAAAAAGACCATTGTCTATTTTGGAGTGGAAAAAACAAATATCTAGCTTTTGATTTCAATGAAAAATGGTATCACTGACATTAAATCCCTGGTCAAATGTGCAAGATTGTATGGATTAGCAGTGAAAACTTCCCCCATGTCCTGTAAACTGTTTAAATTAATTTGAAATATTGCACTAATTTATAGATCGGAGAAAATTTGAGATATTTGAATATTGTTTTAAAACTCTTCCTTCAAATCTTTGTGTTTGTTGTTGCTTGTTTGTTTGTTCAGTATATGAAAACGTCTCATTTACTTACTGGTCTTACTGGTGACACCTTCTTTTTGTGCCATAGACCCAAAAGTTACATAGTGCTAATGCAGATGACCTTGATAGGTACCATTCACTCTGTACTGTAAAAATTAACTCAAAATCCTACATTACTGTATGTCGCTTCAGAAATTCAAACATCTGCTTAATAGCATCACTGAAGCCCAGTAATTAGCACAGTTTCTTTTTTTTCTTTTGCTTTTCTATTTTTTTTGTCTTGCTGGTTGCTTGGCAACATCACTATGACACAGGACCCCACTGTTTACCACTGCTGTTTACCACATAAGTACCATCCTGTAATTCCCAGAAAAACCAACTAGTCATGTTTACATTTCTGTATTTATTAATGAAATGTGTTGTTGTTTGTGTTTTAGAGTGGACAGAGGCAGCTTAGCTGGATCCTCTCCATATATTCAAAGCTGGTGGGGGCTTCTTATTTCTGAATAGACTTCAGAGTATTTTTGATGTCATAGCTTTCATATGCTTGTTCACACTTTTTCGTTAAAGCTGGTGGATGATTTAGGGCATTGTTTTGCTAAACTTTTAATATAGGGACCCACGTTATTTTGATGACAAAGTATTCATATAAATCATGAGAAGAAATTTGCAGGCAATAAAACATTTCAGATTTATATTCTGCTATTTGTTTAGCACCTGATATTATTTTGAACAGGTAAACCAGACCTTTTAAGAAATCTTCAAGCATCTTAGAAGTAAAATAGTGGAAAAGAATATGTAACTTACTTAGCCCACCCACCCCATTATGACTGAGCAGCATAACTCAGAATTTTTTTAGATTTTAATTACATTTTTTGTGCATTCACATTAGGTTTTTATCAAAAAGAGATTTTGGTGATTATCCTAATCCAGACTCGACTAAAACGAATTTTAACCTTGCAAGATAGGGGAGTATATTTACACTATGGGGAAATAAGTATTTTATTTATTTTATTTTCCCTCGTTTTCACAATGATCTCTGCAGTTATCAGAATTAGAATCAGAATCAGAATGCTCTTTTAATCTCCCAGGGGAAATCAAGTGCAAGATTAACATGAAATATTTCCCAATCATCAAGAAAGAGTTTAAAATTAAATGTTATGTCCACCACCTTATATCTACTCCAAAATAAATAGGTGTTCTGTGTTCCACACTGCAACCTCCCAAAAAAAAATCAGTTCAGTTGTTTTTGTGGAATCCTGCTCATAGAAAAACAGCCTAAACTATTTCATTGGCAGTTGACCTGTGTCAAAACTCATCATGTAAACGTCACTTTAGGCACAGCAAATGGTTCAAACATTTATGCAGTTGTTGTGAAAGAAATTTGCTGAGATATTGCAGCACCACACCGGTGCTCACAATTCTTTACAGGTTGTCTTCCTTGAACTTTTCCTTTTGTAGTCGGAGAGAGGATAAACTGAGGATCCCCAATGGCTGGCTTTGTCACTTGGCCCCAGAAATCATCCAACATCTCTCTCCAGACACGGAGGAGGACAAGCTTCCCTTCTCCAAACAGTCAGATGTTTTTGCTTTTGGGTGAGTCTTTGACAAAACAAATAATGTGTGTATGGGGAGTAATTAAACTCTCACTCAGAGATGTATCCTGTAACACCACAGCATGACAATAATGGACTTTTCATTAACTGGCTGTCAGATCTCATTATTGATGCAGATTTTTAGTGCCTACACTATTTAGACAGCAAGAAAGGATTTTGCTTCTTTACATTTGAAACCATAATGTAGAGCAGGATCAACAGTGTTAAATGTCAGTTACTTCAAAACTATCAGATATTAGCATGTACTCTTCTTGGTCCCATGTAACTGATTGGTGGGGATATTCCATATTCTTGAGCCTCCAATTTACACATATCCTTTATGAATCAGGTCTTGGTTATAATGTCCCTGACAGGAGAAAATGGTGAGCAAATATAAGCATCGACAACTGGAGGATCCATCAGAGATAAGCACAGGAGTAAACACACTGATAAATGACTGGTTCATCCATGTGGGCGCAAGTAATGATGTGGAAGCTCAGTTAAACGAATAACAGAAAACTAAAGGGGAGTTACCCTCCTAAATTTTAATCTGATTAGAAAATTGCAGGAAGGGGGAACGTGTGAACAGCGAGAGAGCTCTAACAAACTGATTAAGTCAGAGAAGTGAATCAAAAAGTAGAGGAGAAAGAAAATAAATGAAGTGATTTTCTGATTACACTTGTGAGATTAATCATATGGATGGTTTTTAAATTTGGGCTCCCAAGCACCTGGCGTCTGATGTGTGTGTGTGTGTGTGTCAAGTTAAGTCTCAGCTCCTCAAGAGATGCTGTTGGCTTATAATTATGGAAGTAAAAACAGATATCTGTAACCTTGGGCCAAAATGTAGACACAGTGTACAAAGGTTGTGGAATGTTCAATTTTCAGGTTTAATTTAGGCAATGTCCACACTAGTATGTTCAAACTAACGAAAATGATTTTCAAACCTCAAGAACTTTTCGAAACACTTCTGGTCCAATTTTCGTTCAGGGAAACGCTGGGGTTGTCTGCTAGTCCAAATAGGAAAAAAGAGACTTTTTACCGGCCATGTGGTTCAAATTTGATTCAAATCTGATTAGAGGGTTTACATTCATAACTAAAAGTGTCATGCATCTGATTATGACTGACCTCTCAAATGGCACGCATGTGCACAAATACACGTTTGCATTTGCTACAGAAAATGTCTTCTTTTCGAGACCACTCAGTATTGACGTTGAAGACATGAGATTATGAGCAAATTTGTGACTGAGATTTAACTCATTAAAGGACAACACTCTGCATTCAGAAAAAAAGCTGTCACGAAAAATGTTGTTGTTCTTTTTGTGACATGAACCCAAAACCACAACATTCTTAGACCTGCTCAGGCTTTGACAGGGACGTGTCACTGCAACACTTCTTGTGAAGCTTACTTCATACAAACGTTTTACATTTTCAGTTTAACTGAGCTTTCTTACAACACAAACATCCAAATATGATTTATTCACATGATATCTCAGATGTTCAGAGCAGTAACACTCAAACTCTGAGTGCACTTTTCTAACTATTTGTAAGAAAACAAAATGCCCCCCCAACATAAAAATGTAACAAGCTCCGATGCCCTCAATTTATTTTCTGTCTTCTACTATGAAGCCCATTTTTATATTTGCCTCCAAGGTTATTAAAAAAAAAAACAAAAAAACAAAAAAAAAACCTGTACTTCCACTAGTGTTTTTTTTTCCTTTGTGGGCGTGGACCCTGCTCTGTAAAATCCTAACATAATTGCATTTTCAGATGGTCCCCCCATATGGAGGTTTTGTCACTTTATTATTTTTAAGGGACTTGGTGCAGTGCTGGTGCACTATGCCCAGCTGCTCTGTTAGCCTCTACTTTACCTAGAGGTGACTCCCATGGCTGTTTTACATATTCATCAACAATCAGCCATCATTTTTTTTCTCCCCTGTACAACTGGCAAGGAGCTATTTTTATGTGTTAGTCCAAGTTGACATGCAGAAGGAGAATGAAAACACCCTCTTGTTTGCACAGGGAGTGTGGTGTGTGGTTACTTTGTGTTAGTGGTAATTAAGAATTTTTAAACTTCTGGGTGAAGTTTCTTTAAAACTTGACGAACAATGTAACATTTATTTATTTATTTTAAACCGATTCAAGATCATCTTTTTGTCACAAAAAATTTAGCACTGTCCGGAAAGTGAATATTTCATTGGTGTGTTTTGAAGACAGAGGTATTGTTTTCTTGATTAAACGATCCAAACTAATGACTTTATCCTTTCTTCTGTCCTCCCAGCACCATCTGGTATGAGTTGCATGCACGGGAATGGCCTTACAAGAGTCAACCAGCAGAGGTGATCATATGGCAGATTGGCAGCGGGGTGAAGCCCAACCTTGCTCAAACTGGCATGGGAAAGGAAATATCAGTAAGAGTCTTTTCTCACAATCAATGAGTCATTGTTTTCCTTCCCACTCATTTTGCTCCAACACTTTCTCTCTCTTAAAAACATGATCTGCATAAAGAAAGCACTAATTTATCTGGAGCTGGATTCATGAAGTCCTCTTTAAGTGGGTCTTTATACAATAGGCTGTTACACTGAAGAATAAATAAAACATTTTAAATAAAAAAAAACATATTAAAAGAACACAATTACCCTTTTATACATCATTATTAATAAATTCATGTCACTTACCCTGTTGGTTGTAATAATTAGCTTGCCAGCATTATAATTAAGTCATTAAAATATATTATTAGTTATAAAAACATTGGCTTTATATTCTGTGCTTATGTTTAGGAAGAGTGTCAGCTCTGAGCTAGTCTAATTAATGGGGTTTTTCAGATTCTGACAAGTCCTCTCCCCTGCAGCTTCTGGCCTTTCCTGTCTTTGAAGTGCACTATTTAACATGGCACCCTAAGTCACCCCTCTCTCCTTTGTCCTTGAAACACCTCTTGTCTCCACTGAAGATGAGGTAGAGTGAGGTTCAGTGTCCCGAGTCCCTTCATGGCTGCAGGTCACATACCACTATGTCCAAGCATTTAACAATCAAACCATGATTTCATGATACACTAATTTTCTACAACTTACTGGTTCCACCTATTTCAATGCAAAAACTTCATTCAAACTTCAAAATGTTCACAAAAAGTGGAACTTTTATCACTCAGCTCTTTCATGACCTTCACTTGATTTTTTTGCAGTTACAGTTAAAAATTCATTTTCAAGAATTTTCAGCCTATTCCAGAAATTTACATTATGGAAGGTTCACAGCTACAGTGGATGACATCACACCCTAGAGTGAGCTCAATTATTTAAAAAATTCTCTTTAACTAGCATTCCAGTTCACCAATTTTACTTTTCATACATGAAAAAAATGTGTCTGCTTTCATACAATGGGACAACCAATGCAGAATTTGAACTGTGTCTGTCTGAATGAAAGGAGTACCACCAGCTTCTCCATAGCGCGTAAATGTCCATAAGTCTCCAATTTTAAAACTGCAACTGGGTTACAAGATGGCACCGCTGTGTACGGCCAGCCATCTGCTAGGATTGTTTGGATTTGTGTTTGCTGTTCTACAGTTTAGTAACTACTTCCAAGATGTCTCCGTGCTAGTGCGATTGCCAAGTATCTCACTTCTTGAGCGATCAGAGTCACTTAAGAAGTGAGTTTTAAACTAGATTCAGGAGATGAAAACACAAGTCTACCTCCAATCTTTGCATCCATACCGGCCCACCTGTGAGACCCCCCCACCCCTCCACCTTTCAGAAGCAGCGCTCCAGAAGACGAGGGAAGAAGGAAAGCTTTTGTTGAAAATGAAGACATAAGGGAACTCAGCCTGCTCAATTGGGCCTCGCCTCCCTCCAGGTGATTTTTCTATGTCTTGGCGACCACTGAACCCTCGATGGATCCCATTCACATGGACATGGACCTGTGAAACCTGCCTATGGAGACTACTTTTCCTGGGCGCAGCCAGCCCACACAGTCCGGTGTGGATTTTGGGAATCTTCATTCCCTGAGCCATGATTTTCAGCGAACAGAGAGATGACTGCTCTTTGTTCAGCTCTCATTAATGCTAGATCGCTGGCAACAGGACCTTTTTCTTAAATGATTTCTTTTGCTTTGTGAGACTGGATTTTATGTTTCTGACAGAAAGCTGGCTTCAAACTTGTGAGTTCACCACTTTCTCCAAACTCCTTCCTCCCTGCTGTTCATTCTTTAACTCTCGTAGCATTTAGTGAATTTTTGTCTAGATTAACAGTCAATTATGATCAGAAACAGCCCTTGTTGAGTGAAGGAAGTCATCTACATATGTTAACATGGAGAAACCATCACTCAACAGATGAGGTGGACTGAGACACCAACTATCACTGCTGTCCTGAGCTCCCTTCCTAAAAGGATCAACAAGCACACACAGAACAACAGTGATGTCCAACACCCATACAAGAGAAGAATCTGTCTCTCGGGTGATCTTAACGACCCTCTTTCACACTTTGTCTCAGGTGAAACCAACCTGAAACTGGGAGGGGGTTAATGATCTGCTTTATTCAACTTAACGACTCTCTAGACAGGTATCAGCTTCAGAGGTTCAATACCTGGTTTTCTCCCACCGGTTAGTCAGAACTGACGAAGCTTCTTGGATGAGAAGTGAAATGTCTTGAGCTAACTCAAACAAGTCCAGTCGCCTACAGCTACTACAGAAGAAGTTCTATTTATCAAACAGAAGGTTCTCTAATCTAGGTCAGTATTCATCAGCTGTTCCCCCTCTTATCTGTGGATGGCCCCAGGTCTCTATCCCACTGTACCTGCTCCCCTTTGGGTCCACCTTTCTGCATTTACAGATATATCTTTCCTTACTGCCGAACAGCTTGGCTGCCATTCAGTCTCTACTGGACTTCGTTACTTAGTTACTTACTTAGAGACTTTCACACACGGATGAAGTTAAACTTCTTAACTCCCAACAAAAAGAAAAGAAAACGTAAATTATTTTATTTACACGACTTGACTTCTGAGATGATTATGACAGTGCCATCAGCCCATTGATGTACATTCTGTCATGCATCTGTAAGGAATCGTGGTGTGATTATGTACTGCACCTGTGAGCTTGACAAACAGATAAGCACAGTTGTGAAAACAAGCAGCTCCAATGAAGGCTTCTTGCCAAGACGAAGGCTTACCTTCCCTTGAAAGACTTTGAGAGGGAAATTCTTGCCTTTATTACATCTCGACTGGACCACTGCAATGCCCTCTGTGTTGGTCTCAATCGGTCAACTCTCTGACACAAATAATAAGAGATTATTTTAATATCTTATTACTTGCTTTTAAATTTCTCAATGGCCTGGCACCTGTGTACCTGACAGAGCTCTTGAAGCTGCACACTATAGACAGAGCTCTGAGGTCAGCTGACCAGCTGTTCTTGCACGTGTTTGATTAAGAACGGGAGATCGAAACTTTTCTGTGGCAACTCCTAAGCTGTGGAGCAGCCTTCTTTTACATGCGAGAGCTGCCCAGATCCTTGAACAATTCAGAAAACCTCTGAAGCTGTATCTCTTCTCATTGCCTTTTAACTCTGGTTAGACAACTTGTCCTCACTGTACAGTCACGCACTGTTGTAATTTACTTTTCTGTTCTATAATTTCATCCTCTGCTAATTATTATCTCGCTCTGTCTCATACACTGCTCTCTCTCTCTCTCTCTCTCTCCAGTTTCTCTTATTGTGGAGGCTTATTCTGTTCTAGCTTGCCTATTACATTGTCGTAGTGTTTTGTTGTTTATGTTTTACTGTTCTGTTCTTTGCTGTTGGTTCTTGTTCCCTCTTTCTCTTGTTCTCTCCCATTCCTCCTAATTAATACAACAAACAATACGTGTGTTGTATTGTTTGTCGATATGTTGATGTTCTTGTCTCTCTCTCTCTTTTTTTTAACCCCCACCCCCCCATCTCCCCCTCATCTCTCCTCTTTCCCCTGTTTCCCTTTAACCCGAACTGGCAGAGGCAGATGCTGCACATCTTTGTGTCTGTCAGAGATTTTTTCCCGTTAAAAGGAAGGTGTTTTTCTTTCCACTGTTGCCTAATACTAATTATTATTATTATAAAGTCAGTCATTTTTGACTCTATCTTCACAAAACCTACATCAGGGTCTTCGGCCAAGTCTTGTGACTCTCACAGTGAGATTTCGTGTATTTTACTTACTGCAGGTGTGCCACACACACAGCTGATTCAGATCAGCAGATTAGTAAACAAACATACAGTGACAGCGAGCATTTCACTCTTTTAGGACAGTCTGGATGTTTGGAAGTCAAATGGCTAAACACTGTGATGTTTAGTGTGACACAATACATCATCGCAGCACATCTGCAAGTGAACAACACCTGTTTAGCCACCAGTGTCATGGCTATTGGTTCTGCCGGGAACCTAATATGTATCTCGTCTTCCTCTGCAATAGTATCGTTCATAATGCAGTATTTCATTAATTTTTGTGATTATCACAACAGCCCAGATTCTGAATATATTTTCTACTTTCAATCTACTTCCATTTTGCACGAATTTTCAACTTCTTTCGAAACTGAATTAAAAACCTGAACTGCAGCATGCCAGTTTGGATTCAGCTCGGGCAGAAGGCAGCAATGCCTGCTGTAACTTGGAACTTGCCTTCATGAGTTTCATTCTTTAAACCATTCTTTGATTTTCCTGGGAAATGTGCAGTCCTCACCTAATTAACCTAAAATGTACTGCAAACATTTTTGTAATTGTGTCCCTGATTTAATCTTTAATAAATAATAAAGTAAATCCAGGGACTGTTATTTCCACATTCATTAAATTAAATTAAAAAAATACTCTAACTGTGATGAGATGTAACATTTTTAACCAATCTGTTTTCCATTTATCTCTGTATTCTCCTCCAGGACATTCTGCTACTCTGCTGGGCCTACAAGCAGGAAGAGCGACCCAGCTTCTCCAAGCTAGTAGACTTACTGGAAAAGTTGCCAAAACGGAACCGCCGCCTTTCCCACCCAGGGCACTTCTGGAAGTCAGCTGAGTATGTCAAATGAGTTTTTAGGGACACAAAACAGCAAACAATCAGCAACAATTAAAAGTCAGCCACCATAACTCTCCATAAATAGCCCACCTCTTTAAAGAATGCACTGAATCTAAAAGCCAGCCCAGTGATAAAAACTGCCCTTGCTGAGTGTATTTTCATGGAATGTTGGCATGTGTGTACCAATAAGTTGACTGTCCAGCTTCCCGATTTTCCTTTGGTTTTTATTTAAAACATACTGAATATCTTTCTGTTATCGTTGTTGGTCTGTTATTATTGACTTGTTCCCTTCACAGTATTTGATTTATTCCCTGGATGTATCTTGCTTGTAATTTTGGACTGATCACATCATCTTGGAAGAAAAAAAAGTCTATTTTTTCCCCCTCCCTCATTTCTCTCTTTTTGCTTTGAATGAATGTAACTGTTATACATCACACATTGTATATTTTCATAGCACTATTCTACCATTTCTTATGTGTGTCAACTGTGTAGACCATTCTATCACAGTGTTACCTCATGGTGCCATGTGTTGATGTCTGTACAGAGTTACATGTTTGTCTCAGAGGCTTTATTTGACTTACAGTGTCCTCTTATTTACACCGAAACCATTTGAATGTGAAGAATCCAGCGTCACTGCTCGTGTGGGGATGTGTTGGCATGACTTATTAATAGGAGACTGTTCTATGATCAGCCTGTGCTTTTAATATTGCCTGTGAACATAAATGAGACATTTGAACAATAACAGCCTTGGGGAAAATAAAACCTACAGTAGGCACTGGTCAGATCATGACTCCCAAGCTTGGCGCTGCTCTGTCAAATCGCTGACACTTGAAATGTAACTCGTCAACTGTTGCAGAACTAATTGCCCTTCGGAAATGCTAGCACTGAGCCCCCCATCCCCCAAATGTGTATCATTTACTTAATATGGATACTGATAGATGCAGAATAGAGTGATAAATGTTAAAGCCTGCAACTCTATAGTCAGTGCAGTAATTTGAATTGAATTAAATGGATATTACTATATTGACTATAATCAGTGTACATTGCTTTTATGTAAAAGGAACTGTTTTGCTAAACATTTTACAATGCATTTGGAGCCATTCGTTTTGAAGGAAAAACATTTTGACAGGTTTGTAGTTGAGTAAGTAATGTTACTGTTAGGCACATGAAAGGGAGAGCAAAACGACCTTTAATAAGGCAAACAAAATACTGAAGTGTCAAATTACATATTAAGTTTGTTCTTCGGCTTTTTTGAAATGTTTTCAGATGTTGTTGCAGTTACTTTGAAATAGAACTTAACTTCAAGTCCCCATCTTAAATTCTTTAAAGAATCTTTTTATTTAACGATAACAAAAACTTAACTTAGGCTACTGTATATTTTAAAATGTGTAGTTTGATTTTTTGGTCATGTCCACCATTGTGAGTCAACTGAAAGATGAATTATCTATTAACCATAATGTACTACTAATTATCTGTTTATCATAAATCATGAGATAAAGGGATTTTTAGTTGTTTTAAGGGTTTGCAGTGAGGTCTAATAACTTAAGAAATAAGCTATATAAAATGTATCTTAAGTCAGTTAATTGATACATTTACAAGTGATGAATTTTAACAAGACTTATTTATATTTAGAAATAGCAGCCCTTCCATTCTGATTAATTTGACAACAACAAAAACTTTGATGTCAGAGGTCCAGAGTGTAGGATTTATGGGGCTGTTTTATTAACAGGATTTTAATAAATTAATTATAATTATGTTTCATTGATTCAGGATCACCTGAAAATAATGAACACTGTGTTGTTTTCATAACATTATAGTGAGTGCTTTACATTACACTCAGAGTTAGTTCTATTTCACAGAGTCATGATGCACCACAATGTTTGTACGGTAGCCCAGAATGGACAAATCAAACACTGGCTCTTGAGAGGGCTGGACAGTTTCTCATGTGTAGGGTGAAGTAAAAGCTTTTCATTTTCTCCAGCCCTAGATGCTTCTAATTCCAGATGAATCTGGGCTTGTATTGACTGCAACTCAGCTCAAAGATAATCGCTGATACATTTTGTTTTTCTTAATTTGTCATGATTTCATTTCTTTTTTTTTTTTTTGCATAAACCTAAAGGTTGAATTTGGTGAATTATTAACTAACAAGTATATATGTAACATAAAAATGGCTGAACTTTCCCTTTAACATATCAGAAAAGACATATCAGGATGCCGACAACCACCCCCAGGCCATTTTTCTACTTCATACTGTAGTTATGTATTTCAAATTTACGTTCTGGAAGCATAACAAATCGGAGTCATATCTTGAGCTGAAAGTCATTGCCTCATTTGAGCTGTAAAATGCTTTTCATTCTCACTTGCCACGTCAAAAAGTGGAGACAATCCAATCATGGTAAATAGCCATTTTCCACCTCATTATTTACACATATGCCAGTGTTGGAAAATGCATACAAACAATCTGCTGCTGTGTTTTGGAGTCTGTCTGTTTATTTTGGAATTGCTGGGATTCAAATATTGTAAGTGGATCATTTATATTTGTACTGTTTACAGTTTCCAAGTGCATGAGATGGACTATCAAAGATAAATTATTGTTATGAAAAAAAAAAAACCACGATATATATTAAAGTATGTGAGCATTTTTCTGATGAACTGTTGACCATTGAGCAGTCTGATCTCTATATCGCTATATCTAAAGAAGTTTTACATCAGGCTTTGCAAAACTTTTCAGTATCTTTGTTTGAGATTGTCTCAGTATATTTATATACTGTAGATTATATACATCATTAAACTTGCATTTGAATAAAAAGACCTGTGCACATATTAGAGTTGAAAACCTAACTGGACAACAATCAAAGATCTATCATTAGTGCCAAGTGTACATAACAGATTGCTGACAATGTTTTATCATCAATTACAATAACACAGATATTTCTTATGGATTACTTTTTGACTTATTTTTTTTAAATGTAAAATTGTGTTGTGTTTTTATTTTTGGTTGTTTTAGTTTTCTTTGGTAATTTAAGTTTATTTCCCTCTGTTTAGGTTGCATATTACTGTGTTGTTGTTTCCCCCCCCCCCTCTTGATGTCATCCCTATCTTCTAGATGATAGCTTCTACAAACTTGTATTTAATAATGCCTTAGTGGTGAGTAGATTTTAATCACAAGGTCTTTTATTTGCACTCATCATGTATGACAATAAAAAATATGTTTTCATTTTGGATGTTTTCTGTTTCCTTAATGTCAGCCCTCATCCATATTTTAATTTGGTTGAGATTTTTAACACATTTGATGGAGCGTCAGTGCTTGTATCACCTAAATAATTGTGTTTTTTTTAATCATTTATAATTACTCCTTTGTTTTTTTTTTGTTTTGTTTTCTTTCCTTTTTTTGGCTTTATGATCCTTCTGATTTTAATAAGTGTATCAATTTTGACATATTGATAGACTTACTTGTCCTAGGGAAACATTTTTTCTGTGACTCAACACACAGTATATACTATAGATCTTAAAATATCCTAAAAAATGTAGACTTAAAAGACAGACTTCAAAAACATTCCGTTGTCCCAGTATCCTCCACCGTGTTTTTTAAATTGAATAAAAGAAATATAATCACATTTATTTTAATCTAATTCATCAAAATGAAAATATGAAAAAAAGGAATGTCACTATTTTGACCCACAGCACAGGAACACAGAGAGAAATCAAGAATTAGCAACATTACATTTAAGGTATTTAAGGATTTAATCACTTATGGTATAGATGACACTTAAATTATTAAGTATAGTGCTAATCATTTGAAGGCACCAACATTAAATGTACCCCATTTATTAGTTGCAGAAGAAAATTACAAAATCCTCAAATTTCTTAACATTTTTCTAAGTTTAGGTGGATTAAAGTTTTAAATCTTAATGTTCCACACTCTCTCAGTTTTTTGTTTTTGTTTTCTTTTTCTATCACACACGCAGTATATTCAACAGTGTTTGGCTTCAGCATTGGTGTGAATGACCCAAAGCTAGATGATGTTTATTTAACTTGTTAACACACACATTTCTACATCTCTCATTGAAACTGTACACGTTCACATGTACATGTTTCACATTTTCCACACTGTTAGAGCTCCATGTATAGACATCGATGACTTTTAGCACAACATACTTAGTGAGTCAGTTATTTTAAGGTCAAGACATTTATAAATGAGCTTTACCGAGTTTTCTTTCAGTGTCCATGAGCTGTGCACTGACGCATTCACAGTTTTGGAAGTATAGATTTACTTTGAAACCTAATGATTACATTTAGCAGCGTTTGCTGTGTATGATGAATCTGCAGTGCTGATGCAGCCCTTCATCCTGAGACTCTCATGATTGACACCTTTTATAAATGATACAAAACATGAAAGTAAATCAGACACTGCAAATTGCTATAGGTTTCCATACACATTCAAGCAGAAAAAAAAGACTTATTGCTTGAGGGCAGATTGTAATAGGAAAACAAATAATTGTTGGGAGTCTCTACGGTCCCATTATTATGATTGTAACTTATATTATCTGGATGAGGAAAATTGCATGCTCCTGCAAAAAAGCACAGTATGTGATGTAATGAATGCAATCAGATCCAACTGAAATCCAATTCAAAATGCAACACTCATAGCTTTTGCAGAGCTTCTCGACTTGTGACTGAGTTTGCACACACCCTCCCCATGTTGGTTGGCAAAGGTCCTGAAAGATTAACCACAACAGTGCTGGTTTCAAACGTTATGTTTTTATTGAGCACTTCAAATAAACAGTCACAGAACATGACAAAATGAATATGTCCATATGAGTATGGAAATCGTTACAGTGGACATTATTCCAGACCTGCAGCATTACATCTTCAACTTTCGAATACACTTTCCCTCATTCTACCTGGGAGAATGCTGACACATCACAATAAATGCATGTAAAAAAAACAAACCAAAAAGATATTAAAGTTAATTAGCAATGAAGTCTATAAGGATGCTGAATTTGGCATCAAGATTTGTAGCTTTCTGGTCTATAGTTAATGAACCCCTAACTTTGTCAAACAACATAATGATTTTATTGATGTCATGGTGTGTCTCAAATACAATACGACAACATACACCAGAAATAAGGGTAGAAATGCTATGATCATTGTAAGTTAGGTGCCCATCAGTTAATACGGCAGTTTTCAGTCACACAGCCAGATTTCCCTCAAGGTTGTAAATGGAACCTATAGAGGAGGGGCAGAAATCTAGTTTTCTCTCTCTCAGGTTATATCATGTCTAATAAGGTTATTATGAAATTATTGATCAATAAGCCAAAACATGTGTTGCCTACCCAAGAAAAGTTGGTAAAACAGTTCCTATTATGAGGTCTCAATAACTTAACTCCTCTTAACTCCTGTAGACTGATGACAGTGTGTGTATGCTGCACTGGTGTTGTCATGGATACTCTGACAAAACATCATATCATCAAGAGCAGAGGCAAAGGCACAGGTAGTTTATGACTAAACACATCCACTGTCTCAATTTGAATACAGAAGAACTTACATACTATTACCTTGTATTTTCTTGCTTTATTCTTCCTTCCACCCACGAGTCAGGACTGGTGCTACACACAGACACAATCAAACACATTACATAAAGGTAAAAGTATGTAGGTTAATAGATAGAAGTCAAGAAATAAGAACTTTATCTGTCCACGCAGCCACTCCATCTGCTCCTCTTCCTTCTGCACGTCAACCTCTGAAGTCCAGGCCACTGAAGTGTAAAAAATTGTCCTCTCCCAATCTCATGGAGGTGGAATTCCATCGGAGCATGAGAGTTTGATTTCTTTTAAGATTCCTGAACGTGTTGAATTCTGATAAGGTTCAGTGCATTTCTTGCCACAGTTCATTAAGAATGAAGAATGAAAACAATTGATCTTACAGAGACAATTAAATTACATAATAAATATACAGGCTAACTTTATTATGGATATCCAAAGCAACAGTGTCGATGGTCCAGTCCCATGGAGCTGATAGATTTGGTGTCCTTTTGATGCCGCACACGTGCTCCCGTACTTAAACTGCATTGAAGTTATTTAATCACTCATTATATATAGTTACATATGTGGTTAATAATTACAGGTGAAATTATATGAAAAAATACATTCAATATTAGAAGGTTATTCAAAGTTAGTCTTAATATGTTCACTCTCACTTGCACACACTCACTCTACAAACTAACCAATGTCAGTGTCCTCTAAAAAGAAATTAAAAAAGTTGCAGGCCTTAATTGATGCTTGTCTGTGGTGAGGTCTAAAACTTTGTGACCCTGTCATTTGCAAAGCAAGCAGAAAAATCCACAATAGATGCAGTCAGTGGCAAAGCTGTTTAATGAACCTGTAAATGATGAGGGAGTCGTAGATGGAGGATGAGGGCAATACCAGCAGGAGCCAGCAAGAACCGAAGGAAGGTGTTATCCTTTTGCAAACATTTATCTTGGTCACTTTTCAGTGAGCTTTTTAAGATACTTTTATTGACAACAAGCTCTGTCCGAGTTGATTTTATCATCAAATTAGCTCACATCAGACACAACACATTGACAACGGCTGATTCAGTTAAATACACAGCTACTACACTGCAATAGATGCTAGCATTACTAAGGGTGTCTGCAATACTCACATGGCCCCTGTATGGACATACAGTATACTCATTCAGTATTTACTTGAGAATCACAAATTAGAAAATGAATAAAAAGGTTCAGTATTTCATTATCACTCGATAAAAAATACAAATGTAGCAAACGAAAACAACTCATTTGGCCAAAGCTGCAGTGGATATTTAATTTCTCCCATTTGTGTGTGAACCGGAAGTTGTTTACTGAAGTCTTCTTCATGTGTTGTTTGGGAACTCCTGATTATTTCCCTTGAACGTGACGGAACTCTCCATTAACTACTTGTTAGACTAGCAAATGTAGGGAACATACTGTAGAGGTACCACAGAGAGTTTTCTTGTTATAATGAGATCAGTTTTTACTTTTTAACTTTATTGACTGATTGTTGCTGGATGTTCATATCATTGAGGGATGAGTCTTGAGGTGTAAGACACTCTGTGTTTTCAGAGTGCTGTTTAATCTTGTGCACTTTGTAGCAGTAATGGTGTGCTGTGGCGCACAGCTTGAAGAATGATAGATAGATAGATAGATAGATAGATAGATAGATAGATAGATAGATAGATAGATAGATAGATAGATAGATAGATAGATAGATAGATAGATGAAGAAATCATTATGCAACATCACTGCACTGTT
Source organism: Brachirus orientalis (assembly GCA_016785285.1). NCBI lineage: Eukaryota > Metazoa > Chordata > Actinopteri > Pleuronectiformes > Soleidae > Brachirus > Brachirus orientalis. The sequence goes on from JAFBJR010000190.1 coordinate 3,696,366, forward strand.
GGGTAGTCCATAAGATTAAACTGTAAAAATATTCTGTGATTAATATATCAACATCAGAACATCAGAACGCAGAGAGACTCTGAATGTGTTCCAGCTCCAGAGGAACGTACTGACAAACTGTGGAATTAGAAATTTACAAATGCAGCTGTGAGTCAAACAGAGAGTTCTCCACCTTCAGACTGATATAAAATTTCCTCACACAATCCATCAAACAATCCATCAGTGAAGCTGTCTTGATGGTAAAGAGCAATCTTATTATAACGAGAACCTGTCCGATTTTTTTTTCTGCCCATGGCACTTCTATGCAGCCATGTTAATCGAATCGAAAGTAGATTGAGACTGTAAAACAATGAAAAAACAATTTTCTGATTTTTGATTCTCAACTGAATATAGAAAGAATGAATGATACTTTTCTTGTCGACTCAAAAGTCAACCAATCATATTTCCCCACTACTGCCAGCTACCAAGATGGAAAGTGAGTATGAGGAACACTAGACTGACGGTAGCAGTGTGAACTCCAGCCCAAATGACTAATATTAGAGCTGGATGGAAGCAGGCTGCTCATGCGTGCCTCCATGTCCAGTTTGGTCCAGACATTATTACATTACATTAATAGCGCATTGCAACCAGTGGTAATGTTACCCATAGGAATCTGAAAACCCATTCTGAGGCCTCGAGATTCACATTTTGGTGACCACCATGTTGAGGTTTTGCGAGCAGAAGTTTTGCAACCAGTGAAACAATCTGACAAATTTTTAATGAGGTGTTTAGGGAACTGTATGGAGTCACTAAGTAGCTGTAGGTCTTTTTTTTTTTTCCAAGTTGCCACCATGATTCCCTACACATTCTCATAACTGCAACATTTTGATAATGTTTGTATAAACAATCCCATACAATCCAATCTCAAGATATAGGCTATATGGATTCCACTAAGTGCTAGGCCCTTGATCTGATTCATGAGATTAATTACACTGATTCACTGTTTTCCTTCACAAACAAGAAGCACATGGAACATGTTTTTGAAAATAGCCAGTTTAGAGCAGCAGGATTAGCTCTGTCACATAGCCTCACTAAGGACTGTGCGATTCTCTTTATTCATTTAAAACACCCAAATGACTCATTATGCTGGAGATGTATCTCATTAATGCAGGTTTTTGGAGGACAGACAGAAAATAGGAGGGTGGCTGCAGGAGCATGAGTAGGTTTGCCATTTCATATGATGTATAAAGGGGCATCCTAAAGGTTCAGCTTCACTGAGCTGAAAGCTGTGCCAGAAAGGAAATGCTTGTTAGGCCTTGAGGCAGAGAAACATGCTGGCAATGCCTGGAGGTGCATCGCAAGAAATCCCACGCAGCTGTTGTCCTGATTCAAAGAGCAAATAAATTTAACAAAATGCTAGAAATATTGCAGCTAAAACATTAGATAGAGATTTCTAAATGTCTGATGCAATATACCTGTGGATGGCAGTCAAAATGTGGTGACTCCACATTCATGCACAAGAGAGTGTGGCTGACTGCCACTTAGAAAACCCATGCTGGTGTAAACTGTACATCCCAAAAATAAATCTTATATAATGGTCAAAGATGGAGGATGTGTCTGTCTTCCCCTCTGGCAGGCCCTTTGCTGGTCCAAATAATGTGCAACGACGGTGCAACTCAGACTCATTGAGGCCCTCTAACTTTCTTTAATGTAACACTTGCTATTTATTATCTGCACAGCATGCACTGGTCAACAATATACATTTTATAGCTCTGTTTTTGTGTGGTTATGTTCAGACAGCCCCTGAATCGTATAATATTTATTAACCAGTCAATAAACAAGTTTAGAAAGAAAAATCCTTCTTTTCTTTGATTTCCTGGAATCTCTGGATTTTTCTACTCATCCTATATAGCAAGAATATGATGATTATTAGCACCTGTGTAGCAAACATATGGCTACAGTCAGGAGGCAGTTGCTGTAGCATAAAATGCGTGACTCTGTCCGCCTCATGAACGTGACGACGACTGGATATGGTGAGGAGATGGAGGGTGCTCAGCAGCTTAAATAAACTGAGGCAGGAATACAGTGGAAAAACAAGACTGCAGCAAAAATGATAGACCAACAGATGAACAGCTGTTTTCTCCACTGAAGCCCAAAAAAATTACAGAGTTTGTGCTTGAAGAATTTAAATTATGCATTCATACGTAAGAGGGGAGAAAGGGATGAATGAAAACTGCATGCAAAGATTAGTCACCCTAAGTTACTCATTCTACAGCAATGCTGGACAGTTTATTACTTATTAGGTCAGTTTTCATTTAGTGACAGTCAGCATGGTGCTTTCGGGTGATGACGCGTTTTCCTTCACCCTAACAGTGATCTGATAGAAAAATAATCAGAGGGTCCATCCTGAAGAACATTTAAAAAGATTAGTCATGTTCTAATGTAAATTGCTCTCCCGAGATAGTATCTCATGCTTAATGAGGAACACCTGAAATAGCTTTCTCTGTTCAAAGACCCGAGTAAAAACGCTTCAACTTTAAAATCCTCTCTTGTCTAGACAAAGTCATGTCCACTCAGAAGCGGTGGAGGAAACGCTGAATAACAAAGAAATCACTTTTAAAGTAACCAATGCTTTGTCAGAGAACCTTGTGATGCAGTAATCAATTTTTATGGACAAAAGTTAATTGAGTAATAAACTGCTTAAAAAAGTTCATCATAATCACTGCATTTAATTTTAATTTGTGCTTTTGAACTGATTTTGGAGGTTGTTAGATTATTTTCCTGTTAAAAAACACAAGCAAACAAAAAAAAACAGTTTAATTCAGTAAGGATTTTGATGAAGGTGTTCCCTAAATCCCTAAATAATTCAGCAGTATACGGTACTTGAAGGGGGCTTTAAAGGCTTTCATGTGGTTGGTCAGAAGAATTATTTTCACTACACTCTGAGTCACACTGCACCACTGACTGGTGAAGTGGGGGAGTCACACTCCACAGTCTCTTCCACCAGGTTGAGTCGTCATGTTGAAAAAAACTACAGTATATGTAAATGGAAAATCCAAAGTGCATGTTTTTAACTTTGGTTTTTCTCTTTACTGCTTTTGGATGTGTTTTAAATTTGATTTCACGTGCTCTGCATTTTTGTGTGAACATACTTTTTTTTTTTCCAGTGTGGTTTCCTGCAGGACTGAGCATCAAGACACTTTTATTAATGTCTCCATTTTCCTTCCCTCCCCTTCCTGCTCCAGGCTTTAACCAAGGCATCGATGGGACCATGTCTTTGCACGAAACTCGTCCTCCGCTCTCCAACATCTGCTCCACTGCCTGGCTTCCCTGGCTCCCAACCACCCACCCCCCTTTTTACTGCCCCACTCTGCTACCACAGCTCCCACTTTCCTGCTCCTCCTTCTTGCTCCAGTACTGATACATACTATACATGTTTCCCTTAATTCCTGATTGGACCCTTTAGCGGTCAGTAGTGGCCCACTATCCCAGAGTGGGCGACAACACATGCCGCAGACTTTCATACAAAGAGGCCTTTCTCTGCTCTATGCCTGAAGCCCTTCCCCAAAAACACCCATGTCTTTCTGTTGAGGAATTGAAACGTGAATGCAAAAGGCTGCAAATCATCTTCAGCTGTCTCTCTCAATACAACATCTCTTTTTTCAGCTCTGTCACAACAGCTCACACCATAAATCGAGTTTACAAATTTTGAAAGTGACTCATTGGGATACATTATGAGATTGGTATGGCTGCTTATTTGATGGGAAAGTAATTTGAATGGAGGCGTCAACTGAAGTGAAATTTTGATGTGATTTGTGTGCCAAAGATAAACATTGGTTTTTTCCATTTCTGCAATGAAAGAATGCGTTGCATTTAATCAAGTTTGGAAAACTTACATGGTTGCATTTCAACTTCTCCTGCATGAAAACACATTGGAATCTAATATTCCAACAATGCTAGTGGACATAAGAATCTGATACGAATTGTGGGGCTTGTACAAATATGACATTTTTCATGATTTGCAGAAGTATATACATCAACATAGTAATGTCAAATTTGTGAACATAAAGGTAAAGCTTGTTGTATATGATTTATTACTGGAACACAGTATTTTTTTTGTTTAATTTATTTTATCACATATTCATCATATGTGCGCAATAAAGTAATCTTACCCATTTAACAAATCCACAGAAAATTCAAATTGTAACCAAATTTTAGGAAAGGTTTGACATGATACGGAAATTTGAATGTGCAGTTGTGTACATGTGCGTGATGTATGTGAGCATTTGCACAACAGTTTACTAACAAGGACATCAACAGGCCTGTCTAGACTGACAAATAAATCCCTTCTGAGGAAAAACTAAATATCGGTATCAAAATATCTTTGTTGGTATTTGCACACAGTGGAATACGTGTGAGCTCAAACTTATAGATATTAAAATACAATTTGGTCGATTCTGAATTATGAATCATGGTAGGTGTAAAACAGACTCCCTGATGAAAACAACTGAAGCTATACTTAGGTACATTTTGCAATGGGCTACAGAGGCAGCCTGGATGTCACTTTTACCTATTTGGGACAAGTCTGTAGAAAAAATAAAAAAATGATTACAGTTACGTCAGTGCTTGGATGGTGGAAATCAGGCTTTTGTACAGTATTCTCTTTGATACGATGTCTTCTTTTAGATACTGACACCTACAGTATGTCCACACACAATCAAGCATTTATTTCCAGTGATGTGAGCAAATGTGTCTGACTAAGATATTGACATGGTTTCAGTTTATAACATTTCTAACTGTTAATTTTTTTTTGTATTATTTTCACCATGACCTGCCTCTATTTAACTTTAAGCTGACAATGCAAAATTCAGAAAATTGTAAATTTCCAATTTGGCATCAGCAATGTCTGAAATAAGGCAATACTTGGTATTGTTATTTGTCCGATACAGTCAAAATCACTGGATTGGATAATGGAAAAATTCAAATGTAAAACCCAATACACTCCAAAAAAATCCCTTTATCGCATGCTAGACTATGCACACACTGTACAAATGTGAATAAAAATCAGCAACAATATTTTAGCTGAGTCTTATTGTGGCCTGCTTATTTCTTTTTTATGGAGGAAGAATTATTTGTTACACAATCAGCGAATTATGACTTTGAAATAGCTAGGCGGAAAATTCATCAATACAAATGTGTTGTTGACAGCTTTTTAGATTTATAAGAATAACATAACTGTTTCAGACTGATAACAGCATTGGTAGGTACTGGAAGATGCGATATTGGTATAAGGCATGAAAACGTGATGATGAGCTATTTCCTAAACAGTATCCAGTTATCAAATAATGATAGCAAACACACTCATTTATTTGAAGACATCAGACAGGGCACATAATTCAAACAAAGGACTGTTAATAAATCTAACATCTCTTTTAACTCTTGATAACATCTCTGCATCTAGTTTGGCAAACAGAGAATGTCACACAATACTTGATTTTTCTTGAGTTTGAACAAGCCAATGATTACATACATAATTTTATGTAAGATAATAGTAGGTTGTACTTACTGAACTTTGGAATGTTTATCAGGTTTATTGGTCCATAAGGTTATAATGCATAAAGTACATGAATTCTTCATGTACTTTAAGCACTAAAACTTTCTATTTCTTTGATTTTTCTTTCCTTTTCCAATATGCATGTTGTGGTGAGAAGGAAAAAAAACCAAACACACAACACAACACAACACGAATAGGAATTATTCTTGATGCCTACATTCCTTAATAGTTGGTGGCCACAGCTCAGACCCTGTTAGACTTTCCTCCATGCACTTGGGAATTATGATGCTCTTGAGCTCAAACACAGAGGCGGGACATCAGTAATGTTAATAATAACAGTTATTCTTGTTATTAAACTACAAAAAAACTCATTCTATTTTCTCTATTCATATAATTTTCTCCAGTTAACAATATTAATATTTGCAGGTGATGTTATGGTGTCGCACTCTCATCCATGGTAAAATGCAAACGAGTCCTTGCAGATGAGCAGCCAAAAAGGTTTTTTTTTTGTTTGTTTGTTTTCCAACTTGAATTTAATTGTGCATGGTGTGTCGCTGACACTGATGATAACAAACATGACAGGCTACAGGTTTGTGGTCTTAAAACACAGTGTGAAACCCTGCCCACTGACACAGATGTGACATTGACCAAAACAACAAAATGTGTGTTTTACAATAATGATTCAAGTCCCTGGCTCTCAATTAGCTTTACATTAATGGATTAACATTTTTGGGGAAACATGTTGGGAGTTACATAGGATTCTCATGTGAAAGTGGCATTGATTTTGGCGAGAAACTGTAAATGTGAAAAAAGGTGGAAGTGAAAGGGCTTCATACTGTATGTATTTGTTCAACATTTTTGTTTGAGAGGGTTTAAAAGGTATCACTATGTCGTCAAGTCTAATTTGTGAAAACTTGAGAATGTACGGAATGATGTCAAGCAGCCTGTGCTGTTCGCCACGAGCAGATGATGAGCCAAAAAAATTCAGAATCATGGATACCACCAATCAAGCTCCTTTTTCCAGACCTCTGCTTCTGAATCTGCTGACATCCTTTGAGGGGATACTGTGAGTTGTATCAGAGGAGTGTTAGTGTCCAGGGCTTCACCCTCTGAAAACCATCACATATGGTTTGCCTTATTTGTTGCCGTTGACATTTTGTACGTAAAATGCTTTTGATGCCCCATCGCTCCATGCCTGTTCCCGGCAAAGTCTTCAACCTTATCATCAACATCATCATCATCATCATGAAAAACAACTCCTTTATGACCTTAAGCCCCATCATTCACAGAATGATGCCCTTACTCAAAAGAACATTGAGACTTGTAAGGGATCTTCATTTGTATATTTTGTACAGTATAAAATTTATAAGCAGTTTTTTACCCGTCCAGAAAGGATTTTGTTTGCTGTTTAAATGAATGTCCATGAATTACAATTTTTAGGCCTTGTTATAACATTGGACTTTTCTTTCTGTCTTTCTTTCTTTCTTTCTTTCTTTCTTTCTTTCTTTCTTTCTTTCTTTCTTTCTTTCTTTCTTTCTTTCTTTCTTTTTTTTGGTGAAACATCTGGGGTTGTTCTACTGTCCAGAAGAGAAAAGAAAAAATGTCAATAAAAACATTCTAGTCATAATTTGTGTCTTTATTAATTCTGCAGGCTGTCTTATAGTAAGTTTAGTGAATGAATAAATAAAAATCTATATCTCCAGAGCTCTGGGACTAATAAAAACCGCAGCATTCAGCTGATGCCACCTCAGTGAGAAGCTGGATTAACTCAATCTGAAATGGGGGGAATGACACTATCAGCTGCATATCCCTTGTCTCATACACTTTCGTCTTACTGTCAGTGGAATTTGACATTTCATGGTACAATACAAGCAGGGAAAATAACATAAAAAATATATTGTTTCTGCTTGTGGAGTCTTACAACGTAAAACTGTTGTTTGTAACTTTTAGATATAAACAAAGGTCTGTTACATTCAAAGTATTGCCAAATGATTTCACACAACATGGATTGAGCTCACCATGATTCTCTGAGTTACTCAGTATGGCACTTTTATTTCCATATCTGGGGCGACATCCCTATGCTGCACATAGAGTGATGCATTTACTGAGCCTGAGCAGATGAGACGGAGGAAGCATGCAGTGAGAGTAAAGCAAGATACAGTAGCTTTATACAGCAGCAAAACAAAAGAGATGCAAAGTTCAGTCTGCTGCTAAAATTAAAACTGGGTGTTCCATAGGACTTCACATTCATACATTTTTTAAGAAAGATGAGCATCTGAAATGTGTGTTCTCCCAATAGTGCTCCCCTGCACAACAACCTGCCCTTTATATGGAGCGATATTGTCTTTTCCTCAGGAGTAGAGACACATTTTAACAATGCTGAGATTTTTGTGTGATCAGCAGAGAATGCCAGTCAGTAAGGTCATCAGATTATATCCTCTGTTTCTTGAGGCACTGAAATTGTAGCATGTATATACAGTTGGTCCACTTCTCTCTCTGATACTCTCCTGTTAACTCTAAAGAAGACATCACAATAACTCCTGTTTGGAACAAGTTTTACCAAAACTAATCTAAATTCCAGAGATCAACAGCACCAGTGGGCTCATCCTCTGACTGGTAGATAATGAAATTCAGATAGTTTGCCTCTCCCATGGAACTCATTTTTGTGTTTCACTCAAACAAGGTAAAGTAATTTCACCTGATGCAGTCGAGTTTGAAATCTCTAATAGGTAAAAGCAGCCCCGTGTGAACTATATACAGTGTTCATGGTCATAGCCTCAGGAGGATGATATGGTTTAAGACCAAGTGAGCACCTTGATCCCACCAGTCATCAGAGAACCAAAGTGAGAGATGGTTTCCCCTCTGAAACTTTCGTCATGTCCAGCAATTTCAAATGCAATGTGATTTCACAGTCTTTGCTCAGAATATTGCTTCTGAATTGTTAAAAAAAAATCTTTAAAGGGTTTGAGAGGCACATGACTTGTACAAAGGCTCCTTCACTTTTTTTGCCAGCATAACATAGCATTGAAAGATCATACAAGATGCTTATGGGTTTCACAATTCTAATTTTAAATAAAGGAAGTTGGCATACATTCGTAGCACTCACATTTAGACTGATGAAGTTGTTATTTTTATGTATTGACTGTGTACTGTACAAACCAGAGACTGAATGGATTGAATTTGTAACTGAGGGTTTCCCTGGCCCAGGTATGTCCAATGTAGTGCTTAATGACCATACCATGACTAACTAACATTACAGAGTGGCTGTCGCACTACAATGTGTTTAACAAGCCATCAAATGCAGCAAAACTACAAAAAAAAAAAAAAAGTTTTATAAATGGTAGTGAGATTTCAGTGATCTAGAAATTTGGTTTGGTGACTGACCCTTTCATGCACACATAATTATTATGTGCAAACATGATACATGGAGCATCCATGATGTGCATTAAACATATACTGTATCTCAAGCCTCAAGGCTCATTTGTTCTTACTTCAAGAGAAAAGCGCAGATGATGTGAGGGGGAGGAAACACGGCTGCATCCCTTTTCTTAAAAAGAGATTTTGTCTGTTTTGAAATAATGTAACCAACTACCAACATATTACCATGCAGCCACTCCTGTGGCATACTTGCTAAGCTTTTCAAGAAGATTTAACAGCAATAAACATGCTGATGGTGGAGAAGGTTGTGGTTATATACGCCGTTGATAAAAATTTAAAAGCATCAGCTTTGATGCATTTTTACCAACTTGCACAGCTCAAAAAGTTCTTCCATTGTTGAAATGTGTTTTTTGTCCTATTGCCATCTTGCTTGAAGTATTAGCTCCTTCTAGTTCTGTGTTGATTGCTAATTGAATCACATTTTGACATGATCATGATGGCTGTGACTGGCTTCAATTTCAGGGTGCTGCTCTTCTGCACACGAACTCAGTGTCATTCTGCCATTGTCCAGTAGCACACTTGAACAGAAAAGAGTCATAGTTAATGTGCTTTCATTGCTATGACAAGTGAAAGGTGGCTGCTGTGTGAAGGGTGTGTGTCAAGTGCGATTTCCCGCCTGATCACAAACAGAATTGCACCTGTGTGTCAGTGGATTGACAAATATTACACTTGCTCAATTTAAAAACCGGGGGAAGTCTGCGTAAATTTAATTGCCTGATTTAAACCAAGGCATCGGAGGAATAATTAAATGGTGATGAATTAATCAGAGTAATCGATGTCAAAGCAAGACACAATGAAAGTTGTATTTGTCTTCAAAGGAACGCACATGAAAATGACAGCTATAGTTTAAAATTATAGCTATAGCTCATTTTTGAGTTTCATCTGCAGAATGCTAAAATATTTTGTATCACATCTTTTTGTCCCGAGCTCCTCTCATCAGACAGGCACAGACAGACAGATTATTGCATTTACTGCCTGACTCGCTTTTCAAAATTTTCCTTTATTTCTTTGCCGTAGAGGAAGCTGTTGCTGGTGCTGGAGTGATGAGCGGTGAGCTTGCCACTTAAAGGACCTGCATTTAGTGTAGTTGTAGTAGAACAGCCAACTGGCATGCAATTTGCAGCCCAGAGAATGTGTTGAAATATTGTTCTCTGTGACTGCTCACTTTATTATGCTAAAAAGTTATTATAGAAATATGTCAGAACAATACCCAAAATGTCTAGGCTACTGAACCTTTAACACAGGGGAAGAAGTCAAAGGTTTTTGTAAATAAAGACAATAAAGATAAAGAAATAAAGAAAATATAGAATTATATTCTATTCTCTTCTATTCTAATATAAAGTGTTACCAGCATTTCTCCCAGATAATATCTTTCATTTCATAAGTAACATTGTGAGACAACCAGGAGAATAGTCTCTTCTTTTACATATAAACTATACATATACAGTATATTGAAAAGCCAGGGCTGCAGTCATGTTAACACCATGTCGCTACGCTCCAATTTAACTATGCCAAAACTCTTCCCCAGCCCTTCCTGCTCCACCAAACAGGTATCATCATTGAGAGTTCACCATTGAAACTGCCTTTCAACTCCTACAATCTTTGCCATAAAACAGAGAGTTTCTGGAGGGCAAGGCTTGTGGGACCTAGATAAATGGCAGTAAAGTATGGAAAGTCGGTTGTGTTAGTTTTAGTCTCATACTGCATATAACAAAGCATTCAGATAAGACAGGAGTAGTAATGTAAAGCATGATATGGTTTGGATTAAAGACTTCCCACATCTTACATGCTGCATACTCCTGAATAACACCCACAAGCATTTCAGGACTGGCATCACCCATGCTGCTGTTATCATCCTCAACAGTCTGTTGTGAGGCTGACAAACAGGTCGACAATTGGAGCTTATCTGTTTTGATTATCATTTTGCCTGTGACTTTGACAGAGTTAAACGGCACATTTGCATGTGCAGCGTTGCCCTTGGCTCTTTTCAGTCCTGCAGCTTTGACCCTGTAGCTGTACTCAACATGGTTGTTAAAAGACTTTTTCAGTGCAAACAAAGAGTGGGCGTTTTCTTTTCAAGTGAGGGATTCTGTGCGAAATGCCCTGCCTGTGTTCTTGCCTCTTACTGGCCCACTGAGCTTTACAGATTCGGTTTCACCCGAGAGCTACAGGGGGAGTCAGCAATACTGATATTATGTTTTGGATCACATCAAATGCAATGCACTCTCCACTTCAAAGCTGATGGGAAACCACTGGTTTGGCTGTGCATTTACATACAGTATTTAATCATTTCGTTTTTACCATATTTTTGGCTTCTTTGCCCTCTTCATTTTGAATTCTCCAGCACAGCTACACCATATCTGAGCCCCTTACTCTCATGCTGAGAAGAAAATACTGTATATTTCAGATCCTCTCTGAGAGGGAGGATCTGAAACTGCCAATTTTATAGGTCGTTTGGGATGTAAATCTTCAAACATGTACATGTGTTTTATAATTTGCAATGGAGCAAATACAAACAAATGCTCATCTTTCAAATCGCCATGGATGAAACAGGTATTATGCCCTCTAATATCAGCATTAACCCCTATCACAATCATACATTAAGACATATAATGAGTTTCCATGAGCCTGTTTTTGTGTGCATTTTCAATGTGTGAATAAAAACATTAGAAAAGCTTTGAAATATTGCATATATTGCAAGCTTTTATAAGATTTTAGCCTGGTGCTGCAAGAGCATGGGCATTCGCTGCAGATAGACAAAGTCATTAAATGGCCAACAGGTAAATGAGTCAATATTTCAATGAGGTCTGAATTAAATTACTCAAATTTTAGATTTGTATGACTATAGATTGCAAAAGTTTCCTGCACTTACGTCTTTGTTTTTCTTGTTTTTGCTTTTAAATGTTCCCTTGAATCTACCTATCTGTATGAAAAGTGCTCCCTAAATAACACTGCCTTGCCTCACCTAAGTCTTCATTAGTAGCACTTACAGAGGTATATATAGGTATATAGAGGGAAATGATGCTACATGCAAGGGGAGAAATTCTCCTAGATTTGATCTGTGATATCTCTTCTTTGTGCAACTGTGCATTTATGATTAATTAATTTGTATCAGCTACACAGAATATAATAAGAGTGGTGTTGAAATGAAAAATAATAGTGATTAAAAAAAATCTTACAAAAAAGAATTCTGTATGTTTTCTGCTTCAGTTCATCATCCGACAGACTTTTTACATCTGGAAAATGAGAAAAGCTTGTATGATTTCATCAACCAAATTTCAGATGAGACAAGCCTTTTTTTCATTCTGGGTTTCAGTGAGAGTGTTGTTTCCAATGGTGTATGGTGCATTAATTTTGAAAGCCCTTAGGCTATCCTGGAGCATAGTTTGTGGACTAAACGGTTAAAAGATAAATGTTGGAACTGGTTCGAAGGCAGATGTACTGTACGTTAAAGAGCCCATCTGCCCTTTCAGGCTCTTCAGTTTCTAATGCAATTTTTGTCTCATAAACCTACAAAACTAAAGCATATAAGCATCAGACTTGAGCAATAAACCTTGCAGGTCTGCAAAAAAATTCAATAAAGTAATGATTTCTATTGCATTTACAAGCTGGGAAATAGTCATATCTCAAAATAACAGATATAAAACCTGGACTAAAAACAGGAATAGCAGACATTTACTGCTTTCCTGTCTGGAAATCATGTAAAAGTTTTCTGTTAGGTCTTTTGGTGGTATTTCACAGAAAAAGAAACCGATGTGGAAAGGTGTATTGACAACTGAATGAGAATATGTTTTACTGTAGGTTACTAACATACATGGTATTTGCTTTGGCATTTTGAAGCAGAACAAATACTAAAGACAAAAGAGTGTAAAGGTTAAATAGACCTGGGATCCAGTTAAGGCAGATTAATGTAAGAAAGGCAGTTACATTAATACATTTTAATTTAATATTGTATGAGGAAAACACATACAATATTTAAATGAGCATCTTTGCAGTACATGGATTTACATATATGTACTGCAGTTGCAGTGCAGAACAGCTTTTTCCTCCAACAGTGACAGTAGAATTAGCAGACTGAGGTGCACAAATACATATGTAATCTGTAGTAATGTACATATGTAGACCTGCATTGAATTGCTTCACACATGTACATCAGTTGAATGTAATGTTTAATCATTCTATCAACCCACCGGTTGTTCAGTTTATGACACTGCAAAGTGATTTCATACAATCAAACTCCGCATATATTGGCTGTAAACTATTATTTTTGATCAATAACATATTCAATGTAAAGAAAGTATGTTCAATGAAAAGTAACCATAGAAACAAAAGGCGTGCATTTGTAAATAAGTCAAAGCAAATTTTTATGGTGTTCATTCACTGTAAGTGTTTATGTCTGCACTGCTGCAGTGATGATACCAGCCCTTCCTCTAAATGTACAGTAACTGTGCCTTAGATGAAAAGCTTCATTCTGGGGAACACAGTAAATGTGACAATGAATTGTGATGATCCGTAAAAGAGTGGTTGTTGGTTCAAGAGGCTGACAGAGACATTACAGTAAAAAGACTGTGGTGAAATATAAGATCAGTAAATCATGGATAAAGTGTGACATTGGTATTGTATTCATGCAGGCATAAAAGAATTATTTCCTGTAGCTACACATATGTCCATTCACATGTATGCAAGTCTGTTTCTTTTCTCTAATATGCAAAAATAAGTAAGGTTCTCAAAGATGTGTTAAAAGAAAGTGATGTAATTTTAACTACAAGTCAACTCTGAGCAATGTGCAACGTAACAGGGCTAAGCAGGGGCTTTGCACAGTGATCCACATGGTGTGTGGCTTTATGAGAGGGCAGATGGTACCACTCAAGCAGGAAGTGACTGACATAATGACATGTGGATTGTGGGTGTATGTGTGTCCTGAATGAGTGTGTGCATGTACAAAGATACTTCTTTAAATGGATTCAGAGAAATCTGTGCTTTTTTTCCCAATAAGCTCTGGTACTTTTCTGTGTGCATGAGAATGATATCCAAGAATTGTACTCTGTTGTATCTGCAAATGGACATTCTGGCTAATAGCTGGTAGACTGGTCCCATCGCACTCATCTTGTCTTTGAACTCTTTCAGAGATACTTACCCTCTGCAGGTAAACAAATAGAACATATCATCTCAGTTTTGCTGGCCAGCTCCATATGTATCTACCTACATATATGAGTGTTGTAAGAGCCATTTTGAGGAAAGTATATTACATTAAATTATATTGAGGAAGTTGCAATATTATTTTTGATTTGATACATAATATGCAATGTATGTATGTTAGAATATTATTAATTTATTGTTGCTCAGTTCATTTACAAATTAAACCACAAGGTGGGGTGTGCTTGAGTTGAGGCATATAGTATGTGGCATGTGTTTTTTTTTTTTTTTTTTTTTTTTCATTATGGTTTTTTCATTATGGTTTTTTTTCATTACGGTGTAGAGATAACACAGTTTTTTATGACCGAGAACAACACGACCAAACTAAGCTGACTGTGAGCTCCTTGGTTAGATTTTGTTTCAAGTACTGGATCGTTTCATTTTGTATTTTCATATTCTGTTATTAATTAAACATTATGGAAGAAGATTTTTGGAGTTTAGAATTTGTATCGCATCAGACTGGTTTGCTAAACACCTGCTCCGTTAGTGGCATATAGAAACGGCAGGAGTGCCACTTACAAGTGTCATCTAAAAGATAACAGGAAAAAACACAGAGGAAGATTCCTCTACATCTTACTCAGTCTGTTATTATAAACGGAGGAAATAATTTTCTTCTATTTTGGGGCAGACCTTAAGAGTTGCTCATGCAGCCTGGCTGTGGTGTCTTGATTGATGTTATTTCTCATCACATAGGTGCCTAAGTGAGGTTGACTCAGTGCTGGAGAGTTCAAACAATTTCACAGTGCACGACTACGTCAAGAGAGAGACTTGGTGTGCAAGCACAGGTCACGTTTAATTTCTGAGATGGACAGTGGGCATGAGCAGCATCATGTGTCATGTCTCAGTGTCCTTAGGAATGACGCTCCTGGAGTAAATGTATTTTCATCCACCATTTTTAATTAATGAAATAGAACATTAAACAGTGAAACTACAGAAGCTCATTTCTATGCCTGTCTGAGGTGGAAATGTTTATGTATTTCCATTTTCTATGATTGCTTATACACTAAAATTAGTAATAATGCACAGAACATTTATTTTTCTTTTGGTAGATAATTTGTTAATTTAATTTGATTTATGATTCCAATTGTTAACTCAATTGCATAGTTGTTGGCATTTCCATGAATTAGTATTTGTATAATCTAAACATTTTTACCGGTTTGAATCATGACATCACTTCCTGTTAAAGCCTATTTATGGTGCAGCCACTTCCTGTTTGGCCACAAACAAAGGGACCATGAGACTGCTGCTTGTAAGAAATACTTGTTCTGGTCTAACATCATAGAGGCAGTGCTGTGAGATGATGATGCTGTTCATAAGTTCATTTAAAATGATTTAGTTGCAATTCATGTCCAAGTGTGTTAAAGTTACAATGGTAGCAGTCATACCAACAGATAATTTAAACAATTTACATTGATTATTATTTACAAATGACTTTGATATGTAGTGATTAAGAAGCCTGACAATGGTTTTGTATTGTTATTTTTTTTGTCTACTGTCTTCACCTCATGTTTCAGCCTGTATGATGCCTTAAGTAAATGGTGAAACTCTGTCTTTGTTAGCTAAGGCTTACTGCATGAGAACAATACATATTTTGTGAACCTTGACATTCACTGAACAATATGTAAACACATATTTGCACAACTTCTTTTTTCCCTTCCTTTAGTGGATCATCTGCCCTATCTTGTCCCCTCCCTTGTGTCCTCTACTGTTACATCAACTGTCATCATTCTCCTCCTTCACAACATCCATTAACCTTCTCTGTGGTCTTTCTCTTTTCCTCCTCCCAAGCGGCTCCATCTTCAACACCCTTTGTCCAATATAATCACTATCCCTCCTCTGCATGTGAACAAAGCATCTGAACCTTGACCCTCTTACTTTATTTCCAAACTGTTCAACCTGAACTGTCCCTCGATTTTTTTCATTTCTCCCAAAGAAAATCTCAGCATCTTTGGCTTTTCCACCTCCAGCTCTGGCTCCTGTCTTTTAGACAGTGCCCCCATCTCCAAGACATACATCATAGTAACTTTCACTACCGTCTTGTAGACCTTCCTTTTCACTTTTGACTTTGTCCTGCCTGCATTCCCTTCTTCACCTCTCTTGTGCACTGTCATTACTTTGGATGTTTGACCCCAGGTATTTAAACTCATCCACTTTCGCTGCCTCTAATCCTTTGATCTTCAATATATTTACCTGTCTCACTGTCATTCATACACACAGACATTCTCCTAGACTTGTTCCTATTAACCTTCATCTCCACTCTTCTCCAATGCAGACCTCCACCTCTCCAGACTCTCTTCCACCTGCCCCCTACTACGGATAACAATATCATCTGCAAACAACATAGTCCATGGAGAATCCTGCCTGATCTCATTGGTCAACCTGTATACCATCATTGCAAACACGAAACGGCCCTGATGTAATTCCACTTCCACCTTGAACCCAACCCATCCATAACTCCAACTGCACACCTCACCACTGTCTCACTCACCACTGTCTCACTTTCCTCATACATGTCCTGCACCACCCTCACATACGTCTCTGCCACTCTCGACTTTCTCATACAATACCATTGTTCCCTTCTCAGTAAATAATCAAAAGCTTTCTCTAGATCCAGTCACAGACACAATGTAACTCTTTCTGACTTGTGACAAAAAAGTAGAGATGTGAAAAAAGTTTTAGATATAGCCCATATTGAGATATTTTTGCATGTGTATGGATGTGGTTGGAACGTGTGACGTTTTGACAAGCAGGGGAATAGTTTTCAGGAGAAGTGTTTAATGAAGGTTCTCATTCATGAGAAATGTAGATATGGGCAACTGGACTTGCTTGACTGTCCTAACAGCTTTCACCATACAAGTTGTTTTGTTTGAGACAAAATAGCCAAACAAATGCAAAACAAAGGAAAGTGAATTGAAAAAAACAAACACAAAAAAGAGGACTGACCTGACCTGTTCACTGGAGAAAAGCCAGGTTCTCTGGCCACAACTCTGTCCAGTCATTTCAATAACAAAGGGTGAGAACATACATAATGGCCAAATAATACAAATGGTTTCAAAGAGGAGTGAAAGTATGTACATGTTGAGAATTGACTCCAGGCTTGGGGGTCGATATGCGCCTGAAAACATGACACCTCTTTAAACAGGTTAACCTGGAAGTCTCCCACTAGTTCATCAAAAAAGTCCTCTTGCCTTTATCTACATTTCTGATGTTTATATATTTATAAAAAACAAAATTGTTAATGGAAATAGGTGCATTGTTGAATGAAATTTACTTTTCTTTTAGAAGTATGTTATAAAATTGTAAAACAATGCTAGGACATGGACTGTAATTGTGTATTTGACAGTAATGTATTATCATTATAATTTATGTATTATTGGGAAATGTGTTAAAAGATGCAAAAAGAACTTCACCATAGCCATAACCATGTGTTAGACTGTGACCAGTGCTGCAGTGACGCAGAGAAGGAAATGCCCATTCTGTGACATTGACAGACCATAGATCCGAAGACCGCCCTGGTGAGATGTCTCTACAAGCTGACTGACTCGAGGTGGAGGCGGTAGGAGAGGCAGGCGAATGTGCAGACAGTGACACAAAGGAGGGGGTAACACACCGCACATCAAACGTCACGTACACACCGCTGCAATGAAGATACGCTTGCTAACGCAGAAATCAATACAGAGCCACACACTCTTTTAGCACAAGCAATTATGTGCATGGCCACACAGTTGGTGTTGTGGTTACGTCTTCTTGCCTTTACTGCAAGAAGACCAGGGTTTGGAACAAGGGCCTTTCTGCATGGAGTTTGCATGTTCTTCCCGTGGGTGCATGGGTTTTCTCCGAGACCTTGGGTTTCCGACAGTCCCAAAAACATGCAGATTTGGGGATTAAGTCAATTGGACACTAAATTGCTCAGAAATGTGAATGTTAGAGTGGACAGTTGTTTGACTCTGTGGCCCTGTGATGGACTGGTGACTTGTCCAGGGTGTACCCCGCCTTTCGCCCTATGTCAGCTTGACAAACGTCCTAGATATCTCCATACTGCCACAGGTATGTCACCTGGACATCTGCTTTCCCACTCTTCTTTCTGTTCATAGCTGCCCTCACATCCCCCTTACAAATCCTCTGCACCTCCTGGACACTATCTCAACTCCATCAGTCCTCCTCTCTGTCTCATTTTCCTCATTTATCAGCTCCTCGTGTACTTCCATATTCTCAACACACTCTTTTCACCTTTTAGGACATTTACGTTCTCTCCTCTGACCAGAGGATACACCAAACAACATCACCATATTTGATGTACTTTCACATCCATCTGGTAACTCCTAATTCCTCTGAGACCCTGCCACAACTCCTTCCTAAACTGTGCACATTCTTCCTTTTTCACCTTCCACCATGTAATCTTTGGCGCCGCCTTCACTCACTTTCTCTTCTTAGTGGCCTTCAGACCACCATTTGATGACCTTGCAGTTTCCCGTGTCCTCCAGAGTGCATCTTCTGCATAATATACTCTGTAATCTACCTGTAAGCATCTTCCTTCATACTTGTAGGTTACCCTATGCCCCTCCCTCTTTCTGAAATATGTATTTCCCGCAGCCAAGTCCATCCTTTTCACAAAATTGATGACCCTCCACTTTTCTCTCCTTCCATACCTACTCATCACCTCTGTTACCTTCACCAACATGCCCATTGTAATCTGTTCCAATCACCTCTCTCTCTCTCTCTCTCTCTCTCTCTCTCTCTCTCTCTCTCTCTCTCTCTTTCCCCTGGGAACACTATCTCTCTCTCTCTCTCTCTCTCTCTCTCTCTCTCTCTCTCTTTCCCCTGGGAACACTATCTACCACTTCATCCAACTTACACCAGAACTTATTTTCCTTTTCTTATCTTTTCAGAACTGACCTTGCGTTCCTTCCACCTGGTCTATTGCGTACACACAATATATCTACCTTTCCTCTCTCTATCATATCAGCCAGCTCTGCCTTTACCAGTTAAAGTCCCTACATTTAAATATCCTACTCTCATCTCCACACATCTACCCTTCCTTCTGTGTCACTGCCAGCCTTCCCCCCTTTCCTCTTCTGTCCTCTCCTCTTCAATTTTATCGGCACCCTGTTGGTCAATACCACAGATGGTGGTCATTCTTTACCCGGGCCTTCACCGATCTGGTATGGTCTACTGTTTACATTGCTCCACATTGATTTGGCAACACTTTTACACTAGAGACCCTTCCTGGCGCAACCCCAATTTATCCGGGCTTGGGACTGGCATTAGGAGACCACTGGATATGGCCCTCTAAATGGCTGGTTTCCAGATTTGCAACAGAGTTTAACCATCATATATATGAGTCAGGTTTGCTTTTTGGTGTGCTTAACAATGCAGAGAATAATTTTGGTGACAAATAGCAACAGGCAAAGTAACAAAAGTGACAAAAAAGTAGATATGTGAAAAATGTTTTAGATATAGCCCATATTGAGATATTTTTGCATGTGTATGGATGTGGTTTGAAAGTGTGACGTTTTGACAAGCAGGGCAATAGTTTTCAGGAGAAGTGTTTAATGAAGGTTCTCATTCATGAGAAATGTAGATATGGGCAACTGGACTTGCTTGACTGTCCTAACAGCTTTCACCATACAAGTTGTTTTGTTTGAGACAAACATCTATCCGTCCTCTGGCCACAACTCTGTCCAGTCATTTCAATAACAAAGGGTGAGAACATACATAATGGCCAAATAATACAAATGGTTTCAAAGAGGAGTGAAAGTATGTACATGTTGAGAATTGACTCCAGGCTTGGTGGTCAATATGCACTGGAAACATGACACCTCTTTAAACAGGTTAACCTGGAAGTCTCCCACTAGTTCATCAAAAAAGTCCTCTTGCCTTTATCTACATTTCTGATATTTATATATTTATAAAAACAAACTTGTTAATGGAAATAGGTGCATTGTTGAATGAAATTTACTTTTCTTTTAGAAGTATGTTATAAAATTATAAACCAATGCTAGGACATGGACTGTAATTGTGTATTTGACAGTAACGTATTATCATTATAATTTATGTATTATTGGGAAATGTGTTAAAAGATGCAAGAAGAACTTCACCACAGCCATAACAATGTGTTAGACTGTGACCAGTGCTGCAGTGACAAGTGTAAATGTTAGAGTGGACAGTTGTCTGTCTCTGTGGCCCTGTGATGGACTGGTGACCTGTCCAGGGTGTACCCCCCCCCCCCCCCCCCCCCCCCCCCCCACACACACACACACATACACAATGTTCATTTCAGTGCAGCCCAGTTGTCATATGCTGTTTGCTAACCTTTGCACTGAAGCTAAACATATTGTTTCTCTATACATGACTGATTTTATATCACTTGATAAATTGTGCTGCACTACATCTGTGTCTGTCGCTCCTGATGAAGCCTTTCAGAAAAATTTGAAAAAAAAAAAATATATAGACCACACATATGTTCTTGTCAGCACACAGACTTGCATTGACTGTCACTCACTCCTGCACAATTTGAACTATATGCCTCACCTCCCACTTCCCGACGGTGGAAGGATTTGGGCCCTTTTGGTGAAAGATGCATGCAAGCTTGCGATTGGCAGGGAACACAAAATTAATCTGTGCTGATTTCTCCAACACTGCAGTGTTCTACAAGAAATCTCCCCTCAGTTCTACATGCCACACACTCTGTTGTAGTGATAACTGATTCACCCAGCATTATGAAACATTTCATTTCTGATGCTGAAGCAGCTGCAATTCCCAGCCTGCAGGAACTTCCTGCCTCCATGTGGGCTAAACATAAATACAATGTCAGCCTTATTAGAGGATGTGAACCTGTCACCATCACACGTAAAGCTCATTATAGGCCACTGTATCCACTGAAATAAGAAGCCATAGATGGCTTCTTCCAAGTCTTACAAAGTAGTAAAAACAGCAATACAACCTCCTGCTCCAAAAGTGCTAGATCCATATACTATCTTGTAAGTTCCATCTAATGCTGTTTTCCTCAGTTATTGACCTGGCTAATACATCCTTTTCCCTTTTTTTGTAATGCAATGGACAGTCACAGTATGAGCTGGTATGTATGGACTAATGTCTCCATATAGCCTTATAACACACCAACATGTGCCTTGACCTTTCCTCCCAAGGATCTGTTGTCCTCCTCTGAGCCACAGCATGTTCTGTGTTCTGTCTTAATTTGTTCTATCATTTAAGACAACAAATGCCCTAAAATATATTTTAATAGCTAAATATTGATACCACAGAACAGAGGAGCCATGGTAACCTGTGGCTCCTGTTTGATCAGAGCCACAGGGAAGAGCTGGATAATTATTGTGGTGACATAAAAAAAAAAAAAATCTTCAGATCTTAATCAGACCTGTTATACCTGCTCTTTGTCTTCATTGCCACTGTGGGGAAACTTTGACATGTATTGACATTACTTGTTGCTAATACTTCTTCTTGTTTTTCCTTCATATTTCTTATATTAAGGCCAAGGTTAGGGTTCTAATACTTGATTTATATGACTGTATTATTGGTTATATTGATAAAACAGTTTATATCTGTGTTTTTACGCTTTATGGTGGGAAAAGTAAAGAGCAAATCCAGTTTTGGGGTCCTTGTGTTGCTGATTTTCAGCATGTTCTAATTTTTATGACAAAACTGAAGGTTGTTTCAAAACAACTTGTGATGCAAGAAATGTGCAGATCTAATGATTTCCTTTTCTCTTTTTGTCGCAGATCCGGGCTCTGACCTTAATCACAAAGATTAATAAGATTTTGATGCAACTTTGAAAAAGAACACAGTCAAAAAGCTTGTTGACACACCATTGCCTCTCCCTCGCCCGAGGGCCTGGCGTCGGAGAACAGTGGATGTGAGGAGAGCTGGGAGTGAGTGTTGCATGCTGAGTGATGACGACAGCCGACATAACTAAACCCACCTACGGTTCATTTAAATGCCCGCGCACGGCTCTCCCCCAGCTCGTCACAGTGTTTCCCGTTGCTCTCTATTTATAAGGCGCCCTGGTGAGCGCAAAGGCAGAAGCATGCCTCTTCTGTAGAGGGGCACAACGCGTCGCAGCCACTGGAGACGATTCTTTTGACAGAGCTCTGTAGCTGCTGCTGCTGCTGCTGCTGAAGAGGAAGAGTCGTGGGAGTGCAGGAGTTTTACCCCAAGTTCTCCAAAGCAGGTCTGAGAAAGCGACTTTGTTCTCAGGGGTGAGTAGTTATTCGGTTTATTGTCCCTTTTATTTTCTTCTGTCTCTGTGGAAAACGATGCTGCGCATCCCTACGACAGAATGAGGGTGTAGAACAGTAGGACAGTATGAGAATAGAGCGGGTAATAAACAAATGTGGCAGGTTTTTTTAATCGCAATTGTTTTTAACAACAAAAAGTGTCGCCAGAACTTGTTGATCTAAGGAATACACATTTATTTATTTATTTATTTATTTTGACAATGATTGGAACGCTGTGTGCACTGATGCTTACACAATACATTGCAAAAAAGGACCAAGCTACACATTTTAATGTTTCCTATATGTTTTAAGTCCTGAATGTTAACGTATTATCACGTGCATGAACTGCGTTTTATTATCGTTGTGGTGTTTTTGTTGACGTGGTGGTTTTGGTAATCTGTAGTCCAAATGTGGCCGTTGGTGTCATTACTGAGTCATAACAAATCCATCTATTAAAAATATCAAGAAATGTCCCATATTGTCACCCCCCCCCCCGCCCCCCCCCCAAACACAGACACACAAACACACAGTGTAAATCACGTGTTTACCTTGGCATTAATACATAGTTACTATTACACAGGCTGTGCTATAAAGCAGCCAAACTTTATTGGCTACTCGCTAGAGCATGTTACTCAACCCGCTACACTAATAATCACCACGTAATTATAGGTCTGGATTACACTAGACGTTTTGGAAATCAAGTCAAATGTAATACAACCTTTTACAAATACAATTGAGATGTCTAATTTAAGTAAGTTCACTAATTGTTGCAAATAAGTGCATGCTTAGTAAAGTACACAAATTGGGGAACCAAAGTTGCTTTACCCGTAGGCTCTGTGCGCAAACAGAAACCTAATTATGTCATTTCGACCTAGATAATGATTTCATCACAGATGATTTGTTAATTTAGAAATGTACAATGGTTATGTGGCATTTGTGAATGTGTAGCAGGTTAGAAATGACGTGGTTTGTACGCAGAGATTGATACATAACAACGTAATACGGGATCATCCAATCCATGCCTTTATTTTGTAATTAGTACTAAGATTCGACATTGATCGTCTCTAATCTGGTTCAGTCTCAACAAGTTTAGGACAGAATTTTGAGTTACGCCTGTTCCGCAGTTTAGTTCAATCTGACTGACCTGAGTCTGTGAATATTTTTCCCTGCAAAGCATCAGTGAATTGCCTTTTGTACTTTTGGCCACATAGTGACAATCACGTGTGGCAGTGTCGCCACACGCCCATGCTTAATGAGCCACTCGTATTCTTTAGGCTAGGTCCGGTGATTGATACATTACTAAATCCTGTTTTACCCCGTGCCCCACTTTGTTCCATCCCAGTAAAAAGTCTGGACACGCCACTGCTCCGGAATGAGTTTGTTTAACATAATTTTGTCATTATTTCCGAACCATTTCAAAAACGC
The DNA here is from genome assembly GCA_016785285.1 of Brachirus orientalis. Lineage (NCBI taxonomy): Eukaryota > Metazoa > Chordata > Actinopteri > Pleuronectiformes > Soleidae > Brachirus > Brachirus orientalis. The sequence goes on from JAFBJR010000190.1 coordinate 3,720,192, forward strand.
TGTTACGGGCGGAAGCGCTGACCTTGGTGCTGAAATCTTTAGTCTGCGGGGCGCGTGTCTTCGTCGGTCCATGCTGCGTGGCACGCGCACTGAGCTCCTTCAGTGTGTGCACTGTTACTTATCCAGGCGAGGCCACCCACGCGACCAGATGCTGCACACGCACGTCGATGCCTTGCTTAAAAAAAAACCTGAAACTGCAGCGCCGGAGAGACGCAACAGGAGTTCCATTTTTTTTGTTCCATTTTAAAGTGCAGAGGGTGAAATAATGACGCTCGAGGAATCTACTTTAGTCGCTGTTTTGTTGTTGTGATGCACGGAAAACCATCTTCTATCTTTAATCAATTTGTCAGCTGTAAGTATAGGGTTCAGAAGTTCAGGCAAAAACGTGATCATATTTTCAATTTACTCAATATAAATATTTATTGACTGTTTTGCTCCTCAAAGAAAGTTGAAAAACCTCTTTATTGTGATTTTAATTGACTGGATGAGCAATAAACAACACACACCAGTGAAACAGAGGTAAAACACTGAATGTTATGCGGCACATTTGGGGCTTACCATTGTATTGATTTCAAATTCAAATTTCAATTTGACTTTCAGGCTGCAATTTGGGATATTATCTGAGCCAGGGTTTGTTAATAAAAGATCCTGAAATTTTCTTATCTAATACATTGTGGGTGTTAGAGCACTGTAAGTTCTTATTGTTTCAGCAGAAGAATTTTCATAATATCTCTTGTAGTAATTCTCCGCCACATTTTAATTTTTATAGGAAGTGACTATGAAGCTCAAGTTGAAAGTTGTATTGCAAGTCAAATCGTATTCTTAATATCTGAGAGAAAAATCAATCACAGATTGTTTACACATTTTTCACCAAATCATTCAAAAATCCCAAAGAGTGTTGGTGCAATATTGAACCTTTGTTATACTGATATAGCATATTATATATAAACAATATCTTTTTGTTGAATTATTGCCTATGCAACTACAATTGGAAAGAATCATGTATTTTTACACATTTGTTTACGACATTTAAAATGTGCGATTACAAATGTTTCTCACTGTACTTGAATTGGTCTGCTGAAACTAAATTCCTCCAAACCAAAATTACACACCCTTCTTTGGGTGGAGGATATTTGTTAAAGGCTTTGTTATGGTAAAGTTTATGTGCTCAACAAAATCAGGCAACAGTTTACAGTTTTCTTTAATAAAACCAAACCTTTCAACTGGAGTTCAGATGACTTCTTAAATGTAACAAAAAAAATTGGAAAATTTAAGGAGCAGTGACCCAAAGAACGCCTGTCACTCCCAACCCCACCACACTTTCCCTTCCTTTTGTTAATTTCAGTACTTTGTTGTGGTCAAATTTGTATCTTTTTAACCTCTCCCATTTGTGTTTTTGTACTTGTAATTATATGTGTTTATGTTGCTTGGAATTGCTATTACGGTATTGTCTGTGAATGTGTGATGTGTGTTGAATTTGTATATTCTGTATAATGTTACATGTGTGTTAACAAAAAGAGAAGGCAATAAATACAGTTGAAAAAAAATGCATCCAGCACTATCTGCTTAAAATGATTATTTTTACTATTATTACTGAGAACAGCTTAGGACTTACTTTGAAAAATAGTTTATTACAACTCAAACCAACCCACAGTGGCTCAGTGTGAAAAACTTTAATAAACTCTAAACACCTATTTGCAATGCTAGACTAATTTTCTCTGCTTTCTCGCTTGGTCTAAACTCTCTGTTTTTATTTTTCCCCCCTCTTTGACTAATGTAACTGCATTCTACTAATGCAAAGCAATTGTGTCCCAAACTAACACAACTTTTGGTCCCCCTTTTCTCTTTCCTTGTTGTCTGTTGCTTTTCAGAATAATCCACGAGAACGCACATAATTACAAGAAAGCACTCATATTAACACACAGTCACATACAGTCAACATGCAGGAGTCAGAGCCGACAGTGTGCCAGCTGCAGCCCAACATCATCTCTGTGCGTCTGTTCAAGAGGAAGGTTGGTGGTCTGGGTTTTCTGGTTAAGCAGAGGGTTTCCAAGCCACCTGTCATTGTGTCAGACCTCATCCGTGGCGGCGCCGCAGAGGAGTGTGGCCTGGTGCAGGTGGGCGACATTGTCTTGGCTGTCAACAACAAGCCTCTGGTGGACCTTTCCTATGAACGGGCCCTGGAAATGCTGAAGAATGTGTCACCTGAAAGCCATGCCGTGCTCATCCTTCGTGGACCTGAGGGCTTCACCACCCACCTGGAGACCACCCTGTGTGGAGATGGCCGCCAGCGTACAGTGAGGGTTACACGTCCTGCATTCCCACCCTCTAAGTCCTTTGAGCACTGCTCACCACTCAGTCCGTTCAGCCCTGGGCAACAACAGCAGATCAACAAGGAGCCTCAGCTTCGGGCCATAGAGAATCTGTCCTCTCCATCCATTACCCAGTCCCTCCTGCAGAGGGGGGGCATACAAGCCCAGGACCCCCTGCTGATGAGGGACGGGGGCCGTGGAGCTCTTTTGTGCAATGGTCTGGAGGAAAACAATGAACTGCTGAAGGAGATCGAACCAGTGCTGCGCCTCATCAAAAACACCAAAAAGGAGATCAATGGGGAAGGCCAGAGGAATGCAGGAAGAAGGGATGCTGAGATTCAAGTGGCCTGGTAACTTATGATGTGATACTACTGTATTGATCACTTAGCTAAAGTGTCTTTGTGCTTGTTTACTGAGCAAAAGTTGCCGTTTGAACTCATTTGAGCTTAAGCCAAGGATTTTTAAAAAAAAAAATGTATATATATATATAGTTTGCAACTGATCCCCTAGTCTTCCTGACTAGGTTTCCATAAAGTGCCCAATAGATCTCAAATTGAGTATAGTAGAGACAGAACATTTCAGTGTTTAAAGAAAATGATTACATCTAAATTACACATATATATATATATATATATGTGTATATATATATATACATGGCCAATATTCCATCTCCATCTCTGTCTAAATGGGCAGTACGCTGATATTGACGTCCAAGTTATCTTCTGTTGTACTCCCACAGCCATCTGAAATTTAATTGCTGCTACAGTTTCTTTGAATCAATATCTCATTCTTGACAAAACCAGCACATCCTCCCCTCCTTCATAAATACACAGCGAGTGATTCATTGCTTTCTTAGGACACATGTTTCTTCAAGGAAAAAACTCAGGAAAAATCAAGTTAATGCCTCAAGGTGGGGTTTTAAGCCTATAGATCATCTAAAAACATGCTGAAGTGCTTTCAGCAGCAGCATCTTCAATTTATTTTCTGTTCTAGGTCTGGCAGAGGTCTTCCTGTGTTCTAAACAGAAGTCTGAGCACATAATAGAGGAAGGTTTTTGGAGCAGACTCTGGGTTAATGACAGATGACGGATGCAACTTCCTTCATTGTTTCTGCATGTTTGAACTCTGATTTGTAGGGATGAATATGCTTTTGCAAAGTGTGGCAATAAAGAGGTTCAGTGTGAAAAGGAGAAAGGATGGAAGGATGTACAATTAACATAATGAATGCGTTTGTGTGAAAGACAGTGGAAGATATATGTGTGTGGGCGTACACAAGTTAAGGAAAGTTCAAATCACTCATTGAGTTAATTCATGTCTTGTATGATCTGCCACATTGGCGGCACAGTGACCTCCCCTCCCTGCTTCAGTCTGTTGCTGTTTTATCAGCACATTCAAAGAAATACTGAAAAACAGTTGGTCATCTTAATTCATAATTTGCCATATATCAGTTTAAATGACATAATAAGAGCTAAGTAAATGATTATTTGACCATATGGTCTGACCAGACTGAATGTAGAGAAAACTACAGTGAGCTTGTGAAATCCAAATGTTGACACAAGACCCTGTAAGCTATGAAAGATAAAGTATAAAAAATATAATTGGATGAATCACAGATATTTTTCACAGCATTTTTTTTGTTAATTACCTTCCCAATGGATATTCTTTTTCTTCATTTGGTGTCTCACTGTGGGATATTGCTTTAGTGTGACCAACCAGGAAAGCTCCAACGGCAAGATGTCCAGACTTCCCCCAAATGAAACACAAAAACAAGACAATGTCATGTCCTTCTCTGGCAAAAGGGGTGTTAGAAAGGGGTACCCTTGGGTAAGACTGACTCTGTCACTCAACCTTTAATGGTGTTAGGCTTCGGGAGACATATGCAATGCAGGAGTGGTCTGTACCTCCCATAGTGAAACACCGAACAAAGTTAGAAAAAGAACAATGGGTTACTTAACCAATTTAGGGGACAGGTCAACTCTAAGAGTATGGGGGGAGGGTGTAAATGTAAATGTTTAATCTCAAACAAATAGCAAAGGATGGACATTTGTATTGCCTGACATGTCTTTTTGTATTTGTTTGCCTGTTTTATTTAACTTTGTATCAACATTGTTGGGCAAAAGAAAATCCCTTCAAGTTTAGTGTAGTATTTCCTGAGCCACGCCCTGTTGCTGTAGACTGTCGCTGTACCTGAAATCGTGATTTATAGCAGCAAAGTACAGGTAAAATTAATGTAAGCAATCACAATGTCAGTGTAATTCCTGCAAATCCCTGTCTTCTTTTGTCTCTTACAAAAAGGTTTTCTCTGTTATTGGAGTTTTTGTGTTGGCTTAAAATGGAATGTAATATGTGAAGTAATTTTCTTAGTGCATTTGGTGTTCAGGTGGTTCTGTCTAGAAGTCACAGACAATTTAATATTCTTGCAGTCAGGATTGTGATTCAGGGAATTGCAAATGCTTACTGGACAACAAAGATGATTCCATTCGGGAAAACAAACAATACACTCAGTTTCAAAAATTGTAATATACAATATAAGCTCATGTAAAATGTAACTTTCATGGTGAAAAAGTGGTAGCAGGTCTTTGGTGGGAAATTTGCTAAAACAAAACCATGTTTTGATATAGTTTTCCCAGAAACAGATGCTGATAGCCTAATCCAAAAGATTAGGTTGAGTGAGAGAAAACACCTTGTGGGCATAAGTTTCAAACAAGTCAAGTTTTGTTAATGTGCAAAAGACCAAGACATGATGTTTACCATCTTTGTCTGTTTGCATGTGTGTGCATGGTTTATTGGCTAGGGTCCGTGAAATGAAAGATGAGCTTTGCACCAGGTGCAAGTTAATACACTTGACAGATAACTGTTTCTGACTTGCAGGGACCTTGGTGTGGGAAACGGTACATCTCTCCAGCTGGCGTCAGATAAAGACAGAATGCTGGAAAACATGCCACTGGTGTGCAAGAACGGTGACAAGGTAAATGAAACACTCAACCCCAGAAACTGAATGTTTGAGAATAAATGTGTGCATCTTGAGTATGCTCAATCAGTAACATGAAGATTCTTTGTCCCTTTTTCTGCTTGTATGTTTTGAAAGTGTTCATGAGCAGGGGTGCTAAAGGAATCTTCGTGTAGCTTTGTAATGCATGTTCATCCATGGCTGCTTTTCTCAGTCTGGCTCTTTGGCTTTGTATATTAATCCACACTATTGGCCCACACCATGCTTTAAAAATCCAAGCACACATCCATGGTGCTTCTTTGCACATAGTAATAAAGCCTTTGCTTAAGATCCCATTAAGTTGCAATTAGACCATTCCGGTGGCAAGCTGATGTAACAGGGTCTGATCACAGGTTGGAGTATTTATTAATGGGATTGTGTTGTAATCTACACATGGTCTGTGTTTGTGACATTGCCCTAGTTCTCATCAAGGGGACCAGATAGAGGCAAATAGTTTCCAGGAGGTCTAATGAATGCATGCAGCTGCTAATCTATCTCTTGCCTTCAAACATGGTTCCGCCCCTCAGACTTGCAGAAGAGAGTGTTCATGTGCTTGTGAGAATATATATGTGGAAGTGTGTTGGGAAAGATGGAGCACAGACAGTTAAAAGAGGATATAGCCCTTGGATGAGGTGGTAAGAAGCCATATGTCTTTCCTAGTAGTAAGTGCTCAGCCAGGAGAAGCTTATATTCCTACTGTATATGCTGTGTGTTAGAGGGTGTGCTTGAGAAGTACAATCATCAGTGTATGCATATGCATATCCATATGCACTTACTAATGCAGCAGGAAGTTCCCCTGCAGACATTTTGCTAGACATTGATTAAGCTGATGGCTCAATGAAGTGTTCAACTCAACACAGTCGAGTCCAAATCCTTAGGGAAAATTCACTCAGATAGTATTATTATTATTATTTTTTACATCAAATACAAGGACTTAAATTGACACATCAATGGCTTGAAAAAAATAGTGTTCTCACTTTGGTGAAGAATTGTCCTTGTCCCTCCAGTGCAAGCTTCTGCTCCTGTATAAATTATTTTTAATAAGCCCATTGCATAGGTGACAGCCCATTGCATAGGATAGGTGACAGAATGTTGTCAAGTTCCACTTAAAGCAGATAATAGCCTGTAGTTCTATGGCTCCTTCTTGACATGCTCTGCCTTAATTATCATTGAATAAGGTGCCAAATGACAAATCATAATTTTACTTAAACCATAATCTTTCTATAATTTTAACTAGCCAAAAAAGAAGCGAAATACCTGTAGTTTTCACATCTGTCAGAACTGAAGAATCCTCTTGAATCAAAGGGGAAGGGTTTTCAACTTAAACCAGGTACAGTTGCCAACAGCAACTTTAACTCCTGATGATACAATGACCTGGGTGACTCAGAAGCTTAACAGACAACATGCCCAATTGTGAAATGATGCACTGGACTCCCTCAGTAATAAACAAATACCAGTAACTAACTATGTATAGGTGCTACAGCATAAGAGATGGTGGTCCTATTGTGTGTTAACAGCAAATAAATTGACTTTGTTGCTGGTGTTACTGCTCATTTGTTTACAGAGCCATGGTACTGTTTCGGTACACTATGTGTGTGTTTACATGCATGCTAAAAGTCTGATTTTAGTCAGACTGAGACAGTAATTAGTCCAACTAAAATTGAGCTAGTCTTAATTGGACAGACATACCTGAATAAATCAATTCATCATCCCATTACTCACCAGGCTTTGAAATGAAAGTAGAAGGAGAAACTCCAGTACTGTTGCTTGAAATCATACACTGGGGGTTGCTTGATCTAATTTGTATCACTATTTAGCATACAAAACCACAGCACTATCCGTCTCACCGTCTATCTTGCCCTTCGCTTACTAAAGGTCAACAGGAAACTGATTCAATATGCAGTAGCTTATAGAGAGATACAGCACCACCTACGGAGGCAGAGTCAGACGTACAGTACATGGCTAATAAATTGATTTTCTCCTCCACATACTTGGACTGGGCAAGTTGTCCTACTGCCTGTTTTAGTCGGACTATGGCCGTACACTTACTTCTTCTATTTAAGACAGAGGCTGAACTGTTGAAAAACTCAACAGATGCATTTTGCTGGCTAGAAGCTAACATTAGCTGCCTCAAGCTAACTTGTCATTTCCAAAAAAAATTTAATTGTACCGAACTAAGCAGAACAGACTGGTTAAAACAACATGGGAAAATAAAATTGTTTTTTTTTTAACTACTGGATTGTCTTTGAAATCTGGTGCTTTAGTACTTCATGTAGCTTTCTACCCTGGTAGATTAGGTTAGAGTAAATGTATAATCAATTTCTTGTATTTTTAAATTTATTTATTTATTTATTGATATAGCTACATTGTACGTATAGGGATTATCTTATCTTTGTCATATTTATATTTTACTTAATCCTGGTCCCAGTATTTATAAAAAAATCAAAGTTAAGTCATATAGATACAGTGTTGCACTACACTGCCAAAGTACAATGCAACATTACATTCATGTAAAGGTCAACTGATCTATCTATCTCTGTGGATATAAGCCTGTAATTTCTGCCATTTATTTCAATGACTTTCTTGCCGGAAATCTATTCTTAAATCTATTTTATAATGATCATTCATTTGCTAATCACGGATCATTACAGGTCAAAAAGATTTTTTCCATACTGTTGTGACATTTAAATTTGACATCAGTACATACAATATGTGCTTTTAGTCTCTGTCATAAAAAGGCTGATGTTGCTTGTTTGTTGTATTGTCAATGTAATGATAGCACACGCGGTACACTATTCCTATCGAAGGAAGTGGGTCAGAGGGCCAAGTTTCAAAGGTCATAGTTCTGAGGTAAACTTACATAGGTTGGAAAGGATTGTAGCTTCTAGACAGTGAACAGCAAGCCTATTTTTAAAAAAGCTCTACTTTTTTTATGCCATCAGGCTTTAATCCTTCACATCTGGCTTTATTTGTCTTTTTGAATGAAAGTCACTTTACGGTCCAATGACTCCTTGTCATCTCCTGTCTTCTGATATCTATAATTTCTGAGTAACACAGTGGGTTTTACAGCTGTTTGAGCATGAACCCACAGGAACTAAGCTCTTAAGTCTCAGTGTGTGTGAAGTCAAATTCAATTCATCTTTGCTGTTTCAGAGGACATATGACAACAAAACTCAGCTCAATTGTTTGTTCCCATCTACCTGGCAAGCATGCTGATTGTGTCAGTGTTGTTCGGAAGCTGCTTCACTGTACAACTAACAATGCATTGTGGATGATGAAAGGGCTTCCAAGGGTTTAGATTGATTCCTCCTGATCTTGGGCAATTACTTGGTGCCTTTCTGTTGAAGCGCATACAGTTTACTTTGGGGTTAAATTGCAGGCATTCATCAGTCAATAGCAACAATATTGGAATACCCAGAGATCCAAGAGTTATCTTGCAACCAACATGCTGTTAGATGCTGATTGCCTTTATCCTGGACAGGGAAATAAAACAGAAATTTTGGAGCAAGAGAAAAATAAAATATGCATCGGACTTATAGTTAGTAAAACTGACAGTGAGAGTGAAGAGTGCTGTAAACTGTTTCCAGCTGCTTTTCAAGTTATTTCCCCCTTAAACCTACCAGTCAATGACCAACTTCTGCACTTGAAATCCCCTCCAGCAGCGAGAGGGTTGCATAACTTTTCAGCTTATGTCAGTATGACTCCCATACACAACCTAACCAGATTTCAGTACAATCTGGGAAGTCAGAATAGCCAGATATAATGAATGACTGATGGAATAAAGAAACATTTCACATATTAAATGTCTGTGTGTTCTTTTTAGCCCCTAGAGCAGGACAAGACTTCTCCCATCAAGACACAGCAGAATGGCAGTCCCTCCAAATGTCCCCGCTTCATGAAGATCAAGAACTGGGAGAATGGCATCATCTTCAATGATACACTCCACCACAGCACCAAAAAAGTAAGACGTATGAAAATTGGTCAAATCAAAGCCTACATACAGTAAAGCAGTCTGCTACAGCATTATATATTTATCACTTGAGTCAGAGGGTTTTTGATATGATGAACGGTCGTCCTTTAATATCCAGTGTTTGTTTTCCGACCTTGAGGGTTTTATTGTTTTCTCGTGCCCTGACACCCATAAAGATACAATAAACAGGGTTTAATGGCATTAATTGAAACTGAATTCCACATTACCCTTTCAACATAATGTAAATCAAGTTATCTTAAAGAGAATGACACGCCTGCACCTCCTTTAGGCTCTGTCTAAAGCCATAAAACTAAACCTGTATAATTAATAGAGGCTTTGACCAACCACAAGACAGTTCAGAGAGTTGCACATGAGAGAGAGAGATGGTGCTCCTGTTGGCTATTGCACTTCACCTACCATGCATAGTCCTTTCAGGTGAGTTCCTCAGCAACGTTCTGATGCTGCAAAGAAACTTGAAAAGTTCTTGAACTCAGTTGGATAATAAATGCAATGAAATGTCTGTTAATATGACCAGAAAGTTTCAGAGGTGGAGAGAATACCTTGGGTCATCTATTGCATAAAAAAGTGTATCTTTCCATGCTCATCTCATTAGAGGAACTAAGGATAGAGAGTGACCTTCACAAACAAGAGTGTTTTAATGCCATGTGGATGAAACCCAACAATCAGCCTATTTTCTTTCTAGCAATCCTGCCTACTTCAGCTTTTAATACTGTATATTGATAGAGGTTAAAAGTATTGACTCCAAGTTAGCCGCAAAAACAGGAGAACCTCATGCAGTTGCAATGACAAAAGGATGCCCCATACTGTACTTACAAGACTTGCATCAAGATATCTATGACTTTAACAACATCTTACAGGCGCCAATGAACAACAGATACAGTTGGCTGAACAATTATTTAGCCTCCGGACTTATCAACACATCATTTGCAAGTCAAGTAGATTGAAAAATAATAGGAAACATGGCATGTCTTTTCTTTGCTTCTCACTGTCTGTTCATCCATTTGAGTGCTCTTGCCTCAACTGTTAGGGATCCAGTTCATTACTATTTAGCCAGAATAAAATATTCAGATGAAATGCAAGTTCTCTGAGATAATGTACTAGAGACAACATGATCATATTGGTCATCTTATCAATTTACATTTTCAGGAAGCAGTCCTGAGTATGTATGTATCTGTTGGTCAGTCTGTCCGTCCATCTCTAGAACTGTAATATTTGTACCAACATACCAACCAACATAACCCTTTCCAATATGTGTTAAAATATTTCAGTCAGAGCTAAAAATGTCACCTTCACAAAGAAACCCTTCAAATTTGAGAACAACTTTTTATCTAAGTGGATGTCATTATTGATGAGATGACAACAGTATGTTGAGCTTCGTACTTCATATAAGCACCTTGACATCAGAATAAACCGACTCAAACTGATCAAAGTGGAATAGATTGAACTATTAACCAGTGAAAAAAGATACATTTTCATGCAGTCATCAAATTTGAATTTGTAGCATATCATGTAAACAATTTAGTCTGATCACTCTGTGGCCGTGTTATGCTACCCTGAATTCCGATATAGTATTCAGGGTAGCATATGCATACATTTCTCTATACATACTGTACATTTTGCTCTGCTGATGTAGTCATCACTGTTGTGCATGTCACACAGCTTTTCTGATGAAATGTGTCACTGCATGTATACAACAAATAAAATCACAACCCACTTGACCAGCTTAACTGACATCTTAAATTTGATTGATTCAATAAACTAATGAATTAGGCTAGAAAATACTACTTATTAAGGTAAGGTATACTTTGCTGTCAATGATAAATATTTTTAAGGATTAAGGTTTAGTAATAGTCATCTCTGTTTAAATGCTAATGGTTTTTGACATATTATCCATTCCGCCTACGTATGTGAATTTCTCTACTCTACTGTTATGCCACCTCCTTCTTCACATATGCCATAAAGGTTATTACTACTATATGGCTGCTGTAGGATTTTATTACTTCAACATAAACATGTGACCTTTAGGTAGAAACTGATTATATATACTGTATACATTTAGGTATTAAAAAAATGTGGTTGAATTTCTCACACTGAGTAAAAGCTAAGATTATTTCAAAAATTGTAAAGGTGGATGAGGATATAAGTCCAATAAGGCCTCAGCTTTGATGACTTTGGTTGAGAAAAAGTATTTGTGTTAAACATTTTCCATCTTCAGTGATCTATCAACTGCTCCATCAATCTATTTTACCCATTTTATTATGCAGCCAAAGTTTCTTTCTTTTAGTTAGTAAGCCAGCCTACCAAGGAAGGTGAGCCCCACTGTTTATGCATTCACCCCCAAACAGAAGCCCGAAACCGCAAACAGAACCCTAATTACTTCAGTGACTTTTCGGACAGGCTGTTGTGTGCATCCCAATGAATGGCCTATAATAGCGTCTTCAGATTTATTATATATCACAGACGTTGCTATATCCGAGGATGATCTGTCTTTCAAAAAGGACAGCTGGATGGCATGAATGCCCAGAGCAGTATGATGAGCGGATGTGCTGGAGCACAAGTGATTCTTTTGTTTTTATTTTTAACACTCCATTTTCTACCCAACCACCCCCCCCCCNNCCCCCCCCCACACACACACACACACACACACACACACACACACACTCTGTCACCCCTTACTCTTCTTGTTTTTCTTATCCCTTGTTGTCTTCTTCTTATAATTGTAATTATTATATATTTGTTTTCTTGTGTAATTTCGGTTTCTCACTGAATTCCCCCCTTTTCCTTTGTTTTGACTGGTGGTGATGTTACGATGTCTTGCTTGCTGGCTGTTTTTCTGTGTTTTCTGTTTTTCTTGGTTGGCTTTGTTGGAAAGAAAATGGAGACGAGTTTATTTTAGATGGAGTGTCGACTCATGTAGTATCTTTAAACAGTGCAAGTGGGTGGTTCAGTGTAACATGCCAATTTTAGCTGTGGTGGGGTCACTGTCAAATTTCCTCTTCGACTGCATGCCTCTGCTATCGTTTTTGTCATCTGCTCTTGCTCACTCATTCACTCTAAGTGAGTGAAGCATTTATAGCAAGCCAAAGTGACAGCTGACTTCAACTCTAATCATATAAGACTGACCACACAAGCTTGCTCTCAGCCATGAACAATGTTCTCTTTGCATCTGACTGTTTTCTTGTTTTCTTTATTTCCCTCCTTGCTCTTTTTAGCATTTGCTGAAGGATACCAATGCATGACTCACAGACTTATTCATTCATTAATATTTGGGCCAGCCATGTGTGAGTGATGTAAAAAAAAAGGTCAAACCAAAGTCTTGAATTGGCCTATACAATACCAAAACCCAAAACTTGCTGACTTAAATGGAATGAGGTTTTAAAGTATTATTTTAGAAGTCCTTTAGTTCACTTTGGGTTTAGAGCATTAATGGGATTGCATTTTATTGTTGGAATATGATGCATGCCCCTTTTTAGAACCAAACTGCTGTTAAAAAGCTCAGGTTCAGGGTAAAGAGCTATTCTGATGACAGTTCAAATAGGTTGAAGAAAAGTGGATTGGACAAAAAGGCTTTTGTTTCATTTTTCAATTGGCATTAAGTATAATTCAATCAGTTGTCTCTGCTCCATATAAAGCAGAAAGAGGACCGACCCAGTTAATCTAAAATTAATAGAAAATGAAGGCAATGTGATAGCTCTGCCCTTTGTAACATAAGATAATGCAATCCTTCTCAGTTTGTTTTGAATTATAACACTGACATGGATAACTCCCTTGTGAATGAAAAATTCCGAAGGGCTCTGAGAATATTTGTCAGTAACATGCACAATCAAACATCAGACTCTTTCTGCAATAGCAGTTTCTAGTGTTACTCAAAATTTGTAAATGTTTTAAGATTTATTTTCACGGAGGTGTACCATATGCCAACATTAGTTGGCTCTGCCGGCCTATACTGCATCTTGGTACTGCAAGAAAAACCAACAAACAGAATTAATTTTCAAAACGATCCTCCCTCTTCTGTCATTCACTGTCTTTTTCAGAAACCAGTCTGCTCTGAAAATGTGTGCATGGGCTCATTAATGATGCCCAACCATCTTGTTCGCAAACCAGACGAAGTCAGATCCAAAGAGGAGCTGCTTTCACTGGCCACAGATTTCATAGACCAATACTACACCTCTATCAAAAGGCAAGTACAACTGGTCATACATGACATTCAGACCACACTATAACATGCATTATCAAACCCAGTAAGAACACGGAGCAAAGATTATTGCTGTTATTTAATTAAGCTTATTTCAAGTAAGAATTCAGTTAATTTATATAGTTAGTGTTCTTTGTGCAGTTATGACATTTCTTGATTTTCAGTTCCAAGGACTAGTTAATTTAGCTCTATTTTAGTTCTATTTATTTTTCATAACTATTCGTAAGGAATGACTTTACAGTGACTTCACAAAAGTACAGAGGCTAAACAAAACAAATTAAATTAATTTAATTATTTTGAATTTTAAATTACATTCACATAATGTATTCACCTTTTCCAAGGCGAACAATTTCCTAAATTCTCTCAAGTAAGATCAACATTGTCAAATTCTATAGTTAAAAATGCAGTTTAAGTCTAAAAGTCCCACTAAAGAAATAAAAGAAGTCATTAGAATTGAGCAGTGTGTTTTGTCTTATGTGCATATTAACATACTATGCTAATTTTTCAAACACAGGTAACTGATAACACTGTTGACCTTTTTGTTTTTTGGCTACACATCATAACAGTATGTATTATTTACTGATAAGAAAAATATGTAAAAAGAAGTCATTACATACTCTTATTATCAGCCATAAACAGCTGTCTGGTTTTTGTCGTGGTTTTTTCCACCATTACAGTCATTGTTTATTTATTTTGTACTATTTGTTGTCTGAATGTGCCAACAAACCCTTTTTAATTTGTTGGTTCTTTGTTTTTAACAAAAACATTGAAGAGACATGTATATGCTTCTCCCTCCTACCTGTCCTGTGTACAGGTTCGGCTCTAAGGCCCATGTGGACAGGCTGGAGGAGGTCACCAAGGAAATCGAGGCTTCAGCGACATACCAGCTGAAGGACACTGAGCTCATTTATGGGGCTAAACATGCGTGGAGGAATGCTGCCCGATGTGTTGGGAGGATCCAGTGGTCCAAGCTACAGGTACAGTATTGGTGTTTTTCCAAGATACAGTTCTAGCACAGCTCAGCTCAACTCTACTCTGTTTATTTTGCCTAAATCTTAGCTCAAGTCCTGGTGCTATCTCTGCTACTTTTTCCATACAAATTATCAAATTTATTCAGATTCAGAATACTGTATATATATTTATGGGATAATTTTGTTATATTTATGGGATAATTTTTTTAAATTCATTTTTAATTCATGTAAAGGATTTTATAGTTTAAGAAAAGACTTAGAGTGTATTTTTATATTTAATTCTTAGGTCTTTGATGCCAGAGACTGCACAACAGCTCATGGAATGTACAACTACATCTGCAACCACATCAAATATGCCACTAACAAAGGCAACCTGAGGTAAATGAAAACACAGTACTTGTTTCCCTCCTTGTCTTTCCTTTGTTTTTGTTCAACTCTGCCTGCGTACCTCCTCCTACTCCACTCAGTCTCCTTCCCATCTGTCCCTTCATCTATCTCATCAGCCCTCTCCATCTCTGACTACCCCGACTTGACCCACTGTCCCATCTGTCAGCGCGCACTCTGTCTCTTAACACTATATCTGACACTATCTGCTGCCTGTCTATCTGTCAGTGTCTCGGCACCAATCATTGCCCTGTTGGCGTGGCGGCAGACCTTGCTAACAAGCAAGTCATTTGTCAGACCTGCACAGCTCTCTCTTACTTTCTGCCAAGTCCCAATCACATGTGACATCTCATACTTACTTCTTGGATGATGGATAGCTCCTGACGAATTGCTACACTTGGGTTGGCCTTCGGAAGGACAGCTTATACGTATACAGATGTTAAGAGTCAGCACCACATCCTGGCTGAGGCTCTAAGTCTGCCCCACTTTAATAAAAATAAACCCATACACATAAACATGCAATTGCAATGTGATGCAACAGTTTTTGAATGTAAGAAAACTGGGGGCAGCAAATGTTTTCACTTGTGATGTTGTGAGATTATGTATTAAATCACAATATATGAAATGAAATGTTGCTATATTAGAGACTCTACAAAGCATGTTGCCAATGTGAGTTTTACAATTTTTAATACTAATATGTTGTAACAATTTTAGTTAAAATTGTAATCTTACAGTCTGAATGTATAGAGACTATATGACAGCTCGTGTTACTATACTGTTATAGTGATACTGTTGATTCCTACAGATGTTAGGTGTAAGCACAACTGGCCTTGATTCGCATCAGCTCATATAAACCCCAGCAGTAATGCACAACCAGCTTAGTAGCATTAACACATTTACCCAGTTGTGGCATTAAAGAACCACTGGAATAAGGAGTCGGCCAAAGGTATCCAGGCTCTGGGTCTTCTATGCATTTTTTGACATATGGTTAAAATGCCGCTGGGCAGATTACATGTATAATGCCAACCATCTGTCTGCAGTCCTGTTGATTATCACACTTTAATACAGACAATGTACAGTCATGCTTTGTTGCACAAGGTACACAGAGATCAACATGCTATGAATTTTTATCAGGATTTGTAAAGATATAAAAATATAAAAATACAAATGTGTGTGTTTATTAGATTCTAGTTTATTTTATTTTATTGATTGAATATAATTATTATTATTATTTTATTTTTTTTGCAGGTCAGCCATCACCATATTTCCTCAGAGGACAGATGGCAAACATGATTTCCGAGTGTGGAACACTCAGCTGATTCGTTATGCAGGCTACAAACAGCCTGATGGAAAGATCCTGGGAGACCCTGCTAATGTGGAATTTACTGAGGTAAACAAGTAACACTTTTTTAAGTGTGTGAGGTAAAGCTTACATTAAACCCTTGTGGAGGAGAAAATGTTTGTGCACAAAGGTCAGATGTCTCTTTTGGTGATCCTAGATCTGCATGCAGCTGGGATGGAAAGCTCCAAAGGGTCGTTTTGATGTCCTGCCCCTCCTGCTGCAAGCCAATGGAAATGACCCTGAGTTGTTTGAGATTCCTGAAGACCTCATCCTGGAGGTGCCGATCACACACCCAAAGTGAGTGATGTCTTCCCACAATATATAGATTGTAGAAAAACAAAGAACAAATGGAGAATAGTCATAGGAAAGGAAAGGAAAGGAAAGGAAAGGAAAGGAAAGGAAAGGAAAGGAAAGGAAATCCACTCATGAATGTCCTTATATCACCTTTAAACAATGAGGTACTTAGCCATGTGTCTGAATGGGTTGTCATAACATTCCTACTGTGCTTATTGATGCCAGAAAGGACCTCTAACAGTGTCTTAGCTGTTGCTATGCCATTTTTGCGGTACCATGGGACTTGTTAGCATGGTCTCAAGCTTCCACCATATTTATTCTAGTGTGTTTATGTTTGAGAAAACTTTTTCTCCGATATTAGTTACATAAAAGCCATAATACCTTTGAGATCTAAAGCATTAAGCCTGTGTTTCTAATACCCATAATCACAATAAAAAATTGCTTATTACAGCCACACTAGTTTTTACACAAATAGGCACAGATGCACACAGAGCAATCACTATATCCCTACATGATACAGAAAGCATTTCAGAATCCCTCTACACACTGATCTCCCCACCAGGCTCCCACGAAATTGGCATCTCTTGCACCATATCCTGCATCAACTGGCCCTAAGCTCTGGCAGCAGCTTGGCACGGGCTGTGATCACTACTAGCATCGCATTATTACAGGAGATTAGATCCAGCTTTGCAAATAGTACACCGAAAGCGATGGCGTACCTTTCCCAAGTGGGTGCAGAAAGTGAGTGGTGAGAGGGAGGCAGAGTGAGGTCCTGCCAGCTCTGTCCAGAATTGAAAATCTTTATTTTTTTGCATGCTGATGTTTGATTTGGCTGCAGTTCTTTTTGTAATGTGTGCCTCAAGTACCTGCACCTCTAAAGATATCAATACAAATGTTAGATGTTGGACATGTTAAAGACCTTAGGGGAGGAATTACTGATCTAAAAGAACTAAGGTCTTCAGCCACAATTCCTTGTTATTTTTTCTCAGGTACGACTGGTTCAAAGACCTGAACCTGAAGTGGTATGGCCTCCCAGCGGTTTCCAGCATGTTGTTGGAGATTGGTGGCTTGGAGTTCACTGGCTGCCCCTTTAGTGGGTGGTACATGGGCACAGAGATTGGCGTCAGGGATTTCTGTGACAGTTCACGCTACAACATTCTGGAGGTAGTGTATTGTGCCAAAATACTGTCATGCTCCACTGGAAAGAGGGGAAAGAAAAACTGGAGGCACAGATTGAGCCTTGTGCAAAAGAAGAGCATGTGCTGTGTTACCAAATGACCTAATCAGAATAACATTCTGTTTCTTATTGTGCACATTGAGAAAAGCTGTTAACAGCCTTAGCATGCTTTGTTGCTGACTCTATTGACAGCAATTACAATGTTTATTGATACACCATTTTGGTTACACCAAAATGTGTGTATTTTGTGTACTGTTCTCTGACAGATGAATGTCCATATTCTTTTGTGGCCTATGATTATAATTTAACAGTCAGATTGATCAGACAACCTTCTTTTTTTGCAAGTGCAGAGAAGTCCATCCCAAAATTTGTGCTATAGACCAAAGCGGTTCTATTATGAAGAGCACTTTAGTACATAGAAGCACACACTTTTTGTTCATTTGTCCTACATCTACATTTATAATATTTTTAAATTAGATTTTTTTTTTTACAAAGATGTATGCATTGAATGCATGAATGTAACTTGAAACTATACTGAAACTTTTAGAATGAAAGGATGTGACAGTCATTGACAGATGAATCAGTCTGTCTTCTTTCCTCTGGTATCACTTTGAGGTTTACATATGGTACTTCATCAGCAGAGTATGCACACTTTCATATCAGAGCTGTCATCCCTTCACTGTCTATATTGTTTATATGTGTATATTCAACAGGAGGTTGCTGACAAGATGAACTTAGACACAAGGAAAACTTCATCTCTTTGGAAAGACCAGGCCCTGGTAGAGATCAACATTGCTGTTCTCTACAGCTTCCAGGTGGGTGCATCAGTGAGTTTAGGTTATCAGTTTGAAAGCATTTGTAAACCAAAATAAAAGTTATAAATATACCTATCACTAGTTCCCTGTAGCCATCGGCACATTGGATATTCAAAAGCTCCAGTTGTATCAATACAGCAATATACCTTCTGCAGCATTTTGTATTAACATACCGGTATATGCCAAATTTTTTTTTATATTTATAATACATTTTTAGCTAAATTATAACTAAATAAAACACATAAGGTCCGGTGTATCACAGGTAGCTGCTGTTCTGTGCATGAACTGGCTGTGCCATAGTATTAATGCCTTGCCTTTATAGGATTAATCATTTCCATTTAGCTTTCAGCTTGAGCATTTAGCGTGGCTCTTGAAGACATTTATACTAGTTAACTTTATTTAACACGATTTTGGTACTCTGTTTTACGCCTTCTGCCCTTGAAATTGATTAAGACAAACCATTAGTGGAGATAGTCTACTTTATCATGTTTGGCTCTTGAGTGAACTGACCAGTTGCAAACTATGTTAGGCATCTTAATAGAGGCATCACCGTGTGTGCATAACTGTGCTTGTAGGTATTTTATCATAACTGATTCATTGAGTATGGACTCATGTCTTTTCAGATATATTAATCAGTATAAAATGAATTACATTCTCGTCTAATTTTTTTTTATTTTAGTCATGCAAAGTGACCATAGTTGACCATCACTCAGCTACGGAATCTTTTATGAAGCACATGGAAAATGAGTATCGGGTGCGAGGTGGCTGCCCTGGAGACTGGGTGTGGATTGTTCCTCCCATGTCAGGAAGTATCACACCGGTTTTCCACCAAGAAATGCTCAACTACCGCCTCACTCCCTCCTTTGAGTACCAGGTGAGAAAAGCATTCATGTGATCAGTTCTTGCGATCAGCTCTGTTCACATTTTTATTCATCCACCTGACACAAAGACAACAAGACTGCTTATGGGTCTTCTTTTCCTTTTTTCTAAGTCAAAATGGCTTATAGGACTTAGAAAACAAAAGATTAGGACCAACCTATTGGCCATGTACTGTAGTAAAAAATCCTAAGTGCTGACTGTATAGTATTTCATTGCTTCAGCTTTTCCCATAGGATAAAATCACCATAAAACAAATATAGATACTTCTGTTACTGTTGAAATTATCTTCAGCGGACCATAATACATTTCATGGAATGTTTATGGGGGTTTATGGCAGAGGGCATCAATACAATTATAGACATGCTCTCGTGTTTACTAATTGGTTAGCTACCAAGCTTTAATGAGGAAGTCATTAGGGGAAACACATTATGGAAATCATTACCTGGAATGGATGAAGAGGTGCTTTGTTAAAATGAAGTGCGAAAGCCAAAGAATGAATAAGAGCTCCAGCATAAAAAGAAAATACTAGGAAACACTCAGTGTTACTGATCATCTCGGTGTCTTGAAATGTCTTGATTTTAATCCATGAACCCCATCTTCTTTGTAGCCTGATCCATGGCATACACATGTGTGGAAGGGAGTCAACGGGACACCCACAAAGAAAAGAGCCATTGGATTTAAGAAGCTTGCCAAGTGAGTGTGCACTCTTATTTTCTACTTGGAATAACAATACATTTCAGACCTAAATGTCAGTGACAACACACTGCTGAATGTGTGGATGATTATTTAAGGCCAAACAAATAATCACTTCCCTGACAAAAGTTAGAGACACGAGAAGGAAGCCGATATACTCAGCGGTAAAATTCATCCAATCAACCCCTTGGGGAGTAATCAGAGCTTTGTCAGTGTTTTGTCTCGGTATGTGTGCACTTGTGCATGCGTATTCTGCTATTAATATAATTGCCTCAAGGATTTGACAATCTAGGTAATCACAATTGTCACCCATCTGCTACCTTTACATACTGTAATATCAGCTACCTGCTGGTGTGTACCACACTCTCATCTATTGCTGGTTTTGGTGGTTCACTCATCAACAGTTTGGTTTGATCAGCGTGAATTATTATTAAAGATTGCAGTGCCTTGAAAAATCCATCCAAAGTTTTTAGATCATTCATTTACTTGTTTTTAATTTGTTTCTGTCCTTGTTTCTTCACGTCTACAGGGCTGTGAAGTTTTCGGCCAAACTTATGGGCCAGGCAATGGCCAAGAGGGTAAAAGCCACCATACTGTTCGCCACAGAGACAGGCAAATCGCAGGATTATGCCAAAACTCTCTGTGAAATCTTCAAGCATGCATTTGATGCAAAGGTACACTTGCAACTGTCAATGTATGAGCATGTAACTGCTTTGATGAAGCCAAACAGATACCAGCTGAGTACAAGTAGTGAGAGGGTAGAACAAAAAATTATGTCTTTTGTCACATTTTCTTCTCTCATGAAGTGAAGTGCTGCAGTTCCGAGGAAAGACTTAGCCTCCAAAGCATTAAGCAGTGCAGTAGTTAAAGACGAGATCCTGCAGCATGACTGGATGTGCAAATCTGCTTATAAAAAATACAGAGAAAAGCAAAATACGCTGCTTCCGATCATTCACTGTGTGCTTTTCCTCCAGGTCATATCTTATTGTCCCTTCTGAGAAGAGATTAATGCATACAACTTTGCAGATGTGTGTCACTAAGAGTGGGTGTGTGGATTGCCTGGGGCATATCTTTGTTGATGTTAGGCTGTGTGTGTTTGCTTGCGTATATGTGTGCTTGTATTAGTTCCCTCTTTAAGACCTTTTCTGGAATAAATACTGGCCTTGTCAGGAGCAGTAGTCTTAATGGAGACCAAACCTGGTCCTAATGAGGGACAATCTCAGTTTTAATGAACTGGTTAAATTTGAATTGTTAGGTTAGGTGTGTGTGTCTGTGCCTGTATTCCTTATGTTCTGGGGACCTAAATCTGTCATATTATTGCAGCTTTTCTTCCTTATGGTGACAGACATCAAGTCCCCATAATGTAAATTACTACATTTTAAGATGGAGACATGATTTAAAGTTAGGCTGAGGTTAAGGTGAGGTTAAGGTGAGGTCTGGGTGATGGTTAGGGCACTAGTAATTATGGCTATGTTGGAGTAAGGCTCCAGCAACTGAATATAAGTCAATACAGTGTCTTCTGAAGTCATGGAAAGCAGTGTGTGTGTGTGTGTGTGTGAGAGAGAGAGAGAAATGGAAGCGTGGCCTGTGGCAGACAAACACCATCTTTTTGAGTGGTAGTGGTATGCATCATGGATGCTCACTGTGTGGCAGTCACATATTATCATCTTGTTAGAGGCAAGGACACACTGGTCATTATAACCTCCTCCTCCTGCCAACGGCTGTGTGTTCAACTCTAATTTACATGCTCAAGTCATCTGTAGCTTGGAATGTGTGTCTTGGCAACAGGAGTGAGAGAAAGGCTACACCGTGTAAGTGAAGCTTGAGATTCACTTAGCATAATGCTCTTTTTTCCTGCAGGTCATGTCAATGGATGAGTATGATGTGGTTGACTTGGAGCATGAGACACTTGTGTTAGTAGTGACCAGCACTTTCGGCAATGGTGATCCACCTGAAAATGGAGAGGTACATTTATGTACATTTGTTGCATGTAAAGGTCCAGTGTGTCTGAATTAGGGACATCTAATTGTAAGCCTGCATATTGCAAGAAACAAAGGATTCTTCTTCCCAACTCCACCTTTCCTATTACTGTTTTTACCTCTCTCAACACTTTCTATATTGTTTCCTCCTCCTCCTTTTTTGGTTTATGGATTGGGTGTATGTAAGTGAAGGTGTTCTTCTTTTTCATTGAACGATTCTGCTTCAGAATTGCAAAATTGAAAAACACATTGGCTGGTTTGTTGTTCTAAGAGCAACCTCTCTGCCTAAAGTTCCTATAAAAGGATTATTCTCAGGTTATGAAAACAGAGGTTTATTATCAAGTGATTATGCACTTCTTGTATAACTGTGGGTATTATAATGAATTTCTGACACTAAACCCCCCAAAATGTTACACACTGGTCCTTTTACTGTATCTACTTAATTAAGCACATGATAGTTGGATGGTTCCACATTTGTTCATTTATTGCTTTAGAAATTTGGAGCCGCCTTAATGGAGATGCGACACCCAACAACCAACACAGAAGATAGGAAGTGAGTTCAGTCCCTCAGCTTGTGTTTGTATTTGTCTCTGTATTTTCATTGTCCATTATCCTTGTATTATCTGTCTCCTTTTGCCTCTTATGCAGGAGCTATAAGATTCGTTTCAACAGTGTGTCCTCTTACTCTGACACTCGCAAGTCCTCCAGTGATGAGCCAGAGGCTAGAACAAACTTTGAGAGCACTGGACCACTAGCTAATGTCAGGTAAACAATACACAACTAAATTAAATCCAACTGCAGTGAAGATTTTCTGATATCTCGAAGCTAAAATCATGTTTTGCTTACACTTATCATTATGCTTTCATTACAGGCCTACTATGCTTTTATATAAGACTTGGTTACTGGTATAGGGGTTTTGTGGAAAAATGACAATTTGATTTACTTCACCAAGGACTGATTATTTTTTTATGCAAAATAATGAAGAGAATAGCCTTCAGAAGTACTTGATCTATTAGATTCTTCATGAAAGAAGCACCTTCTCTGAGGAAAAGTATCGCATTGTAAGTGACTTCCCACTATTGCCCACTAACCAAACAGGAACTGGAGACACTCTGGTACCACTTATTTGTATTTTTCCAGGCTAAAAATCACAAGATCTTTAAGTTATTTATTGAAAAGAATTCTTGGTATTGATTTAATGATGGGTGGCAGGTTTCGGAGACCACTGTCTCATCCACCACAGGGATTTTGTGCTTCACTTGCTCAGTGTATCCTAGGTCCTGGCGCACACATTGATATACTTCTACAAAAGTGCACTGAGCTCTGTTTGTTGTTTTGGTGCACCTCCCAGGAGTAATCAGTCCATTTGTCTCTGTTTGACAGATTGTTTGTCAGATTCCCAATTGTTTTTATTATTATTATTATTATTAATACATTTTATTTATAGACACCTTTCAGGTCACCGTACAGAGTAAAAGGACAGAGTATCTGTGAAATCTTTGCAGTTAACTGTCACTTACTCATGTCAAGTTAACTTTATTTACATAGCCCATCACAAACATAATTTCCCTCGAAGGGCTTTCCAGTCAATACAGCAAGTGACACCCTTTATCCTTACTCACATCGAGTAAGGAAAAACGCCACAAAAAACCCTTGTACAGGGAAAGGAACTTCAGGAAGAGCCACAGAGGAGGGATCCCTCTTCCAGGACGGACAGACGTGCAGTAGGTGTCACATGTACAGAGACAAGTTCAGCAGATTACAAAGAAAACATCAAATATTACAGAGAGAGAAAAAAGATGAGAAGATGGATACCAGGATGGAGACCAGGATGTATCATTAATAACAATTATCATCATCATCATCATCATCTCATTCAGGATGTGACGTGTGCTGTCACCATCTGGAGTTGGTTCCAGCTCCTCAGGTGACCCTCAGAAGAGGACAAGCTGCTCCACTTGGTGAAGGATGGATGAGGATAATTAACCTTAGCAGTAATGAGTAGCTACATAATATATGGTAATGATTATAGTTATAATATCTGAGCTGCGGTGTTGAAGCTCTGGAATCAGTGATACCTGTAAAATAAGAAGAGGGCGAGAGAGAGAGAGAGGGAGGAAGAGCACACACTAGGGGGAAGGGAGAGAAAACAATGTAATTGTCATGATAAAAGTATGAGTGCTGAGGAGAGGAGGGAGGGAGTGAGAGGGAGAAGGAGAGAATGAGACAGCGAGAGACAGACATAAACAGAGAGGAAGTGTGTGTGTGTGAGAGAGTGAGAGTGAGAGTGAGCGTGAGCGTGCTCACTGCATAATGGCTGTCCCCCCAGCAGTCTAGGCCTATGGCAGCATAACTAAGCAATGGTTCAGAGTTGACTTGAACCAGCCCTAACTATAAGCTTTATTAAAGAGGAAAGTTATAAGTTTAACTTTAAATGTAGCGACAGTGTCTGCCTCCTGCACCCACAGCGGGAGCTGGTTCCACAGCAGAGGAGCTTGGTAGCTGAAAGCTCTGCCTCCCATTCTACTCTGAGAGACTCTGGGAACCACAAGCAGGCCTCCATTTTCTGAACACAGTGGTCTATATGGGTCATAAGGAATAATCATGTCTTTTAGATAAGAAGGGGCCCGATTTTAAATTCTATTCTAGATTTAACACGGAGCCAGTGTAAAGAGCTCGGCCCTGGAGTGATGTGCTCTCTTTTCCTGGTTCCCTTTAGTACCCATGCTGCTGCACTCTGAACCAACTGAAGACTCTTTAGAGACATTTTCGTGCATCCTGATGAGTTACAGTAATCTAGTCTAGATGTAATGAAGGCATGAGCAAGTTTTTCAGCATCCTTTAATGACATCCTTTAATTTCATGGTTTGCATACAAATGTTGAAACTGCAATTTAATGGGGTCACCCTCAACACACAGGTTAAGAATACTTAACTAAGTCTTTGGGGGCATCCAGCAATCATTTTGTGAGAGCTTAATCACCTGTATGTGGAATACATAATAGAATATATCACAGTAGGAAAAACCATCTACCTGGAAATGTATTCCCAAGCTCAATCAGCGTGTTTAAGTGTCTGTCAGCCTGCCTAATGTGCCCCTTTGCCTAGACTGAGGCAACTGGTAATGCATATACAAATACTCCTTGTGCATGAGCCATCAAAACCTTTCCCAAGACCTCCACCCCCTTGTACTCACTGCACGGCCTGACTCCAGTCCGAATCCAGTTTATCCTTTTAATACTGAGTTGCAGCAATAATTGCCTGGACTGTTTAACAACATTTATTTTAATTATGTGATTCAGAGATGAATCAGATACTTTGTTGTCAATAGCTTTGATTGTCAGGGAACTGTCAGAGGTCATCACATTGCAGCAACTCCATGCAGGATGACCTGCTCATGTTCAAACCAGGCATCAAAATGCAGGAAGGAAAGTGATTTAAATAACTCCATGTTGTTGCATCCAGATGGACTGGTTATTAACTATTTAATCATTTCATGTTTGCTACTTCGTTCCTAAATTTGCTGTAGCTCATCCTCAAACAATACCTACAGGTGTCAAGTGTCTTAATATTAGCCAAATAGCACAAATCACCAACCCCTGCAGTATTTCTCTGTCCCACAGACCCAAAAAGAGCAGTGACCTGCTTCGCCAGGTAGTTACAGCAAAGATGCAGACAAGTACTCAAGCCAACAGACGACGTCCTCTGCGGTACCGAGATTGTACAACAATTGTAACACTATTGTTGTCTGACTAATCAACTGTCTATTAAGTGTCTCTAACGTATGCTGACCTCAATAATACACTAAAAATATTACTTACTAACACCAAAATGTGTGATCTAACAAAAAGATTATTCTTTTAACCCCAAAATGTATTGCCTAACCAAAAATAATGGGACCACACACAAAGCATATAAATTATGCGGAGTGACTTTTGTTCCTGAATATTTACCCTCTTTCTGCATTTTCCTTGCATATTTCTGTGCTCAGTATCAACTTTTATGTTTCAGGGCATGAACATTATTAGGGTCTGAGTGCATGTGTGGAGCACTCTATTGAAACAAAGGCAGTTATTATTATTTTCTTTGGATTACCAACACAACAAATGAAAGTAAATCTGTAGATTTTGTCTATAAAAGTAAATTTACCAACAATCATTATCACTGATTACCAAGTACAAAATGAAAGGAATCTCTTTTCTATCTTAGTCTCCTCAGCTTTTTCCTTTTCCTTTAGTCTCCATAGTAACACAGTGATGTGAAATACAGAACTTTTTATAAGTAGCTGACATCGGGCTAAACTGCAGAATTTTATCTTCTACATTTCTCGCTTATTACATAAACTCTGAGAGAGTGGATTTATCTTTTGATGACCAATTGCACTGGACATTTGCTGTTAAATCAGAGAGTCTGATCTGGGGCCAACTGATTCACTGCAAAGTAGCTGTAAAATGTGCTCTATTTCGCATTTGTATAAATAAAACCACACAGGAGAATAATTCATCAATCAACAGCAGTTTCCAACAGTTTGGACTTTTTGAGAGGGTAAAAAAAAGGAAAAAGCAACTTTCTAACGGTAGCAGTTTGCAAAAGTATGTTTTCTCTTTTAAACACCAACTCTGTGTCTCTTTCTCCATTCCTTCTTGTGTGTGTTTAGGTTCTCAGTGTTTGGCCTTGGCTCTAGGGCGTACCCACACTTCTGTGCTTTTGCCCACGCTGTGGACACGCTGTTTGAGGAGCTGGGGGGAGAGCGCATCCTACGCATGGGAGAAGGAGATGAGCTGTGCGGTCAGGAGGAGTCTTTCAGAACCTGGGCTAAGAAGGTTTTTAAGGTTGGTTTCTTTGGGCTTTGATCAATTTTGTTCAGATAAAATTAGATTATATTGCATTAATTACATTAGATCGCACAATTTACTTGCTGTTTTCTACAAAAAGGTCACAATTTGCCTTGACAAATAGAAATCGAATAATAAAATTCGAATAAAATAGTAATTTTGGGGGGGAAAATACAAAAAATATATATAAATATTAATGATATTAATAAGACATTTACATAATATGCAATACATATTTCACTACTGAAATACATGAAAAGTGTACAGGTTTATACTGATACTCGTGAAATATAGAATTGCCAGAATGTAAGGAATGGTGCAAAAATAATATAATAATAAAAAAGGTGCGTGGTATAGTGTTTTGACAATGTTACAGTATTACAGTTAGTGTTCTACACTGTTCTACATTGAGCTGCTGTAACAAAGTCTGATGGGAGTGAGGATAAAGTACCTGTGGAAGCACTCTTTCGACCCTGTAGGTGTAGAAAGAGCCTATGCTGATGGAGCTATTAAAGCTCCCACTGTGTTGTGTGAGGTGTTGCACATCAACCTCAGGTTTGCCATAATCCTTCACTCACCCACTTCCTTTGAGAAATCCAGGGGGCAGTCCAAGAGCAAGCTCTCCTAACCAACTTGTTCAGTCTTTTTCCTGTCCTTTTCATTGCACCCACTCCCCAAGCAGACCGTGGCATAGAGCACCACAGGCACCACCTCAGTGGTGGTTTCTCATTGCTTGCTTTCTTTGCAATCATGACAACATCACAAAAATAAGAAAACAATTTTTGTAATTTAAAATATCTGCAATGGTCAATGCAGCATTGTAAATTGTTTTTTGTCTGTTTGTTTTTTTTTTTTAAACAAACTTAATCTTGGAGTGTCCAGATTTCCCAAATCCTGTCTGGATTAATGATGCTGCTTTACCTGTGAACTGATGCTTTGAATAATGGTCCTTTTCCTTCCTGTGGTTTTGTTGTGAAATCTCAAGGCTGCTTGTGATGTGTTCTGTGTTGGCGATGATGTGAACATCGAGAAGGCCAATGACTCCTTGATCAGTAATGACCGCAGCTGGAAGAAAAGCAAGTTCCGCTTGACATACACAGTCGAGGCCCCGGCACTCACTGAAGGTGAATTATAATTTTGTAATGAGTGACAAACTGCTCATATATGTACTGTATATGTATATATGAATAAAGGAGCAACAATTGGGATGCGTACGGTAATTGATCATGACTAGAGGCTAAGCCATTACATCCCATGAAGCTTTGGGGTTTTTGATAACAGGTGATCACACGGTTGAATCTATGCATTCTTAAAAAAGAAACTGAACATTAATGAAGGTTTATTGCGGTGTAACAATTAGTTTTGCAGACCATCATCTGCACCATTACTCCTGTCATACACACAAACCACATGTTATGTCATTCGAAGAGAAATTATGTACCCAGAAACATGGCCTATTGGTTACATAATGTCATGAATGTATATTCATTTTTGTTTCTATTTCTCAACAGCATTATACAGCATCCACAAGAAGAAGGTTTATGGAGCCAAAATGTTAGAATCACAAAACTTACAATGTCACAAATCCAAGTAAGTATACAGCCACACATTTTTCCATCTTTATGTAATTATTGAAATATTGTTGAATACTCTGCTGTTATGTTGGATGTAGTGTGTGCACTAATGGAACAGACTGATAATGGTGCGGCATTGTTCCCTATGTCTCTGATCTCTTCTGCAGTCGCTCGACCATATTTGTGCGGCTCCACACAAACAACCACGACAGCCTGAGCTACAAGCCCGGCGACCATCTGGGCATCTTCCCTGGCAACCACGAGGACCTGGTTACAGCTCTCATAGATAAATTGGAAGATGCTCCACCTGTCAATCAAATTATTAAAGTGGAGTTCCTGGAGGAGAGAAACACTGCCCTTGGCAAGTGATGCTATTAGCAACGTCACACCACTTTACAAATATAATAGGCGTACATTTGTGAGGTCTGCAGTTTGAAATCTTAAATCAAAACAAGAAAAAGGAGCTCTCTCTCTTGCCTCAACAGACACCATGAAGTCACACCTTAGCAAGATATCCATGCTCAGAAATATTTCAGTAAAGCTGCATATTGTCAAACAGTTGTGGTGACACTGACGTGTGTGTGAAGAGTGTGTTTCACGCTCTCACGGCCCATCTTTGTGATTCACAGGGCTGATCTGCAAAGTGTGTCAGTGTTTCATACAAATTGAGATTTTTACATGGCTCTGAACTTATATGGCAGTTTAGTGTTACCATCAGCATTCATTGTCTCTGCTCTTATTTTTCACTCATGTGAAGGTAGATCACGTTGTGTATTATCTATAATTCTAATTTATACATTTATTTATTTATTTATTTTTTACCCTAAACAAATATTAAATATAAATATGGACATAGACACTGGGCCTGCAGCCATCATATATTTTATTAGTCATTATAAAATGCACTATATGAAAATATGAATCAATGCATCTTTCACCATTTTCTACAGGGGTAATCAGCAACTGGACGAATGAGACTCGTATCCCTCCATGCACCATCTATCATGCATTCCAGTATTTCCTGGACATCACTACCCCACCAACCCCTGTGCTGCTGCAGCAGTTTGCTTCTCTTGCAACCAACGACAAAGAGAAAAAGAAACTAGAGGTCCTCAGTAAGGTAAATTAACTTGCAATGATAATAATAATAATAATTGTAATACTGTAAACGCTAATCTATAGGAATACTGGGTTCCTGCTGGTGATGCTGCAGTAGTAAGCATCTTAGCTTTTGGAAGAGACATTCATGTTGTTGTTTTGCTGTTGCAACCCCCCCCCCCCACTACATAGAGGGAGGATGTGATATAACTCAGGTGTTGATGAACATTTTCTGATGCTGAATGAGGACTGAAGCAAACAGGATTTGACCATGTGGTAATGATTTTGGCTATGCAAGAGAATAAATCTTTATTTGAAAATATTGGGTAATCATTTTGAGCCAAACAGTATCTGTAAATGTGATCACTACAGCTTGGTTTGTGAACAGACATAGACCTATAAATGACTGGCAATTTGCAGTATCTTTGCGTAGGCAAACATACACTCTCCTCTTGCCAGTTCAAAGCTAAATGCATGCAGACATTTTTTTACCATGTGTTTAATGCATAAGAGTAATCAACATATTCATCATGTTTGCCATCAAAAAATGGGAGAAGGTTTCCTGTGACTGTGAGTGGATTGGATGTACCTTGCACCAATGGAAATACATACAGTAGGAGGTAGCTGGCGCCAAATTAAAGCTGCTGATCTTCCTAAGCCAGAGCCATTCCCCCTTGCCGTGCCTCCCACTCCATTTTTTTAGTCAGTGTGTGGAAAAGGTTGGCTGATTGAATCAGTGTTACCAAATCAAAAGGCAAATAAAATCAGGAAAAACAGTACCTAAGAAACTCCACTGTAGTATTATTTTTGTCCTTGCTAAATCCTGAGGTTCTTTCAGGACTCAAGTCCTCTGACTTTTGTAATCCTCTTGTTATGTGAGTACTACACTCCATTGCTAATTATAAGCCTAAGAATGAAGCAAAATTTGGAAAAATACAGATTTTTTTTTTTTTAAAAAAATGATCTCTAAATTGTATCTAAATGTCACTGATGACAAACTAGAACAGTTGGCCGGTGGATGGTAAATGGCTCTGCCTGTGGTTGCCTCCTGCTCTTGAGTCAGAAATGTTTACGGATCTAAAAGAGGAAGTCCTCCTCCATTACTCTCCTGCTGTTGAGGCACTTTCTTATTAAAATACTGCAGTGGAACACTTTTTTAACTAGCTCTATAACTATCAGTGAAAAACCCTTTTGCAACGCCACATTTAAGGACATCAAAAACAGCTTATCAAGACAAAAATTCTGTTTAATAAACACCCACATGCACTTTTCTTTTTCCTTGTCACTCCAGGGCTTGCAGGAGTACGAGGAGTGGAAGTGGTACAACAACCCAACACTGGTGGAGGTGCTAGAGGAGTTCCCCTCTATCCAAATGCCCTCCACTCTGCTGCTCACCCAGTTGCCCCTGCTGCAACCTCGCTATTACTCTATCAGCTCTTCTCCTGATCTGCACCGAGAAGAGATCCACCTCACTGTTGCTGTGGTCTCTTACCGTGCCAAAAGTAAGGACCTACCACTGATCTGGACCTTGTTTTTTTAAGTACAAGAAATAATCCAACCAAGCTGAGCATTCTCTAATATCTGCCAAAATTAAAAACTTAAATCAGCTCCTATGGTTCCTACTAAACCGTATTCAGCAACTTATAAACGTGCACATTGTATATACTGTATATAGTATGTGATAGATGCAGTTGATGCAGTGACTCAAGTAAAGGCCAGTATGTTGATATAGAGCGGTATATCACCTCTGCAGTTGCAGGGTTTGTAGATTTAGAAACACCCCAGGAGGATTCAGTGTTATTTTAAAGACATGGACTTGTGCATAAAATGAGACAAACAGTGCAACTGTACCAGTCTGTACGACAGTTTATGACTGTAATTTACCAGCTTAAGTGCTAAAAAGGTCAATAAGTGACATAGTAGCATCCACTCTCTCTCAGCTACAGCAGACCATTGCTGCTCACTGTTATTTTACTCTCAGGTGAGTAATGCATACTTGTGCAGACAAGTTATGAGGACTGTAAAAGGAGCAGTCAAATCACTGTGATTCCCCATTAAGAGCTTAGAAAAGATCAACAGCTTTACTCCTGTAAGACATGTTTGGCCACACACATACAGTAAAACTTTTTATGGGTGTAAAAGGTAAAGTGTTTGTTTTTTAATTGTCCCTTTCAGATGGAGAAGGACCCATTCACCATGGAGTGTGCTCATCATGGCTCAATAGGATAGAGAAGGGGGAGATGGTGCCATGTTTTGTCCGAAGGTATGCATCACAGTTTTTTGTTTGTTTGTTTTGTTTTGTTTTTTTCCATAAGGAATTTGTATAGTTTCTCAGATGAATCAATGGTGTGGCAGTGTTATGTTTTGACATTTGGGGAAATTATCCAAATCCACATCCATCTTGATGGGAGGTGGATTAGAACATGCATATGGATATATACCGTAGAGTATGAAGTTTCCACTAGTAACTGGCTGAACTAGTTCAAGATGCGAATTGGAGAAGCAGTACGCTCTGTAGAGGTCCAGAGGGAATACAATTCTGACTACTAGCACCTCCATGAAGCTCACAAATTCTTCAGTATTGTAGTCTGGCTATTACAGGTTGCTAAGCAACTGGTCCCTACCATGAAATAGTCTGATTTATTCTTTTACACTAAAGAAACAAGATGCATGTCAATCAAAAGGCGCTAGAGGTGATGACTGGCAGGTCATTTTACCTTTGTGCTGAGCCAAACCAGATGTTGATCCCTTTTTTACTGTTTGTGATAACTGACCGCTAATAGTAGGTTTATAATAAGCAGACAAACCTGAATTGCCTATTTTTTTTTTTAAGATTACAATTATTTTCTCTTTTGTTGTCTATTGTTTTTTTTTTATTGTCGGCATTTTAGTGCACCATCTTTCCAGCTTCCCAAGGACAACCAAGCACCTTGTATCTTGGTGGGTCCAGGAACTGGCATTGCCCCATTCAGAAGCTTCTGGCAACAAAGACTCTATGACCTTGAACACAAAGGTTGGTTGTTACGTCATTACTCTCTAGTATTGAGTCACAGAAAGCCTTTACAGTTGAATTTCACACCTGCACAAGAACCTGTCACAGTGAATATGTGATGATATTATCCTGTGTGTATGAGCCCCAAAAAGCTGATGTCTGGTCGTGATTAACAAAGGATTAACAAAAGGCAAGGAGACTTGCTGGCTTGCCGAGCAGATGCCTCCCGGGGAAACTAGGAAAAAAAGAGAAATGAACGTCAAAAAACTCAAACTAGAAAAATGAAGTAACTAAGCATAGATTGCGAAGACACAAGTTGTTCTGAGCTGTAGGGATAAATCGGTACATTAAGAGACGTGCTGACACCTGCCGCTGCCAAACTTGAGCTTAAGAAGGGTTTCCAATCATCAGGAAATGGGTTGCAGGTGTGAGGTTGGAGGCTCCGCCCGTATGCCTGATCAAGTCTCCTGAAACAAAAAAAGCAGAACAGAGCTCCACAGGAAAAAACCAACGTAACCAAAATAAGAGGCACGAAACTGGACCCTGACAGAATATTCACAAAAATCGTCCAGCAGGTGTTTGATTAAGTGAATATCAGGCTAGTTTTATTACTTGTTCAAGTTAAATATGCACCTATAAGAAATAAAAATAAGAAGTGTAAACTTTTTATCATCTCCAGGGAGCAACAAATTAACCCTACTTGTCATCTTAAAGGGATTGAATCATGCCCCATGGTCCTGGTATTTGGTTGTCGGCAGTCTGAGATGGACCACATCTACAAGGAGGAAACAATCCAGGCCAAGAACAAAGGGGTGTTCAAGGAGCTCTACACGGCATATTCTAGACAGCCTGGCAAACCAAAGGTACAAGCACTAAACCATCCTCCATTAGTGTGATGAGTCAGCTTGTCACAACTCTATTTGGACTGTTGTGTGGGTTTGAAATAAAATAGCAGTGGAGAAAGAGCTGAATAAAAACAGCTGGAGTGCAGTCATTGCACTTCACATCAATTACGTATGTGCATTCGAAGCTTTTCTTCTGTAGTTGTTCAGGTTTTTACAGTACCTTTTGTTCTTTTTCTGACGCTTTTAGCTGTTTTGAATGATGGTTATGTTTGAAACAGCAAGGTATGTATATAGTTATATGTATATATACACAGTAAATGAGTGGCATTTGACATATTAGTACCACAGTAAATCATGACCCATGCAAGAGCTACACAGGTATCAAAGTGTTGTCTTCAATGAAGTTTTGTGGCATAGAGTAATTGTGCAGGTGCTCGCTCCTTTTAAACTTTGTGTTCTGCTGACCTTACACCTTCAGGGAAAAGGGTTAATGTGCATATAATCTCCTATCACTTCCCGATTCCTTTACACATTGTTTCTTTCTATACTTTTCTGAGAATGATGACCACTCATCATTACTCCTTCTCTCCCTGTCAGAAATATGTACAGGATATACTGCGTGAGCAGCTGTCAGAGATGGTGTACCAGTGCCTGCGGGAAGAGGGAGGACACATCTACGTGTGCGGGGATGTTACAATGGCTGGGGATGTTCTCAAGACTGTGCAGCAAATCGTCAAGCAGCAGGGCAACATGAGCCTGGAGGACGCTGGCTTCTTTATCAGCAAACTTCGGGTAAAAGATTTATTACTGATCTACTAAAAAAGGAGTGACAGGAGTGTTGGAAATCCTGGATGAGTTGTGAAAATAGTATCTTCAAAATTACTTCCAAAGGTGCCACTGAGCAATGCAGTCATCTCACGCTGAAATGAGTCTATACCATACTGCTTCTTCACGTGAATACGAATATGTGCAGAGCTGCTGTAAAAATGTTGAGTTGCTCATCCCTGAGGCTAAAAAAGCATTGTCTCATTGTCACCTATAAATTCAAGTGTAAAGAAACTTAACGACCAAGCTCATTAACAGCTATACACGTAAACTCACCTTCAAGTAACACAGCATGAGGAAGATCAGCATGCACCTATTCGTATTGTGTATAAAATGAATGAATTTATGTTGGTCAGAGAAAATGGAAAAGAAAAACATTAAAAAAATGAACAAAGAAAAATGTTGGAAAAGGAGCAGGAAGAAGTATATACTTAAAAATCGCTAACTATTAAGAAAACATAAATTTGTTATTTACTGTATGAATATAAATAAATAATTACATAGGTTAAACTACATTAAATCACAACAGAAAGAGATAAATGAATAAATCATTCCAACATAAACTCTCCTCATCTCTTAAAATGGTACCTCTACACACTACTGTGCAAAACCCTCAGGGCACCAACTTGGTTGTTTTCTTGTCTTTAAAATTCTGTGAACATTAGCAATGATATTTATAGTTAATAAGTGAAAAAATATAGTAATCCTGACTTAATGTATTACCTGTTTAGTGGAAGGAAGACATAGGGTGATAATCATATTTTGAACATTTAGTATTCTCTAGAAAGCACACTGTGTTTCCTACTGTATAACCTCTGCTGTGACATAAAAAATAACCTGAAAACTGTTTCTCTGTGATATTTATATCTAATGACATTTTTGTGCATTTACTATTTAACAACATCCATCTTTTCCTGTTTCCAGGATGAGAATCGTTACCATGAAGATATCTTTGGTGTCACCCTGCGCACCTATGAGGTTACAAACCGACTGCGCTCAGAGTCCATCGCCTACATCGAGGAGAATAAAAAGGACTCCGATGAGTAAGTGGTTTATATCTTTAATTCCCAACATTTTCTGAAGTGAGTGCTGTAACTTGTATTTTCCTAATGGCAAATAAGAAATATAAAGTCCAAAACCTCCCTTTAGTAGACATTCCTGTACAAAACAACAGGAAAAACACAGGTAAAGTAAAACTGACTGAAGTACACACACTAGGAAGAAGAGAAAACTATCAAGACACAAGGAAAACTGAATAAAAGCCCAAGGTTGAAGAAAACAATAGAAAGTTCAAGAAACATCACTACAAAAGTCCAAACCATACAAATATCCAAAAACACAAAGTGCCTAGGTAACAATACACCATCTATCATTTTAATGTAATGGCTGTGTTTGCTTTCTGTTGAGTATCATGTTTGCAGATCGGCTCGCTTTTTAATGTCCTGAGCACTAACATGTATGTGTTGCTTTATTTCTTGAAGATTGTCACTCAGGACAGAGCATTAGTGTCTGCTGTGAGTCATGACAAACTTCGGACCGAGAGTTGCTATTTTATAATGATCTGTAGAGGCAACGATGACCCCGCAATGCGTGTCACGTCAGACAGGACCCGCGTTTGCATAAACATGTTTTGATTTGCTTGCAGAGACAAACGATATGATTGGCTGATACCTGAGCTTATCTCAACTTCTAGCACATGCAAATGAAGCAAAGGAACTACAGTGCAGTTCAGGAACCGATGACCACCTTTCGTTTAGAGCTAATGAGCTGCATTTCCATTGATACTTCCAAAGCGTTCATGAAATTGCGGTGTAATGTTTTTCTCTCACACAGTCCACATCGGCCTCTAACCTGGTTAGCAAACTGATCCTCTGCCTGTCTCTGCCTCTCTCTGCAGACAGAGGAGTGGCTCACATTTAGCAAGCTCTCTGTAATGATACCACATTATACTGTATTATTTTCTGGCTCGTTTGTTACAATATTGTTTCATTTTTA
This sequence comes from Brachirus orientalis, assembly GCA_016785285.1. Classification (NCBI taxonomy): domain Eukaryota; kingdom Metazoa; phylum Chordata; class Actinopteri; order Pleuronectiformes; family Soleidae; genus Brachirus; species Brachirus orientalis. The sequence goes on from JAFBJR010000190.1 coordinate 3,756,375, forward strand.
GGGCATCATTGTCTATTTGCCTGATCATTACCCACTTTATATAAGTTATTATAATTTGTCAGTCAATTTACTGATTCAGATTTATGACTCTTTTTTTTTTTTGTCTTTCATATTTAAATTGCGTCTTGTGCACCAAGTGTAACCATAAAATACCTTACACTCATTTATTGCTTTCTTCATTCATACATATTATCCTGCATTGTTTACTGGTTCAGATAGGGGAGTGAGTCCACACAATGTGTAACTCTGCAGCCTTGGCAGAAGTTTGCTCTCTCTGAGTGAGTCCCCTGGTTGTCCATGTATTTGTGTAGTGCCAAAATCACAACGTACATTATCTCAAGGCACTGTACATAGTAAGGCCTTTAAAAACTTTACAATATTACTGACAGAAAAGAAACCCAACAGTTCACACAACGAGCAAGCACTAGGCATCAGTGGAGAGAAAAAACTCCCTTTTAACAGGAAGAAATGTGCGATGGAGAGAAAGAAAAAGAGAGAGGTAAGGGAAAGACAGAAGAGAGAGAGGCCAGGAGCAAATATACAACAGTTGTATCAAACAACTGTTGTATATTTGCTCCTGGTTTAGAAATTTGTTATGTCATGCTTATAAAACTACTGTGTCAATTATACAAGCAACAGCAGAGGTTATTGTATCTGTCCTTCAGTGAATTTTAGGAAGCGTAGCAATAACTAACACCTCTGAACTGTACGTAAATCTTCTGTGTTCTTTTTCATTCATCTTTTTTACCTGTGGTGCGTATTTGTCACTGATTTAAAAGAAGAAATCTGAAAATAAAATTGGCACAGGGGTTGGATCTATGGAGCTCTGGTCCGAATCCAATCTGCAACCTGTAGTTGTTGGCAATGCCAGTGAGTTGTCATCACCCCGAGTTTCAGATGAAAACAGAATGGGTAACCATAGAAACTCATGGAGAATGGCCTTTAAACTAACAGGATTAGAGTGAAAGCAAGTGGCTCTGCTCCATTTCTGTTTTTGTTTTATTTCTATCGTTATTTGTGCATATTTAAGATTAAACACTCCATATACCCTTGCCGTGAGAGCAAAACAAGGGCCCTACATAGCCACTATGGCTCATTAAGTACCAACATAATGCCTCACAGACGATGGTTCCTGTGTGGATTGTCACTTGAATTTCACATTTGGCCATCAAAGCCCATGCTTGCTGGATGAGTAATGACTGTAACAGCTCTATTTCTATGTCTCTGTGCTCTATGCTCTGTCTGTATGTCTGTCTGGCTAACGCTCTATCTTCCTCTGTCTTTTATTTCTCAGGGTTTTCTGCATGTAAGTTGATGAATGGGAGCTCTGTGAGAACAACCAGTCTGGAGGGTTCAGCAACACTGGTTAAAGAATACTGTGCCAATGTTTTTTACTGTAAAAATGTTTTTCTTTCTTTCTTTCTTTCTTTCTTTCTTTCTTTCTTTCTTTCTTTCTTTCTTTCTTTCTTTCTTTCTTTCTTTTATAAACCACTTAAATGTTTCTGTTGGACTTGCAATTTTGTCTGTAGCAAGTTGGCAATGTTCTGTTGTCTGAGAAATGTTTTGCTTGTTGATGATACTTCCAAAAATTATGAAACTGATACATTTAAATTTATTATGTGTAAACCTGTTGTAATGACCTGCCTCATTGTGGATGCATGACCAAGGAAAGAATATACTCAATGAATATATACTCTATATTATTGTTACAGTAAAAATTTTTGTTTGTTTGTTTTTCAGGTTTTATATTTGCAATGGAATGTGTGACGTTAACAGAAAATTCCAATTTATGACTCAAGTTGACTCGGAATCAGGGCTGATCAAATGTGTTTGTTTGGTCTGCTTTGCTGTTTTTTGTTATTATTTTTTTTCCTTCATTTTTTTATATCAAAGGCTGTAGATTCAGAAAAGCTTTGAAATGTGAAAGATGTACAGTTATTCAAGGATTCATAGGTCACCCTGATTTATGAAGATAGTGATTCTGTTACAAAGTGATTCTATTATCTAGCTCTTGACAGCAGGTCATTTTTAAGGATGGACAATCCATTTACACCTCCACTGTACAAAAATTAAACCAAATTATTCTGTATGAGTGATGATATCTTCTGATGATGGATCATGGAGTAGAGCTGCGGCATTGAGGTACCACTCGACCTTTTGCAAATTAGTCTCAGATGTCAGTCATAATGTTTAAATCTTCTGAAATGTGGGGGAGTTCAAGACCTATTCTGTAGCCAGCCACCAGGGGGCAAACAAGCTGGTTGGAGTTAACTTATGAGGAACTGCCATGTCACCAGTCTTCATTTACAGTCTATGCTCTGTCAGGCTTTCCTATAGCTTTCTCCTTGGTGGCCTGCCCATTCTATCATGACATCATATCATGTGTCCCAGCATGAGAGCAGACACTAAAGAGGAAATCAAATATTTATTGAAAGCTTTCAGGTTTTATCCAATTATGAAAGATTATTAGATACGTTATATTATAATGATACTTTGAAAAAGCTTCTTTATCTCCTTTTTGCTGTGTAGTAGATGGGAATATCAAAACCACCCTGATATGATGGTTACAGCTGGTATTCACTTAGCAGACGTCCAGACCAAAAGCTGCACATGAACCAAAGTTCCACATTTTATAGTAGGTTAACTGTGAAGCTTTTTTCTTGACTAGAAGCCCAGGCATTGCAACAAAGCCAACAAATGCCTAAAGTAAAATGCCCCTCCAAACAGCTGATTATGTTAGTCTGCAGCAACGGCTGGAGGCAGGGGCTTTTCTCTGTTCAGTCTTTATATACACAACCTAAACACTAACATGCAATTTGAAATCAAATATATTTTTGTACAGAAAAATACTCGGTGTCCAGTCTTCATGGTTAACAAGGCTAATTAACTCCAAAAAAACGTGTTAGTTGTATCAATCACTGCACTCTCAGTCAAGGAGAGAGATGTTTTACTTTAACCTCCTGAAGATGTTAAACTCAACCCTTAAAAAGCCTGTCTGCATAACAACATTTTTTGTTCAGGGAAGCAAAAAATATTTGATTGAGCACACTGTGCTACCCACATCATATCTGGCAGCTGTCAAATTTGCACAGCAATTACCTTTTGACCTTTACAGTTTTGCTTTTCATTTTTTCAACATCATAACTCCGGTGCCTCTTGCCTTACATTAACTTTTAGCCTCTGCCTGCATACACTATTCACTTTTTCTTATCTAATGCCACTCTTTCACTGTGACCTGACACCTGCATGGTAGCATCAGCTTGTCTAAGTGTGTGTGGATGTGTGTGTGCCATATAAATCTCTGTAAGAACATGCTTCTTATTTAATTGTGTGTAAGCATGTGTGTATTTTACCTCATGAAAGTGGTTTGATTTAAAATCAAATTTGGTGCTGCCCAAATCCACATGATCCTAATCTTGCAGATGGTATTTAGGTAACAGGAAATTGGCTTTTTGTTTTGATCTCAGTACTAAATTCCAGTCATTTTTTTTTTCATCATATCCAAAGCAGAGAAGCAGCAGTGCTGCAGCTGTGGTCACTTGCTGCTTTCCACTGAGTCAGGGTTGTAATCTCAGTACATTTGTGCAGCAGCCACATTCTTTATTGATTCATTCTGAGGTAACCTACAGGTTTTTCTCCTTTTCACAGTCTTGTTTATAACCTTTTGTAGTCTCAAATTCAGTGTAAAAATAGCTGTCATTATGACTAAAGATTTAAGTGTGATGTCGAGTTGTCCCTAATGGCTGCGAGGAATGTTTGCCTTTTTGTTTGTTTGTTTTCCTCTGAATTAACGGACAATTTCCATTGTCCCCTCTGTTGTTCGTTCAGGATGAATGTCTCCTCTTTATAATTTGTTTAAACAGATTTAATTGGATTTGAATGAGAAAATGTCTGTGGTGAAAAATGTGCAACAGCAAAACAGTTGATACAAGATTATAGCTCCTATATATAAATATATATACATATTTAAAGACAAAGTATAAATTATATAGAGTACCACTTTGAGCTTTTTTAAGAATGTATTTTGATTATGTAAATGAGCACTATGATTCTGCTTTAAATTTTAAGTTTAAAAGAACAAAAAAGCCTATTCTGTAAGGTGTCTTGCATATCTTTTAGGTATGGGGATAAAACCGCAGCATTAAATAAATGCATGATGATCCTTTGTCCTTAAAAAGAAAAGAAAAAAAAAAAAGAAAAACTCTGTCTATTTACCAGCACTGTGTCAGTAAGTGAGGCTGTATTGTGAGGTCTGGCCTATTCCACATGGGGCTTTGGATGCTTAAAAAAAAAATAAATAAATACCTGTTTGGAAGGGTTTAATTTTTCAGTGTTTGCATATTGCTGCTATGACCAACTCTGATCCAAATAGCCTCTGCTACAATGACCTTTGTTGTGTAATCGATTAAGAATATTCCATTTAATGAATCACCTGCAAGGACTTTGCATTTACTCACAAATAAAAAGAAACATTTACAGAATATATCAACACAGTCGCTTGGTTTGTGTGTCTTGCTTTTAAGAGGAATAAGGCAGACTGGAGAAGTTTGTTCCTGAAGTGGAGCTTTTTTACTTTGAAGGTCACATTAATTGTAAATAAAGAGCTTTTGCAATAAACAGGTCACATGCTTCCTCTCCTCTTCTTGTCCTTCTGGTTGTCATGGCTCAGTAAGTTGGCACTTCATGGATTGCTGAAATGCCCTTCAGTGCCATAGCAACCTGTCTACAAAACAAACCACTCAAACTTTACACAGAGATTCTGATTGGTAGCTAGTGAGGCAGCGGTGGGCTATCTCATGAGGAAAATGAGTTTGACCCTCCTATATTAAGCAAGATAGGTTGCACGAACACATTGTCTTGGTCAAACACGGTGCAGTGACTCCACTCACAGCATTATTGTTTTACCAGCAGGTTTGATGTACATGGGAAATATGATTTATATGTAAATGCAGCAGAATATATATTTTATTATCTTTACATTGGTATTTACCATTATTCTGATTCAAAGTCATGGTTTATGGCAAGAAGTTGGCAGAGGAGATGCTGATGCCTTCTGTGCTGGAAGATGATGACGCAGAAACAGAAAGTGAGAAGCTGCAGCTGGGGGAGGTAGGACGCACCGACCAACCAGCCAAACTCTTGAGCAAGGGAAGTGTGAAAGTCTCGGCAAGCAGGTGAAGCAGGGATACACTGTTCAGGAGGAGAATATAATAAACCCCGAGAAGCTTATTTAGTCTTGAAAATAATATGACTTAGACCAGTGGATCCCTAACAAGGGGTTGGGATGTTCATGGGTACTACAAAGGATATATACATTTTTATTTTGCTTATATATAGGTTATTAATGTGGTCATTGGTACTTTATAAAGGATTGTTAAACACTGTTAAATCACAAGTTATGAGACGGTTTTTTCAACTCTAACTATTTGGAAAAATCTTGTTAATGCTGCTGCATTACAACATTAATCTAACGAGTTACAAAAAGGCAAAAAAAGGTGTACAGAAATTCCTAGAGAAGTTATTGTATGCTGAGGAATCAATGAGATCTCGGGTTCTGCAGTACAGATGCAAGTGGGCTCACTATGTGGCAAGCAACAAAACACATGTGTAATATATTTTCACATCTACTGGATTTACAAAGTGATAACTATAACAAGTCACTGATTCAATAATTCATGCCTATTGATTTATATATTATATTGATTTATTTTCCCCGTAACATGTAATGACAGATTGACTGACAGTTAATATTTCACATTACACTACAGTTACAGTAACTGTGTACAGTGTAAATGTATAGTAATCATTTTGTGAAAGGTGAACACTCTCATGGTAAAACCATCTTATCTTTCATAGTAATCAGCTTGGTAATAACAATGGAAAATGTGTGGAGGATATAAGTGATGATAAATTTCATTTAAACAATATGGAAACTGTCGATTTTGTTTTACAAACATTTTAATGTGAAGGTATTACACCAATAATGCCCTTTAGCAATTCTCATTACCAACCTGGATATTATTTAGGAGACAGTATATTATTACTGTACCAATATCTCATTTTAAACACTCTATTGTCAGGCTAGAAATTGCATTAGAAATAAGATGGTATTACCATGATACTGGCTCCCAAACTATGCAATACAGAAACATTATGACATGTTCAGTGTTCTTCGGGATAAATGAGGTCCTTAGTCTCTGTCCCTGTTATTTCTGACTTAGTAAAAATATAGTTTCTGTTGCAAAAGGTTAAAGAGAGTTGGGAAAAAAGTTGTCGACGTGAATCATAGTTGTACAGTAGAAATAGGGACTGCTAACAGAGTACATAGACTCAGTCTTCCTAAGTATGGGCATCAGTTTTATCCTTGTGGATCATACAAATCCATCAAATCTCTTCATTCAGCCTGTGACAGCAGCACCCATCATTGTGATTTCATATAATTTGTCATCCATCCAGCAAAGAGGGAGCAGGACAGAGGTCAAAATGCGTGGGCCACAGGACCAGCCCTCAAGTCTTGACGGGAATGTTTCAGACAGAGGTGAAATAGAGGGTGAAGAGGAAGGTGAGGAGGAGGAGGAGGAGGAGAAACAGAATGGAGAAGTAGAGCATGTGATCTCTGATGAAGATTACAACACGGATTTGGAGTTTGGAGGTAAAAGGTTTATTTTATGATAGAGAGAGTGGGATGAATCTGGTGGATAAATTCATGTGTGAGAAAATGGTCCCCTCAAAAAGGCAAGGTTTGGTGTTGTGAAATTAACAAATTCATGATTTCTTTATACCGGTTTTATACCAAGGTTAATAGATGTTTTTAGTAAAAGCCTTTAAAGAGTGACAAATAGGGAAAGTCCCATTTGATAATATTTTATCCACTTCATTTCCATTTTAAAAAAGGCTCTTATGCTGCATATTAATGGTTTCCTCTCAGTCTTGGTGTCAGGCTTCTGTCAGGGCAATATCAGTCTCAAGGGAGTTTTCAATATGTCAGAAAAAAAGTCACATTTCTTGTTTTTCAAAGAGGTATTGACAGTGTACAATTCACTCAGACTCTACAGCTACTATCTTCATTTATGTTGCAGGTAAGGAGGAGGCGCACGACTCCACGGGGCTGGCGTCTTACCTGGTGGTGTGTAAAATGTTACATGTGGTACCTGCTTCTTACTTCATGCAGCACATGAAAGACAGTGAGCTGACCATGATGCATCGTGGGCTTGGGCCTCAGGTACTTAAGTCATGAGTTAGAGATGTGCAAAAAAAATGACTGCAAAGGAGTGCATATCTTGTAGAAAAAATGGGTTTAGTCTGCTGGTCTGGGAAGTGAGGCCAATGCTTGTGTTCCTAAAAACTTGTATCCTCCTGAATGGCCATCAGGCCATGACTCAACTTCTTGTAAATGAATAAGAATAGCATCAGTGAACACTTTCCTGAGAAGTGCATCCTCCCAGTCACTAGTGCCAGGTCTTCTTCAATAGAACAACAACAACAGAACAGCAAATGTTTGATGATGTGGCTATGAATGCAAATTTGCTGAGAGAACTTTGTGCTCTCAGCAGGACGCTTTCCTCATTTCCAGCTCTACCCCCTCATTCGAATATGGTCTCTTCTGGTTTGAAAAAAACAAGATGATGCTGGACAAAAAGCAAAACTTGAGGCTTGAAAAGAGCAGTTGGCAAATCACTGGGTGACATCACAATAGACTGGTGAATAAGAAGAAACAGGGCTCAAAATTAATCATACGGTGGCCCTGGTCAAGTTAAAATGCAGAAAATAAATCATTTCAACTTTCCCCATTAAATTGTCAAACTAAAGCAGAAATGGGAAGTTGCAGTATCCAGTTGCGCAACAGGAATAGGAAAAACGAATTGCCATAAAAAGAGGAACATGGGGTTTACTCCCTGCCCTAAGCCATATGTTCTTATACATTGCTTACATCAGAAAAGTGTCATCACTGCTAACACATAACTCTAATCGAATTTACCTTCTTGTCAAAAGCCACGATATTAGGAAATATCTTTGTGAGTCTGAGCAAGCAACATAGATGTGTTCAATTAAATATGATTAGACTCTAAACACTGTTTCACATGAGCTCAGATCTATTGTTCAGTGACTCATTAATTCAAAGTCACATTCTCCTCCAGGGGACAGCACTGAGCACGCAAAGAAATGAGTGGAGATCTCTGCTCTCAAGTGCTACACAGCTCCTTTTCACCTTTCAGCCCATGGAAATGCAGCCTCTGATTAATGATATGCCAACTCTGTATCTGTGTGATTTTTCTCTTATAGACCAAAATAGAGATATGTAAAAGATATGTACAATTATGATAACACGCTTTCGACATATTCAGAAGAAAAGTCAGTGAGTAGTAAAGTAATTTAAAACATGTGTCAGTTTTCTTCAATCAATTGATGGAAAATTGATGGAAAGTTGCTCTGTGCATCTCTGCCAGTGAGAAATACATCCAAAAATGTGTTATACTGTATATACCTACTGTATAAATACCCTTATATTGCTGTTAGGTGAAAGCTGTAACAAGTCTTAACAAGCCATCTCCCACAATTTCTGATGAAATGACATCATTTAGGCAGATTAGATTGGGTTTTAATAGTGTTCACCCATAAATCACAGAGGGTAGTTCCTTGTGCGCCGGCAAAATTATATGTATTTCATTTCTTGGATTCTTAAATCTTACTGAAGGATACAGTGGATGCATTTGAAAAAGATCAAGTTCATCCACTTATTATTATTCATTAGCCATACTGGAAATTATAATTTTTGACCCACGCCTCCACACACTCACTTCTGCTTCATTTGTCTCATAACAGTTTTGTATTCCCTCTCTCTCTCTCTCTCTCTCTCTCTCTCTCTCTGTGTGTGTGTGTGTGTGTGTCTTTTCTCTGCCCACCTGCATCAGTACAGTGACTTTTTTAATGTGATGCAGAAATGAAAGTACACTGCTGAGAAACTGAAGAATTTCACTTTGACAGCAGGTTGCTTGTGTGTTTGCAGGGCACCAAAGCACTGGCGGTTCCCCTGGTAACCAACACTTCAATACTGAGACTGAACCTGCGAGATAATTGGATGGAGGGAATGGGCGGAGCTGCTATAGCTGAGATGTTAAAAGAAAATTGTTACATTACAGGTGCTTTTACTGGGCACTCATGCGCGCGTACATTCTCTTTTCCTTCTTCCAGTATTGTGTCTCACCTTGTTTTGACAAGAGTGCCATCTGCACGCCCACTTGTAAGCCTCTCTCTCCTCAATTACATACCACAGCACATGATTTAACATTGAGAGCTCTCTTTTTTTTTTATTTGCTGGTTGTCAGTCAGGTGTGCATTTGAGGAATTTATGAGCAGATTTATGGAGAATGTTCTCTGTGGTTCTGCATCCTTTGTCATGCATCACCATTCAGCTTCCTGTGGTGATTGAAGTGAATGAGTCCCCGGCATAAGAAAATAGTGTCCTGCCAATGAACATTGAAGGAGACACAAATATTAAAAAATTGACAATTCATATTTAATTTTAAATGAATACATGCACAGCAAATGAAAACAGTGAAATACTGAGAAAGGTTGTAAGGTGTGAAAAGGTTGTTATTAAAATATCACTCAACATTCCCCTCAGTTTAGCGCCATAGAAAAGCTCACCCAACTTTTGTAATCAATTGTCAGTCTACTTCAACTGTTTTCGAGAGTGTCACAGCCAATATCAGGGGACAGCCAGTCACAGGTCCAACATGCAGAGACCTAATGTCAGTTTAGAGTCTCAAATTAACGTAGCCTCGATCTGCATGTCACTGGACTATGGAAGATGAGGAAGATGGAATACCTGAAGAGTGCCCATGCACACATAGGGAGAATACACAAACTCCAAACAGAAAGGCTCCAGTAAAACCACGTTTGAAACCAAATATTTCTTATTTTAATGCTGTGAATCAGCAGTTCTACCCACTACCACCACTGCCTTTAGCCACAAATTATTACTATTGAAAGACAACAATTTCAGTCTGATGGTGGTATTAAATTAAAGGGTAAAGTTTTTCATGGTAATATATCCAATGTTGATTTGGGATATTTCAGTCTTAACCAAAGCAATGGATTGCCTTACAGACTGTTGTCATCTTTGCTTTAAATGGTAAGTATAATATTGAAATTATAAAGGTAAATTTGGAAACACATTTCTTTTGAAGTACTTTATCTTTAGAACAATATTGTCCATATTTCCTGGCATTTCCTCAAAACGTGGAACTAATGGATGTAATTTATGTCAATAAATATCCAAAGCCTGAAGATAAGACTTAACTTTAGATAGTAATAATACATATTCTTTAGGTCTGGAAAGCCAGTGTGAGAGTACTTTAAAGAACTCTTTTGAATGGCCATTAGGAAGTGAATCTACTGGCTGAAAAATGTCTGTTTCTATGCGAACCTGTGAGTCACTTGACTCATGACTGTCAGTAAAAAGAGTTTCTTGTCTTAGCATCATGTTCTTTTTGTAAATTATAGTTCCATTTAGAGTTAGTTGGGAGATAGAACAGAAATTGTCATATGTCTTGACAGCAAGTACAGCCAGCCAGGTGAGAGGTGATATTATATTATATTATATTATATTATATTATATTATATTATATTATATTATATTATATTATATTATATTATATTATATTATATTATATTATGACAAGTATTTTTGTCTCATTTCCAGAAGTTGACCTATCCAACAACAACCTTGGGGATTATGGGGCCAGAGCCATAGCTGGTATGTTGAAGGAGAACAGAACCCTGGTGAGCCTTAATCTATCAGGAAACTTTTTCACAGAGCAGTCGGCCGAACACCTCGCCTCAGCTCTCATCTCTAACACCAAGCTGCAGCACCTCGACATCAGCCACAACGCTCTGGGAGAATGGGCAGGTAACAGAGCGATAGGTTTTTATATTGGTTAAGGTCTTTTAGCTATAGTTGAGCTTATTTTCCATAAGCAGCACCTGATACCTCAAATTAAGGGCAAAGGCGTTACATGTAACTTCAGTTACTGTACTGGCTGCAGTATTTTGCATTAAACTTTATATTTTATAGTAAATTCGGACTCACAAATCTGCATTCTAGGTCAACCCAAAGGATTTCCTTATATGGTTTACTACTACTAATGTCATGCATAAAAAAACAGAATGGTCTTTTGCTTAAAGCAAAACTATATGCTTATATATACAACTAATCTTAATACAAATCCTATCTTTCTTATTAAATAATGATTAGATATTACAGAATATGGAATTTCCTTTACACCAGTCAATTACTTTGAAGAGAGCAGTTCCATTCAACATGAAACATCAACATCACAGCTACTTACAATTACCGGTTGTGACTAGTACAAGTTATTTTTTTTGGAAGCTATATAAAAAGCGGTAATAGTCCGCCATGACTGCACAGCCTTATTTCTCTGAGCAGTTGTAGGACATCAGGAGGCAGCAGATTGTGGCATTCAAAGGTCAAGAACAATCCGCCTTCATTAAAAATGTTTTTAATTATCATGTGGATGAGCTTTTGTGACAGGCACCTTGTGAAAGAATGACAGACCAGAATACACATGTAGGTAGCTGAAAATAAATCTGTTTGTGAGGAAGGGGACGCCACCACACATAATTACCACATGTTTGGCTTATGATTCATCGCCACATGTTCAACTCTGTTCCCTCCCCTGCTAAAATATCAAGGTATATCCTCATGCATTTTGACTCCATATATGTAGTCAGACCTTGGGAAAATGTATGCCACTGAAGCGCTGTAACGTTTGGTGTAACAGGTTCTTCGTCCAAGCACAGGATGAGAGTCTTTTCCCATGATTACTAACCACTGAGAGTGTGCACGTTTTTATCCCATAATAAAGTTAGAGTGATGATCATGGGAATCTTTCTCTATGAAATCACTGGCTGTACACTTCTCACTCAGTAGCGCTTTTATTCCAGGAAGTATTTTGTAATTTTGTAATTTTGTTTGAATCTTCTGTAGTTTGGATAAATGGTTTCCAAAGGACACGTAAGCTGGTGATGGTGTGATTGATATTTATTCAAATGTATAATATTTACTGGATACATTTGACATCCATTTTTTTATATTTAATACTTTTATATTGTTCTTTCCTAAATTTTAAGGGGCAATCCTCGGCAACTCTCTGTCAGAGAACACAGGGTTGAGATCATTAAATCTGGCCTGGAACTGCATTCGAGGGAGAGGAGCTGTGATGTTGGCCAATGGCCTTGGGGTAATGCCTCCTGAAATCAGTGTTAGAACACTCTATTAGTTTTTGATTGTGTCCAAGATATAGAGAGGATCTACAGGTAAATTATTCAAAGATTTGATCTTTACCTTGTCAGAATTCCATGGTTAATACAGTATTTAATAACAAATGTCAAAAAATTCCTCATATTGAACAGAAACACTCATCGTGCTGGCACTAAACCTGAATTTATCTGGACAACTAAATATTTAAGTATATATGATTGTTAAAAACACTATTTACACAAAACCTATAAGCACAAAACATCACAGCATGAAAGGCAGCATCCTTTTCTCCTTTCCGTGTCTTAATGACTAAGTCATTAAGGTCTGAACAACTGTAATCACTCACCTGTGTTGACAGTTTGATTGATTCATGTCCTGAAGGCTCATTAGTTCCGGCTTTATACTCCTCACTCACTTTAAATCGACGTGCTCAAATGTTAAAATAATTACTGCATTTGAAATGGTCATACCCAAACCCATACACTTCTCTGTGTTTTCAGGGAAACATTTCCCTCAAAAAAGTGGATTTGTCTTTTAATGGCTTTGGGAAAGAGGGAGCCATTGCTTTAGGGCAGGCTCTGAAAGAGAATGACATTTTAGAGGAGTTAAACATGAGGTATGTGTCCTTTCTTTTTTTTTCCAATCTTGGTAACTGTAAATCAGATTAGCCTCCAGTAAAAACAGGCCAGGGACTGTAACCTCACTTACCATAATTCTGTATGAGGCAAAAATAAAACATATATCCCCTGATGGTTTCAGGAAAACTTTTGGCTACAAAGATGAAGTCATTTGAATCCCTCTTTCTCTCACTTACCTTACTGAGGAAAGTAAAGCTTGCCAAACATAGATTGAACTGTTCTATTAAAAAAAAAAACAAAAAAAACAAATACTCTTCATGTTCCCTCTGTCCCGCTCACTTTTATAAAATCTTTTGTTTTCTTGCATTTGTTTGTCACCACAGTAACAACAGAATACCCCCTGAAGGAGCCATCCGCCTCACCGTGGGCCTCAGAGTAAACAAGACAATCAAATCCCTGAATGTAAGCTGTTGAAAAGAGATTGGTTCGAGCTTCCAAAGAACAGGGAGAGACATCGGTGGATAAAGTGGGATAAATAAATAGATCACTGTGCTTTGTTTCAATGTCAAAGCTTCTCGAGGGCTTATCTGAACGGACAGAAAAACAAAAACGAATTGAAGGGGAAGACACAAGACTACTAGCATTTGATATTTCAATATATTATGCTCAGTTTGAATTAAAATGGTGTTGTATTGTGGCTAAGTCATCTCAGGAACATATTTGGTTGGGGGGGAATTTATTCATCAACAACCAATCCAACCTCACAAAGAAGCCAGAATTCTTTGTGGAGTTCTGATTTTTGCCAAGATGAAGTTTTGTGGGAGAATAGAATAGAATAGAATAGAATAGAATAGAATAGAATAGAATAGAATAGAATATGGCTACATCAACAAGATGAATCATTTTGAGTTAAAAATAAGAGGAATTGAGTTAAAATACTTAATTACCTACTGCACATAACCTCTGTGGAATAATATAATTATATATTTTTTTATGTTTACATCTGGCCAGATGGGCAGGAACCCCATCCAGTCTGCTGGTTGCTATGGAATCCTCAACTCTATACGGGATAACCCAGATTCAGCCATGGAAACATTAGACTTTACTGTGAGTCAGATATACCTCATTTCATCTTTATGAATATCATTTCTTCTCATGCTGCAGAAAAACTTAATCACTTAGGTCTCTGTGTGAATCACTTGTTCTAGGGAATCGCAGTGAACCAGGAGTTCCAAGACTTGTATGCAACAGTGAAAGAAATATTCCCGGCGCTTACAATAAATCATGGGGGTAGAATTGGCACATTCACAAAATCAAATGCTTGAGAAGTGTTACTGTAATTGCTGCACGTTTATGCCAGAAGAGATGGAAGAAGTCTTGTCAAAGCCCGGTGGGTTTTTTCATCAACACGCAAATCAGAGGCATGGATGGCAGGGAGGATGTTATTTTCAAAAAGCTATCATTTATTTAGAAAAGACCCACAACAGCATATCTGAATAAAATGTATTTGGCATAAATTAAACTTGTTAAATACCCAATCAAATGAAAATAAAGTTATTTCAGGGGGGAGTTTGTTTATTTGATTAAAGAATCATTACATTCACAGCCTTTGTGTCACGGCAGCATTTGAGATATAGTGCTGTTAAAGTCGTTGGACATGGGTGTGCAATGCAGGTACTGAGTCTGATTCTTTTTAGGTATGATCTGATTTGATGTTATATAATGCCAGTGGGTAGAATGATAAAAGAGGATCAAAGAGCACCACATTGTGTATGAAAAGAACTGAAAGTGGGTTGAACAAAAAGGATTTAAGTGCCGCATGACTAGTCTGACAGAGAAACCAGCTGTGAGAGATGCGATTAGATAAGAGACCCTACAAGTCAAAACGGAGCAGTAATTTGATCATGTATGCCTCCGTACACACCATAACATTTAAAATAATAATAATAATAATAATAATAATGATAATGATAATGAACACCAAAAGTATCTTGTAACAACATTTCAGGCCTATTTATTGGTTTTATGTATTTATTGTATATTTATTTCTGCTATCCCAAGTGACAATTTCCTCTCTCCATTTCTTAACACAATGAACAATAAAGTGAACCTTCAACGTTTTGAGTAAAATATCGAGGTAACCGACGTATCACCTGAGTTTTATATTCTGCAAAAACTACATGGCTAGATAGGAAGATTACTTTGCCCTGTAAGCTTTATATGATGTTGGTTGAAGTGAAAAATTGTCAAAATGAAGAAATACTGAAGAACCAGTGCCAGCTGCTAAAATATAGTATTTGAAAATCATTATATCAACTCATTTGATAAATTCAATAATTTGCCAGCTAACAATTTCTGGTTCCCAGGAAGTTGTGGGAACATTACATTCCCTGAAGGTTTGCCCGGGATCGTCCTATGGCTGTCAGTAAGGTTTACCTAAAGTTCTCCTTGCGTTCTCTTTTGGTTGCATTAATGCTCCACTAACGTTTCTTTTGTCACAACCTTTAGGGAACCTTTGTAAAACATTATTTTGGTTGCAAGACAAATCGCCCTAAGAACAACACTGTGTGCAATTAAATCCATCTTAAATGAAATCAGTCATTCAGTTATGCCTTTATAATTAACGCGTTACTTTTAGCTATATAATAGATTTCAAATTGTTTGAATGTTTCTCCTTTTAATAATAATAACACTAACATGTATATGTATAAATCACGTACAGTATCATATAATGGCAAAATAAAAAGTGTTGCTATAACATCATGATACAATACTTGTACACATACTTTCTACATTAAGTGATTTATTTTTGTCCTAAATGCGCTCTTAGTTTCAGACGGAGGCAAAGATTGATGGTCTAAATCTGCTTCATGAGAAATTCAATAACAAACTTTGGTCAAATCTTTATTTAGCAGTTCAGCAAGAAGCACATCTTATCTAAAAAATTCTAACAAAACAGACATAGCAGCTATCAGAACAAAATTCCTGAAATTCCTGATCCCCCTCTAAACATACAAGAATTACACTTTCAAGCAATCAGTGACATAGATCCATCAAATGAATTCATCAGATAAAGATATGAACTTGATGTGGACAATTGCCACTTTTGCAAATCCAGACAAGCCACCCACACACTGTTCTCCAAATCGTTGATTTCCTTTCCTTCCAATTTATAAAAATTAGAGTGCTCCTAGAAAATAAACAAATCAAATCTTTATCCAAAAACAGCATTGTTATAACTACACACTACATAAAAGTCTCTACCCCAAATCCCCCCAGTATGGAATGCTTTAAAAAAATGAAATGTATCCTCTATGTAAATCTCTTAAAAAAACTGAAAAACTAAATCTAAATTTAAAACTAAACTGCCCTCTAAATTACTTATTTATTTCTTTATGTATAAAGAAAGATTTGTTATTTTATTTGTCGTGGCCAAATTTTTGTATGTTTCACGATAAAATCTTTTTTTGTTGTTGTTTTTGTTTTGTTTGTTTTTTTTACAAAAACTTTCAGACAGAAAGTTTTTATCTGTTTATCTGCGCGCTGTCATCTACACTCAACTAATCGGGTCTGATCGATCGTGCGTATCGATCACTGCGCACTGCCTCACTCGGTCACGCGTGTGTTTGAAAGCTCCGGCTGATGGTCGGTCTTCACGCCAGTGATCGGTGACGGTGCTGACGGTGCTGACGGTGGGGTAAACATTAACCAGTCTGGATTGTTTACGTGTCAGAAGACGTTTTCCTGCTTGACTGTGAAACATGGCGGCGTTTCCCTGCGTGTGGTTTAAGGGACGTATTTTGTTGCTCAGGTTTTCAGTGAATGTGCTCCGGGAGAGCAGGTGAGTTAGCGGGAGTTTTACCTGTTTGAATACCTGAACCCGTGTGGCTGAGTGGGCTATAACTGAACAAATGCAAACCTCCTCAACGAAAGCAAAAGTAGGCCCTTATAGCCACAAGGTATAGTAGGAGTCAGAAATAACTTTTTGCCATGTTACTGTTCACACTGGCCCTTTTTAATACAGTGGACTATTATTGAAAAAAAAACAAACAAAAAAAAACTTCTGTTTATCAATATAGTTTCCAATTATATGCATAAACCAGGGTAGTTTTAATAAATATTCACACAAATTATATAAAGGCACCTTTGGTGTACAGGAACACAGCGATGGCCGAGGTGTCACTACACTGTATTATAGTGAATTTATTGACATTTATGTGTACATTTCCAGGAATGAGTAGGGCTGTGAATTGTAAGTAACGATTATTTCCATAATCGATCAATGTGTAGATAATTTTCTTGATTAATTATTTGTTCGGCCCACAAATTGTGAGAAAATATTGTGAAATGCTGATCACTGTTTCCAAAACATGGAAATGATGATGTTCTCTAATGTTTTGTCCATAAACCGAAGTTATTCAGTTTTAACGATTTCTTTGTTATGGAGCAAAGAAACCATAAGTTATTCTCAGAGAACTTGTTTTAATTATTTAAAAACACCTACTGAAACCAATCGATTGATTATCAAAATAGTTGATGCTTAATTTAGTAATTGATTATTAATCAATCAACTACTGCAGCACTAACTTAAAGGCATCTTTTTTTTTTTAATTGAAATGTGCAGAAAGTTTGATAATAATATGGTTATTATAAGTGTATATATTGACATTTATTTTTAAAAAGGAATCACAGAAATTATTTAAACACACCTTCGTTTCCAAAGTGAGTGGTGTAGTATAATCTACAGGACACCAGTGAGGAGTGAGGTGCACAGAGAGTCTGTAGCATGACACTGCATTATAGTGAAGTTATTGAAAATTGTTTCTAATACACATTCCAAGTACTTGATTAAAAGTTTTTGGTGGTGTAGTATAATCTACAGGTCACCATTGAGGCATGAGGCGAGTTTAACTGCATTATGTTGTATGAGAAATACTTACAAATTGGAAGATTATTGATTTTAATTTGATAGATGTACAATCAGGTCCATAAATATTGGGACATCGACACAATTCTAATCTTTTTGGCTCTGTACACCACCACAATGGATTTGAAATAAAATGAACAAGATGTGCTTTAACTGCAGACTTTCAGCTTTAATTTGAGGGTATTTACATCCAAATCAGGGGAACAGTGTAGGAATTACAACAGTTTGTATATGTGCCTCCCACTTTTTAAGGGACCAAAAGTAATGGAACAAATTAACAATCATAAATCAAACTTTCACTTTTTAATATTTGGTTGCAAATCCTTTGCAGTCAATTACAGCCTGAAGTCTGAAACACATAGACATCACCAGACGCTGGGTTTCATCCGTGGTGATGCTCTGCCAGGCCTCTACTGCAACTGTCTTCAGTTCCTGCTTGTTCTTGGGGCATTTTCCCTTCAGTTTTGTCTTCAGCAAGTGAAAACCATGCTCAATTGCATTCAGGTCAGGTGATTGACTTGGCCATTGAATAACATTCCACTTCTCTGCCTTAAAAAACCCGTTGGTTGCTTTCGCAGTATGCTTCAGGTCATTGTCCATCTGCACTGTGAAGTGCCGTCCAATGAGTTCTGAAGCATTTGGCTGAATATGAGCAGATAATATTGCCCGAAACACTTCAGAATTCATCCTGCTGCTTTTGTCAGCAGTCACATCATCAATAAATACAAGGGAACCAGTTCCATTGGCAGCCATATACTGTATGCCCACGCCATGACACTACCACCACCATGCTTCACTGATGAGGTGGTATGCTTTAGATCATGAGCAGTTCCTTTCCTTCTCCATACTCTTCTCTTCCCATCTCTCTGGTACAAGTTAGTCTTTGTCTCATCTGTCCATAGGATGTTGTTCCAGAACTGTGAAGGCTTTTTTAGATGTTGTTTGGCAAACTCTAATCTGGCCTTCCTGTTTTTGAGGCTCACCAATGGTTTACATCTTGTGGTGAACCCTCTGTATTCACTCTGGTGAAGTCTTCTCTTGATTGTTGACTTTGACACACATACACCTACCTACCTCCTGGAGAGTGTTCTTGATCTGGCCAACTGTTGTGAAGGCTGTTTTCTTCACCAGGGAAAGAATTCTTCAGTCATCCACCACAGTTGTTTTCCGTGGTCTTCAGGGAATAACACACACCAGGCCATGGGACAGCTGAGCAGCCAAAAGTGGGAGGCACATATACAAACTGTTGTAATTCCTACACCGTTCACCTGATTTGGATGTAAATACCCTCAAATTAAAGCTGAAAGTCTGCAGTTAAAGCACATCTTGTTCATTTTATTTCAAATCCATTGTGGTGGTGTATAGAGCCACAATGCCCTGACTGTATGTGTGTTATATTGTTTTATTGTACCTTTTACAAAGCATTCTTCCATACCATCTTTAATCATTTACAGCTCCTCTGTCTGGACTTTGCTCTGTTAACTTGCATTGGCAATCTGAGCCTCCCTTTACATGCAACAAGATGTTTTTTAACATTATAACACTGTAGTTTTTTTTTTCCTAAGGGTGCCATGGGAATTTTATATCTAATTATAGTTCCTGATTAAAGCTATTGGCCCATGAGATTATTAAAATATACATCCCACTGACCTTGAAAGTTTGCAAATCTCAAAATTGAAAATACAAGATTATAAAGCATTTTTGGATTAATAGACGGCCTTGAAAGTCCTATGTAAGAGTAAATATATATGCACAATATCTCCTTAATCCATAAGAAAGCTTATACCAGCTGCTCTCCTTGGGATATTCTTTGTGCAACACTTAAATTTGGGTCACTGTTGACATCTCAGTAATCAGTTTAAAAGTTAATACAATGTCTTTGTATTTGATGTCCAGCTGAGTCTGTGAGCTCCTTTTACCACTGCATATCAGGGGACATATTCTGTGTAACCAGTGGTGAAGCTGCCATGGCAATTTGTAAAGTCACACACTATTTTTGACACTGTTATTTTTATTATTGATTTCTTAATTATAGTTTTCTGTTCAAACCATTTTTCAGTCTTTTCTAAATGCCCAATTTTACATTAAATCTGTTCCTCCTTTCGTGTTTTTTGTAAAGCACTTTGAATTGCTTTGCTGTATTGTTATGCATGTGCCAGATGAATTTACCTTTCCTTTGGATTTTATGTTTTTATGTCTTAGCATTTGGGTGGAAGTGTTTAACCCTCAGTTTTAAAAAAAAATAAATGATGAGTAACTTCTAAATCTAAATTGTTTTTGCATGTTTGTATGACTTCTAAGCCATACATCAGTATATCAGTGCTCAGAATGGAACATTTCATGCTATAATGGCACTTTTGTAGTCTCCACATAAGTACAACATATAATTTTCTTTATTTTCTGCAGCCTCATGGATTGTTACAGTATTTCCAAGTGGATGATATCGCACTTGCCTTCACTCTAGAGTGGGTGAAAGTAGTTTTATGCCAAAGACACAAGCTACAGCATTCTGCCCACTCACTCATACAGTGTGCATGTTTTTAATATCAAAGCATATTAGCATGACGGTCTTGTAGCTGATATGTCATGCACATCTTCATGTTCCTTTTTAAGTTTTGCTTTCTTTTCCTGTTGACAACTTCTCTGTGCTGTGTTGTTGCTTTCAGCCTTTATGAACTTTTCTTTCATGTTGTTTTGTGTAGGAGGTTCTCAGAGAGCAGCGACAAAAGCTGGTTTCGTTCCTTATTTGTGCACAACGTCGATGCCAGGAAAGATGCCCACTCCAACCTGCTGTCAAAGAAGGAGACCAGTAACCTGTATAAAATTCAATGTAGGCACAAGACCTTTTACTTGCATACAAGTGACTTGACTTGCATCATTTTGTAATGAAATGGATTCTTCTTAAAATCTCATCTCTCATTCATTAATCCTCATACAACGCATGTAAATTAATCACATGAATTAAATTTAATCCAGATTGACTTTAGTGACCGAAGCAAGCAAAAAACTACTGCACTGTAACATTGTGCTTGTTATACAGTTCGTGCATCTCTTATAGGCAATCACAAGGTATACTGTACTTGTTCCATGTGTCAAGTCTGTAACCAAAGTCTGCAGTGACAACTGTGTCTATCTCCTGTAGAGTCTTATCATTCTCTGTGAGCTTTGATCTTTCTTGCGGCGCATGTCACACTACGCAGGGATTTCAATTTCAACACCATCAGTTGTAGCCTATAACGTGTTGAAAGCAAGAAATCTTTTTTTTTAGTCTTTGCTGAATTCAAGTGTGAAATTACCTGGTTGAAGAATTTGATTGTTTCTTGTATTTTCCATTTCTCCTAAGTCTGACTCTCTTTCTTTTTAGTTCACAATGTCAAACCAGAAAGCCTGGAAGCATACAACAGTCTGGAGTAAGTGTTTTCATTGCTTTTAACGCAATACTACGCAACTTTTTTTTTCTTTTTCTTTTTTTTTTACCTTAAATGACAGCTTGAAGATAATATTGATGTTTAGCTGTTTGATGTTTCAGGTTGGTGGATGGGACTATGCAGTCAGAACTCTAGTCAATACATTCATGGGTGCAGTGCAAAGTTGTTCTCTGCAGCAACAGAGGGCAAGGCCATATACACAGTACCTGTATACACAGTATTTCACTACACTATTGTAGTGGTTAGCACCCTTGCAGCAAGAGGTCCCGGGCTTGCGACCCGGTCGGAACAAGGGCCCCTCTGCATAGAGTTTGCATGTTCTCCCCGTGTGTGCGTGGGTTCTTACTGGGTCCTCCAGCTTCCTCCCTCAGTCCAAAAACATGCAGATTTGGGGATTAGGCAAATTGGACACTCTAAATTGCCTGTACTTGTGAATGTGAGAGTGAATGGTTGTTGGTCTCTATGTGGTCGTCCAGAGTGTACCCTGCCTCTCTCCCATGTCAGCTGGAGTTCGGCACCTGTGCCCTCCGCGACCCCTAGTGGATGTTAAAGAGGTAGAAAATGAGTGAGAGTATTTCATAGTGTTTTTTTTCTTTTATTTTCATTATTTTCTGCTTTGTAGATTAAACAAACCAGACTTTATTTGATATTTTAGATTCTTCAAATTAGCCACCTTTTGCTTGAAACTTTTGCACAATCTTGGTCTTCTCTTAGTTAGTTAGTTTTAGTTTTAGGAGATAGTCCCCTGGAGTGTTTTTTTCACCAGTCTTGACTTGAAGTAGTTCCCAGAGGTGCTGAGCACTTACAATATTGGCTGCTTTTCCTTCACTCTGCCGTCCAGCTCATCCCAAACCATTTCAGTAGAGGTTGGGTAGGATTGATTGTGGAGGCCAGGTTGTCAGGCACAGCACTTCATTACTCGCCTTTTTGGTCAAATTGCCCAGCGGGAGCAAGCTTATTTTGTGGCATTGGCAGCGAGCATTGGCACTTCCAGTGGCAGCTCCAGCTGCCAGTGAGCTGCCACTGGTATTTCTGGACCTGCCAGTGAGTTACCATGGATATATGGTGGTGTGTGTGTGTGTGTGTAATATTAATATTAATGATGTTTTTATGTTCACAACGTGACTGTGAGCTGCTCATCTCCCACCACAAGGTGTCACCTTTCTGTCAGTCAAGTCAGGCTGCCCGTAGGATTTGCATAGAGACCGATATTACTGCTAAATGTTTAATCAATTAACTGGTAACCAGCGGAACACAATTTGTGAACTACATTTTTTAACTGCTTCCCTTTTTTATGGGTAAAAAAAAAGCAAATGCATCTCAGCAACTAAGGGAGTAAAAAATGATTCCCTTTCATATTTGGTGAATACTGGTGAAGCAAGTGTCCTTAGAAAATGCCAATGAAATCCTGTCACAAAGAAACTGTCTACTTTTGGATAATAAGCTGTATTTAACTTTAAATGCTCTGCATGCAATTGGAGAGTAAGTGCAGACACTGATGTAACAATTTCTTTATGCTTATCTGCTGTAAATTCTTAACTGTAAATAGATGCCTCTTCATAACAGCTACACAGATTGAGAAGCCTCTATTGTCATGGTAAGAAATTCATAAATAGGCATACACACACATGAAAACAATCACCATCATAAAAACATTTAATCATTAAAATCCATGGCATCCAATGTCAATTTAAGTGCAAGTGCATGCCTTTCAGTACTTTCTGTAGCCTACCAGTAGGTGGTACTGAAAATGAAAAACTAAAGGGACATAGCTCTAATATAGGTACAAAAGTGACAGTTGCTTTGGCAGCACCCTGGCAATAATGACAGTTTCCTTGGTAGCTCACTGGCAGGTGCCAAAATACCTGTGGCAGCTTGCTGGCAGCTACTGGAAGTGCCAATGCTCACTGCCAATGCCACAAAAAAGAGCTTGCCCTCTCTCCAAAAAGCTCTTACATATCTTGGAAGTATGTTAGCGATAGGGCTGGGTTAAAAAAAATTGATTTGTGGATTTATATCGATTGTTATCGGCGCAATCTGATATCAACTCCTAAATCCTCTGTCTTTTAATATATGCCATTTCCTGT
Organism: Brachirus orientalis; assembly: GCA_016785285.1. Taxonomy (NCBI): domain Eukaryota; kingdom Metazoa; phylum Chordata; class Actinopteri; order Pleuronectiformes; family Soleidae; genus Brachirus; species Brachirus orientalis. The sequence goes on from JAFBJR010000190.1 coordinate 3,779,678, forward strand.
GTCCTATGCACAAATTACAAGCTCTCACATAACCAGGATAAACTCTTTTGACCACAAAAGATGTTAGTTCTGGTGAAGTCATCAATATCTACGCCCTGCTGGTAATTAGATACTCTGTTGGCATAATTGCCTGGTCAGAGAGACAGAGAGAGATAAAGGCCACTGACAAGAAGAAGAAGAAGATAGCTCCTCAGCGTGCACAGGGTCCTTACCCTGAGGTCGTACACTAAGCGGAAGAAAGGAGGCTGAGGTCTAGTGAATGTAAAAGCCACTTTCCAGGATAAAACGGCTAACATCCAGGAATATATCAGGAAAATGGTTCCCAGTGATGAAATTAGACATATATATATATAAACTCGGGTCATCCACCTGAGGCATGAAAGCCTGAGATTTCTGCACTGTAACTTTAGTTTTGTCAGGTTTTACACTGGGCATGTATGGGTCAAAAAGGAAAACGGAAGCCAGGTTGCAAAAACAAGGTGCGTGGAATTTATTTACAAAAACACAAAGGAACTAAACGAAACGAGCCAACAAAGAATAAACAAAAGGCGAGGAGACCGACAGGCTGGCTGGGCGAGCATCTCCCGGGGAAACTAGAAAAAGAGGGAAAAATCACGGGTTAGAGAAAAAGGACAAAAATGCATGGAGTCGAGCAGAGCAGAGTTGCGACTAGTACGTGCGAGTACCGGGTTACATGTGTGACGTGCTGACACCTGCTGCAAGGAGAAACCGGTAGATAAAGACCAGGGTGGCAATCAGGGAGATGTGCAGCAGGTGTGTGAGGAGGAGCTACGCCCAGCAGCCTGGTCAAGTCTCCTGAAATTACAAAACAAAGAAGAAGGTTGCACAGGAAAATGACTGTGCAACCTTCAACATAAAGAACAGGAAGCAGGGGAAACCGGACCCTGACAAGTTTTTCATTGGACTGTGCTCTTCTGGACAGAGGACCAGGCTATCAGCAGAAATGTTGTGCTTGTTTGTAACAAACCTTTAAAATGATTGTTGGTGAGTTTGGAAAAAGGCTTCATCACATTTTTTGGTGAGGTAGTGTGTTACGCTAGGCCTGGTCGTAACGGTATGTTTTCACTATATCAGCAACTTCTTCAACTTGTTGGTGGAGCATTCTATGTAGGGGCTTGTCCTTCCATGTTTTCTCCTCTGGCTCCTCCTGTCTGCTGAGTTTCAGATACCTGAGGTATTCACTTGGCAGGTCATCACAGGGGGCCATATTCCTGATCTATTCTTGGATGTTGTTGTTTTATCCCAGATAGAGGCTTTGAGACTCATAAGTCCTCAGCCTCCTTCCTTCCACTTAATCTACGGTCTCAGAGTGTTGGACTTAGAGTGAAACATATTAGGCAGAGTGTTTTACACACACCATATTCTATTATGAATAAAGTCGTATGTTTGTGAGCAAAGGTCAGGCAAAATGTAGAGTTTCCGTCATTAACAATCATAATTGCATCATAATGGGTTTTCTGTTGAATCACAAGATTCATTTGGCATAACATGTGTAAGAGTGGATCTGCAGATGGATATCATTACTGTGCCCACTTATATATATTTATTTGTATGTGTGACGCTGACTTTAGGGCAGAGGTGCAGAACAGGCTCCATCATGACAAGGACTACCCGTGTGAGGTGGTAGGAAGCTGGAATACCTGGTACGGAGAACAGGATCAAGCTGGTATGCTGCAGTAAATGTGCCCCAAAGAAATAAATAATTAATTCACTGAATTCATCACCGTGTCAGGTTGTCATATGTGCTCTCTATGTATCTCTTACTCTCTCTTTCTCTCTCTCTCTCTCTCTCTCTCTCTCTCTCTCAAGACCTCATGAATATTTTCCTTAATTAGCTGCCATCTACAAGTAACTTGTTTGACAGAGCGTCACAGATTAATGTACCTAGACACTGAGACAATATAAGATGACTCACCACCAACACCTCTCCTTCTGCTGATGAAAGTTTACACTGTATTATACACGCAGAAGTTCTGTCAGTGACTGTAAAAAAGTGATGATGGAGGTTGTGCGGGTGGTACCAGTGCACACACAGTGCTGCAGTGACACCTGCTGTCCCTTCTCTGCAGTGCATTTATGGAGGTACATAGGAGGGTACCCTGCCTTGACTGAATGCCTGAAAAAGTTGAAGAAAGACAAGGTTTGTTGCAAACGGTTATTTCTTTGTCCCACAATAGGGAAATTGGCTAATGAGGCTAATGTCTTAAATGCAACCTACACAAATATGATGTTTATTTTAAAGACAGTAGTAAAAATACTACAGGACATACTGTATCTTTTTTTGATCCTTGATTAAAATCCTGTTTATTTCTTGGCAGGAATATTTAGCGTTTCGGAAAGAGAGAGCAAAAATGTTGATTTCCAGAAGAAACCAGCTTCTTCTGGAGTTCAGTTTTTGGAATGAGCCTCTACCCAGACAAGGGCCGAACATCTATGAACTGCGCACATATCACCTCAAGGTATTCACTTATACTTCAATATATTTATGTAAGACTTATATGTATTTATTTAAACATTACTCCATATACTGTGAACTTCTAGTTGAAGAGACCACAGTTATTACTTTTAAGTTACAAGGTGGCTTTTAATGACTTCACTCAAGCCTAATGAGGATTGTTTTTCAGTCACATAATGTGCAGTACAGTGCTACATTTTGAAGGGTTTTCTAGCTTTACTGTTTGTTTATTGTCTGGTATCATTGACATTTGGATTGCAACGATGTGCCCGAACGTTGGTCTTATATATTTGCAAGCTGCCAATGATATACAGCATTTGTATGTCTTGAGTAAACCTGGTGTAATAGCCCTTTTTTCATGGCAGATGTTTTTCAACATGAAATTGTAGGATTGACACAGGTTTCACCTCTCGCATTAATTAGGATTCCACTCCAGGTTTAATGCCAGGGTTGTGTTGTTGTTTAAGTGTAAGGGTAGGGCACACTAAATACCTATTTTAAAACTGCATACATGTTTATGTGTTATAATAATAAAGTGAATGAGAAACAGTTATACCGTATGGTCATTATATAGTTTTATCAAACAACAAATCTAACGGTGTTCCAAGACTTGTACACAGTACTGTACTTAATATATATATATTACATAATATTTTTTTACATAATATTGTATTTTTGGCCTAGCTAATGATTTGAATAAGTTATGTGGCCTAGGGTATTACTCCTTAAGTGACAGCTTTTATATCAGCTCCTAGATGATGGGAGGATGTGTTTTCACTGCATTATTTTCAAGACTTTGCAGGACATGTCAATGTCTAGAGGTGAGCTAATGTGTGGTTAAAGCTATTAAAGAATTTGACAATTTTGCTCTGTTTAGGCTGTGTTTCTTGTACATACTCATTAACCTGCTTCCCATTATTAGCTGTTTGGAAATAGATGAATGGGTTCAAACATGATAAAATCTTTGGACGTGGGATCTAGTGGGATATCCAATTCGCTAATCTGTTTTACTCTTGTTTCGTTTGGTTTATGCTGGATCATATGGTTGCACTTGAGTGTGTGCGTTCCCTACACCTTTTACACACACTGGTAAGAAAAGGAAAAAAACGTCACTATTTTACCTCTTGATGTCTTTTTCAGCCAGGAACCATGATTGAATGGGGAAACCACTGGTAAGCCTTAACAAGCTCAGTCTAAAACCTCAAATACATATTGTATACCTTGCTTACATATCATTGTTTTTCATATCAGTGCAATATCTTACATTATCTCAGTGTAATCCTCTAGTGTTTACGCTGTACATAATATGCTAATACTTTTATTTGTTCTAGTTATCACAGTTTATATTGAACTCTTAATATTTAATATATTTCTATATTTGTATATTCCAAAATATTAAAATGCATATTTATTACATTTATACTGTCTTTGCTACTCTAACTCTGTAAATTTCTCCTTTGTGGAACTAATAAAGGACGTCTTCATCTTATATCATCCTAGATTATTGTACCTTTTGTTTGCAATGTAAACAGTAAGTATTATACCTGTGGATATAAATATCTTACCACAGGGCGAGGGCAATCAAGTACCGACAGGAGAACAACGAGGCAGTGGGTGGGTTCTTCTCACAGATTGGTGACCTGTATGTCGTTCATCACTTGTGGGGTGAGTACATACAGTACATATACTGTCCATATTTTTTTAAAAAGTAAAAAAAAGCAGAAAACTTTGAAATGAATCAGGTTTACAGTAGGCTGCTCATTGTTAGTATTATGCCACCTCAACCTTAAAATAGGGTTTCAAAAATGTCCTAATTGACCATTTAGGACAGTGTTTCCTGACATAATAAAGTAGAGGACACCATTCTTTGGTCAATTAGGACATTTTTAATACTTAGCTTTAAGGTGGCAAACCCCTCCTACACAATTTACAATATAAATCATGAAAAGAAAAGCAAATTTGTGTGCTATTTGTGTTGCACATAATATTATATGACATGGGTAAAACTTCCATTTCCAGAACATATACTATATGTTTGATAAATGACCCACAATTATGTCTCATGTGTGTATTATTAAATCATATACACACGTTAAACATGCAATACCTGCGTTTTGAGCATTTTGACAGGACAAGCTGGTGGTTTCCATAGGCATTGTCCATAAGAAATTTAGTTGCTAATTTGATAGGTAGGTAGGCTGTCTCTATGTGGCCCTGTGATGGACTGGCGACCTGTCCAGGGTGCACCCTGCCTCCCGCCCCATGTCAGCTGGAGTTAGGCACCAGCGCCCCCCACGACCCTCAGTGGGGGATAAAAGCGGTAGAAAATGAGTGAGTGAGTGAGTGAGTGAGTGAGTGAGTGAGTGAGTGAGTGAGTGAGTGAGTGAGTGAGTGAGTGAGTGAGTGAGTCCCTGACCAACCTGAGAATTCAAACCCAGTGGAAATGACTGTTTTAGAACAATACAACGGTTTCCATTATATAGAGTACATCACAAGGTATTTGGCTTGCCTACAGTTGAAGAATGGGGAAATAAAATGGTGGAGGAGTGGCAGAATGATCAGTTTTACTGCTATTAAAGATTATCCCATCCAAAATATGTGTATGCATAATCCTCTCTTCTCAAAATAACATTTCAAGCATTAATTAATAAATTATCACACATTGTTTGGTGTTTTTTAAATTGTTTTAACATAAGCAATGTTTCCATAGGTCTGATGCTAGCAGTTTGAGTCACTATCACTGAGTTGCATACTTTTCTCAAATTTTCCTACCTTGTTCAGTAAACTTACATAGTGGAAAGACAGAGGTTTAGTGGCAAACTGGGAATAAAGAGGCTTCATTCTCCATATCACAGTGACCCACCAGATTAATCTTAAAGCTGTTATTTTAATGTTAAAAAAAGTTGCATAGTGTGAATTAAAATTAACTTATTAGTATTGTGTAGTATGGCAAATGAAAAAGGTTTCAAAACACAGCTTATTTGACTCTGCTCACCGGCATAATGATGAGACTGAGATAAATTCATCCGTACTGTGTGTAAGGTGTTGTACTCGTGTAGTTTGTCAATTTCTTTTCTGTTTTTTCCAGCTTATGAAAGCCTCCAGTCCAGGGAAGAGACAAGAAACTCTGCCTGGTTAAAGGAGGGATGGGATGCAAGTGTTTATTATACAGGTAGGGAAGATGTCCACTTCCCACATTTATACCTTCAAGGCAAAATCGACCACCACAGTCTGTGCAGTATTTCGTACTTTGTATTTTAACAAATGATGCACTACTTTGTATTTGTGTGATTATTCTGCTGCTGTTTAGATTGGGTTATAGTTAGAAGTTCAGTAGATCTATAACATTCCTTTAACCTCAAAGTATTTATTCCATACTGCTGGGTAGTTCAATTTTTCTACTACTGAAATGTTCATGAAAAAAGCTTTAGTTTCACATTCTCTTCAGTAATCATTTTTCACAATATAGTTTCCATGAATGCTGTAAAATCCTCAGTTTTGCATTTTGCAGCACAAAGGAACTGTATTATTCCTTATGAAACACAATAAAGAAAAAAAACGTACCTGGTAATCTATGCTGTCCTTTCGTTAATCTTGTAGGTTTCACATTATCAGTGTTGCTGTGTTTTTCAAAGTGGTTGTTCAGTTCTTATAATGATTACCATGTTATACTTACAATAAACATGATATACATGGATACTTCCATCAACTATTGCTATTTCATTAATGGATTAGGGCATTCTGAATTGTAAAGCAATTTTTTATTCTGTATGTTTATTTATTTATTTATTTATTTTCATGGAAATGTCAGTTATGGCACTGTTTTAAACTTGAACATGTTTCTCTTTGTCTGTCCTCAGTGCCTCTGATCAGGAACATGGAGTCTAGGATAATGATTCCCACAGAAGGTTCGCCATTGCAGTAAAAAGACTAAGAAAAACATGTGAAAAACCAGTACTTGTGAATCTACTGCCAGAGCAAAATGCGCTAAAGTTTGGTCATACTGATCCTTTGTTATATGCTGGATGATCTCTGTTACTGCCAAGTATGTGAGAAAAAAAAAAAAAAAAACATGTTCTGATTCTGCACAGCCCCGGTGCTGATTTTTTTTTTTTTACATTTACATCTCAGTTTAGAAATATAAAAAGCAGTATTGTGCAATTTACATTATGATTATGTAGAGCGATATGGTGCTTTTTGTTGTTTATTTTAACGATTATTTAACGATTGTAACAGAGCATGAAGGAATATTCTCAGGCCTTTTAAGGTTTGTTTTTTTTTTATGATCAGAGCCACGAATCACACTGAATGAAATCGCACTTTGTTTCACCATGATGATTGTGAAGCACACCTTTAATCAAATAAAGCTTGTCAGAATACCTCAATCAATAAAGCATCTGACCACTGTGCTGATGAAACTTGACAGAGGGAAGGGTAAAGAGCCTTAAAGAACACATTTACACTCTAGAATGAAATGGTCAGGCTTTTCAAAATAAAAGTTGGTCAATTCTTAGAAATGTGTTGCATGTGTATTGTTTGGAATAGGATATTTGGTCTTAGGAGTTAAAGTCAGGTAAAATTGCAGAAATACTAGCTGAAAACTAAAACCAAGCTAAAAGAACAGTTTTGCTGGGTAAAGGGCTCATAAGTGCTACACATGAAGGAAACCTAACTTATTTTTTTCAAATCTATTGCCTGGAATCCCCTAATTGAAAGATAATGATGTTACAAGATACCTATCATTAAACAGCTTAATTTATCCTAATTGTGTGTCCACTTACGCTGTGTGGACACCCACTTGTCTCACTTTTCTGAAGAAGAGTTTGCCCATCCAAAAATATCTGAGAATGATTGCCTTTGTGTGACGTTATAAATCATCTGCTCCTCTTTTAAAAATATATATTTTTTTAAAGTTGCTTGATAAATAAAAGTGGATTGGCCTGAGATTGGATCTTCTGTATTGTCCAACTTCTCTTAACTGTTACATGTTGAAATACAGACCATGTCTTTGAACCAATCCACTTGTATGACTTCAATCAACACTGAGGTCAGCATTCAAAAAATATCGAACCAACATGAGTATAAGCCTTATATACTATATTTACTTTAAGCATTGTCCTGAAACACGGTGCCACCAAGTTTCTTTAATTTGTTCAACCTAAATATTACATGTTGTTTTTAAAATAAACCTGTAGTGCATAACTTTTGAATACAAGAACTATACATTACAATTAAACCACTGTCACTGTCAACAGTAACATTGTGCTTGTAAGTGAGATGGGCCCCAAACAGATCAGAGTATGACTGAAAATACCTACAAAGGTTTTAGAAGTTAATTCTAATGCTTAGATAACCCAGTCATTCAGCACTTTAATGGGATTATTGCTTCTTGCCTTTGTACTGCTGCTCTAAAACATTCCCTAAGTCAGGTCTGATAGTATTGCTTAACAAAGCCCATATTCATATGAAGGGTGCATACACATATAAACATGACAAGCATATGAATAATATTAACTATTTCTGTTTCCCAACAGCCACATAACATCAACAACAATATATCACTCAAAAAAACAACTGTGGCTTTAATTATTGACTTTATTGACTTTTATTTTGAAAGCCAGGAAGCGACATAAAAAGCTGTAGCTTTAAGAAGAGGGGGCGTGTCGTAAGTGGGTCTGTTTATTTGAATATACAGTAGGAGTTAGCCGAGGCTGTAGTCGGATTGTTTCGGGTGGTTTTCGTCTTTGGAGACAATCGAAACGGGACGCGCCGCTCTTTAATAGTCGCTGATGTTTTTCATCCGGTAACACCTGCATGAGACAAGTCAGCTACGAGGCCGCTGCATGCTCTCTCTTTCTCACACACACACAAACAGAGGAGACACTGCACCGCTCGCCACAGGCAACATGGACCTGCACATACTGGACCACAGGCTCCGAGTCACCAGCATATCCAAGAGCGGGCTAGTGAATTTCACACACCCGCTGATCAAGCTCATATTCCTCCGGAACCGGACACGGTAAGAAGAGCCACTGTGTGTGTGTGTGTGTGTGTGTGTGCGCGCGCGCGCGTGTGTGTGTGATTTCGCTGTGAATCGGTCTGGTAACCCAGTACGGATATTCGAGACAACCCGAAGCTCTCATTGATCGTCAGTGGGGCTGTTTGCCCGTACATGCCCTGCTCTGCCTCCGCCAACAATACGCTGTGATGCAGCGCATGCCACTTTGTAGGCGGGACAGCGCTTCATGGCACCAGATATGCAGTGATATTAACCACTGTGTCATAGTCAACACGAAACTTCTTTAACACTCGTTTTTACCTCGCCATAACAATTGCAGTTCATTGCAAACCATCCACTGATAATTGCAATATTTGTAAATATCTGCTTCAAACTCTATTCAAGCCTCTATAAGCTGTAATAACTTTACCTGATATTTATTTATTTGTTTGTAATACGCATAGAATGTATATTGCTTTAAAGTAGAAAAAAAAAATCAAGAATAAGGTCAGTTTTATGAAGTGTGGTCTTACTAAATATTAAGTATTATTGATTATTAGTAGACCAGTCTTGGTATCACTTGATATCATTTTTGTTGTTGTTGTTTTTCATACCAGTATCACAATCTTGAATATTTCGGTCACTTAGCTCATCGGTCACTTAATCTAGGTATGCATGATATTATCGGCACAATATCAGTATCGGCAGGTATTGACTTTGAAATGTATCATCGGATATCGGCAAACACACCAGACTAATGTCTACAGGAGTAGCCTAAACAAGCTGCTACCTCCTTGACTTCTACGCTGGCGCCTTCGACAACTATTATTTATTTCACGTTTGTTTATTTTGCTCAGTGAAGAATTTTAATACCTACACCTGCTGCATCATCAGTATGAAAAATATTATGTTAAGTTCACTACAGAAGAGACTAAATGACGTTGGGCCCCCTTTGCCTGCAAACCAAAGCTTGTAAACTGCTCTCCTCCTGCATCAAAGTCCATTGACAACTCCAGTGAGCCATGATGTAAAATCGCTGATGTTCTCAATCCACTTCAGATTTGCCAAAGTGACATAAACGTATGAGATGGGGCGGCAGTTGTCCAGCAGCTCCTGTGTCCCTGTGAGCTAAACACAATGATTTTTCTCCATGCAATTTGGTGACTTGTAGAAGGTCAGTGTCACTGCTAAGAAAATCTGAACCATCACTTTAAAAACAATAATTATTAGTCATACACTCCTGGAATAATTGCATAACAGATGCAGGCTCTCCATTGAGGCACTGTAAAATAAATCACTAGGTCTGTTTGTTAGCGGGCTGAATAACATTTTCCAGTTCACAAGAAATATGATTGGGATCATAATTATCCCATTAAATGAATTTTGCCACAATAGAAGTGCTTTTTTTACAGCAATTTGCAATAAAATCATGACTTGTCATAATCCTATTGCGAGCAACTTGATGTTACAGTAGAGACATGATTGTATCCATTGTTGTAGTAAACTCTAAAATGCAAGCGTGCACTGACCAAAAACCAATGTGATGCCCCTCTCCTGTATTTTGATGGGGTTTTGTTTCTGCAGCACAGACTTGACTTGGCAGTTTGCAAGTTGTCCAGATCTCTTGCTGCTAGTAGTGCCAGTTTTCACTTAATCCCTGGACATTCTGCCATTCTTATGTAATTGTTTATTTCTCTGGCTGCCTCGCATGTGCATGATTAGATGAGTTTAACATCTGTCTTCCATGATAGAAGCAGGCTGTGGTGGTGCAACTGCAGCTCCCTCTGTCATGTCAAAGTCACAAAGGAGGAGTGAGCAACTGTTAGAGGGGCAATTTCCTCCCCTCTCATCACAGTCTGACATCCAGATGCAGTATAACACCATCCTCACGGATATGCTTGTGTACAGAACAGCCCTCTAATAATCAGTTTTCCCAGGTTAACCCATGCCTGTCAGAACGGGATCATGATCCTGGGAATAAAAAAAAAAAAAAAAACATAGTATGACAGAGAAATCAGATTTGTTCATCCGTAGATATCTCAGGGTTGCTATTTTTACATGGACATCCAATAATCACCAAAAAATGTAATATTCTGAATACGTCATTATTCCAATTATGATGTTTACATGAGTGACTCACTCAGAAATCCACTTTCCTGGTCAAATGATTGCAGTCTGGTAGTGACACACATCTACATTATGTCCATGTAAAAACACCAACTGGATGTTATAATCCTATGAAAATATAGCGTACCATTTGTAAAATGTCACTAGTATCTGAATAGTACTTATATTCTTATATTGCTGATTTAGAATATATATATTTTTTCCCAGGTTAAGCTGTTGACTAACATCACAGCAATAATTAGACTATTATTATGTTCATTATTCTGACTAAGATATTAAAATTTTCTTAAAGAAAAAAAAGTTTTTGATGAAAACAAAAACTTTGTACAGGAAAAGTTTTAAATGATTAGGCATATGTGATTAGGTATTTGCGTCCAGGTTTACAGCCTGGAGTTTCAAAGGCATTGGTCCGCCTGATCTGGCTCTCAAGGTGTTTATGTGTATGGGGAAAAATGTGAGTGAACCTGAAGAAGCATACATTACATTTTAGGGAAAATAGTAAATGAAGCTGCATGTGGTAATATTGTGTTAAAGACCTGGGAAATATATTAATAAAATCAAATTTTGTTCTCAAATCTTTTGATATCCATAAGGATCACGATAAATGATAACGTGTGGAACAAAGCAATGATTTGATGTTGTCATGTGTTAAACAAAATCCAGTTTAGGTACTGTTTTGAAAAAAATAAAATCACGCTCCCCTGTTTAATATGCAGTTGAACTAAACACACGCTCTGTTGTTTGCAGTGTGCTCCAATCATGTACTTCCTTAAATCAGCAGGCTTGTCTATTATGTCTGTTATGTTGTTGTGGATGCTTTAAAGTGATGCCATCACTGTGACGTGTGGAGCTTTATCTCGTTTTTCCTCTTCTTTTTCTGAAGCAACACTGCACAGTATAATGGTGATGCGAATGTGGACCAGTGCTGGAGAAGACAAAAACAAGCCTGATTTTTTTTTTTTTTTTTTTTGCCATCTCCCTCTCGCAGGCCCCTGCCATTCATTAGATAACTGCTTCCCACCCAAAGTGTTTTTGAAAACAGCCGTGAGCAGAGTTTTAGGAAGGTAGTCGGCTCTGGCAGACTGGGCTTTGCTCAAGAGTAGCAGGGGATTCTTTTTCTCAAACATTGTGACAGAGGCATTTAAGAAAGCTGTTGTGCAGAAGACTATAGTTGTCGGAGGAATATGAGGCCCAGTGTCTCTACTTTGAGCTCCTATTTTGAAAACAAAAGTAGATATGATATTTTTCCATAATATTGATATCACAACCATGCTTATCTACTGGCATCTCAGTATGTAACACTACTTGGGGCCGTGGCTGGGTTTGTGAGCATTGAGGGCCTTTCTGTATGGAGTTTGCATGTTCTACCCATGTACATGTGGGATTTCTCCAGATTCTCCAGTTTCCTCCCCCAGGCCAAAAACATCATCGGCATCGTCAATGTAAAATGTGTGAATGAATCCTTCCGCAAAAGGCAAAAGTCTGTTGACTTTATAGGCACTGCAGTGATAAAACATGTCTGTTGACATCCACTAAACATTTCCAGCATGCCTCGACTCTACTCGGGTTTGCTGTCAGGCACATCATTTTCCATCACTATAGTACGTGTGGCCGTGCCGTTCATTAGAATCAGGTAGTAAAAAGATTTGTTCCCCGAATCGTTCAGTACTTCCTGCATGACTGGAGCACAAACTCCATCTGACACAGTCACTGAACAAAAACACGGCAAAAGGGGTCGTGATGCGGCTCACGGTCGCCGCACGTTCTGCAGTGCTGTCACTAAATATACCAGACTCCTCTGGTAAATATTGAGATTTGAGAAATGTCTTCTTAAACAGTGAACGGTCTTTATAACCGATCTACAGTTCGGCAGTGTTCGGTTTGATTTCTGTGTCAGAAGTCACGCTCATGACTCTTCCAGTGATGACACTCACTGCCAGTCAGCGGACGGCAGTCTGTTGATGTCACATTTAGTATTGGCTCAGCTCGCTTGGAACCTTGGCAGAACAGGTACTAAAAAAAAGGATCAGGGACTATCCCTAATGGAAACGCAAAAAAAAAGCGAGTAGCGTCGAGCTGTGCTGAGCTGAGCTGTGCTGGAATTGTATAGTGTAAAAGTGCCATTAGTTGAAACAATGCGCCTGAAAACCCAGTGGGGAGTTTTCTGCTTGTTTGCTTCAGGGACCTGTCAAGTTTGGGGCCAGTCTCATCATATACGCAAGGCTGCCTCCTCCTTGCCATGTCTTTCCCACCCTCTAAAAACAAGTCAAAACCTTCCTCATTCTTCTAAAATAGCAGAACTCATGAGAATGCAGTCATTTGGAGGAAGATGTGAAGGGCACATGCTGCTTGGCCAGCCTGTGATGATGGAGCTGAGATGGCTCTCTTTATTACACACTTCACAATCTCTTATCATATTTTCTCAGCTGGAGCAACAGTCTTTACTCCCTCACCACCGCCACCCGTCGTTTTGTTCCGCTGGATCAAAGTCCAGCACTTGTGCAGTGCTTTGTTTTCATTTTCCCCACTTAGCCACTCCCTGGATACCTGTTGCTTCCTCAGCTCATCTTTGGTTGTTTTCATCCTCCTCCTTTTGTTCTTTCATGCTTCAATGGAAGGGAGCTTGTTTTTTTTTTTTGCACTCAGTGCAGCAACCGTACGTCACATGTAGACTACGTGCCACTGTGAGAGTGCTGTACAAACATCTTGGTTATACAGACAATCATTGATGTTCCCACAGTCATGTTCTCAAATTAACCAGCTGTACAGTCAAGTTATTAAGAACAACAACACAATGTACATAACAAGTTTAACCTGACTCCCAAATACTATGTTTCCTTTTGGGCTTTATTTGTCCTCCACTGCTCTGGTTTTTCTATTATGGATTGATGTGAAAACAAGGGTAAGACATTTTGTCTAACCTCTGAATGCATTTGTTATACTGATACATTATAACATCAGTATAACATATAATTATGGCTGTTATAAGACTGAGGACTCATATATTCATCTATTTTCTCTTTTTGCTAGTTAAAACCACTGCAAAACAACCAGTGTGCAGCCAAATGCACATTGTGCAAGAGACACTAAAATTAGGACTGTGGAAAAAAATTTAAATTGTAATTTCAGGACTCTAATATCTTTTTAATATGACATTGGTTGTAAAGTTCATTATATATATATATATATATATACATATATTTTTTTTTTTTTTTTTTCTTAAATTCTTAAATTTAACTTAAACTTGTTGAAACTTTTTTTTCTATCCAACATGATGTCACACACTCCATTCATTTTCCTACATTGTCAATACAGCTCAAGATCCCGGGTTTTGAACAAATGACACAGTAAAATGAACTTATATATGTGGGGTAATATTCCATGATTTTTTTTTTTTAAGTAATACTGACTTTTTTGTGGAAACATTTTGTTAGAGTAATTGTTTACTCCCCTGTCTAGCAAGATCTTTTTTTTTTTTTTCAATCGCCACCTAATTACGTCCTTGGGATAACACCATCATATTCCTGACAATTTCATCAATATTCACCTTTTTTTTTAGTTCTGCTGCTCACAGACACATAGACGAACGCAACCAGAATGCATACCGTCCTTGGCAGAGAGAGAAAAACAAAAAGCGGCGATATGCTTAATAATTTTCCAATATATTCGTAACTAACCAATTGTCACACAGGTGGATATCCCTTTTGCTTGACATAAAATGAGCACAATTTATCATCAGAAACATTCATTTGAAACTGGCTTCACTGATAACAATGGTCCATCCAGTTTATTTACAGTTTGGTCAGTGCAGGACGATATTTTTCATGCGGGTCGAAGTTGCACATCTTTAATGTAGCCCCTTCATGGTGTGTTTTTGTCCTCCAAAAACACACCATGCTCCAACATACACACCAAGTAATGTAGGGAAGGTGAAGGGTGAATAGGGATTTTTTTTTTTTTTTTTGTTAACACAATAGACCAGCTGAGTTTGGGAATTGTATTTACAGTGTGAAATTAATATCTCCCCCTGTGATGTGATTGTCTCATCTCATGGTAGGGATTAGTTTTTGCTGACTCGTGAGTTTGCAGTCTCACTCGGGCTTCTACTTTAATAGCCTCAGCTGACTGATAAGCGGACAAAAAAGAAAAGTGTATCTCACTCTTCAGTGAGGCATTTTACGAAAACAGGAATATGTAGCAGTTCCTCTTTTGGAACACAGAGTAAAAAAAAAAAAAAGGAGAGCTCATCTATAAAAAATATTACTTGCTGCTCAGTGTTTCCTTTCAGTTGGCTTGAGCTATAGGGCCAACCAATGTAACCAATGCCATGTCTGTCTAATAGTATTTAATTTTTCTATAAAAACCTGACCAGAATAACATTTACAGAGCTTAAAGATGTCAGGCACAGCTTTATTTTTTTTCTGCTGTGACAGTGGAGGGATGCCAACAAAACACAACGGCGCAACGTCTTGCCAAATGAGGTAAAACACAGAATTAATCAATCACAATTAAAATGTGAGCAAACTATTTACAGTAAATTAAACTGAACTCAGCTGACCTTTTGTAGGCTGTCCTTATTGTACTCAAACAATTCACGGGGACTTGAACTTGGTGCTCACTTCAGTGTATTCATCCTGGACAGATGACTACTCCTGGCCGTTATAGGAGCTAAATGTGCTCAAGAGGTGTAGTTCGCTTGCCGTACATGTGGGGTCACTGTGTCGTTACCTCGGGCGGGGGCTCGGGTATATTTAAGAGGAAGTTTCTTCTTCTTGTGTGGGTTTTTAGCCTGGGTTTTGGCTAATGTTAAAGGAGCTCAGTCTAACACTTTGAGCTACTGAGGGATTTGACTGCGGTGGTCCTGGTTGACGCGCTTTGCCTAAACCAATACCCAATAAGTGACTGTCAACGACGGCTCCTTAAGTTGCAACAGTGGGTTTTATTATGATGTGAAATTATTGAGAAGAAAAGGACAAAAACAAAAAAAAAAGCTGTATATTCAATATGTCGGCGCCACAGCGGTCAAAAACCATTTGCCCTTCCGGGCCAAAAACCCACACGAGAAGACAAGAAGAAACTTCCTCTTAAATATACCTGAGCCCCCCCCAGGTAACGACACAGTGACCCCACATGTACACCAAGCGAATTACACCTCCTGAACACATTTAGCTCCTATAGCCGTTTTTATGTCGTTCTGAAGACTGAAGCCGTGCTCTGCTGCCACACTTTAGACTGGAATCACCAGCACTACTTCAGCTAGACTTTTAAAGTCGTGGAAGCTTTCTCCAAGGGAAGTGATTAAAGTCGGCAAGACGCTCTGAATTTGGGATTTCATGATCCTGCAAGCACTTGCTTTAACTGGGAGTAAAACTTACAGTTTCCACTCCTTCTGTGCCAGTGGCGAAGCTGCACCTATATGAGCATTGTCCGACTACTACTACTGTGTTGAGGTCAGAGATAAAGCCCAAATGCTCTGAGGGGAATCTTTTCTAATACATGTACTGTAGCCATACTCGTACTCGCGTTGTGCATAAGGTGGACAAGGCCTGTGCATCTACAGTACGTGCGTGAGAGACAGGTCTATTATAGGTCAGTGGTTCCATGCCTGGTAGGATCATATTTAATTATACAGGATTATGGTTCGGCACCACTGTTACAGATGGTCTGCAAGTGGTTATTGAATGTGAATTATTTGAAGTTACAGTAGATCACCCTCAGTGTTCAATCTGTCAAAAATGACAGACAGCCTTCAGATATTTGCACCCTAGCCTCAAGTGGAGGAGTTTACTGGCTTGTTGTGTAAAGAGAGAGCTGATGCTCTTGATTTACAAGTCCATCTGTGTTCCAACCCTGATCAATGAGCTGTGGGTAATGACCGAAAGAACGAGAATAAAGATACAAGCAGCGCAGAAATTGATTTTTTTTTCTGCTGGGTGACTGGTCTCAACCTTAGAGGTAGAGGTAGAGCGATGAGCTCAGAGTAGGGCTACTGCTCCTCCGCATCAAGAGGAGCCAGCTGAGTTGGCTTGGGCATCCGGTCAGGATGCGTTCTCAGGTGTGTCAATAATGAAGGAGTCCGCGGGGAAGAACCAGAACACCAAGGAGACTTTACATCTCCTGGCTGGGTTGAAACATACTTCCAGAGGAGCTGGTGAAAATGGCAAAGGAAGAGGAGTGTCTGGGCTTCTCTTCTTAGACTGCTGACCTGTGGCTCAGACCTGGATGAGCAGATGATGACGATGACGTAACAGTTATTACAGTTTCCAGCGGTTTCAGGATTGGTTTCTCTTAAGTAACACAATAGTTACCAGGTGAAAGTTCTCTTTTTCAGATTCATATTAACACAATTCTCACGTGCCATAAATGAAGTCATTTTTTTAAAACCACATTAACAGTGTTTTAAGGGAATGACAGGCATCGATGGTGTCATTTTTCTATCGCCATTACACTGTGCAATCAGATTTAATATTTGAATGACACATTCAAGACAAAAAGAAGTTTAATTCAGCTTTAAACAACACATGCAGGACAAAAGATTTAGATTAAAAACTCCGTGATGATCAGTCATTTCTGTCCACAGAAATACCCTTTTGGGTGTGGAACAAGAAATTCTCTCATTCAGAATCTTTCAAGTACTGTATATTGGCTTCAAAGAGTCAACAAAATTTCAGGGCCCAGTTTATTCCTCCGCCTTAAGTGAACCTCATGGGCCTATCACGTTTCCCTTTTGTTTACTTTCTTCCTCTCCCCTGCTGCTCTGCTGCTCTTTTTCAACATTTCACAAAGGCAACATTCAAAGTAACGGAACACTGTCGCCAGTTCAAGCAACACCCCCTGAAAACAAATGCCTTTGGCACCAAGCCTGATGAAAACACAGCAAACCCAAGAGACAAAGTACATTTTAAAATTAATAGTTTTTTTTTAAATTAAAAAGGTTATTTTTTTATATTGTGTAGTGCAACTGTTGTGTTTTTTGCATAGACTATAAGGTTCACATTTAGTGCACATTTGGTAACCGATTGTTGAATGATTAAACAAGTGGTCAGTCATTAACAACTGATAAGAGAAACACTTTTTTTTTTATTTAAAAATGTAAACTTTGAACATTAGTGTGAACCTAATATCATGGCACTTGCTTGAAAATTTCCACCTGCGTTGCCGTCGTTGAGTCAGTCTGCAACGCCGTGAGATGCACAAATACAGGAGTAACTGACGAAACCTGGGGTTAATACGTTTATCGTGATTGATTTCTTTCTGATAGTCAATGTGTTTTACACCCAGGGGGGAGTTTGTCACATCAGAAGTGTTTCACTTCTGTTTCCATGCTGTTAGATGCATTGGAAAAGTAGTGACCCACAGGCAGCAGCATCATGGCTGTAGAAGTGCAGCTCAGAGGCCACTTTATCTCACTTCACATGTGCTATCATGCAGCTTCATTAGTGCTTGGGTTGATGTTTGCAGTCACTCATTTACACAAGAGGTTAATGCTATTTTTTGGCTTAGCACATGATGCCAGTTTTCTAAATGATGTTCCACTTTGTAGGAAGATAGACATTAAACTGTCTCACATATTAGTGGACGCCAGTGTGACTGACGTATTGTCCAGCACGAGCCTGGTTGCAGGCAAAATGTCAACATGATGCTGGCTAAATTGTGATTCTGGAGGCCTGCGTGGGTTTGGTCCTGGTACTACAGTTTCCTTCAACAGTCCAAACACATGCTGATTGCGATGAGGTTAATTGGACACACTAAATTGATTGTAGGTGTGAATGGGAAGACATTGTTTGTCTCAGGGCTGCAAAGATGAATCAGTTATGATTTGATTACTAAATTGTCGATCATCAGATAATAAGCTGCACAGGAATTGCAGGTTGTTATCATACTTAAAGGTTATGTGGCGTGGCCTTTCTGATGATTACCTGTTGACCAAACTCGATATTCACCTACCACTAAGCTCGAGCTTTTGCACATTGAGAGGCAGTGAGTCCTGAATGCCGTGTACACTTTGAAGGAACGGGTAACTGCTGTTTTTTTTGTTTTTTTTTTATGCTGAAGACCTGAACTTTCTTTTGTTGTTTGCCAATGAATAACTCAGTTCCCCCTCTTTTTTTCCTTCTCTCTCTCACCTCTTCATCTCCTGCCTCCGACCGTATGCGACTCTCTCCATCTCCTGTTTCAGATGCAAGTTTTTCAGTCTGACAGAGACGCCAGAGAACTACACAGTAGTCCTTGATGAAGAAGGATTCAAAGGTAAAACACCTTGGTGTGGGGACTTCTTTTGACCCACATCGCACATTGAATCCTATACTAATCTGTGCTGCGGTATAACATAGATGTCTAAATGAATTTTGGTGAAAAATGCTTTGGCTATTTGTATATTTTATAGATTTTACAAAAGTTGATAATGTTTATGAAAATGCTTACAGTGCAAAGAAAGACTTTATCTGTCTACATTTCATACCTAAAGTTGGACATGAAGCAAATTTAAATACTGTATTTATGAAAGCAGCTTTGCACTCGCTCACAAGACTTAGTTTTTTCTTTGTGCGGCTTTTTTTTCCTCACTTCCATTTTATGATTGTCCACAACCATCCTGCCGCATAAGGGTGGAAGGGAAGGAAGGAAGGAAGGAAGTAGCAATGGAGTGGTAAAACAACAGAATTCAAGACTGCACAGTAATTCTAACCACGTTTTAAATGTGTAGCAGTTTTTGGAGGAGACGCTCACTCCTTTTCGAACCTGTTGTCTGTGACTATAAGAACCCTCCGTGATAAATCACAGAATCTTTGAAAATCAACATTTGCTTTTTAAAAAGGTGTTTATTTAAAGTATATTTTGATAAAATTGTTAAATCCTTCCAAAAAGTAAATCAAAGCAGTACTTAACAATAATAATAATAATAAACACACTGTGCCGTCACGGCCATGATGACTTGAATGGGGTCTTCTGGAAGCTGTTTAATGGAACTGTTCTCATAAACAATATGTGTATTATAAAAAACAACGATTCCTAAGATGTTCTTATCAGACCCATATGACAAAACTGTAATCAAGGCTTGATAGTTCACAATTAAAATGCAAACATAAATGACTATTAGTAAAAAAGAAGACACAGTGAATACAAAACATGTTGAACTTCAGTCCAAAATGTAAATGTTGTTAAAAATAAATACACATCTTTTTCATGACATTTTTGTAAAAAAGTCTGGAATGTAATAATTATAATGATTATTTACCAGTGCACTCTTTTCTTTAAAGTAAAAACTGACATTTTGGGCATGTGGTCTGTTGTGATGTACTATTATTTGCCTAAATGTGTCTAAGTCGAAAAGATTTTTTTTGTTATGCCTCCAGAATGCACCCTCTCTCTGCGTCTGCACTCTAGTGAACAATGTAGCTGTTTCTCTCTTTGTCCTCTTCACTCTCCTTGTAGCCAAGCACCTATTTTAGGATGTGAAAGCTGGTGTAGCAAACTCACAAGGGGCCATCTGTGACAAATTATGCCTACCAAAACAGTGGCCCATTGAAGGGGGAGTATTCACTGCAGGAGATAGACATCATTCAGTGATGTTTTTTTTAGCTGGATGATACTGGCTCTGAGGAAAAAAGGACTTCACCCTCTTGGTCAGTAGTCATAGGTTTGCTCTGTTTTTAAAACCTAAGTCTAAAGGTTCGAGCTGCATATATTCGAAACCGTCACCTTAATTATTTCTTCTTCCAACTATTGTTTAACTTCTCTTACCGACACCTGTTTCCCAGCTGACAGTTTGAAATTCCTTCTTGTGTGAGAACGAGGTGTTAAGAGCCACATCTGAGGGATAACTAACGTTTCAACTCTGACCTTTCTTTGAGACCGGCTTAAAAGCCGCACATTCTGAGCAAATCAATGTTTTTGTATGAGCCACACTTAACGCACAAACGTCTTGTGCTGGTGTGGTGTTTTGGTCTGATGAGCACCGTTGTTACTCATATACTGTTGTCAAATGCTCTAAATATTGGGGTCCTTTTAGTTCTCAGTGGTAAAGGAAGACACAGGAGGTAAGGGTGAGAGTGGGAGGAAGAGTGTGCATTATAGTGAGCAGAAAACAACAGGAAACATAGTTCACACCTTTTATTAATCATGCACTGCCCACATCTCTGCTGTTTTTGTTCTTTCTTTTTTTGTATTTTTGCTGTGTTGTTTGTTTTATTTAATTTTAACGTAGAGAAAACTGTCATGTTAGCTCTGAGCTATTATTTTTGTTAATAGAACTTTATTGTCTTGTTTGGCTTTGTAATCAGCTGTATGTTATGTAAGGTTAAGAGCAGTATGAGTACTGTTTATAATGGTGTGCTTCTCATGTACAGCATCTTCCTGTGTTTACCAGCTTTAAATATACTCATTGTAGTTTTGCACCTGGAGAATAAGATAATCCCCCATAAGTATATGTGTTTTATATTAGCCTGGCAGTTTTAAACATTATTAAAGTAGTTTCTTTGTTTTAAGTATATAAAAACAAAGAAGTTATAGATATTATGACCTTTTTTCATTTAGTGAATAATTCATGCTCCATAAATGTTGGATCCTGAATTTCCCACATTGCGACATAGCAGCATGTTTAATTAGACCTTCACTGTCGGATAATGTATCACTTTTTTTGTGTGTGTTTAGTTATTTGTGCAAATCCATGTAAATTTCACACACACATATGACCATCCTTTCCGAAATCCTATCCTATATCTCAGTATCCCATCTTCTCCATTTCCCACTCAGAGCTTCAGCCCTCCGAGCACCTCCAGGTAGAAGGCTCTATCTGGCTGCCACTCAATGTCGTCTCCAACGGTAACGCCAGCAGCAGCTCACAGGCCGTTGGCGTGACCAAGATTGCCAAGTCAGTCATCGCTCCTCTGGCCCAGCAGCACGTCTCGGTCTTCATGCTCTCCACATATCAGACTGACTTCATCCTGGTGAGTCTTCCCCACTTTTGTCTGTTTTGACTCAGGTTTTTTGATTCATAAAGCTTTACTGTTAAGTGAGATTAACTAGAACTCTGTAAATGTTAATTAAAAAAACACTAATGTCAAAAAGAACCCTTTTACTTAATGAACCACTACATTTGGTAATTTATTAGTTCTGTAGTCACCAAAATAATCCCCAACTGAGCTGAAGTCGCTGGAAGTTGGTTGATGTATTACATGTGAAAGACAGGTATGTTAATGGACAACATGCTGGTGGAGCTCAAGTGTTCCCTATAAGTTGCAGTAGGCAGAATCGCTAAGAGAAATGCATAGTTGATTGTTGAGTCTCATGTCTAGGTTGTTAAAAACAATTTTCTTTAAGTATCCTTCTGATTCTCTTTAAGTCTCTTTTTCCTTTTATTAAAGATCCACTGTGTGACAGTATAGACTACTCTTATGTTTGTATGAGTGTATAATTGCTTTATAATGCTTTAAAATCAAAAAAAAAAAAATTAAAAAAAACTTTAGGCAAGGGCCTTACTTTATGGAGGCCGCTATTTTGCTCCTCCATTCAGTTTCTACAGCAGCCCAACAAAAGTATGCATTTTGCATGTTGAAGCATAAGCTGACAATGCAAATGAAGAACAACAACATCCTTTTTTGTTATGTGAAGGCCACCATAGATCCCTGCTGGTCTGAGCAGAGGAGTTCTATGTTCTATGCATGTTTGTGACAATCTGCAGTTTCACCATTAGATGTCACCAGTTCTCACACATTAGACTTTTAAATTGCTTTGCAGCATCAGCAGGCAGTTGATGCCACTGCTGACCTTTCCACCAAAGTCACACACTCTCTATGTGCAGATGCTTATTGTACTTTTATTGTAAAAGCACTTTGTGATTATATCTGTGAAAGGTGCTATAGAAATAAAGTTTACTTACTTACTTACTTGTAAGCTCTCAAAACTGTCCTTTTCTATCACTGATCACTTGATGTGCTGTACCTTACTCTTGAGTGTGAGATTGTGTTGACATATACACTGCCTGGCCAAAAAAAAAAGTCACCACCAAAAAAAAAAAGTATTGGACCGCCTTTAGCTTTGATTATGGCACACATTCGCTGTGGCATTGTTTCAATAAGCTTCTGCAATGTCACAAGATTTATTTCCGTTCAGTGTTGCATTCTCCAGCACATCAAGATTCTCAATGGGGTTACGTTCTGGACTCCGTGGTGGACAATCCATGTGTGAAAATGATGTCTCATGCTCCGTGAACCACTTTCACAATTTGAGCCCGGTGAATCCTGGCATTGTCATCTTGGAATATGCCCGTGCCATCATGGATGGAATAACCTGGTCATTCAGTATATTCAGGTAGTCAGCTGACCTCATTCTTTGGACAATAATGTTGCTGAACCTTGACCTGACCAACTGCAGCGACAACAGATCATTGCACTGTCCCCGCAGACTTGCACAGTAGACACTAGGCATGATGGGTGCATCACTTCTTATCCTGATGCTCCCATCACTCTGGAACAGGGTAAATCTGGACTCATCAGACCACATGACCTTCTTCCATTGCTCCCGAGTCCAATCTTTATGCTCCCTAGCAAACTGAAGCCTTTTTTTCCTATTGGCCTCACTGATTAGTGGTTTTCTTAAGGCTGTTCAGTTGTTCAGCTGTTCAGTCCCAATTCCTTGAGTTCCCTTTGCATTGTGCGTGTGGAAACATGAGCCCTGTTGTTCTGCTTTTGTTTTTCTACAATTTGATTTCACCAAAGGTTTAAGTGATCGCCAATCACAGTCATTTAGGATTTTTTTCCCGACCACATTTCTTCCCCAAAGACGATGGTTCCCCACTATCCTCCCAGTTTTTAATAATGCGTTGGACAGTTCTTAACCCAATTTAGGAGTTTCTGCAGTCTCCTTTCTCAGCTCTGTCTCAGCTTGATTCATGCTAATTTGACCCCTCTCAAACAGACTAACATCTTTTCCACAACCACAGGATGTGTCTTTCTGCATGGTTGTTTAAGAAATGAGAAGCTACTCATGGCATCAGTTAGGGTTAAATAACTTGTTGCCCGCTGAAAGATAATCGCCCATGGAGTAAGTATCCAATAGGAGGTTCTTACCTATTTGCTTAGTTAAATCCAGGTGACTTTTTTTTTGGCCAGGCAGTGTACTACTTGGCGTGGCTGATTTTGATTTCTAAAACATCTTCCTATTGATATTAATGCATGTAGGTGAAAGAGAATGACCTGTCTATAGTCATCAGCACTCTGGAGGAGGAGTTCAACATCTACAAGGAGTCAGGAGGAGAGTCTGTACCTGTGCACTGCCAGGATGTTTCCAGCTCCCTCCAGAAGAACGGCAAAGAAGGTAGGGCTCACTGTGCCAAGTCAAGGTGCTTTAGCTCCACCCTCTGGTTGTTTGAGCAAAGTGGGAATAGGGTTACTCATCACAGAGAAGTTATCTGAAAACATCCTCTGGTCAGACAGTATCTCAAGTAAGAATCCTCCCTACAAGCTTAAATATTTGCATTTGTGTATTTTTTTACAGCATTCAGTGTAAATACTATATCAGTTTTAGATGTTGGGATCATATTTAAGAAATGGGGAAAGTGATTTTTCTTAAACTCATTCTGGCACTCTGCTCACAAAGGTGGGAACAAGTGAAGTGAATGCTTGTTGTTTCAATGTGAACATAATTGCAGTGTGAAGTGATACAAACATCCTAAGACAGCATTGCATTACACATTTCCTCGTTATATCAGGAAATAGCGTCTTAACCTCCGGAAATGCAAGTCTGCATACATCCACTGCATGGACAAATTAATGCACCAAGTTGCCTCATTAAAATAAAATGCTTGCCAAATGCACACAGGATTAAATCATCAAAAAGTAAAGTCCAACTGTAAAATAAGCAACAGGATTCTTTCACTCGTTCTCTGTAAACAAGCTTAGGACATGAACAGTGACTCAGTTTCAAAGGGACCATAGCAGTTCAGTCCAGGCTTTGTTTGTACTAAGAACAGTAGTTCTTCCACATAGTTATTATGTGCTTCCTTGGCACAGTTTTGTGCCTCACGGGGTTATTTCAAGCCTGAATTGTTCCTTAATGAACTGTATGAAAAGCCCCTCAGGAAGAGTAAAAAAGGGCTAACGGGGCAACCAGACACTATACATGTCAAAGTGCATACAGTGTGCCCCAAGAGATGGAAATAGTTTTGTATGACATCATTAGAAATAAGACTGAGTTTTATTGTACACATACAAAAGTTACGTTTATGTCCAGTTTTACTCACTGAGACACTCGCATACTGTATTTAGAATCCAAACCTGCTGTCATATTTATCCACTAATAGCTATATCGTCTCTACTGTTCCTGACACACTGCGTTGAAACTTGGAATGACATTGCCACTTGTTGATCAGTGGAATACTCCTGCACATGTTCATCCATGTAAACATCTCTCATCCATCTATTTATTCAGGAGAAATGCAATCGTTAAGGCATATGTGGAACACGAACACAGTTTGTTGTTAATATGTGGAAAGCTACTTCTCTTCTACCAGAAATGTCTGTTTTTGTAGCGAGTCACCCTACAGTTCACCCGGTGCTGATCCCCCAGAACCAGTTCTGTGTCATGTCCCTGGACCCGGACACACTGCCGTCCATTGCCACCACATTGATTGATGTGCTCTTCTATTCCAGCAGGTAATAAGCTGCTTACTCACTTTGCCTGTAGTACTTGTGTTGAACTCAAGGTGGCGGCACACGATGAAAAGTAGACTTAGCCTCACTGGTTTGATGTTGCAGATTAATTATAGCAGATATTTTCACATCACTTTGACCTGCTTGAACATGGTTTTAGGAGATATAAACCACATCATCCAGGCAAAATATACATATTCTTGTGATATGTATATAATACATTTTTATTGATTCTAATCCACACCATAGAACCAAATTACATCAATGCATATTTACAACCTTGTCAACTTTTAATAAAAGCAAAAATTATGTTAAATTCAAAAATGTTAAAGTTGGGTATGAATGCAATAAAAAAAGTTCAGATAGATTATTACAGGAGAAAATGTTAGAATGACACACGAAGGACATTTATTTTAGATTTCTTATCCTTAACACATGCTGATTATGATATACAACGTAACGTATATTCAGTATGTAATCCAAAATGCTGTAAAAGCATCGTGAAACAGTTTTGGATTTCAATAATGTCATTATTGTAAATCATATTATACCACCGAAGCACTGTATGTTAGTGCTTTCTTTTCAACTCTATGCTGTCAATATAACTGTTGAGATTTATTTGTCATGTGGACCACTGTATTGTATGATTATTTTTTTTTAATGTAAATGGCTTCAGTCTGTTATAAATGAATGGTCAGCTGAATGTGCTTCCTTCTCCACCCCAGTCCAAAAGAGGACACACAGTCGTCTCCGAGCCAGGACATGGACTGCATAAAGTTCTTCTCCTTCTCCCTCATTGATGGCTACATCTCATTGGTGATGGACACTGAGGCTCAGAGACAGTGAGGAGTTTTCATTTGTGCTTTGCTTACTATGACAGAGGAACAGCATGCAACACTTTTTGATGAATACTATCCTACTGCGGTAAAATGAAACTAGTAGTTTGTTTGCTTCACTGCCTCTTGTCAGATGCGGCTTAACCTCAGTCTCGATGACGGCTATCAAAACAACTGTTATCAAACCATATCAGCGCCGCATGACACTTGAACTTTTTTAACAGGATGTGCAAGTTGTGTGTACGTTGTTGCATGTTTGAAGCTGATCTTTGTTCTCCAGGTTTCCCGCTGACCTCCTCTTCACCAGCTCCTCTGGGGAGCTGTGGAGGATGGTTCGTATTGGGGGACAACCGCTGGGCTTTGGTAAGGCCACCTTTCTTTAAATTCCTTAACACCTGTTAAGTTTCTGCACTATGTACACTTAAGAGCATGCCAGTGCACTTCATGGTCTCCCAGTGCCTTTAGAATATTGTAATTGATTGTCTACATTATCCTAATCTGAGTTATTAAACTAACTAGAGCTGCAGTGAACAAGCAAAGGGTGGATTTAGAGGAAGTGGATGAGTTTAAGTACCAGGGGTCAACTATCCAAAGCAATAGACCAAGTACACAAGAGATGTGAAGAAGAGAGTTCCGGCGGGGTGGAGATGAGTGTCGGGGTTTAGGTCTGACCAAAGGATAGCAGCAAAAGTGAAAGGGAAGGTCTACAAGACAAGCAAGGAAATGAACATATTCCATGGACAGCTCAGGTTGAACGTTTTTGGAATTAAAGCAAGAGAGGCAAGGTTTGTGATCACGTTTGGTCACGTGCAGAGGAGGTGATTACATTGGACAAAGGATGGTGAAGATGGAGCTGCCAGGCAGGAGGACAAGAGAGAGACCAACGAGAAGGTTCATAGATTTTGTGGAGGACAGTTGGTGTAACAGAAGGGGACACAAGGGGTAATACAAGATGGAGGCTTATGATCTGCTGTGGTGACCCCTAAGGGGAGAAGCCAGAAAGAGAATAGCTGCAACATTTAATTGTTGAATCTTAAATAGACTACTTAATCAAACACCACCAATTTTGACCATTTTTAGATGAATTGTTTTGTTTTTTGGTTTGTTTTTTTTTTTTTTCCTTTTAATTAACTAAAACTGGTTCTCTTACTTTTTTATGAGCCAAACAATCAGTTACTTAATAAAATAATGACACAAAGTAAGCATCACACTGATCAATATGTGCAGCCCTAGCACTTACCCCATGTGACTGTGGCATGTGGCGCTTAAAAATCTTTTTGTACATGATTTTACTTTTCCGACCTGAAATTGCAGGTGTTTTTGTTTTTATTGTGTTTGAAGTATTAATGTCTTTCCATTGATATATTTATTGTGAAATTAACTAGTTCAATTTTAGTCATTAATCCTAATATAAGGGATTGGGTGGTTTAGGATGAAAATAAAAGTGTTAGTTCTGCTGATGTGACGTTTCATAACATTTGTTCTTGTACACATTTAAATTAATACACATGCTGTTTAGAAGGAGATTGGTGTAATGTGGTGTAATTTCTCAGTGATGACTGTGAATAATCTCAGCGAATAACAATGTCTTCTCTGCCATTTCGGTGTTTGTAGATGAATGTGGCATAGTTGCCCAGATATCACAGCCTCTCGCTGACAGTGATATCTCTGCCTATTACATAAGCACCTTCAGCTTCGACCATGCTCTGGTAAGTCCAAAAAAACTTACTTCATGTCATTGCTAAGGCCATATAGATGTTGTTTTTGGTCACGAATCCAAACTTAATACATTAGTCACTTGGAAATGCCATTACACTTAGCTCAGGTATTTGAAGACTAAGGTTGGGCTTCGTTTCCTACTGTGGGAGATGAACACAGATTTAGACCAGGCATATGTCACCTTTAAAAAATTCCTCTGAGGTTTATGTTGGAAGGTGATTTTGGTGATAAACATGTCTACAAAAGAAACACTTGTAATGCAGATATGCAATGGTGCAAAAGCATTCTGAATTTTCAATATCAGTAATGTGATTACATTGTCACATAGTTTGGTTTTGTTTTATCATTCAAGTCTTGTGTTGAGTTGGGTGGGTTGTTTTCCATTTGCCTTTTGTTTAGCCTGTCATACTTACCACTTTTATTATAATGAAGACCTACCAAAAAAGATTTTATCTTGTTGCTGCTGCCTTCAAACCTGTCACTGAATGAATCAGACATTTTCCTCTTACATCAATGGGATGTTTTTGTTGGGGGGGGGTTTCCATTATTTTTATATAAGCATCCTTATGCAATCAGTTAAAAGGAACTGTGAGTAAGACAGTACCTACACTGACCTCTACCCATAAAAGGAGCTGGAGACAATCCCTGCTGATATTGTGCTACCGTAGAATGTGGCGATACCCCGGACAGGGCGTTTATTACAGGGTCAGCATAATTATGGAGGCAAACAGCCATTCATGTTCAGTTCAGAGTTTCTTGTCTGTCTAACTACTGTCTGCATGTCTTTGGCTATATATGAAAGGAAGTCCAACCCGGGATTCAAACAGACAACCTTTTTTGCTGAGATTGCCAACATTTGAAAATAAAGTCTGGCCTGCTGTAACTGAGACTCAAGTCAGCAACGTTCTTGCTATTATCCAAAACGAAATAGAAGGCTTTCTTACCATTGTACAAAAGATAACAGAAAAAACTATAAAAAGCTGCTTTGAACAGTGGCAGTTGCTGCTTTTGAAATAACTAATTAACAACTTAATAAATGAATAAACATTTCACAGTAAATGCACATTTGTGAATTTGTTGTGCAGGTGAGGGAGAGAAGCATGGTGGTTAAAAAGTTGTGTTTTCTTGAAGGTGGACTTAAATGTACATGTTGGAGGTTAGGGGAGGACAGTACATCAAATATACTCTATATTCTGCCGTGATGTGACAGTTATTGTTGGTTTTCACGGACACAACCTGGTCTTCTTATTTTTGTTTTACTGTTCTGAAAATGATCGGTTGTTGAATAATACAATCAAGCGGAGAAATGTGCCCTTTAAAGTACAGAGTTTTTTATTTTATTTCTCCGCCATTGTTGTTGATGGCACTTTGATTATGCCGTTGAGAGCTACTGCACATTAGGAAGACGCAAGACATCTACCACGTAATTATTTTATAATTTAATTTTTTGAGACTATATGGGTTCAAAATAAATAGCTTGCTCTGTTTGATTGTGATTCTCCCATTTTTGCATGCAAATATTCAGTGTTATGCATCATTTATCCAGCGATTCAAACTATGTGTGTATCACGATATATCTTACAAATATTGCCTCTTTGGAGGCAATATGTTTCTCATTTATTTTGAAAGGAGCAGCATCAAGTGTTGCTGAGCTTTACTCACGTTGCAGAAGTTGAGCGATCTCCAGCAATCTCCTTAGCTAACATTCACTTAAGCAATGTCAGCAATGCTGGCTACGTAGCTGGCCCCTGATGAGCAATTAAAGCAACACCCTCATGTGAGGACTGGGGAGGAAACTGTCCATGAAAATGGAGGTATAGGTTTTAATGGAGAAGAGTTGACCAGAGTGGGAGGAGTCTTTAGATATTGTTTGGACTCAGCCAAGAGCCACTGCAGTTTTGCACGCTGCCAGGGTCCCATCTACCACTGATAAGGTTTAAGAAGTTGAATTTTATATGCAATTGCGATGACTTACAGTAAATTGTTATGATCTGTACATATGTAGCGTTTCTTTCTCTCTCACACACCTTTCGTACTGGTTCACACGCTGCCTGTGTGGCCATCAGGAGCAACTTGGAGTTAAGTGTCTTCTTTCCCAGGGACTATACTGTTCTTTCTGTTCTCTTTCAAAATCACTGAGGTACTGAAAAAGAAAGATGAAGTACATTATGGTGTTGAATTTTTGGGTGTTCCACATGCAGTCAAGTGTTCTCAACCTCTTGCGGTTCGCTCTATTCCGTTATACCTTATGTGTCATTGAGCGTGTCACAACCATGTCTAATGTGTAGAAAGTCATTCCACTCACTTCTCTTGTGCTGTCAGTATCTATAATTACCCTCACTCTGTAAACCGGTGTGGGACTGTTTCTAACCACTGACTTGTTGAATAATAGGAAGTCCATTCATAAAAAATTAAACTAGGTGTGACTTGAAACAGAAACTCCACTTGTAAATGGGGGGGCACACATTATGCATACATTATTCCAGACCTGCAGTATCATGATATCTTTAACTTTCTGTCAATTGTCTCTCATAGTACTTCACTTAGAACACTTAGAAGTCACAATAAAAGTATGTAAAATAAACAGGATCTTTGGTGGTACTGTAAAATGTTCTTGTGTATGCATGTCCCGGACTGTTTTGGAATCTCAAGACATAACATCTATTCACCATCTTCACTTATAATAAATACAGCTGGCAAAAATAAATGAGGCCTACTGGTCTTTGGATTTGAAAAGTGCGGCAAAATGGCATTGTTCTGATTCCAGCTGTTGAGTTATGGGGTTGCGTGGCATCAGCTGTAAGTGGCTGCTACAGCGTTTTTTTTTTGGAACATGTGAATTAACATGTATTGTGTGGAATGATGGGACACCAGTGTCTGGCAGAGTCCTGCGCGGGTCCTTTTATTTTTTATTTTTTTTAAACCCACACCCGCCCGTACTCGTTAATAATTGTGTAAATGTGATTAAAAACACACAGGTTCTCAAACGGGCAGTCTTTGCCCATTTCCAATACAAATTTCAATTAACCATGGCCAACAAAACAAAACACCAACGGAAAAATTATCAAGTGTCTGCCTTTATTATAAAGTTCACTTGTATAGTGTTATTTTTGGACTTCAGTCCTTGAAATGTGATTTGATCATTCAACACCATTTCAATAAATACCAAACGATATTTTTAAAACAGATTATATTGTGTAAATTGTAAAAATTAGTCCCCTATAAACATTGTTTTTAGTCTGTTATTCTATTGGCTACAAGGACACAGGTTTCATAGAAACCTTGTGACTTAATTGACAGTACAAAAGAAATGCATTACTCAGGAAGTAGCCATGACTGCGGTCTTTCTCCTGATGCTTCATTCTAAATTTACTCCCCTGCAATCTTTCTACGCCAACATTCTGGTTTTTACTCAAGCAGTGTCATTACTATGCATTGCACATCAGCACTTCTAACTAAAGTGTTCCTGTTCTCGTTATTATTATCAGTACTGTTATGCACATGTTTTTGGTTGTTATTTCCTCCTACATTTTTTCATCGGATTTCAGCAATTCATACAAGACGAATGTTTACCTGGTACACAACGTTCAGTATACATTGAAAATGATCTCCAAGTATGTATGAATATAGCTTTTCTAGCCATGAAGACCACTCAAAGTGCTTTAAACTAGAGCTTTGCCGCTCACACACACATTGCTGCTCTGCTGAAAAGTCCCTGCATCCTTGACCAGAATTGTATACAACTTGGAACTGTTAGGAGACCTAGAAGCTTTCTTTTGTATTGAAAAACAACAACTAATTCTTCTTTAACTATTTTTGCTCTAGGTCCCTGAGGAGGACATAGTGAGTGTGACAGACATGCTGCAGCATCAAAGGAAAGAACCAGCCACCAGCTGATCTCTAAAGTCCCATTTAAGAGACCCCGTCCCAGTACACACCCTGTCCTACTCCAGTTCCATTGGAAACAGGCTGGCCAGCGGGATGGGGG
The DNA here is from genome assembly GCA_016785285.1 of Brachirus orientalis. Taxonomy (NCBI): domain Eukaryota; kingdom Metazoa; phylum Chordata; class Actinopteri; order Pleuronectiformes; family Soleidae; genus Brachirus; species Brachirus orientalis. Next base: position 3,811,470 of record JAFBJR010000190.1, read on the forward strand.
GGGGGCTAACTGTGCCTAGACTATAGCACTGCCTCACCAGCAGTATTAACCTCTCTGAACTTACAAACACCCGAAGAACTGCATATCGGCATGCACGTTCCATTTGTTTGTGAGGCCTCTTGTCTAACCTGTCCTATACAGGATGCACTGAGTGGACAGAGACCCACAGGCTCACACATGTCTATCAAAATCCACAAGCGCTCCTAAACACAGACACGCGCACGCACACACACACACACACACACACACACTTGCACGTTCAAACTCACAAGCACAAAGTCGGGTTCATGAGCACACGGTATGTAACAGACTCGCGTTCCATCTAATAGCAGAACTGTGATGTCACGCAGTTTGAGCTGAGGTTGAATTTGTTAATAACATTTTTCTGAATATACTCAGATACATTTCACCCTTGCTTTAAACAGCTTAGTCTTCCAGTAATGTTAAGGAACATTAACGCTTAAATCATTTTGAACCATTTTCAAATGTTCCTTTTTTTTCAAGTGTGAAGCAAGCCTGCTTTAAATGCCTGGTGGGAATGTTGATCTTACAACATGCAAGTTAAAATTGATCCTTTTTATTTCTTGACCACATAGGTCAATGATGCAGGTTTGTGAAGACTGTGCAGGTAGTTCTAAAATGTTAAAACTACTACAAATGGAGTCAAACAGGTCAGTATTGTTACTTTTTTTAAGAGGTCAGGATTTCTTAAACATAGGATTACCCAAGGTCAATAACACTATGTCTTATGTTCTTTGTTATTTGCACAGTAAATTTTAGTTAAGCTAATATCACATAGATGTTTTTTTTTGGTACAATTACATTTTGTACACTTTGAAGTAAAAGTATTCTGTAAACATTCGTAAATTTTTTGTGCTGCTTTGTTCAATAAAGAATATTGAGAGTATGCGTGTTGAATTATTGGCATTTTTAATTCTCTAAGCACAAAAGCAGAGTCATTGCAGAAATGTAATCAAGACTATCTTGTGAGCAACAGAAAAAAGGTTGTACTATATTGCATCTGCACAAAATTGAAATAAAACTTTAATATGAGGAGATGCGTGCACAAAAACCAAATGGGACAGAGAGCAGAACCTTGGGTCACGTCATTGGTTCAAGTTCCAGATCTGAAAAGCTCTCGTCAGAGAATTAAGACAAAACCTACAATTCAGGCCCTGAAATAACTGATTACCTTGTTGGTGAGATGCACCAAGATCAACATAGCGTTTTTATATGTGTGGATCATTTTTTTATTTACAAGAGCTTTTTTTTAATGTGAAATGATGGTGTATTAGAAAGATTTGAGATTTGGCTGGGGCTTTTTTGTAAAACTTTAGATATTGGGTTCATAGAAAATGCAGACACAGGCCAGAGATGCAAGCAGAATAATAAAATGACTTATTCTGACTCACCATTTATGCAAGTCTGGACTAGGGATGGAACGATACAACCTTTTTTTGTCTCGGATACCAATATCACAAACTCGGGTTTGTACCGATACCGATATTTGTTCAGTACAGTCATAGTCCATTTATGAACTAGGAAACTGTTAACAATACATTTGTGCTGAGTCATTTCAAAGACTTAATTCTCCAGCTGTGCAACATTTTTCTCCCCAAAAGAAGAAATAAAAAGCGCTGACATGACTCTGAAATTCTAAAATGCTTAAAATGCAGATTTTTAAAATTGACATATTTATAGCCTGTGCATAGTGAAGCATGCGATATGTAGATTTTTTTATATAGGCTATATCTGTCCAAAATTCGATCCATTGATTTTGACCAATGCTGACCGATACCGATTTTCATCCCTAGTCTGAACTGGCAGAGGACGTTGTTGGTAGAAATATGGGGGATGATTCTGTGGCTTGATACCTTGAACCACTGGAAATGTATATAATTATTGGGAAGTGGTCTTTTTAAAAGCTTTAAAAAATAGAAAGTTTGTATTGAACGTTTGACATATTCTGTGTAGACACACTGACTGAGTGAAATAGTGATTGCTAAATGTGTTGATATTTTGAATGACCTCTTTTATGTCTCGTTGTCAAGTGTTTTCCGTGTTGTAACTTGGTTTTATTTTTTGAGCAGTTGTGATCTGCAATATGGTATCTGAATAGAACATGAGGTGTTTTAGTCATAACTCTGCGGCTGGAAGTAACACACTGTCATAAAATGACTGGTGTTGAGGAAAAATAATGTAACTTTGTCATTGCTTTTTACCGTGTGGGGTGTGTGCGTGCGTGCGTGTGTGTGTGTGTCAATGTGTGGGTGTAGATGACCATGCATTACATATATATATAGGCCAGTGTTTTGAAAACTTGCACCTTGTTTGTTTATGCGGTTTTGTTAAGGGAGTCATCCTCTCCTGTCAAGATGGATTATAAACGCAACGGATTTCTAAAGCACTGTGGTAAATATCTTCATTATATTAAGTAATACATTTAAAACATGTTAATTCAGTTATTTGTTGCGTGTAAAAGCAGTTTAATGTTAAGGTGTTTGATATTTGATATGCTGACAGTCAGTATATCAATTAAGTTGCAGGCAAAGATTATTTTGTCTGATTTGTTTTCAGAGTAACATCTATTGTATACGGGCAGGCCTTTTTAATTCGATAGTAAATGAGATTTGTAAGTAACAACCTAAAAATAGCCTTGTCGAAGGAAATGTTTCCTACAACTATTTTCATTTTCAGAATAGTAACTTAACCACTATTTACGGAATATTTTTGAGTTATGTAAGTAATGTTTTCTTTCCCACTGTATAAGATTGGTTACCCTGAGTCAAACTTTAGAGATCAGTCACTCATATCAGGAAAAATCGATCTATTCAAGAAGATTTTTTTCTTTTCTTTTACCGTTCCATCTAAATTGTAATTTAATGACATGTCTCCTTATTATATTGTCTCAGTACTCGTCCACATGATCCTGAACGTCCAGTGGACGCTCGTCTTTTCCGCTCCAGTTCACACCAGCTGCAGTAACATGGACAGTGCCAAGCAGCTTACAGAACTTCTTGGGGCTGAGGCGAATGAGCTGCTGTGTCATTATGTGAGTACCGCCTTACATGTTTTAACACAGTACTTTACAAGTACAATAAGATGAATTGAAATCATATTGGACCTTTTCTCTTCACAGAAAAGTTTCCATGGACCCAGTCCTGATAATGATACCGATGACATTCTTGATTACAGAATTTACAGAGTCAACATTTATGAGAAGTTGCAAGACATCTACATCCAGAATTTGCTTTTTAATTTGCACATTGCAAAAGTAAAGGAATATCAGGAAGAGTTGACTGGAAACCCCGAGCCCCTTTCCAGACTCTTATTATTCATCAAGGAAAGACTCTCAATGCTTTTAAATAAAATAAACAATATTCTCACAAACATTTACCCAGAAATCCCTTTACCACCAACACCAGCCACACTGCATTTCCCTAAAACCCATAGTTATGCTAAAAAGGAGTATGGATGGAATGTCATAAACACACTGTACAAATGGCATACTCATGTGCTGCAGGTACTTGAGGAGACACAGGACTTGTGTGACCAGAAGGTAGCAGGGATTCAACAGGTTTAACACATGAGTTGTGCTGAGCTGTACATCTTTTGGAGTCAGAACCCTGTAGTATGTGATTGACTGTATTATCATGGACAGACACCAGTAATCTACAACTACTGACCATATTCTGAGTAAGATATTGGTGTGGCTATTTTTATGCTATTTTTATGAGTAAGACAATATTGAACTGGGACATTGTAATCTACATATCTACATAATGTCACTAAAATCACATTACTACACATCTAAATCTGATTAGAGCTTATTCTGGGTATGGGTTCACAGTCTTTGAATTCATTTATTTATATCAGCTGTAATAATTTGTATCTATCATATTTATTATATGGCGTATTTATTTAAACAAAAACTGTAATTCTCTTACTCTGGTTTGTTGTATTTATTTTCCTGTGACTGTGTAGTTTGTCTGCTCAGCCAATGAAAGCAGGTTTGCACCAGCGGACTCTCAAGTGAGAGGCAGCTGAGTGCTGTTGCTGCATGAGGACAGCTGTAATTATTCTGACCTTTAGTAGAAGTTGGTACACTCACTGGTGAGTGACCGTGTGCCGAGAAGTAACATGTGATGGCAGAAATTCACAAGAAATCTTACAGAACACGTGCTCTGTGTATTATTTGTAAGGTAAAATGCAATTCTGTGGTCCCTCAGTAGGAGAGAGTTTATTTATTAATAAATCCATCTTTTCTTTTTTGCACAGTCTTCTGATCTGATTCTTCAACTTTTCTTTAAAGTTTTTCAGCACAGCACCAATAAGTAAAGTATTTAACACTTCCATGAATGAATTACAAACTAGAAAAATTATAAATATGTTCTTAAAATACACTCAGTTAACTGTATTTAAGGTGGAGAAAAAAACAAGAATAAAACTGATGGCATCCAAACTATGGATAGAAATGAGAATATGTTTTATTTTTTAAGATTCTTCAACGTAGCCCCCCTTTTGCTTTGATGACAGCTTTGCACACTCCTGGCATTCTCTCAGTCAGCTTCATGAAGTGGTCACCTGGAATGGTTTTCCAACAGTCTTGAAGGAGTTCCCAGAAATTCCAATTACATTTGAGACCATCAGTGCAGAGGTAGGGATGGTACGAAGGTTTATACAGTAAATAGCTCTGTTTGACTACTGTTCTTAACCATATTATGGCAAGAACTACTCAACTAAGTAAAGAGAAATGACAATATATCATTACTTTAAACCATGAAGGTCAGTCAATCTGGAAAAGCTGAAGAACTTTAGAATTATCCTCAAGTGCAGTTGGTCTGATGAGTCCAAATTTTAGATTTTGGTTCCACCCACCGTGTCTTTGTGACGCAGAAAAGGTGACCAGATGGTTTCTACATGTGTGGTTCCCACTGTGAAACATGGAGGAGGTGCAGTGGTATGGCGGGTGCTTTGCTGGTGACACTTTTGGTGATTTATTCAAAATTCAAGGCAGAATTAACCAGCATGGCTACCACAGCTTTCTGCAGCAACATGCCATCCCATCTGGTTTGTGCTTAGTGGGACTATCATCTGTTTTTCAACAAGATAATGACTTCAAACGCACCGCCAGGCTGTGCGGGTTATTTGACCAAGAAAGAGAGTGTCAGATGATATGGCCTCCACAATCACCTGACGTAAACCCAAATGAGATGGTTGGAGATGAGTGGACCACAGAGTGGAGACAAAGCAGGTAACAACTGCTCAGCATCTATGGGAACTCCTTCAAGACTGACTTGAAAACTATCACGTGAAAATGACATGATTAAATATTTAACAACTGCCTCAGTGGAGGATAAAGCGGTAGAAAGTGAGTGAGTGAGTGAGTGAGTGAGTGAGTGAGTGAGTGAGTGAGTGAGTGAGTGAGAGTGCTTGTGCAAAATACAAACGTTAATAAAAGCAGCCACCATTTCTGTATCCCTTATTTTACTACAGAACAAATCCATTGCATAAAACAGCTGCAAAGAAATGGTCGGTTTCTCTATGCATATAGATTTTTTCACATTTTTTCCTCACATTTTTTTGCATTTATGCTGCAAAAACATCAGATTTCATCTCAAAGACAGTTGTGTAGAACACACACCAGCATTTCCTTCCCTTAGTGTGGCAGTTAAAAAAAAATGGTGGCCAGTCAGCGATGTTATCTAGATTGGTTTATGTATGTACCATTTTCTGTGAATTTTAGCAGTTGGGGGAAGTTTCTCTTCAGCAGTTTCTTCATCTGCCCTCTTTGAGAGATCAACCTGTGTGACTGAGATTACATTACTCCAAAAATTCAGTCCATATTTGAAAGCCTAAGCAGGGTCAGAATGAAAGCCGGAGCAGGTAGAGTATACCATGCAATTTAATACAAAAAAAAGAAACAAAAGTTAATCAAACCTTTTCCTTTATTTGATGGCTTATGCAAGTGTGATCACATTTATAAATTTCAGGTTCTCTGAGAGTGGTTTGTGTTTGGATGGCGGTTCTGTTGCAAAGCTTGGATGCAGAGCGTCGTGCACCGAAACCAAATGCAGCTGGTTTATCGTGCAAGCTGAAAAAGCTGACTGCACTCACCAGGAGTCTAATTGAAGAAAGCCTGATACATTATGTGAGTGATCTCCACTGAAATCCCTGCCTCAAATTTGAATGGTTCAGTTTCATAAGTTGTGTTTCAAAACTGTTTCTTGGTCACTGGGTAAGATGTGAGGTTAGTAGCTAATGTTTAAATTTCAAGCAATTTTAAATCTTGATAATATTCTACTCTGTATTAAAAATCCTAATAATGAAAAATGAGTTGTAGGTCATACAATCATTCCCTAGTGTTTCTAGGGTTTATCCAGAATAAAGCAGCAAATTTCATTTCCATCAACCAAGTAGAGACTGCAGATGAAAATTTGCCTGCATGGCTTTATCTGGCACATACGGACTTCAGTGCACATCATGCAACTTTGCATTTTACTTACTTGTAAGACACAAATACCTGTCACACCCCTGTTAACACCTGTTTCCTATGAATATTACTTTTACATCAGTATGTTGGTTGAACTTTGTTTTGCCTTAATATGCCATTCTCATTTTACCAATGTAAATAATTAGATCTCGTCTGGGTGACCCCATAAATCAGCATTTTGCTTTGTAAAACTACAATGATTTAGTGTGGTGACCTCTGCTGAAATCATCTCATGTGACCCCACAAAAGATTAGAGATTTGATAATTATCCCGTGATGAAAACTCACTGTTGGTCTTCTCTCCCAGGATGAAGCCAACGGTAAGGACCTTGGTACCTGGCACCCAGGCTTTCCTGAACTGCAGGTCCATCAAGACTCTCCTCTCATCCCTTCAAACGTTCAGTGCAGCCTCCTCTTCATGGCTCAAGGCCTGAAGGAAGTCCTGGAAGACCAGAGGAGCAACCTGAACCCAACGGATGCTGCACTTTTGAAGACACTTCATGACACCATCTGCTACATCAACATGCTCAATGAGTGTTTGAAGCATATGCTTGGAGGGAATTGCTCCCCTACTCCACAGCCGCCCAAAATACCCGTGTATGTGTTTGAGAGGAAGCAGTGGAGTCACACTTTGTTGAAGACAGCCAAAAGCTATCTGAAGTGGCTGGAGCATCGCTTGCATGCTTATATTTCAAAGGTTAAAGTGAAAAATTACATCAAATGTAAAATTACTTCTGTGTCACTTCAGAAATATGTGAGGGAGTATAGACATCTCCTGTAAAATTCCTCAGTGTGTGAGGCAGCCGTACAGGTTTTCTAGCCTGTTGACACCCAACTGATCGGATCATATTCAGAGAGATTAAAATTGTGTGACTTTTGCTGGACATGAGGCTACTGTAGCAAACATGACACAATGAAATCTGATTTTTTTTTTTGGTTTTTTTTGGGACTTCAAGTCAATATAGAATTTCTCTATACACTTCGTACAGAGTCCCTACCCACTTAAAAACATACAGTACATAAGGCAAAAAAGGGTTTCAGGAACAGAGAGAGGGTTAAGAAGGCAGTATCCTCCCAGTAAAAGTCAGCAACCCAACTAAATTATTTTCTTATTTTAGAATTAGGATCTAAGAGTCTGGAAAATCTAGGAGTAATTGGCTACACTTTGATTAAATACAACTGATACACCGCGCGGCCTACACTGCGATGCCACATATCCATTATGCCTCTATTTGGATGATGGACTGTTCAAAATTTTAGGGTACATACACAGTCAAATATTTATATGCTGTTTGTATAATTCTGACGTGTGCCATTATTACGTTCAACTTGTAATAATTGTGGACTAATTGATGTCATGTTATGTGGTATATGGATGTGAAATTTCAATTTCCCAGCTTGGGATTAATAAAGTATCAATCAGTCAAAAATATGGGAAAATGTCACTTGTATTTTGGAATTTTGCCTGCACTTATAGTTTCTAGTGCCTCTTCTGCTGACTTATGGCCGGCATCTGCATTTCAGCAGTGTACTGTAAGTCTCTGCAGCTTGTGTTGACGACTGGTCGGGCACTGTGAGTGCACAGGCAGGGTGGGTGCAGGTAGGCAGGTTGATTAGTGAAAGACAGACAGACACACCAGCCAATCAATCTACAACAAGGCCCAAATGTAAGTATTGGTCATGTTTATCCCAGTATTGCCAGGGCTGCAGACACTGGCTTTGCTTTTCACCAAGTACATTTAAATGGCTACCAGGATATAAAGACAATTTCAGCAAATTAATTGTTTCAAGAACAAATTAGGGACTTTAAGGTGAAAAAAGTTGCATAGTGTTCCTTTAATGTTGCTTAAAAATACACCTTTTCTAGCCACTGTTGTTTGATTCATTTTTTTTTTCAGACAAAGTGGTATAATTACTTTTTTTTAACAAGAAAGTTAATAATTCTTATTTCCCAAAATACTGAAAGGCATACTGGGACTCAACTTTGTTCATTTAAACTTGATGTATTGCAACAATTGACATAATTCCCATGTGACGGTAATTAATCATCTTGCCAAATGAGAAAGGGTTCATATAGATTTCCTAATTACGACAGTTTGTTTTCTCAGCCTTCACAATGATTAATTGTTTTGATCTGGCCTCCATATCCCCTGTGAGCGAGCTCCACTGCCCGAGGCAGAGAAAGACGCTGATAAGAATCACCTTCAGAGAGCCTCCAGTTTGGACTCCAATCAGCATGTTTAGCAGCAAAATATGAGGACAGATGGACTGAGCACAGTAAGACAGATAACTTTGTCACGGTTTCATCAGAACACCACCACTGTAACAGAGATTAATGTGGACCCAACCTCCTCAAATTAAATGATAAATTAATATTCTATTTAAACTTCTAATGTTTTGCTGCACTGTATGATTTATTGCTAAAAATTACCCATTTTTAAAATTTGGGAGTTGACTATTTTTTTTTTAATCTTTTTTTAAATAAAGGTTATTCCAGTGCTTTGATTTTGCACCTTCTTTTGTTGCAATATTACCCACATTATAATGGCTAAGAATTCAAATTCATTCCAACAACCCGTAATGTTTAAAATGCATTATTTTCATTTAGGATTTGTTGCTTTATATTTGTAGCATATCTGTCACCCACGTTTTGACAAACATTACACATGAAACTGCCCTTTTACATGAATACAATTGCTTGTGTTTTAACAATGACTAACAACATTTGTTGTACAGTCACTTTTATTAAATAATTGTTTCATATGCATGCACTATACACAGAGTAATGACACATTATCTGCTGTTTTAAGCACCCCACCCCCACCCCCAAAAAAAATTAACAGCTATTTTTTCCTTTTATACAGAAGCCTATTTTATGACCTGGACCAGTGAGAGGTGAAACCTTACGGATGAGCTGCCTACAATGTAGACCTGATGATCATCATGGATGAATATATGACACATAGTATGCACTTATGAAGTGTAAATAATCAAATCACATACGATATTTGTCCATGTTTTTTTTAAGTTGTTCTTCTTTTCTTTGCCACTGTTATGCAAAACTATCCAACGCAACAGTTCATTTGTGGAGTCTCTGCTTTAAGCAACCTTACGGTGGCCCGGAAATTTCAGTGTCCTCCTGCTTTTCCTGCACATTCTCATACAGGAAGTAGCTCTGGGGGACTCTCTCCATAGCAGTACTTTGCTTGAGGATTCCGGTATGTGTTCTCATGTTGAACACTCTGCATGACAGAGAAAAAAGTATATATATTTCATACAATTTAGTATTTTTTTTCTTTCTAATAACAAACATGCTAAATTTGCATGTAGATATTCATTGGTGGTTGACTTTTGAAAGCCAAACCAGGAACAAATAAATAAAAGATCCAATCAACTTAAGAAACAATACAAAAACAAATGAGAATAAGCCACTGATACTGGGGAGAACAATCAATGCCAGTGTAGAGTGATTTTAAAGACATGTTTTGATTATGAGAGATATTTTATTAGATATTTAACACTCCTTAAAAGTAGAAATATTTTATTGTTAAATGGAGTACTGTCATGCTCTTTCATTATACTATAAACAGATTTTTTTTACCGTATGATTGCTGTAGACTGCAATCACATGTTCAATGTTTTTTTCATCATTGATAATCTGTTTCAAAATAATGGGGTGGTTATGTTGCATTCTGCATGACTGTTTTTAATTTTTAGGAAGTCAAGGCTGCTGGTCTGACAGAATAAATAAATAAATGTGACTCATAACATACTTGTGATGAGGTTCTACACTTGGCCAGGCACAGCTCAAAATGATCCTCCACAGCAGTGAAGAGATTCTGGAAACCTTCCGCAGCACGGTTAAGGAAGTGCTCGAGGAGAGGTTGCTGAAAAAATAGGAAAAAAATAGCACACAAATGTTTCACACAAATGTTAGTCTGGTATTGTGGTTACTTCTAGGTATTGACTGCAGTATCAAGATTCAATTTAGTGCCCTTATAGTATCTGGATTCGTGAGTGTGGAAATGCATTGCGGTGACTGCTGATCTTAACTGCAGTATTAACTCAAACCCCAGAACATTCTCCCTGTGACAAATCAGATACCTTATCAGGTTGGAGGCAGCAAGACACGCAATACTCGTAGATGCTGCAGCAGCCATTGGCCAGGCAGCTTTTACAAATGTACTGTCTTGTGCTGGGACTGTTGACGTTACAGCAGCCATTAACCAGCAAATCCTTCCTCTCACAGACATAACCTGCAAAACATTAACACTGATAAGTGAAATGATAAGCTGATTAAAGGCGACTTGACGTTTTCACTGAATTGTTGTGTTATCACCACAGTATGCAGTTGAGAATTACTCACCAAGTTCGTCTGTGAGCAGTGTCTTGCCCTGGATGGAGTTTCTGCACTGAGTAATCTGTCGACTGCTGTTGCCCAGGTTGAAACGAACTTTCCAGGGGATGCGATGGTCTGAGTCTCTAACCTCTAATAGTGTGCGGTCCCTCATGGTCCTTTCCTCCTGCAAAATTCATACCAGAGGTCATGTCAAAGAGCAACAACAGGATGGGGTCAGATATCTGATTCACTACGTGCACAGAGCATCACTTACCACAGGAATAAGCGGGCTGGCTTATAGAAAGCCAGGGAGTGACTGTGCATATAGTCAATTATAATACTGAGTGAATATTTCACATTCCTATCTGAGTCAACTGCATAAAGTATGTCTAACAGAGGCAAACTGGACCACTTTTTCCCAAGGTCCACTGCCAAAATTAACGGTGTTAGTGCTAGGTCCGAAGCTACTGAAATCACACTTTGACCAGATTACACATATCTTATTTTGGTTTATACTAGTATACTGTATCTCTAATTTTTTTTTCTTCTGTCTTGCTCATTGGTGTGTTTTTCAGTTAATTTAATTACTTTGTCTCTTGTATGGCATATTTTGTCTCAATATGAATTTCCATTAATTTGACATTGTTTTGAACTTTTTAGTTTGCATTTTGGATTCAATTATGTCATGATTTGTTGCTTTGTTTCATTCTGTGAAATGGTATTTTTGCTGTTACTAATAAAATTTGTATTGGTTTTGTTTCTGTTATTTGTGCATTATTTAAAACTATTTTCTTCATTTAAAACTATTTGCTTCGTAACTTTGTAATCAATTGAATTATGTTGTTAATATAATTTTATTAATACCTAATTTAAAGTACTCCTTTCTCTTCTGATTCTGGTTACCTGAGCGACCTCTCAAGTGCTTTTCGCTCTACTTCTTTTTATTTTGTATTTACTTCATGAAAGCTGATTAAAAAAGAAACTCTTGTTTGCAGGGTACTGCAAAATGCACACCCCAGCCACTTTTTAGGTATGCCTGTTCACCTGCTCCTTGACTAAAATATCTAATCAACATGAGGAAGAAAGGTGTTGCAAGTGAGTTTAAACATGGCATGTTGGTTGGTGTCAGATGGACTGGTTTGAGTATTTTCCTGCACAGCCATCTCTGGCAAAATGGTCCAAAAAAAGAGAAAATATCCAGTGAGTGCCAGTTATATCGTTGCCAGGTCTCTTGGCAACGATAGAAGAGAATAAACAAGGTATGGAGAAGACGATCTCTGAATTCACATGTCTAACAATGAAGCAGATGGGCTACAGTAGCAGGGGACCACGATGTCCAATTTATAAGTTACACATATATAAATAACCGGGGAGAGCACGCATGTCGCCATTTCACCTCCTGCGATGTTTTAATTTTATAGGAAAACACAGCTGGGAAACAATAATATTAGCTGCACAGTGCAACGAATAATTTCACAACAATGTTCAGACCACAATACAACGCTTTCTTTGGGAATATGAAAGTAGGATTTCAACAAGGATTTCATCCACACAAGCTAACCCTGGAGCAGAGGATGTAATGGGAGGTCCTGTACCTGTTTCAGTGTGCTGGTGAGAAAGTAGATGAGCGACAGCCCGAAGACTACTCCAAGCACCCAGCGCTTTCTCAATAACCGCCGTAGAACCATCATAGCATGACTTTCTGGAGGAGATGGCGCATGTGACAGTGACAGTCCGGATCATCAAAATTTGTCGAAGACTATCAAATGTCCAGATAACGCATGTGTCAGGTAAACGTTACAACGACTAACAAATACGGTTAAACAAAGTGAAACTATTAAGGTTAGCCAGCTATTCCGCACAGATACGTGGCAAGACGTTTTATGCCTAGATTGAGTGCCTTCAGCCGCACTAGCTAACCCATGACGCGGGTTAACGCATTCACTTCAGAGCAAAAGCATGCTTTAAAAATGATATCAACGCAGGTGCCTGTCGGACACGTTAGCTAACATCACAAAAGCCTACTTTGTTGGTCTGCTAGCTAGCTGTCATTAGCATTAGCTTTCACTCTTTAACAAGATGACACACGGAAGATGGGGGGGAAAAAACGGCATAGCGTTATAACAGTGTAATTAAACAGCTTCGTCTTTTGGGTAGAAAAACGAATCCACTGTTGCGCCGACAAACAGCGACTGAGATCTTTGTCCAGAGATGTCTGACATCCACCATCAGCAAAACACACGGATGAGGTCGGCGGGGAGCTTGATTCTGATTGGTTGACAGCACATTCAGTGACGTCATACAGGAAGTTTGTCGGCGCTGCACATCCACAGATAGCGTCCTCCAAAACGACAGTCTTTTGACGATTTTTACTCTAATTATGACGAAATCTGGGGAGCACTTTACCGAACCGTTTCAGGTAAATACTTTTTACGTTAATATAACTGAACGCCTCGTTAATCGAACACACACGCACTTGTATTTGCGCAGATATCCTTGTTAAGTCACTGCGTTGACTTCAGTTAGAGTCGTTTCGGACGAAATAAGGTGTTGTCCCCAGTTTAAACATAACTATTCCATGCCTAACCCAAAATTAAGGTAGTCACAGATAGTATGTCATCCCTGACACGCAGAAATGAGGTTCTGCATTATTAGAGCAATGTTTTGGTTCCTACAAGGTCACTCTTACACTATGTTCTCAAGAGGTTACAAAAACATGTTATGCACACGCACACACAAATATATACATACATGTACACACACAGGTGAATGAACTGGTGGTAACGGTGCTTTGTATTTTCCAGGGTTGGACAAAGTGGTGATGAGCAGTGTGCCATGCAGAGAAGACATAGCAGCAACACGGATGGCATGCCCTCTGAAAGGTGGGCGAAAGAACTCTTCCACAAGTCCTTTGTGTATTTCTTCAAGTCACTATGTAGCCAAGTGTATCCTGAAATTCAAGCTCCTCATATATTCACTCTAAAATACATGTACATAAATACTCTATGAATACCACACTCTTTCTGTGTGGGGTTCTATTACCTGGTTAGAAGTACCTGAAATTATGTCCACACCTCATTCCAAAATATACTGACACAATCTACTCCTGCATCACTGAAAGCACATTTTGATATGTCTCACACTTGTTTAAGTTGCCTTTTGGTTAAGACGGAGACAAATGTTCCTCTTTTTAATAGGCGGATTTGACAAACATTGATTTCCCTGTGTTAGACTCTGGGGGGCAAAAAGCACGTATTGCTGGAAAGTGAAGGTCATACATGCATCTTCCAGACTAATGATTTTTTCTTCTCATTTTCTGTAATATTCAGGAGCCGAAGCCAAACTCTGGGGTCAGAGAGCAGCCTTGATGAAGGTGGCGTGTTTGACTGCCTGAAGTCTGACACTCCCGCCTCACCCCAGCAAATCTTCTCAGGCCTTGTGGGTGTCCCCTCAGGCTCTGTCTCTTCTGCCCAGTTCCAGGCAGCTGGCTTAGTCCTGGGGTCTCCCCCTGAAGTTTTTATCCAGATGACTGCATCTTCCAGAGAAGAAGGGGGCCAACACCGCACTGAGGGTGGACCTTTCCTCCCACGACCGCCACAGCACCACCACCATCATCACCACCACCACTTCCACCATCAGCCGCTGCAGCACAGGACATCCTCTCTGCTTCAGCAGGCCACCACAGCTGCTGGCTCAGAGAGGCACGGCTCCAGAGAGGAGGGCCAGGAAGACCCATCCACTCCAGCGCCGGCCCTGTCGGAGCTGAAGGCAGTCATTACCTGGCTGCAGAGGGGTTTCCCCTTCATCCTGATTCTACTGGCAAAAGTCTGCTTCCAGCATAAGCTAGGTAAAACAGTGTGTGGAGTTCAGCAGTAGTGTTTTATTAGTACAATACTTAAAACAAAACACCAGTAGAAGCCTAATGTTTGGTTTAGTAATGATGTTGCTTCTCTATAGGGATTGCTGTCTGCGTGGGAATGGCGAGCACCTTCGCCTACGCAAATTCCACATTAAGGCACCAAGTGTCATTAAGGGTAACATTTACAGCTGAAGTGAAAGAGAAAAACATATTATATTAGCTTGGACTAGTGCTGATACTCACTCATTTGCATACACGGAGTCTTTTTTCTTGCAATATTTTAAAAGTATAGAAAGAAGAAAGTGAATATGAAAATATGAAAAATATGAATATGAATTCTACAATCAACCATTACATTTAGGAGTTCTTCATATGAAGAACCTGAAAAAAACAAACACATTTCATATATGGCTTTTCACATTGACACTGGAAGTCTGTCTCGAAGGTATTGAATTGAAATTTTACATTTAAAGAAATGCATTAAACATCTCTTTTGTTTCATTAGGAGGACCGTTCCATATTTGTAGCTCTTTGGATATTAATGTTCCTCTCAGGAAATATTGTGTATATCTTCTACACATTCAGTCACGAGGAGCTGCACAACAGGTACAGTCACAAATACAAGAGCATACATTTTTAGTATCTTTGTGTGCCATCTTTTCTTTTTTTTTTTAAATTTACTCTATAAGTTTTAGTTTTTCCCATTTATTTTGTGCTAAGCAAGATATTTTATTTTATTTTACCCTTTCATTTTTTAGGAAGTGTTGCTGTTCTTGTCCTGTGAGTATTTTATGTTTATCTCATGATTTTTGTCTCCACACTTTTTTACATTATGTTTAACATCTGCTTTGCTGATGTGTATCATTCTACCAACTCAAGTGAGAACACAAAACATCTCTATGACTGATTTTATTATTTTATTTTTTGTAGCCTCATATTCGCCAAACCCAACCTCAACAGCTTTGACTTCTTTGATCTGATTTGGGCTGTGGGCATCACTGACTTTGTCCTTAAGTACGTCACCATCGGCCTGAAGTGCTTTGTCCTCTTTTTACCCAAGATTCTCCTTGCCTTCAAATCCAGGGTAAGAAATTGACATCCTTTGGAAGTTGTATCTTGTTTTTGATTAGTTGTTTTTTTCTCTCATCACACATATGATAATGATTAACTACACTATACTGGAGTGAGAATGCAGTAGACATTGTTTTCTTTTTTATTGTGCACAAAGATAAAATTGTGTTAACTGATTTGTTTGATTCTTGTGATGGATTGTGATTGTATCCAGGTAATTCTTTTAAATTGCTCATCCTGCATAAATGCCTGTAGTAAGAGATGGTTCTTGCTAATTTTAGTGAGGCTTTTCTGCTAATCTCATTTTTTAATTGTTGTGAATCAGCTATGTGATTTGGACTGTTGTAGGTTGTAACCAGAAACTTAGGTTTATGAAAATACATAACTAAATCGACCCTTTTATGAGGTGATGCATTGTACCATATTAAGCTATTAGCTGATTTCTATTTGCATTAGATTATGATTAATTCTTTAAATATATATATTTTATAAATATCTGTGTCCCCACTTATCCTTTGAAGAGGTGCAGAAGCCAATTCCAGCAGACACTAAACAAGAGGTATGGTAATTCCTGGACAGGTCCCCATTAATTTTATTAAAATAATATTTTGAATATTTGAAATATGATTGTGTCACTGGTACTTTTCAAGATCAAAATATAAAAACATAAATGAAAAAAAAACACTAATAAAGTTCTGATAAACTGTCTTATTGGAATATGTCTCTTCATAAGGCAGGCATCGACATTGATGAATGATGCCACAGCAAATTCACTGTCAAAGTTGTAGGACTTTCTTCGTAATGTAAAAGTAATTTGCTTGGTGGTGATGAAATACTGTGCCAAGTGAAGAAAGTCCTAAAAGTTCACAGTGTGAAGCTGTTTTCTTTCATAAGATTTTACATGGTATTCCTTAGGTGAGCCTGTGCATGTGGGTGCCTGTGTGCATTGTTCTGACCTGAGGCAACAGAATATGCATGGAAACATTCACACACGCAGATAGACTTGGATTTCTGGACAGGTGCAGCTGATATTGTTGAGGAGCAGAAGGGTTACAAACTATTAGGATTAAATTTTCCACTGGTAAACAGACAGGCCTATCAGAACCACGGCAGCCAGCAACTGAGCTCATTTGACCTCGAGGGATTTGCAGAGGGTGAGGTCATCCTTCCCTGGAGCTGGACCATTACCTGTAGCCTCCACACACACATGCATGTGCACATGCACACAAACACAGATATAGAATAGAATAGAATAGAATAGAATAGAATAGAATAGAATAGAATAGAATAGAGACACACCGATGATGCCATTCATAGTAGAGTTTTTTGTGGAATCCCAGATTTTATCGTCAATGTCCTCTAAGAATTCATTAGTCTTGACAGTATTTTCGAAATACTATTAAGTCACATTCAATCATAAACCGTATAAACATGTCTTTTTCCAGGTTTAACCTTATTCTTGTTCACTGTCTGATGGGATTGGCTAATATTTTATTGTTGGTCATGTAAATCTTGACCTATAATGTGCTTTAATAATGTAACTGTTTCAGCCCTAAAGTTTTGCTTTAAACCTTGGAAAGAAGCATGTTCACCACTAACAAAACAGATAAATAAATGGTACATTTTACATATGTGTGACACATATGGACAACATAGCCAAGGATTTTAAATGCAGTCATATCCCCCAACCAACCCCAAAGTAAAATAAATATACAGATAAAAATGCAAAAATGCAAAGGTTGTGGTATTACTGCATCTGTTTGAGTGTACATTGTCGGGATAGATAACGTATTTAAACAAAGTAATGAAGTCACATAAGTAGGAAAGTACTTAAGCATCGCCTGCAGTGGAGCTTAGTCAAACTCCTTGGCTTATGTCCAAGCTTTAGATTTGACAGTTTGTGTGTGGGCGTGATGGGCACTGTGGGATACAGGGCTGTGGGGACAATAAGGGAGATGAATTGGCCACTAGCAGAGGTCTTCCATTGCTTACCAACCTGGTTGCTCGTGGCTCTTTACCCACAGTCATCAATCTTTGTCAGCTACTATCCAGGAAGTCATTATCCAAGCTGGGATGCTACGAGGCGGGCAGGGAATCAGGTTTGCCTGCATTTCAGTTGCCTCTGTTCTTAACCATCCCAAATCACTTAGCACACTTTGTGGCAGAATGGGACATAGATAGAAGTTCATTTCTTGTCTGTGATTATGGATAGAAGAGGAGGGTCTGTTAGAAGCAGCAAGTGAGCCCCTGCAGGGCTGGGTTTAATGTGGACACAGGGTAGCAGGTGGAAAGAGCTGCTGCCAGTTTCCCCTGCAGAATGGGGAAATTGCCTGCACTGCTGTGAAACTGTGGAGCTCTGGACAGTAGCCATGTTTGGGCTGGAGGCATGCTGTTTTAAGCTTTTAATACTGCACTGCTCTTCACTAGATAGAAGAGTACCCTAAAGCTGTTCAGCCATTTTTTGGACAGTTAGTGAGTAGATCAAGGAAAAGGAACACATGTTGTCTTTATTTTGTGTATTGTCATTTAAAAACTTAATAAAAGTGCCTCCTTTTGTTCCTTTTTCAAAAATGGTGTCCTTCTCAGTAGGGAAATTTTAAATGGATACATTCACAGAACTGCCATCTGCATATGGTTTGATTAAAGCATCTTAAGAGGCTTAAATTTGTAACTTTGTGCAGGGTAAGTTCTACCTGTTAATTGAGGATCTAAGCCAGCTGTTTAGGGCCCTGGTGCCCATCCAGCTGTGGTACAAGTACATCATGGGAGAAGACCCCTCAAACAGTTACTTCCTGGGAGCTACACTCATCATCATCTACAGCCTCTGCAAGGTAATCACCCTGTGGGAGCAAAAATAAAATTTTGTTTTAGTGGACACTCTTTTCCAAAGTAGTTTTCTGTCACTGGCATATACATGGTACAATGCCTGCACAAGAAACAGTGACACAAGTAAAATGGGGAAATGAGCCAACAGCATGGAAGGAAGTGTAAAGTAGACAGGGTCAGAGCAAAGTCAGTGACTTACTGATTTACATAGCTGAATTTTAAAAAAGTGGAAAATTTAGATTTTTTTAAAGGCAGTGGGTCATTCCCAGTATTGCCTGGGAAACTGATAGTGAAACTAGTTGGAACTGCACTAAATTTGACACTTGAGGACAACTATAGTCCATGAATACTCTAGTGATTCACTGAACACAGTTGTTGGTGATAGGTTTAATCAGCTGAATGGGATGAATCATTTCCTGTGTTTGCCAAGATCATGCTACTTTAGATCTGTGTCAATATAGTGAGTGCATTGACATGTCTAATGTGAATCAGTGGTTGATTCACTGTTGTTGCTGTAAAACAGGAAGGCTATTCTTAATAAAATTTTCTTTGTTGTTTTGCAGTCCTTTGACATCTGTGGACGTGTATCCGCTCTTTGCAAGGCCTTTTCTGTGCTTTGCAGGTCCCAGGTTGGGTTCTAAGACCTTTTCCACATATGAGTAAACACACAGAGGCATGCACATTTAGCATTTTTCCACACTGAGAATTGATAACAAATGCTCAAAAGTTGCTTGTTTTTTCTCACCCAGAGCTATGGAGTGAGGGCCAGCAGTCAGCAGTGCAGCGAGGCAGGTAACATCTGTGCTATTTGTCAGGCAGATTTCAGAGACCCCATTGCTCTTCTCTGTCAGGTAAGGACTCAGGACCTCTTCACAAGAAGGTTAGAGATTAGAAATAACTTTAAAGAAATGTAACTTTCAGAAGAAGAATGTCAAAAGGTAGCATTTTACTCTCTTTTTTTCTTTTGAAAGTTTTTACTTTGTTGAACCTCTAAACTTACTCGTCAGTGATGCTGGGTGCAGTGTTTTACCATTGAAATGACACATTCTGCACTACTTTCAGTGTCACCAAAGCAAGGAGAGGAGTAGATGGAAAACCTCAATATCAGCTCACAGGATTTCACTTGTTGGTTTTGTAAAAGCAAGGAAAGGCTTTCAAGTCACAGAATAACATAAATTAATTTACTGATGGAGGAAAATGAGCAGACTAGCAAATCCTGTGTTCTGTTTGGTAAAATCACTGTTTTTGTCACTGTACTCTGGTGCAGTGTGTTATACAAAGTGACACAAACTTAAGTTTCCATTTGTAAAAGGCTGTGTAACAGCAAAGGTGGCGTACACTTAAACTGACGGACATAATTTGGTGAGTCCTCATGTCAGTATCTGAGCACACTACTGAGCATGAGACACTCCTGTAAAGTATATATTTAACTGTCACTAATAATCTGTGAATAATACTCAAGGCTATAAAAAGAATATAAAGAAAAATATTAAAGAAGAAGTGCTACTTTGTTAAGAAAATTAAACAATCTTTTCCTGTGCAGCATGTCTTCTGTGAGGAGTGCCTGTGCTTGTGGTTCGACCGGGAGAGAACGTGTCCCCTGTGTCGCTCTACAGTAGTTGAGACTCTGCGATGCTGGAAGGACGGCACCACTTCAGCTCATTTTCAGATATATTAAGCTATGGCCAAACAAAATATGCATGCACAAACATGCAAATGTGCGTCATAAAGTAAAGTAGATGTTTAAATCAAGTTAATTGCTGAAACACCTGGTACTAAGAACAGAACAGAACATACATAAAAATCACATGAAGAAAAAATTTGCATCATATAAAACTTCTGGTCAAGGCTATCGGCATAAATATAAAGCTGTAAATTATAAATGCTATTACGTACTGTAAATGGACTATTCCTTTTTTGTGTACATATTGACATTTATTTTACATTAGCACATGATAATAGGATGTTCCTTTGATTTAATGTTGTAACGCGGAGCACTCTGAAAGCGCAGACCTCCGCCAAGCAATGATAAAGAGTCCTTCAAAAAATTCCTGGATCCAGACGGATCACCACCAAAATCTAACCATCTGTTCCTTGTCCCATTACACACCTTACCTGAAAATTAAAATCATCCAAACTAAGTTATTTTGCTAACAGACAGAAAAAAAAATGCTGGCAAAAACATAACCTCCTTGGCAGAAATAATGAACTGTAGTACACTTACATTGTGGCAAGGTGGCAGGACATGTACATAAATGAATGTAGTGCTGCACATGTGTCATGTGATCAGGCTTTGCAGCGAGTGCTCCGGCATATAATGATAAAAACAATCCTGTATCCAGACAGTATTTCAGATCAGCATCAATAATAATCCAATCATCTGTTCCTTGTCTGTTACACACCTTTCCTGAAAGAGTTATTTTGCTAACAGACAAAGAGACAGAATCTTCTTGATGGAGGTAATACTGTAGTTAAAGCATGTCACACAGATGTAGGTGTTATTCAGTTAGTGTGCACTGTATATAGTGTGTGTATTACTGCTTTTTATCTAATTTTGTTTGGTATTTTGTTTAAAGGTTTATAATATTTATTTCAAAATGATCCAAAATTGAACAACAAATGTTAAAGTAGATAATGATTTTTTTTTCTTTGTGTTGGTTAAAGCATTAAAAAAAGATATTTGGGTATTGAGTATTGAGTGTATAGGTGGTGTATGATTTTTAATTACTTAATCAATCACAAATTTTTCTGATCTGATCTTGAGATTCTTTGCAAACCCCACTTCATTTTTCTTTTTGAATATGAATATTGTTGTATTATTATATTGTCAAGAGGTTTTCAATTAAAGCAAATTCAATTACTTCATCCATAGTTCTTGCCTAAATGCAATAACGTGAGCAGAAGATTTATTTCAGAAACATTTTATTCATTTAAAAATCCTTAAGAAATATGTTGGAAGTATAAATAGCACACACTTTTATAAAAGACAGTTTCAATAAATCTGATCACATTACATGTTCTATAAGAAAGCGTACCTTCAGAAATCACAGACAGCGTTAACAGCAGAGCATCCAATGCACAGGTCCTGTATCATGTTTATGATTTTAAAAAGCTATTTAACACTGCCCGCAACAGATAATGCTAAAGAAGTGAGAGTGTAAACATTATCTAAACACTGTAGAAAACACCTATTTATATATAAAAACATTCATCCTCTCATTATTTACAATTACACTTACAGTATAGCTTATGCAAAGATGATGAAGCTTAAAACATGTTTGTTTCCGTGTTTTTCTTTAAGGATTACTGCACTGTTTGAATACAACATGAAGGGCCGATCAGTATTTAACTCCCTTGTCATTTCTGCACTCACACTGTGGGACGTGAACATTCACAGCAGTCACATTAGTAAGCTTTTCCCTCCACTAGTACCAGGGGAGGATTACATCACTGTTTTGTAACCAGGATGACAGAATTGGAGAGTCACGCAGGGGTAGGAACATGCACATTGACTGAGTGACTGGCTGCAGCTCTGCATGGGAGCTGTGTGTCAGCTCATTATCAAACCCCCCAGTGTATCATCCGCACTGGGCCTGAGGAAGGTCTTCATGACACATGGACTTCTGTCAGAAGCACAGTTCCAATGCTGCAACACACTAAACACTGCATGGTTCCTCCTCCGGTACGCAGCAACTTGTCCTCGACTGAATCCTTCGACTCTCCAGCATCCCCTTGCTTTTAGTGCAAATGATATGAGCCCATTCCTCCTGCATGGTCCTAAAGGCACCATCTATATAGTACAAATATATGGACTTCAGTGTTACAAAGCATCAGTAAACATGGTCTAAACAAACAACAGCAGCACAACAGAAATCTGGTCAGAGATAACATACCTTTACAAGCACAGATTTAAATTGGGGAAATTAAAAAATTATTTTTAAAAAAATTCTTCAAGTCTTGGTTTTACTATGTGTAGTGCCTATGTTATGATCTTGCGCTTTTCAAATAGCTTTGACCATGAAACATGCATTAAAGATGAATTAAACTTAATTTGCACGTTTGTTTATGTCCACTAAAAATACAACTGCCTTTTAAATAGTTAAGTTCAACTTAGTTCTTGTCTGTTCTCAAAAATGATGTTTGTCACATGTTTGTTTTTTTCCCAAGATAATCATGATAGGCCTGCATGTTCATAATTAAATAAATAATAAATAAAATAAATTAAAACAATTAATATATGTCTAGGTTAGGTTAAGTTAGGTTCAGTTTCATTGTCCACAATGTGACAAAAAAAATTTGGCACCACGTAATAAACAAGATATAAATTACAAATACAAAAAGAAAGACTAAAAGAGTTCATTTACAGGCAATTTAAAAATCTATTCAACAACTGAACTGCACAAGCACAAGAGATTTGCTGCAGACGTAGAAGTAGATGGGATTATACCACTTTACAGTTTTACTGTTTTTTATATTGAAATATGAGTTAATGGCGTTTTTCCTCCCTTACAATTGAGTTCATATTTTGTAGACTGTGTTTCACAACTTTCAGAATTATTATTATTATTAGTTCAATAGGTAAATTGCCGCTTTTACAGGGAATGGAGTCCCGACATGTTTCAGTTTCAGGTGACGTGACACTATTAACGCACCTGTTGCTGGTGTCGCCGCCTCGCGCCCTACAGGTGTTGCCCCGCGACGAACAGCACGCGCACGGTGAGGCGTATAACGGTGAACAGAAAGCCCCTCAAGTGGCCGCGCGGCCCGGCCACCGCCTCCACCTCCACCCCCGCCGTCGTGCATGTGTCCCCGCAGCTGCAGCCGCTGTCGTCTGCGTCCCCCGCTGCCCAGCTCCTCTCCAGCTGGTCCCCGATCCTCCGCAAGCGCGACGCGAGCAGCTGCGCCACCGAGCACGGAGATGGTCTGCGGCCAGTGGAGTCTCCAGGCACGAGCAAAGGCTGGTCTATGGGTAGCCAGCACATCCTGTCGGCCAGAACAACCAGTCTCCTCTCTATAAGTGTTTTATAAAGGCGATGTTATGACCCTCCTTTCTCCTATTTCAGCTAACATTAAGTGTGTATGTGCCCCCCCTTGCCTCTCCTTTTCTCTCTACCTTTCCCTGCTGTATTATTCATTACAGTGTCACGTGACGTGGGGTTTACATCATCCTTTCCCCAAACAGATACAGCGGTTACCTCTCCTGTCTGGTTTGATCTCAGTAGTCCTTTGTTATACGTCGAGCTGGGACATTGCCTTTGCCTGTCAACATAACCATCAGTTTGCAAATATTAAACATTTACATTTATATATGTAGAAATCACGAGCTGTGGCAGTAAGATATACTGTCGACATGTATATGACATGGCGGCCTATAATATAATTGCGGAATAAAAAAACTAGCGGAACTGAATGTCACGCGGCGCACTGTCCCTCTTCGGAATGTTTACGACAACGGACAAGAGCTTACTAACCCTAACCCTGTTGTCGAGTTTATTCCTTAACCTGCTCTGTTTTACCTGATAATTTTCAGGCCACCGTGTTGGTTCTAATATAAAGTTTTATTTTGTGAAGGATGGTTGAGAAATATGGCCGGGGACGAACTTGCTGCGTTCAGGGAGCGTTGGAAACAAGAGTTAACGAGTAAAAGGTCTGCTCCTTCTGAGGATACTCCTGGTCAGTCTGGCAAGAAAGACTTGAAAAATAGGTATTTTGAAGATTTTAATGCTATCAACAAGAGCCGCGATCCTTCACTTCCAGAGGAGAGTGGCTGCGGTGAGGAGGGAGGAGGGAACGTTGGTGGTAGAGGAGAAGCCGAAGCTGCGGCAGGATCCGAGGATCAGCCTGAGTATGTGTCCATTGCCCGCAGTTTGCTGGACGGGAGGACCAGTCCTCTACTGGACAGGATTGAGGAGGAGAGAACAAGGAGGAAGAGACAGTATCACACCAGGACCAATGTGTGCTACGCCTCCCTACAACAACAGCAGCCACAAAGAAAGGTCAAAAAAGAAGAGGAGCTGCTGGATCAGCTCATTCAGGATCTGGTATGATGGTGATGATGATGATGATGATGATATGTGAATAATGCTTGACCAGAATCAGGTCAGTATACATTGACGTTAAACTTTTTTTCTGTTTTAATGTTTGTGGCTGATTATTGTATTTAAGTAGAAGTAAACAATCACAGGTAAGTTAAAATCCAGTTCATTTAGTAATACATAATAAAAGAAGTAGGGGAAAAAAAACATCAGGAAGCATGATGCGACTGGGGCTGGGATGATGTGCTTTTTTTTCACGATTCAAATGTATCATGATATTTGGGTGTCAATTCAGTTCATTTTGCAGTGCTGACTTATTGCGATTCTTCAAGTATTATGTTTCTCTAACATTGGTAATTGCAATTTTCCTGTCCTCCATAAACTGAAATTGAATGTTGTATTTCCTGAAACAGTCTGACATTTATCTTAATTGAATAGGACAGTGGTAAATAACTAAATAGCATGTACAATAGAATGTTTTATGAAGGTAACTGCTACATTAAGTTGCCCCTTTTTAATAATAAAATAAATACAATAAGTCCAAGTACAAAGTGCTTTTTAGCTTTGCCTACACAGTGTTCACTGAGCCAGTGATGTGAGAAAATAAAATCAAATAATTATCAATAGCCAAAATTAACAGATCCTCTTAAAACAGGACACAACACAAATGTGAGCCTTCAAATTATTATTCTTTAAATGAAACTGAAAAATGTCTTGTCAGAACCCTGGATTGTAGGAAACACTGATAAACAGAACTTCCAGTACATTATGAAGTAAATTGGTAACTGCTACGTTTAGCTGTTTCTCATTATCAAGCTAGTTGAAATATCACCATTCTGGGAAAGAAAACTACTTTTAAAGCATTTAAAAAAGAAACAACAATAAATTGCCCCACCTAGTTGCTACAATATGCAGCATTTTTATATTTAATGTAATTATTTAATTAAAAAAACAATTTAAGGAGTCACAGCTCCGTATTTTGATCCATGTACTTTAACAAAAACAAAAAATGTTTGGACAGATAATAAAATGGCCACATGTGGGGTTCTTTGGTTTACAGTGATCAGCAAAAAAACAATATTAAGATAATGTTTTTTAATTTTTTTTTTTTTGCTTTCCTTTCCTCTGCAGAATGAAGTCAATGACATTCCTTTCTTTGATATCGAGCTACCGTATGAGTTAGCCTTAAAGATTTTCCAGTATCTGGACTGCACTGAGCTGGGCCGGTGTGCACAGGTGAGCTGCTGTGATATAGCTATAGAATATGTGTCTGCAAAAGGAAGGAGTGAGTCTCATACTAAATAAACAGCTATGTAGTTAGAATATTTTGTGCATAATGACATTCAGTCATATCAATTTGCAAACATACAGTGTTGCCACCAGCTGTTTAATACTTGATCCCAATCGAGTGTCCAAATAAATCTCAGGGATAATGACAGTTAAAGTACTTTAAGAGCAAAAAAGATTATGAACACCAAGATACAGATCATTATCTGTATCTGCACCAAAATGTACCTGTTTATTGACGTTAACACTCTAACTCTTGCTCACATAGCTGAAAATGCCGTCTTGCAATCGCACTCCTTCACTCAGATCATCTCTTAAAATATAATGTTTCTTTTTTTCCATGGGCCTTAATTTTGAATAATAATGTATTATATTATATAATAATATAACAGACTGCACACCATCATGTAGTCACGTCATAATATTTCAGACTGCTTGAGGAAGAATTGGTAAAATTTAGGTCAGTAAAGGTCACAAACTGCAGTGACCAAACATTTCTGACCAAAACATTTCTTTTTTTGCAAATAACATTAGAAATAATAAAATCACAAAAAGTAACATTCTTTTATTTTGTTTAAAAGGACACAATCACAGTCTGCAAGAGCATACTGAGCTCTTCACAGTACAAGTCGCATAATTTTTTACTGTCCTACACAGTCAGGGCAGCCTAAATACCTCATGTGACTTAATTCAGTATAGACTGGTAAATTACATTAAATGTGGCAGTTCCACAGCATGCTGTGCACAGATCCATTTGGCTGCTAGCCGGGCTTATTAAGCACAAACAAGTGAAGTGATGCAAGCATGTAATGTATGCTGACTCAATCCACAGTTACACTGCCTGGTGTCTTCCCAGGTGAGCAAAGCATGGAGAGTCCTAGCAGAAGATGGCGTTCTGTGGTTCAAGATGTGCTCAAGGGAGGGTTATCTTCAGGATGCCAGTGTGTCTGACTCCCCCTGCTGGAAGAGCACGCTGCGAGATTGCAGAAACTCAGCCAAAACTGTTCGGTCCAACTGGAAGGTGGGCAACAGGTTTTCTACTGCACTGAATCACTTTATTACCCACAGTAATTCCTGTCCATAAGTTTGTGTGGTAATATTAAAGCACCGTTCACTTCACTTTACAAATGAGTAGAATTTGTTGCATGTTTTACCACACATTTGACATGATTTCATATTGTTTTTAAGATAAGCAAGGTGGTTTTCATTTGGTAGAATTAAGATAAATGTTCATTTTGCAAACCAACCTCTTCTGCAGGCAACAGACCAAACTACTTTTCATAATATTATCATGATGCCACTGCAATATATCAGGCAGAGTGTTCAGCTGAGTAATATTCCTTGTCTAGAATCGTGTTGGATCCATCAGCCAACTGCAGTATGAGTTGGGGAAGGTGCTGTGTGATGTCAGCTCTTGTGACCACTTTGTCTTGGCTGGGTAAGTCGCAAGGACTCAGGTCGATTCTGACATCAGATGTGAAACAAACATAATTCTAACTTCAACATCTCTTAATTCATCTGCCCTGTTTTCTCTGTCTTTTTCTCTTATGTTTGTATTTTCCAAAATGTAGGTATATAAACCTAAAATGTCTTTTCAGTGGTACAGTTAATTATTGATTATATCAAAGTGCACACTTTTCTTTTTTAACATGTCTTTCTGATGAGCACAGCATCTGTGCAATAACTGAAAAGACCACATCCGTCAAATGATTGTGGGTCATAAAAAAACAGCCATTATCCATATCTGCACCAGTTTTACACATATGATAGATTTTCTGTGATTTTTGTCTTATGAAATTCATGCAATGTTGAAAAACTTTGCACGAAAAAGGAAAAGTAAAAACAAAATCACACCCACCCCCTTAATTGCATCCACGTGAAGATAAGTTTTTCCTTGCATAATAGTCCACCTCTTCACAAACATTCATGGAGACCAGTATCGGCTAAGTTTGAACATAGTTTTTTTTGCTATTTGAATAAAAAACAACAACAACAACCAAAAATAAATCCCACATTTGAAGACGCAGATTTGTATTCAGATATACTGTGTCCTGAATATTAAAGAAAATCAGGTAAGGAAAATTCAACAGTTTTCAGTTAACCTCCAGCATTAATGAAAACATTTCAATACTCTGCTGTTTTCATTTTTATTTAGTTTATTTTGTTACCCCTCTAATAATGGCAGTAGTGGTTTCTGGGTTTCTGGGCAGTAGACAGTGATAGATTGTGTGGACCCACAGGAGCCTTGTCGCCTGCAGCATCTCCATGGAGTGATGTGATTAGATTCCCATCAGTCCTCTGCTCTGTCTCACTGGAGATTGTTTGAATCTTTTCGGGTTAGCAGCTGCAGAACATGTAGTACCTTTGTTTGTGAACACAGCAGCACACACTTATTTTTCTTTATTTCAAAGCTTTCAGAAAATTCATGTCAATACATTTCCTTAATCCAGTTAAGTCCAAATACTTGAATTTGTCTAAAGCTGAGGTAGGTCATTTGTTGCCGCCATCTTCATCTCCCAATAGCCATCAAATAAAGTGGAAAAAAGCAGTTAGCTGTCACTAACTGACCTAATTACTTGCTCGCACTCAGCCCATTTTCTATCAGCATGTGACTCAAGTCTTCACAATATGCTGGAGATGCATACGATGCTGAGCAGAAGTTAGGGAGCAAGCCAGACCCTAGCTTTAACTAGACAATGATCAATGTTAACTAAGTAGTGAGTAGGATCCTTGATCTGCATCTACAAAATCTTATTAGAAAATTGGTAAAATAGAGTTTGTTTCCTAAACTTCAACAGAAGACATTTGTAGGTGACCCTTGATGACAAGTTGTGCATGAAGTTTACTTAACTGGTAGTTACGTAAACTGGTAAACAAAGTTTCCTGCACATTAAAGTTTTGACAGATTATTTTCGATTCAGCATCCTGTTGAATATTGGCATTGAGGTCATGTACTAATTAGGTGAAAGTGTTTTCTCCTATTGTTAACTTCCTGCTGAACCATACAATGCCAACTGCACGCACACACGGGTGCACACACTCTGTCACTGTGTCAAACACTCAGGCTGTGAGGCGGATACTTGCTCAGACATGATGGTATCTGTGGAGGTGGTAACACTGGCAGTGTGTCGCCTCCCGCTGTGAGAACTCATTGACTCCAGATAAGAGCAGAGGGAAGGAGGAGAAACGGAAGACAATAGAGCAAAAGCCCATCAAGGGCCACAGTTTAACTTTGTTGTTATGTGTGTGTATGGCAGAGTAAGACGATGTTTTCATCACTAACACTAGATGAAGGGTTCAAGAACAGCTAGGTCAAAGTCAGGATCGAAGTTGACACTGCATGCTGTATTTTATGGTCAGTGAATCACGTTATATGTTGTAGAGCAAAAATCAGGAGCCACAGAATAAATCCCAGTTGTTTTAAACATTATCTTTGTGGTATAGAGGCTGGATAGTCAGATTGTTTTCTCCATCTATTGATAGCTCTGTTTCTAAAATGTCAGAAAATAATGGGAGAAAAAAAAAAACACAATCAAGTTTTCTAAACCTGTAATGATGGAACAGAAATGTCTTATTTTGCAGCAAAACTACACATTGGAACCAAAAAATTTTGACAGTTAACAGGTTATTAAAACGTAAAATTAATTTGGATTTCAGATTTGAATGTGAAACATCCTTCAAAGTTTGAGAAACACTCGTCATTATGTGAGTTTAAAAAGGACTACTTAAGGTGGTGCTGAGTCTATTGTGTAGTTAAGTGCTTTATCAAACTAAATAAAATGTGATTTAGTGATGTAAAAGTGATTTATAAAACATTTTTAGGTGATTCCTTTTCTGTTCTATATTACAGTAAATCAGCTACCTTTTGAGCAGTGCAGTTCATTAGTGTGGGGTTAAAGGAGCAGCAATGTTTTGCCCAAATGACACTTCTGTAATCCTACACACACAGTGTAACAAAAAGTTTAGAAAACAAAATGACAAGAAGTCAGAGTGAGCAAAGGAGGATGGTGTGAGAAAGGAAATGATTCATGAGTGAAATACTCCAATGAAAAATAGGTGACAGTTCTGTAATACTCATTAAGGATTTGTGTAAAAGCCTAAAGTAATGCTGTTATGTTTGTTTGAGAAAGTTTATTTTTTGTCTCTTAGGTACACCTCTGGTGATGTGAGGCTGTGGGATATACTGCACTGGGACTCAAAAGCTTCCTACCTAAAGCTGAATGGCCTATCAGCCAACATGGACCCCAGACCACATGTTTGTCACGTCCAAGTCAACAGCACAGTGGCTGCTGCAGCTTATGACGATGGTGTGTGTGTGTATGTAGTGATTAACAATAATATCTGGATATCCAGTCTACAAACTTCTAGTCTACAAACTAGAAGTTATAATTTGATTTTTATATATTGTGGGAATTAGAAACAAAGTACCACAACCTCTATTGATATGATTGATATGTACAGTAGAGTACTTATACCATTGCCTTTGATACAGGCTGTGTGGACCTGTGGAGCACAGAGACAGGTGGGGAGCCCATCCACCACTACCAGATCCCAGAAAGGATCCAGGCCTTTGCCCTGAGCCCTGACAGTCCCGTGCTGGGCTCTGCCACTGGGCCTGACATTCGCCTTGACTCTGCCGATGACCATGGCTACTGGAGGACACTTTGCCAGGTTAAGCTACCCAAGACTGTGAGTCAGCCAGATGAATGTGTATGAAGTGTTCCATGATAATGTGTTATTGTTTAAAAGAAAAGATTCTGGTTCACACATTTTTCTCTTGTGATTTGCATAGGAAAGTGTCTTATTTAATGTGGGAATTAATGAATTTGATTCGACACCCTTGAATGATTCTCCATTTTATGCCTTTAAAGTTTCTGGCAGGAAACTGTAGTAACACACAAATGATAATTTGACTAATCATATATGTTGCAGGAATGCGGTGGATTCATTGGTCTCATGTCAAGTATGAGTGTTTTACTGCTTTTGTTAGATGCAAAATACAGGATTTCTTAAATATTTTAGTGTTTTGTGCTTTAATTGCATCCAATTAAAATTTAAGATGCCATGTTTGAATTAGTGGAAGTCGTGAAATTTGTAGCTTTTTTTTTATGTACTATAGAAAATATGCAAATATTTGAAATATAAAAAATATGTTCAATCCAACATGTTCAAAATGTTCAATCCATATGTGTGTATTTTCCACCACACATGCATAAAAAAAAATGACATTTAATTAAATTGTTGAGAGGGCTGTTGATATTACTGCAGTTTGAAGTGAACTGTCCGTCTATTTTGTCTGTGCGACAGGTAGAGAGCTTTGTTTTGGTGCCGGGTAGGGGACAGCAGTGTCCGCTGGTGGCTATAGCAGCAGGGGACACTGTGCTCCTGCTGGACCCACGGGATGATGAGCCACGGATTCTCCACTCTGTCTACGGCCATCCTGTTACTTGTCTGGATTCTTCCAACTCCCATATTGCTCTTGGGGTAAAGAGTGCAGGCTGGGCAATGCATGATGGAGGTAACAAGGTAGGTTTAATGTATCTGCCGTTTCTGTAAAATGGTATCACAATGTTTTTTTGTCATTTAGCATAAAATATCTTAATAACAGTAATAATAATAATAATAATTTTTATTGTCCACAAAAGTGGACATTTTTCTTTGGCTTCAAGAAATGGTTAAAAAGACAAGCATTACACCACAGCACACAAAATTAGATTAGTTAAAAAATAACAAGCATGGCTCTGCATTCATAATTACAAATTCAAAAAAATATTGCATTTCATATGAAAGATTTAATTGCCCCCCAAAAAAACTGCAGTGACATCCATCCATCCATCGTCAACCACTTATGAATAATTGGGTTGTGGGCCTGCAGTGACGTTGAAAAATAATGCCCCAAAGGGGTCTAAGTTAGAGGCAGAGCTCAGCCTGGACACATAACCAGTACCCAGTATTTTCACAGCCTTGTCTAAACTAAAAATCTTCTTTTTGGAATGCTAATGGAATTGACAGAGCTGTATCAAGATGTCTGTGCAGCTAAACTAAACATGCAGTTGAACACGTCTTTAATTTTTTTGTTAATTTGTTCTGTTACATCAAAAATGTGAATCACTCTTTAAACTGATGTGAATCTTTGATGCATTACAAACAAGGCTAGTTCTTCATCTCAGTAAATGTAAAGTAAATGTCTTGGGGCATTATTCTATGTCCCCTTAGACCCCTTGGGTTCCCAATAGAAAAGAATGTAATGTACCTGCAGGGGATTTGTTTATAGTAGAAAAAGCCAACTTAAATAGCAACGAGCTCACCTTGGGCCCCGATCCTAATTACTACAGCCTAAAGTGTCCTTTAATAAAGCCTTGATCCCTGAGCTACATCTGTTTGTTTCTAATAATATTGTGTTTCTACAAACCTGTGCACCTAATTAACTCTTAAGTCTTTGCTTAGAGACATAGAGCCATGAGACCAACTATTCTTTTGGGATCAGGAAGCAAATCTGTAGCTGTCAATACACTTAGTCAAGGTAATGTTTTTTGTATACAGTATGTTAATAGATGCTGTAGTAAGTTGCTTCTAACCATAGCCATTTCTGTTAAGACTGTGTGAGGTCAAAAAGGAAATTTAAAAAAGGCAAATAACTGCAATAATTACATAAAATTATTAGATGCACCTGTAACAAGATCATTGTTGTTTCAAGTACTGAATGAAAAGATGAAAAATAATTTTTGGAAAACTGTGTATGCATACAAAAAAAAAAATTCTGAGAAAAAACATTCTTCTCAGGCATAGGAAGCCCCCCACTCTCTTGGCCCCAGATAACCACTGAGTTTGCTATTGTGTTGGGCTGGCTCTGCTGCTGGTGGATTCACTGCATCCACAAAGCACTTGTCTGTTCGTGTGAGCGGCTGTCTTTGTTTGTGATTTACAGGTCATTGCCAAAGCTGCTACACTGACATCATTACTGCAGCACACCTCGCATAAACATTAGCAGAGTCAAAGCACCACATAGTGGACTAAGGCAAGAGTAACACTGAACTATAGATGGGCCTGCACATGTCAAGCAGCACTGAGAAGAGTAACAATAATGATAGTAATAACAATAATGCTAATAATATGAAACAATTCATATATATCTAGTTTATGAATTGTTTCATTTGACTTCATATATTGGACTTGTGCAAATTTGTATTCATTTAGATGTAAGACTCACTTAAGTTTATCTAAAAACTTAAGTACAACATAAGATTACATAAGTAATCTTATGTTGCTTCTAAATAAAGTCACAATGGACCTTGAGTTGACTTTCTTAACCAACACAGAGCCCCTTTAAAAACTTCCTTGTTTCCATAGTGACATAAGCCCAAACTCTCTTATAAATTACATGAACTTTTGATCAGGAAGCCTTTCATACTAATTAAAATATTTTACAAATTTAATTACCCTGTCTGTCACTCTTTACACGCTTTGAGGTGCAACAAAACAGGGAATGAACAGCTGCAACGGTTGGCAATGCCAGGCATTTTTAATGTGGCCTTTAGTAAGAAAACATATGCTTCATTAAAATCTGTCAGAATGCATGGAGGTGACATCCAGGGAAGTCATTTCACA
Organism: Brachirus orientalis; assembly: GCA_016785285.1. Classification (NCBI taxonomy): domain Eukaryota; kingdom Metazoa; phylum Chordata; class Actinopteri; order Pleuronectiformes; family Soleidae; genus Brachirus; species Brachirus orientalis. The sequence goes on from JAFBJR010000190.1 coordinate 3,844,987, forward strand.
CCTCCCTCCCTTGCAGACGAGTGATTATAATTTCCAGCATTTTGAATGAGATGAACCCAACCGCATAGTCATGTTAACTTGATTCTCTTTGCTGCAGTTTTGTTTCAAAATCTCACAGTTTAAAGTAATGTTGCTTCATACCCTGGCCGGCATTATCAAAGCTTGTGTCTTGTAGTTGTCTTCATAGTGGGTGTATTTAAAGTACAGTATGTGTGTGTGTGTGTATGTGCATTTGAAGCCAGTCTCCAGATCCTCATTACTGCTTGCCTTCCTTTTGCCAATGGACTGGGAGGTACACAGGCATTCACCCAGCTCCAGGCTGGGCACTCAACACAAACTGGCATCTGCACAGGCAGACTGTCCATGCACTGTAGTGGATGTATAGCCCACACAGGGCTAGATGATTGGATAAAAGGCTTAAAGAATGATTTAATGTCTTACATATTCATTTATGTGACAGCAACTGGTTGGCTCATACCTTAACACAGATTGGAGAGTGTTTGACATTGATGTAGTGATATCAAGTTGATATTGATATTTAAAAAAAAAAAAAAACGGATACTTACATTGAGACTTCATACTGTATATTCAAAGATTACCTTATTATTATTAGCTTATTAAGATTATTGGTAAACTCCTTTCACAAAGAAAATTTAGGATATTTTATAGTTTAACCACAAACCTCAGTATACATAACTAAAAAAAACAAATTCAATCAAATATTTAGACCTTGATTTTTAAAAATTATCTAGATGCACATTTTACAATGTTTCATTATTCAGTGATCTTTAATTAAGAGGTCACTGGTGAATGCTTGGACACCAGTAAACACCAGTAAAATGTTCAGCAGATTTTACTAACACAGTTTTACCAGACATGACATGTGGCATCCAGGCTCTGACAGTCTGACTAAACAATATCACTGGCAAAAGCAAGGCTTGAATGCAAAGATTAATAATAGGTGTCATTTAGTTCATTATGGGAGTTGTTTTGTGGCAGAACCTGAACACACAGGGACTTGCTCTCTTGTGAAAAACCATTATGTGAAGGTAGGGAACTAATGACGATGTCATGACTCACCTTCTTGAGATCTGAAGCAACCAGGAGGAAATAAGTTGGGTAACTTGGCATGGCTACTTGCCTATTAAATTTACACGTATGAGAAAATTCTCTCTGAAACTTGTGATTTTGATAACTGAATGCATGAGTTACTGAGACTGTGCTGTCTATTGAAATGAGATGGAAATACCAAAATGCAATGAGGCCAAAAAATCTGCCTTTACTCTGTACCTGGTCCACTATTCTAATCTCTGTTTACCCACATGGTGTCTGAACCAAACATTGGTTGCTTAGATGTGGGTCTGGGACCACTGAGAGCCAACAGTACATCAGCTTTTAATTCATAACATCATCTCAATAGTTTAATTCCACTGCTCAGTTTTTTCTCTTTTTTAAAAACATCTTCTTCACATCTGATAGCCGTCAATAAATGACGTTGTTGCCCCTGCAAAACTGCAAACAATACCACCAGTCATTTTAAACCTGTCCGCCCATTCCGTGCTCTTGCAGTGTATGATTAATGCACAACAAGCCAGAGAAGGGGACACCACAGAACCAGATATAATAGCCAGGAGATAGTGTGCAAGTCATGGAAAAATAGCAGAGAAAGTGCTGCCATTACATTTAGTTCCACTACAGACAATGACTTCCACTGTTTTGAGGTTGAAGCCTAAAGATCAGGGCTGGCAGAATAGGCTGGGGTGTATTAATTTCATGTTTACAGGTATAGCCTGCTATTGTTAGCTCTTTCCGAGTTGCAGACCTTAGCTTTTATCGGTGAACTCAATCAGTGAGGTCTGTGGTTGTAGTTAAAACAAGTGGACAGTTGTCAGTCCATGGTCATGAATAGAAAAAAAGGTTGAAATTTGCACTTTTGCCAAATGTTTTCAACAATCCAGACAACGGCCACATAAAGGGTTTCCTTTGAAGTGCTGCAGTGATTTCCAAATTCTTTGTCTTCAAACAGAAAAGATGGTAATTACATTAACATCCCAGTACAAGCCACCATTACAGTTTCTTTTGTCTGCAAGCTTCACTAGCCTCCAACAAGTGCATTAACCTAACAACTCCTTTATCATCATGCTAATAATGATTCTTCGTCAAAACTCTGAATAGCCCTCAATGTTATCACAAAGCAGATCTGTCATTTCCCTCACTGACATTGATTCATTTTATTGGTTTGGTATTTAATAAAAAAATGTCTCCCTGCAATAATTCATCGACAGCAGCAGACTAAACCTCATCTCTGGACACTCCTCCGTCCTCCTCCTCCCTCTTCCTCTGTCTCAGCTCATCCACCTCTCTTCCTGTGTCCAAATCCTATCAAGCTGTCATTTCAAAGTATGTTGAGACTTGGGCTTTGCCCCAGGGTGGAACAGAAATAAAGCTCTGCTAGTCCAAAACGAGCGATACATAAAAATTGCTGGCATTTTTTCAAGACTTACATCATGCCTCGTCTTTTTCTTCAGATTTGTTTATCTTTGTGGCTGTCAGTCTCTCTCGCTCTCTCGCTCTCTTTCTCTATTCTCTCTCCCTCAGTTTAATTTCTTTATGCTTTTAATTATTCAAAAACAATTTTTGCTCGGCGGCCATTTGGTTTGCTCTGTCTCGTTTTGGATGAGAAAATACCAGCCGTTAATTGACCAATTAGGCCAGTGCCAGATGACATCATTTCAACTTGCAGGAAGAAAGTTAACTGCAGTTATTGAGCCACTAGCGGCCATGTGCATAATTGTTACTGAGGCTTGCATTTATGTTGATCTACCCTCCCTCACCAAGCTTATAAGCTTAAGTGCTTTCATTTAACTGACACCGTGTCACTACACTGTCTGATTTATCATTGCCATGTTATTGTCTTACATCCAGTGTTGCAAGTTCTGTCTCAGTGTGTAGTGCCATTTTGTGCAGGATACAGAGAATTAGTTGATAGGATATGTGAATCCTGTTTAGGAGGAAACCTCAGATGTAAGGTTTAAGTATTTTGGCTTTGGACCAGATTGTCCATTTGTCTGATTTAATCGACAATGCTGCTACAGTTGGTTACACCTGCTTATTGTGACATGGCATTTATGACACAACACCTTTGGTTTGATTAACGAGCTGTAATAAAGTATTTTAAATTATGGAAGCAGAGCCTAAATGAGGTGAAGAAGTACAGTTCTCCTTCACATCACTTAAATTATGTTATGGCCATAAACTGCCTACATCAGCTTTCTTTTAAGAGTTTAAGAGAACAGTGAAGGATTATCTTATTTGTTTGCAACATTCCAATTGTGGTGAGACAGTAAACTGAATATGGTGTTAGTCGTTGTTCATAATATCTGTTAATATTTAGTGTCAGGCCTTGTTTTGGGAACCATTACCCTACAGTCTAGTATTCAGCAAATACAATATGTGATGAGCTTAATTGTGTTGAATAAACTAATGTGGTCGGTCAAGATCACCGTCTGACTTGCATTGGTTTTGCTGTATGGTAAAGATGATGGTGTTTCAATTTTTTATCTCTGAAGCTTTAATATGTGTCATGCACTTTGCTTATAAAGTTGCAAGACTGATCTTTATGTGGATTCTTGATTTTCAGATCCATGTGTACAACTTAGAGACAGGAAAACCTGCGGCATGCCTCGGCAGCTCACCGGGAGATTTCACCTGCATCAACCTGAGAAACAGCCCTCCTCACCTGCTTGTATGTGGAAACAAGGACAGGAGGTATAGGACACATTAAGACATCCATTCACACAAATGGGGAAATTATGAAGACTGACTGAGCAGTGGGTCATAGGTTTGACTCCTGGCCAGATTAATTATTTATTGCCTGTCATTCCAATTTTCTCTCACCCTCTTTCTTGTGTTTTCTTAACTATCACTTAAAGGCAAAAATTATGTGAGAGGTAGAGTTCAGCCTGGACAGATCACCAGACTATCACAGAGATGGCTAATCATTAACAAACAAACACTCATAATAACTCCTATAAACAGTTTGATTCTTCATTCATTGTCTACTGCTTTATCCTGGGTCCAATCGCAGCCCACAAGATAACAGTGCTCGCTACTACTCCACCGTGTGACCCCAGTTTTGAGTCTTCAGCTAAGCTATTGTCAATCTGCATATAATTGGACTGTGGGAGGAAGTTGGTTTATTCTGTGAAAACTCATGCACACAGGGCGAGCACGTAAACTCAAACCAGGAGTCCAACCAAGAAACCTCTTAAAGGAACCAGTGCTTCACTACAGTGCCCCAAATATAATTATCAAAATCAAAACTGGCTGAAACTGGGCCAACACATTAAGCTGAGAGGAGAGCTTGTTAACTTTTTTTGTCATCATAGCACCTGATGAACGATGTTGGAAAGCAGAGGCGACTTTCACTGGGAAACAGGTGTTTAAAAAATGTGTGAAAAGTGAAAGCTCTGGTACATTATTCACACCTCTCAGCCTGTCTGTTGCCTTGGAAAACAAAGGTTTTAAAAGCGGCAAGTGAAAGAGAAGAGATAGACATTGAAACACTCAGATGGGAGGTGTGTTGTTCTCAAATAAAGACAGTCACCTTCATTACCGGGAATGTTATAGAAGAAGAAAATCTGGCCATCTTGATCTCATACAGCGACAACACAAGCGTCAATGCGTGTGCACACGCTTGCTGCATCGCTGACCTGGCTCTCCAGATGAGAACTAGACACATAAAAGAGCCATTCTCATCTATTCTGCACTTGTTAGCGGGTGCTGCAGTGCACAAGCTGGCAGGAGAGGGAAAAATCCCTGGCACATCATCCTCTGAAGCTGCCCCCGCTGTTTCTATTCAGCACCAATCCATCTGGCTGTTAGTAGTGGGCTTAACGCAAAAGACAAAACCACATAATTTTGTTTTTTTTCCTTCTTTTTACAAGTTATGACACCTAGCAAACATACAAATGCAGAATAATGCTCCATATCCAAAGCCAAAGGAAAATGTTTCTTTCAGAAACAATTAAACAGCAGCTTTTGAATGAAGAATTCAGTTCTTTGCCAAAACATTGGTGCAGACTTTGTCCAATTCCTTCATACTTTATTCATGTTCTTTTCTTTTTGTGCGATCTGTGTTGTCCTCAGAGAGATTCACACACCAGCTTGGCTCTTCCTTTTTGGCCCGACCTGATGCAGCGCACAGGCGAGGGCAAATGGAAATTAGGGGGACTGAGGGACAGTCAGCAAGCTTGGCCCTCCAACAGTGTGGCTTATGGCCAAAGACTAATGCATTTCTTCTTTTTGTCCAAATGAGTTTTGTCCCTCTGTTTTTTTTTGTGAGCGCATGGGAACAAATGGGTTTTGATAAGGGCTGTGTGGTAAAAGGCCAGGTCAGTGTTAATGGTAAAGCAGTGGGCAAAGAGCAACATCTGATGCAGTAAGAGGGGGACATTAATGAGTGTAACACCCATAGTAATTGGGCAGCTATTATGATATCAATACTGTAGAATTTACATAAACATGGAAAGCGAAACTAATGTAGAAGTACCTGAAATGTTTATTCTCTTGAATGGCCATTAAGCAGAATCTCCACTGCTTACAAAAATCAAGAGTATGTATGTCCATGAGAAATTGAGTGCAACAAATGGAAGACTCCTCCAATCATGCCTCTCTTTCCCAAGCATGTGAGGGAACTTATAGTGGCCTTCATCCTGAAGGAAAAACCTTGGATGTACACAGGAAAAACTGTGCTGGTTGATGTTGTTTATTCATTGCACAGCATATAATCTGGAACAGCTAGTGTCCAAAATATTTAAAATGTGTTATAATAGAATATCAAACAGGACAGTGTGAATTTACATAATTTCAGATTTGCATCAGACATCTCATTTAGCTGTAACTGTTCAGGAGCCTTCTCCACTCTTCTTTCATTAGACAGTGCTCTGCTCTTCCTGACTAATGAAGTGGAGTCTGTCCATTGAAATCTGACTGAAGACACTGCCGACTACAGCTTTAGCTTCACGGTTCCCTGCGGTCGGCTTGTAATGTTGAGCTCTTATTGTTGAAACGTGTGCTTCCATCACGTAATGCCAGTAAGCAGACAAAATTAACTGCATGCAACCAGTCTGCGCTGCCTATTTAGCCATTTAACTCTGATTCTTAAACAAAAAATTGGAGGTGGAAATGAAATCTGAGTCCCACAGTGAATTGGATTATGTTAATGAAGTCTTGGAGGATGGTTGAGGCTGGATACAGTCATGTCCTGGATGCTTTCAGCTGCAACAAAGCCACAGTGACAACAGATGGAGCTGAAGCTCCCCTGGGCTTTTGTTGCTCATGAAACCCTGAGACCCAGCAAACAAAAATCCTGCTATCATCACCTTTATCCATCAATACTTGCACTGCTAGTTACTTCATAATAGAAAGGCTCAAAGTAATCACAATTATAATAAAGTATGTATCTGAAAGCAGTGTTTATAAAGTGCTTTACAAAAGGGTTAAAGAACAAAAGCTATCTAAAGTAAACAGAATTGCATTAAAACAAAAAAATGTAATTAATCAATTATAGAAAATGTAACACTGTTAAATGTCAGGAGAATTCATAAGTGAAAAAATATCACTTTTAAAGCTATGATCTTAAAGAGAAATTTCTGTTCAAAGTATATTGATTATATATAATTAAATTTACTTTTAGAAAATTGATACAACTTTAACGTGCAAAGAAATATTTTTATAATTTTCTTTATATTTTACCTACCGACTGTATTGACAGGATTTACAGGACATGCTATTTATGGAATTTTTTGTTGTTGTTTTCATTGCAACATTGGTTTGTGTTTGTGTTTGTGTCTTAGGAACTTATTTTTAATTCATTCACTTTGATGTTTAAATGTTCACATTTAACACCTGACTCTAATTCTTTTCTATTCAATTTTTAGCTTTTTCCTCCTGATGTGCTTTTATTTTTTCTATTTAAAATTAACCTTATGTAACAGAATTTTCATGGTTTGTAGTTTTCTGTTTCTGTCTTGGTTTATTGTATTTATTTAAATGTCACAAATGTAGCTCAAAGTAAATTAGGCATTCCTTTGATAAAATCAGGGCAAATAAAATTAGGCAGAAACTAAAGTCTGCAGTGACACATCTGCTTCAGCCTTTATTTATCTTTGGTCTTTCAGCTGGATGTTAAACAGTTCTCTTGCTGCTCCTACAACACAGAATAATGTGCTTTTGTCTGTAAATGAATGCACTCTTTGACAAAACTGGAGTCTCTCTTGTGCCGTCTTGGTATGAGATCTCCGCCTCTGTCAGCAGGAAGTAAAATCCAAAATAACACCGCTTCCCTGGAAATGACTGTTGCTATTGTGCTCACTTCAATACTTATTCATCTCTTGTGCTCATTTGTAACACATGTTTTTGTTCCATAAACAATGTGTTCAAAAGTCATCAGTGAATTAATGGGAGCATATGTCCTTCTGTGCTGTGACTCAGGGTGAGAGTGTTTGACCTTCGATCCAGCTCCTCTGTGGCGTCTCTGTATGCTCACCACCTGGGTGTGACAGCGGTGCAGGTGGATGATTGGAAGATCGTGAGTGGCGGAGGTGAAGGACTGGTGTGTGTGTGGGAGTTGAGGATGGGAGCTAAGCTTTGGGAGATGCACAACAGGTGAGACAGAAAAAAAGAGCTGCGTCTTTGTTGGTTACAGGTTTTTAATAGGCGCAAGGTCTGATTTTGTTTTCTTTTCAGATCAATGTTAAATTCAGAAGTTTATCCAAACCCATTCAACCTTGCATTTCACTTTTCAATTCTCACAAATTATCGCCAGAATTAAATAGGATTCAGTTTGGGTTCATGGTCATTAATGTGGTAAAACAGACACATTCCTCTGGGGTGTATTAAGTTATCCAGCTTACACACTGCACACATTTTGGAACTTGTTTACAGCTTTAACCTCATAATCATAATCAAAATTTGCCAGATGAATATAGAAGAGCTGTTTGCTGTTCACCATCAAAAGTAGAAATCTCTCCACTTCCACCAGTACATAAGAACTCATATACTGTTTTACATCGTCTAAGAAAATAACACTCCTGTATTCATCCCTTTAGTAAGATCTGCTCCAAAATGTAATGAGTTCTTTTTTGGATCACTGCCTCGCCACTCCATAAAATTAAATGAAGATCAGTTTAGTAGTGTCAGTATAATTCCACTGACAGTGAAGCAAAAGACAAATACACTCACACTGCACCAAAAACATGACAATATTTTTTTACTTCAGATATTGTTAATATTGTTTTCAAGAACCAGTTGTGCAAAGAATGTGACATGCTATGGGAGCCAAAATTAATATTTAGCCCAAGTGGGAATTTCTATCTCAATTTAGGCTGCAGACATTTGTTATTGTAACTTATTATTGTCTGTTGACCGTCACACCGTGCTTGTTTGTGTTTATATAAACAAACTTGGACCCTTGGATGTTTTAGAATATGTCATGGTAAAAGGTCTGCCCAGCATCATAGCAGCATATTTTCATGAAATCGCCAAGCATGCGCAACGTTGATTAATAAAAATCGCAAGCAATAATGTGCTTTATATTGTCTGTCCGGTACTGAAGGTGCTGTTATCTGTGTTACAGACATCCTGTCAGGCATGTACGCTTCAACACCAACACCCTGGTAACAGCCAATATCCCAGACGATAAGTCGCCACGGGGGGCCTGCATCACAGATGATGACCTCACAGCTCACCGCAGGTCACTGATCTCACTCCCACACTCTCCTCCTTTCTCTTTTTTTAAAATGAGCTCTTCCTAAGTCAACTTCATGAGTTTATTAAACTATTTTTAGGGAGAAATAGTCAGTGAATTGTACTGTAAGTTTGTCAAAGTAAAAAAGGACTGAAACCACGCTTGCCGCTGTGTTATACGCTTCAGATTCACATTTTTGATTATGAATACATTAGTGCAGAAATCATAATTTTAGTTTTTTAAAAAAGGGGGATTTCCTAGCCTTTTTGAATAGTCAGCATCACTAAATTATGCCTGTGGCTGGGATCACAGGAATGAGGGTAACGTGAATAGAAGTTGATAAAACTAAAGCAAAAGCAACTCCTTAAAATCCAACACTTAACGTTTTGACATTATATAGTGATATATAATTGCCTTGCAATCAGTGTATCATATTTCAATATTGTTGGCCATGTGTAGTGAGTTTTATTTTTTCATGACTCAAGTTATACTGCGGTTCCCACCCCTAGTCTAGAGGTAATAAAACCTGAACCAGTGAAATTATTTTTTGAATGAAATGAAACAATATAATTGTTTTATTTTACTGATTCCTTCGCTCATTTATGTCCAACACTTTCCAAAAAAAGTTAAATAAAATGTTAATATTGTTGCTGACTTTAATGTTTTCATCGTTCAGACACCGGGGAGTCATCTGTCATTACGACTTCTCTGAGGATGCGCTGTCTCAGGATCACATCCTGCCCATCTGCAGGTCCAACTACACCGAGTCGTACGGCTACAACTACAACATTGGCCTGGCAGTGCCGTATGATAGGCTGCCCGGCTCCCATCCCTCCCCCTGATTCAGTGAGTGACACAGCAGAGAACAGAACAGTCTCATCTGTAAATTACTTTGATTCTCTAATATGTATCTTCCTAATTTTTTTTTACTTTTTATTGTTTTGGTAAATGTAATATTTGTATATGGTTATGTAACGTTTGCATAGATATTTGTACTGCAATATACAGAATACAGATGTTGCAAAAAGACTGGATTTTTAAAATAGGTTTGGCTTCCTAGCTTTTTCATGAATGATGATGGACAACATTAGTAAAAAAATACCTCAGTTGAAATGGACAGTTTATTTTGAATAAGTGGTCCGTCATCACAATGGGATGTAATTTTTTTTTTTTGTTTATCGTTCTAATCGATCTAATCAAGATGTTTCTTAACCCTGGATCTGGCTCTACCTTTTAAAAACGTACACATTGTCATTATTGTCACATTGTGATTTTTCTTCCCCCTGCTCATTTTCTCTTGCCCATCTGTGTCTTTTTCTTGTTTTGTTTTTTGCTTTCTTTCTTTTTCTTTCTTCATATATTGTAAAAATGAATGACTATGAAAAAAAAACACCTCAATAAGATCTTAATTCTTAGTTGATTATTTATTAGTTTCTCTTAAAGTTTGGGCACATATTTAAAGTGGACAAAGTCGGTAGAGGATTTTCATCAACATCAGTGTATTGTTACAGAGTCTAATCCTAGAGTAAAAGAATAAATGAGCCTCAAAATGTTCAGGAGTTGCAGAAGGAATATTTGTCTGGAGTTTCACATGTTGTACATTCGCCATAACAGAACATGTTGCTTACATACCACAGAGAGGTAGTGTGTTAGTTTGAAATCAGCTGATGTGTGAAATTAATTAGAGGATGACAAAAGAAGAGGAAGGTAATTTTTACTTTCAGGATTTGAAAAAAAACCCCAAAAAACTCAACATTCTATAAATCTTTAAGCCTAAGATTAAAGTGACAATTCTGTTGTACTGTTTGTATAAAAAAAGATTCACTGTCTAAAAGTATATCAAAATGTATTTGGCTTCATTTCTATTTAAGGACTGGAGATATTCTGCTAAAAACAGCAGGAGCATAAACAATTCTGTACAAGAGAAGGAGGCAACGCCTTCAAGAGGTTGATTTCCCACAGCGCATCGTTGTGGTGTCTACATCCAAAAAGCGAATGTGCATCCTCGACTCCATTTCAAGGCCCTTCAAAATCTACGGGCAGGTGAGAAAAGTGGTTGCAGTTACTGCAAAAGATTTTGATCACAAAGTTTGATCACATGAAAAATAACGTAAAAACTGCAAACCTGTTCAAAATGCTCAAATGTAATTCCTTCATAAAATTCATCTGGGGCCTGAAATGAGAAAGAGACAAATTAACAAAATGTAATATATTTTTTAAATTGATGCCTTTGCTCTGTTAAAGTTCCATTACCATGTGTGGCACATTTGTGCTTGCCACTTCCAACATAGCGGCGTCTGCTATTGCCCTCGCAGCTTCCTGTCCGATGGCTCCACTCTTCGAAAGAAGCTCCTCCACAACCTTAGACGAAATGATATAGATTCTTTAAATCCTCTCTGGTGTTTTAACAGCTCATTAGAGCCTTCACAGAGTGACGGCAGGAGGTGACAGTTGAAAGTCTTATCAGCATCAGTCAGTGACTAAACTGGTTTTGGTGATTTAAGTCCAAATGTCAGAAGATGACAGAAGCCAGATAGACCTGTTGCTTTTTCTGCATTTTTGAGAAAAGTTGTCCTTCACTGATATGTAGAGAACTACTGAAGTCTTTTTAAAAAGAAAACTACTTCTGTAGTTTGCATTGGAGCCGGCCACGTTTCCCTCAGGATGGAAACACAGCCAATAGACTCCTGCACCTCCATCCTGAGGGCCCTGAGGGCCAGAGATAAGAGATTTAGACCAAAAAAGTGGGTGCTCTTATTTTATTGGCTGTTTAGCAGCTGCATGTACTGAAAAGGTCGCTCTTCAGCATTGGCACCAACTGCCTATGCTGCAAATCATGGGGATTCCTCAGATCATCAGTCACGTATGAGGTGCACAGTACTCATCTGGTGGGAGGAGCTGAAGAGTGACAGCCCAAAACATTTCTATTTCATCACTTGTGGATGAGACTCAACAATCAGGTCATTTTCTAAGGCTCCTATTACTGTCGCTTTAAAGCAATGCTATGTCATATAGCAGAGTAGTGGCTGATTGATTTACTTTACTTTGATTCACTTGACACTTGATTCCAGTCAATTGGCAACAAGTTGTCTGTGAAGATTCTCATTCATCCAGGTCATGGTATCCAAACGTAGGGGACGTACGCCGGCAACGTAGGGGATAACAACAAGCCATTGGTTCAGGTATGTAGATGACACATGGGTGAAAATCAAGAAGCAGGAGGTTGACCCCTTCACTGAGCATATAAACAGTGTGGACCACAACATCAAATTCACCTGCGAAGATGCTAAGGGGAACCTTCTGGCCTTCCTAGACTGAAACCGACGGAAGTTTAAATGTGGAGGTCTACAGGACATCATGTTATTAAAGAAACTAGCATTTGAGACCGGTAACATCTCAGGAAGAAGTTTAGTGATATGATCAATCAAGTGAGATAGGCTGATTTTACACTGAAACTGAGTTCTTTCTGCTACCAGAACAGTCGCCCCCAAGTGGTTATTTATGATATTATAATTTCCTGTTTGGCTTCGGGAAGAAACCGTAAGACTATGCTTTTTTTTTTAATACAATATATGCAGTGTATGATTACAACCTCTATTAAGGCTGAACAATTAATTGAAATTTTACTGGAATGTCCTACTGCAATTTTCAAATCGCAGGAGGCGCAATATTTCTTAAAACCAAAATGTGTGTCAAATTACCATTTTAGATTAAATGTTGTCCTGATCTATACACATAATAATACCATGGATTGAAGAAATCATCTCTTTCTTTTTTTTTTACAGATAGGCACAAATATCATTTTAATTATGTTACTCATTTTGCGAATCATATCGCAATTTCAGCCAAAAATAATCGCAATTAGATATTTATATAAAATCGTTCAGCCCTAACCTCTATCAGTCTCATGTTGGACTCAATGCACTGAAACACACGGCAAACCCACTGACAATTTTCTACTTTTTAAAAGTTTCCTCACTGAATGCCTGAGTTGATTGTTGGTCTTTAATGTCTTTTGTCATTCAAAAGTATTAACCTACAGTATTGGGCCTGAATCGATCGGGCAGTTTAAATCCCTATTATCATCACTTCGTAATTGTACCACTTAATCAAAGTTAAATAGTGAAAGAAAAGACATTTGAGGCAGTAGAATGGGGATGACCAGCCATTTAACGGTAAAACAATTGCTTAGTGATAGTTTCATCAAACCTATCGCAATAATTATTTGACGGTATTTCTTTTGCGAAAAAAGAGATGTGCTGAAATGAACAATTCACGGCTGAGACACACACACACACACACACAATGAAGCACGTGCAATTTCACGGTATTTACTGCAATATCTGAGCTAACTTTAGAACAAACCGCTCAACATCTTTAAACTTCACTGCCACGATACCAGTCCACCAACACCTCTATATTTAGACATTTAGTCATTCAGTGCAGTCATCTTAAATTTGTGTTTTTATTACTGGCTACTAGCTGGTATAACAAGAAAGCCCAAACAACAACTTCTAAACACCTCTATGATCCACCACACAAATATTTTTCTCTTGTTGTCACTTATTACACCTCTTCACAAGCTTGTTTGGGTGTGTGCAGGCTTATTCGCCCTCCTGGTTCATTACACACCTGTTGATCAGGATATTTGACACTAATAATTATTTAAAAATAAATACATGGGGTACTGTGACATGTCGTTTCCAGAGTGGCTCTAACATATCTCATCTTCAGTTAGTCAGAAAAACTGGGTAATGCATTTTAGAGGATGATATACTGTACTTTTACAGAATCCCTCAGGTATATACACTGGCCCTGTGAATGCCACGTGCTGCAGCTCAAGGAGATACATGCAAACAGATGAAACACAATCAAATTCATAGAACATCTTCATCAAATTACACAACACATTTATCGTTAGAGAACAAAACGCAAACAAAAAGGAACACGGTGTAGATACACGCAACACAACCAAAAAAAATACGACCAGTGAAATGCTTCAAATACACACACAACACAACCCGAGAGCAAAACAAACAATCAAAGCAACAGCAAACGTGCGCAACATAACCAAAAGAGAGGCAGAGTAAACCTCTGAGGGCAGCACGGGTCAGATGTCTTACCTTCCTGTACTCCACCAGTGTGATTATGCCATCATTGTCTGTGTCGTGCATGTTAAACAGAACTGAAAAGAAGGAAGGAAAAACAGAAGTCAGTGTCTGGTCTGAGTTTTAAGGAAATCTCCATCATTAAATCACAGTGACCAGAGGAAGCTGTGATTGTTTATGTTTGTAAACACGCTGCAATAAGAGCCCGGTATAATTTAACAGGCTGCCAACGCACCACCGCTGAATGTTAACATTAAAAAGGACCGGTTTGTCCGCTGACATAACAGGACACAATACAACATTAGCTAATGTTTAATGTTAAATTGTATGTGTGTTGTTTTTTTTTTTTTTCCTCTTTTTCATAAAGATTCACCGTTAATCATTTTTTACTGGGTTTGCACGCCACATAACGGACACATGACATTGTGCAAAACATGCAAGACAGCATGCGCAGCTCTGTGCAAAAACGTACATGCACACGTCACATAGAAAATGACTGATTAGCGTGAAAGTGGACAAGAGTCAGTGCAGAAAGTCAATCATTCGCCATTTATTGTAGGCTTCCAAGAAGACTAAACAAAGGACAAATGTGTCCATTGGCCTTTGTAAGCAACTCTGATGACTGCATGAATACAAAGTCCCGTGTACCACGGCATGCAGCTTTAGTTTTATTTATTTTATTATTATAAATGTAAAAATGTATATTTATGAGAGCAATTATGAGGCTACAATGGGACAGTGGATGCTGTTAAAATAAAATTATACATGTCAACACGTACTCTTACATTATAGTACATGAAATCCCAGTTCACTTATTTCTTTAGACCAGTCTTCCAGCTGTTGTATTTACTCTTTATAAACTGTATATTGATATTTAATTTTATTCAGTGTCTTCTTCATTTACTGTGAAAGAGATGTCAAATATTTCATACAATTCTTATACTTTTCTCTTTTTAGTTTTGTGAATTTCTGTTATTTTTCTATTCTTAGTTGCTATAATGAAACCCAGTTTGTCTGACATGTCCTATCAGTGATGTGTCTTATCAGTGATGTGCTGGATTGTGTGTGTCATAAACTGTGACACACCTGAAGGGTTCACACACAGAGGGGAGGAGCCCTGAGTAGACAGCTGCACTTGTTACTATAACTGCTATTAATAACACAGTTACTGTAAGTCTCTTACAGTGGAGCTTCTCTTTCCTCATCGCTTCTTTCTCCTCCTCTGACGTCCTCAGAGTTGGAGGGCGGAAGTGAGACATGACCATGACGAACTGTTCAAAGCCAATCTCCTCCAGGTGGCCCACTTCATTCTCACGCTGGTTTCTGGGGAACAGAAAAGTTACAAGTCATTTTTTTTATTCATAATTTCCTGTTATTCTGCATATGCTGGGTTTAGCGAATATTATTGCCTTGGAAATTAAAAATCTTGAAGTGGAGTGGACTTGGCTTGTTAGCCCAGACTGTCCAAAGCATGAGGAAGTGTTAGTTTTAAAATGTCAACAAACAATACATTGCAATTAACCCATTTAGTGTTTTTTTTCTTTTTTCCTTTTTCCCTCTGTGGGTGGAATATGGACTCACCTGTTTTTACATACTGGGCTACAATTCTTTGAGATGAAGCATGAAACCCTCATTATCAGTCATACTGGCACCTGTGTTTTTATGACACACCTTTCCATTTAACCATAAGCAAACAGAAATAAACACTTACAGTTTGACCAACCCCTGCCTTTAGTAATGCTAATTACATTCTGCCATTGTGTAGGCGACTCACTGCAGATACAAATACCTTGGGTCTTTCTCGTAACACAAAGAAAAATAAAACTTATAGCATCAGTAAATATTTTATAAATTGCTCTAACAGAAACTGTTTTGTCCACCAACACCCTTATTCACAACAAACATTCTTTCCTTTTTCTGTCAGCTAGAGAAATTATCCAGTGTGGATATATAAGACGGCATTACCATAGTACTACAACTATATTTTTTTTAAAAATGACCGTGCTACTATCAATATTATATATTATTTATTATAACATTAAATAGAATATTACCATATTCCTATCACCATGTTACTTCTTTACACAGAAATTTGACTTGACCCACCTTTTGTCAAAGAATGCCTCGATAATTTGCTTTCTGATGGGATTGTTGGCAAGGGCCGGAATGGAATCCAGGTTTTCTCTACTGCAGTGCGACAAGAGAAAGTCCATTATCATAAAACGGATACTGCAATACAGTGACAGCATGTCCTCTGTAAGTTCCCTCCATATATTTATTTTACAAATTTAAATACTACAGAACTTTATTTTTAGGAAGTAACAGTATCCCTGGAGATGGTAAACTGTCAACATCTGTTCTCTGTTTCCTTTTAGAGGGAAGGAACTTGTGATTTACTGCCAGCATGCTTGTGACACTGTGTGTAGATTGTGTGTTTGTAACTGTGCCAAATACCAGAGATACCCACAATTTATAACTCAACTCTCCATGCAGGTAGTATTTCATCTTTTGTGGTGACAACTGAGGCAAAATAGTTTCCACTGAAACAGTATGCGGATGACCAGCACAGCCTTGTCTGAAGGGGAGAGTTTGAATTATTATTAATATTATTACATTCTACCTTATTGTCTCTTCATTTCCACTCAACTGCAGAAATCGTTTCTTTAGGTTTTTGATCTGCTCCAATGAAACTGAAAATTAAAATAAAACAACAGCAACATGAATGTACGACACATACATCAATTACCCCACATCGCACAGTGACATTAAACACAAACAGCAACAAACAAATCTATTTTGTTAAGATAGATTTCTGCCTTTATTATTCATATTTTATGGACCCTGATAATCTTCACATGAGTCACAAATAGAACTTGCCTTCTCTGAATTACTGTATATTCCTGTTTACATGTTACAGAGCAGAGGCCTACCTCTACATTGTCACAAAATCACAAACGCTGCAAAAGCTAAGATACACAAGTGTGACTATGATCATAGTAATCTACATGTCTTAATCTGACTCAGGTAACTGAAATCAGAATACTGCAATCCTTGTTGACACTGACACCCAAAAATCCAGCCTTTGACTTTATTCTGAATAAGACATTACTCAGTGAATGAGGTTTCCATGATGTTCCATCCCATATTCTTGATGCCACGTTACAGATCATAGTCGGATTAGGACTCACATTGACATTGTTACACCTAACTGCTATTAAAAAATCCAGTACATTATAATCTGATTAAGTATACATGGAATGCAACTAATGATCTAAGTATTGCCTATTCCGAGTACTATAGGCATATTCATTCACGGTAATGAGACTATTGCCTGAATCAGGTTAACATCGGAGGATTGTTGTTCTTGCATGTGAACATAGTTAGTGTTTAAAGAAAGGGAGCGACTTGCAGCCAGTGGCACAGACTGGATGACATCCCTGCCTGCTGTGTTTAGGTGCAGCTCTACTATCAGTCTCGTGGCAAAAGCAAACACTGTGCAGGAGCAGGATTGTCATTTAAATACCATTTCTAATGGTTCCTTGAATCATTAACTCGCTGTATGCACTAATGGCCTGATCTCATATCAAGACAGGTTTAGTAGTTTTATACAAGGTACAGAATAATGTTTGCAGTGTCAGCTGAGGCTGGATGAAGGATTTATAGACACCGAGACAGTTTGCAGGCTCATGCAGAAACACGTTTGTTGTTTACAGTGGGCGGTGCAATTGTTTCATTAGGCATCAACAGATGTAACTAACAACAATTACAAAACGCAGCTTGATCATTGCTGTGAGAGAAGAAACAAGTTTGTGCCTGTCAGTGCGAGATAACCAAATTTCACCAGAGTCCATAAAAATCATTGCAGATAAGAAAAAAGCCCCACCTTGAGGAAGTGAAGATAATACAAAGTGCAAAGTCTCGCAATCTCAGCAGAAACAAAGTCTGATCAGTCTGGGATTAGACTGTTTCTGCTGAGAGTTTTACTCTGCATGACACTGCATGCGCAACAAAAACCCCGACCCTTTAAAAAAGAATATCAACACACTTCTGGTTTGTCTTTTTGCTTATTCTTAGATAATCTTTGCTTTATTCAACTTTTTAACCCTCGACCAGGAACTCATGAGGTCAGATCATTGGTGTTTTTATGACACGCTTGTAACAACAAAGCCTTAATCCTGATGCTTTTACTCTATGAACAGTCGACACAAACATCAAACTACTTATTCATGTTGATATTAAAATATCTCGATTACCCACTAAACGGTCACTAAAACAGCATTAAACTCTGTGGTCCGGTGATCGGGTTTTTGTTTGTTCTGCGTTTATTTCCTTGACGGCACAGATTTACAGACCCACAGCGCACACGCACCTTGACGCGGAATGACAGAGCACAAATCAGCGCCGTGAACACAAACAGTAATCGTGGACTTTCTAAGACCAAAAGCTTTGCAGTGTGTTTGATCGACTCACAGCCAGTTTTGTCCATCAGCTCCTGGTAAATGTTCTCGGAGCGCGTCTGCGAGGCTCCCATCTCTGCTGCTCCAGCGGCGCGTCAGGACGCATGACCTGGGTCCACTCTGGCTCAACTTTGCTGAGCTGCTCGACTATCAACGAATCAAAGGGGCGTGTCTTACTAACACACGACTTGTCCTTTACACTTGGGCACACAGACACCTACAGTGAATTATGGCCATACTTACAAGCAAGAGGTCTCCTGGAGAAATAAACCATATCAATCATGACAAGAGATGTGCACAATACAACGTTTTCTAATAGTTTTACTGCCATTTTTAAAAAAAAAAAAAAATATGACTAGGAAAACCAAATATATCATTATATATTCATAATACATTGTCATCTGTTGTAAATGTATCATAAAGTGCTACATTTCAAAACAATGACAAATGCTGCTCCAGAATATACTCCTAAGATGCTGCATTTCCAAATATTATGCTGAAAGCATGACATGGCAAACTCAAGGCCAGTGAACAACAAACAGGTATACTGACCTGAATGCAGAATTGCACCATAATACTAGCACAATATAGTATTAGACTAATATCCCATTTAGCTATTGCTGTTGAAGGTTTGCTCTGTGCAGATTAAAGGCCAGTGATGGTGGATTTTATAGGCTGACTGAACAATGACAGTTTGAAGCATGGAAAAGCCAACCGATTAAAAATCTGTTTAACCATGACTCCCTACAACAGTGACTCTCAACCTTTGAGAATCATGACCCTCCAACCTAATCAGGCTCAGGCAAATGACCCCAAACTGATGTGCCATGGACATAGTCTGAAGCCAACCAGGAAATAATAATATACTCAATAACCTGGTGGTGGCAAAAAACAGTTTGAATGGAGGTGTATGAAAGAATGATCCTGCTTCTCAGCTGATTTATAACTGGCAGTGTCAGTGGACTCATTTGGTATTTCATTGGGACGGGATGTCAACTTTGACAGCTGGTATGTCCAATAGGAGCCTGGATGCAGGTGACGTCTGTGAAAACATAAACACAGTACAGCCAAAAACTTTCATCTTTAGGATTCAAAATAGGACTTGGGGAAAGATTAGGTTTGCTGTAGTCTGCTGCTGGGATCTTGGAAGAACATCTGGCATCCTCATGGTACTTAATTCATACATCCTGTGAGTAGGGGACCTGCTGATTTCCTGCTTAACTGTAATATTTTAAAAAAATCATGCTGAAACAGGGAGACACTAGCAAAACTTGTAATTCTTTATTTCTCTGCAAGTCCATCAAAGCACATCAGTAGGGCCCTTCTTATTGGTTCTTCTTTTCTTCTTCCATTAACAGCTCAAACATACTGATGATCCAAGACCATGACACCATTATATTAATAATATACAGGAAAAAAAAGGTACTCTAAAAATGTTAAAGTTAAACTTTCAAGTGTGTGAATCTTGATTAAAAGATCATTTAAAAGTAAAAGTGCATTTACAAAGTACTTGCTTTGAAATCTTTGTGGCACTGTAACTGGGTTGTTTAGACTATTTAGATTGTGTGACTGGTGCTGGGTGCAGGAAGGTGTGGAAAAGGGTTGAGGAACTCTGGGTAAAGGCGCATTCCTTGGTTTTAGGTAAGGGGAGATTTACAGCACCTTGATACTCATCCCGAATACACTTACGACATTTTACATCAAGAGCCTTTTCTTTTTCTTCTTTGGGGTTTTGTGGCTGGATTTACAGATTATGAGGTCAATGGTTTGGAAGAAATTCTCCACCCCAACTGTCATCTTATTTATAGTTTGTGACAAGTTTTCAAAACAAATGCACTGTGGCAGATTGGGATGTGCATCAAAGCAGGAACATTGACAATCTTTGCTTTTTTTTTTCAATATTTTACAGATGTTGAAATAAGTAATGAAGCTGACAGTGATTTCAAATCACATTGGTGAATGATGTCTTGCTACCAATCACCAGCTTCTCTCTTTTTTAAATTCTTTGTTATAAATATGTGCTGTTAGTGAGTATCTGCATTAAAGACGCAGCTAAATGGATGGTAAATTGAGAATGGGTGACCAGTTACTGCTCCGTATGGGTCAGGATGATGATGTTGGGCTCAGCTGCTTTGCTACATGGACATGGCCTGATGTGTATTTTGGTCTGAGGTCGGAGTACGATCTTGGTTACCAGAGCTGGTCAGTCTATGATAGAGCTTCTGTACTGTGCCCAGTGTTTCAATCATGTCCTCTGGGTATCGAGTCTGAAGTTCTTCGTTGGCAACATAGTGAGTGTCAGCGAACTCAGAGAAGTAGCGACCCACCTCCGGGTGGCCAATCTCCAGAGGGGCTGAGTGGGGTTCCAGGTTTTCTAAAGAACAGATATGTGTGATAATCTTTTGATCATGGACACAACTTTAGGTAAACTAAACTAAAAACTTAAAACTAAAGAAAAATACATTCAACGTAATGATGCACTAATTGTGAAATAAAGGGACGGCGCCAAAAAAGAATTCAGACAATTCTGATAAAAGGGACGATTTGTTTTAAATACACAAAACCCTGACAAACACTGTTGACAAGTCAACAAGGTGTATCAGCTGATACTGAAGAACAACTGCAGATACAGCAGAAAATTTGATGTATCCCCCACACAAATCATTACTTATACAAAACCTGATCAAACTCAGATTAAAATATTATGCTAATCATCAATGCAATTATTTTTTTCACTTCCTGCAATGCAAACAGAGTAGCGGGGATTATTAATTCAAATCCCTCTGTGGGTTTGTAAAGACCTGCAGGTGAATGGTAAAATAATAAAAAAGATAACACAATAAGTCAGCCTGTTAGGGAGGTGTTTTAAGTGGGGCATATGTACTGTATACATTAGAATTGAAGCTTATAGGCATTATTTCATTCACAGTGAGCCATTTTATTATAATCACGAGTCTTATTAATTATTATTATTAATTATTATTATCAGTCTTATTAAAGCTTTTTGGCGTTATTGGTAATTTATTCTATAATCAACTGATCTGACAAGGAACCAGACTTCTGCACCTTCTTTAGGCTCTGTTACAGTTTAACCTTTCCATAATGTCACTAATATGATACATTTAAGATGGGCTAAATTATGAAAATTACATTACAGAATAAATATTAAAGAGTAATCGGTTAGCTTCGCTTAATAACTGCTAATCGGGCCAAGCACATACAGTATAAGAGTCATTTATTTGTCTCACCTGTAATTATATACAGTACATCAACTTTGGATGTTTAAAATTCTGATTCTGATGATTGTATCAAGATTTGTTTTCTAGAAAGTTTTCTATTGTTTGTGCTAATTAATTATTTTTAATGTTGCCATTTGTTTATAGTAGATGACAAATCAGCTCATTATATTTTATGTATAATTTCATACAATTTTGGGCAAGAAACATTAGAGAGAGAGAGAGAGATGCTTCATAGATTATTTGGTAAGACACTGCTGTGTTGGTAGCTGACATGGGAATATATGTTGTATAGAAGCATTAAAAGGTTTTACGTGCACAAAACAAACAAACATATCAGAAAAACAATTTACAAAAAGGATTTTGTCAAAACCACACTGGAGGAATGCATACCCTGTGCTGCGTAGCGGCAAGTTCCATCCTGTACGAGGACATTGTAGAATGGCTGGTTGGCCCCGTTAGACAGCTGGTGGACCCTCATAGTGGTGATCCACTCCTGACTCATGGTGCATTTGGGATCCCAGCCGTAAATCACGCAGTTATAACCTGACCTGGTGGAAGGGGTGGAGAACAGCAGATGCTGGAATGGCTTATTAACCATACAGTACAGGAGTGCCGCTGTTCCATATCCTAATATGACCCACCTCTTGTGTTTCATGATGAGGCCAACTGAATACTGGACTTCCAGGTGTTCTGCACTGCTGCGTCTCTTCACTTCAGGTGTCAATGGGTGCTTCTTGTGCTGGATGTGCTCCAGCGTGTGTTGCACTAGGTAACCCACTGCTCCATGCTGAGAGGGATCTAATGCCTGGATGTGCTGCAGGATATCAAGCACCTGGGAGAGGAAAACAAACATTAATGGACATCGTGTTGAAGTGGCTTTGCAAGAGCTGAATATCCCTTTCACATATACAGACAGAACCAAACAGAATGTCAGGTTAATAAATTTAAATAATACTGTTATAAGGATTGTGGGGGAAAAAAATCTTCTTAAGAGCTGGTTATGACCTTTTCTGGCCAGATGCCCAGGTGGAAGTACAGGCGAGCTTGCAGCAGCAGGTACTGCACATTATCAGGGTTGATGGTGAGGTAGAGGTCCAGAGAGTCTCTCAGCAGCTGGTAGGATTTCTCATTGCCTTCCCTGAAAAAAAAAGAAAATAAATTGTTAATTGTAGCTGGTGGTTATAGGTTTTCTTAAAATGTACTGTATTTAGTTTTGATATTATCCCGGAGATGGTCTTTTTAAAATAACATGGTACTATCTAAGGGCGAAAGCTTTTATTGTAGTTGAAAACCCATCATTTTTTTTCCATGTTAGTCACGACAGAAATACAAAGTAACAGTCATTGTCAGCTTATTTATATACTGATTGGTCTAGACAAATTAGACCTCAATCATCTTTCCAAAAATATTTTATAATAGATCTACCAAGCCTGTAAACATTAACGTTATCAACGCACACATCACCCTCTAAATGTACTGATCTGTTATGTTCATTGCATGTTGTCCATTCAGTGGGATCCCTACTGTGTGGTTCTTCCTAATGTTTCCTCAATATTTTCTCAGGTTAAAAGTTGAGTTTTTTTTGTTTGTTCTTATCTTACCCAAGGTGCTATTCTGGCCAGGGAAGAGAGATGGTTTGAAAAAAGGGTGAAGAAAGCCATTGTTGTTAACCTGGAATAACCTAAGACACATCTTATCAGCCACCTACAATGTTGTCCTGAGCTCTCCTCAAAAGAATCAAAACCCTTACACAGGACCACACAGGTGAACTTAGGGGTCAGGGGTTAAATGACCAGCACTGTTTCACACGACAGCTCTCTAGACTGTTTTCCAGCTCCCATAGGCTTCGATTTTCCTCACCACTTAGAACTAAAGAAGTCTCTTGGGTGAGAGGTGAAACATCTTCAACTTAACTCAACCAAGTCCAGCTGCCTACAGCGAATTACTGAAGACTATGACCTAGATGACTGAGAACATCCACAGACAAAGCAAAGTGTGATTTCAAATCCCAGATATATAAATTTAACTGATAGGATATGCACCTGGTGGTATAAAATTGCAATTGAGTGGGCACTTTTCAGAAAAGAAAACAGAAATGCAGTGATCACAAAGCCTCCGAGCATGTCTCCTTGGTTTGTGTCTGCATCTTGCTCAGATGAATGTATTCTCACCAACCATTTCCCATGTGCAAGCAAACATGCAGTGTGAATTACACCTGCTTTTAAGAGATGGTGTTGCTCTTGCCGCAATGTTTTTGTGTGATACAATCAGAAGGAAAAACACGGTTTGGCAGTCTGCAGTCAGCATATACTTGTGTATTTCTGTACATACAATGTCTTGTTTTTAAACAAACGTAAAGACGGCCTCTAAAATGGATGCTACCATTCACAGCGCATATGTCCCTCAGTGGGACTCTTACCCTCTCTTGCCAATGTTGAGCAGGTTTCCCACCATCCTGAGGAGCACCTCTGTGGTATTGATGGCACTGTAGTAATCTGCTGTCACCTGGTGGCCAATGAGGTACTCGCACTCCTTAGCTGTCAACTGCTTGCCTTTACCAAAGGCATCAATGTAGACAAAGTCGTAGATGTCCTCGCTCCTTAATGAGAGAAGTTTAATTAATCCAATATGAATCCAGTATGTCACCAAATTTGGCTGCTAGTTCTGAGGCAGATAACCTGTCTTAGAAAACAGAATAATTCAAGAATGAATCAACTGGAGGTCTTTGGGAGTTTTCTACATTAGCATGTACTTTCATTATAGCGAATCTGAGAAGTGTGCATAGCAATGTAATGAGTGTTGTATATATGACCAGTGGAGCACTGTTGTCACATTGTTCCTGGATTAGCTAATCCATGGTCTTTCCAATTCAAGCAAAACAAGAGTATACATTTCAAATAGAAATATGCTATTTCAAAATTGGTGTGAGTTTCAGTGTGAAATGTCAATAAGCCCATATTGTTTTATACAGTAAATGTGTATATGGCAACGTCAGTCAACATCAGTAGGAAAATACTGGGTACATACATTGGGTTATTTTGCAATTTTATCAACAGTTTAATAAAATAGCATTTTGGGTATGCACCTCTGTGTCTTGAGTTCCTCCTAATGGATAAGCACAGGCAGACACTTGTTACTTTAGTGACAGTAGGCCTGCAGCAATATTCTGGGCTATGTTTATGAAACAACATCATTACCTCCGCCAAGGAGGTTTTGTTTGTGCCAGCGTTGGTAAGACAAGTCTTAGAATTTTATTTTAATTTTTTGCCTTGAATGGCTTTACAGTCTGTACAGTAAGTGACACCCTCTATCCTTAGACCCTCACATCGAGTGAGGAAAAACTCCACAAAAAACTCTTGTACAGGGAACAAATGGGAGAAACCTCAGCAAGAGCCACAGAGGAAGGATCCCTCTTCCAGGATGGACAGTAGGTATCACATGTACAGAGACAAGTTCAGCAGATTACAAACAAAACATAAAATATTACAGAAAGAGAAAAGACAAGAAGATAGAGACCAGGATGATTCAAGAATCGGTAACATTAATAATAATTATCATCATCATCTCATTCAGGGTGTGACATGTGCACAAACCAACAGCTACAATTTGAAAGATTGAAAGACGTTTAGTGAAGTTTAGTTATTTCTTTTTAAACTCAAAACAAACAAAACATCTATTTCTATGTATCAAGAACAGCAAGACTCAAAAGATTATGATAAGAGGACTTAGTAGAGATACAGTATATTAATGGATTTTTAAACTATACCCTCTTGGTTTCTGGCACCAGCGTAGCAGGAAGTGATTAGGAAAGTTGACAGGTTCCAGCTGAACACCCAACTTCTGGGCCAGTGTCATGTACAGAACAGAGAGGCTTATGGGAATGCCTGTGTGGCGGAGTAGCACCTACATTTAAAACCAAGTAAAAGTAAGAGTTAAATTAAAAAACTATTTAAAAAAAAAAAAAGCGTGTGACGCAAAATAGACATACCTGATGGATGTAAGAGTTGAGGGGATTATAGTAGTCAAACTCATTGCCTTTGTACTGAAGCTGCTCATATAAGACGGAGTTTATGGCACAAACCACCTGCCTCTGGAGATCGAAGTCTTCTATTACAAAACAGTCACCTACATCACACACATACAAATTAAAATTCATGAGTAATTTGTTGAAACAGATTTACTGACACTGCGTTTTCCAAATCTCCAGGCTTTAAAGGAGGGTCACATGTTGGAGAATGAATGTTAATAACTGGACTCAAAAGCAAAACAAGTGCACCCCTCCCTTCAGAGCCTTGAGAAGCTACACTCCCAAACATCCATGCATGTGGTCTTTCCCTTTCTTCGACGGATTAAGGTAGAACAATGATCACATTATCTTGTCTGAAATATTCCCTTGTGTCTTAATTAAAAATTGCTTCCACATAGAGGATTTGCAGATATTATAGCCTATACTGCTGTATAATGTTCCCATGGAAATCTCATTTTCCTATCAGAGACTTCTGTCTTGTTCCCACTCGTCTGGGATGGACAGCTTTTTTTGTTGGCTGGGTGAGAAATTAATTTTTTTTAGTGTGCACAGTTATTAGGATAATTTCACACAAAAAATGGCATTGGTAACAACCACTTAGCCCACTAGTACCCAAACTTTTCAGGCCCAACCTGAACCCTAAATTAACCATGTCACAAGGTTTCCTGTGCTGTGTTGCAGTAAAATGAGCGTATGTAACTGATGCTGGCAACATACCTCTCATAATCACCTCAGGGGTCATTGATTGTAGTAATCAAAATTTGACTTCACATTTTTTAATATTTGGTTTAAAAAGACCCTGCCCACCTTACTGGGTGTGGTATTGTCATTTCCAACAAGTTTTTTTTTTTACATTTTAGAAAGAATAAAAAACAACTGTGTCCCCCTCCTGAAAATACACAATTTTCTATTACAAGTTTTCCTACTTTTAGGAGCCCACCTTGAGTGATGCGCAAGGTGGGGTGAGAGGGATTCTTTATTCTCAGCATCTTCTTAACTTTTTCTGTGATCTCATCCACCTGAGCTGATATGCTGTCCAGTGTTACATCAGCCAGTGGGTTACAATACTGATCCACAAGTACAGCACCTTGAGGGCAGACAAGACAGAGAGGAAAAGTGCTGCTTAAAGCTCAGAGGAAAGAGTTGTAAATCAAATGACATGCTCTAATAACAAAATACTAAGCAGCAAAAGCATACACAATACACAGCATGTTGGATTTAGTTGATATTGTGTCAGTATGGTCCTGTTCAGACTTGGTATTAACATCCATCTGATCAAGAGAGATAGCACTAAGTATGACTGTTCACATGTAACTTGGGCTGCCACTGATGATGGCTTTAATTATTGGAAAGATTAGCATTTAATAGCATGTGGACACAGAGTTTTTGGGCAAGGGCAATCACTTCACTGTGATATCACTCAGGGTGGAGGTTTAAGTTTTTGTCCTTAAGGGCTTAAGGGCGATAATTCCACACCTTCTAGGGCAGACTGCTGTTCCACAGGCTGTTCCAGGAACATCTTCAGACTTCTCAGGATGTTCTGCTGTCTCAGGAAGTAAAGGATTTTCTTTGCATAGTACTTCAAGGTCAAGCTTTTCCTAATGATGGGATGACAACAAAGGAGACATGTTAGTGAGTGCAAAAGATAAACAGGTTTCATAATCACAAATGTCTTAGGGAGGATAAGATCAACACCCAAAGCCAAGCATGACAGCAAAATACAGCATGCTGTCACCTCTTGTCCGTGTTGAGGATGAAGAGGAGCTCATCTTCACAAAAGTGCTCTGGCATCCCAAGTGATTCAATCTCTGCAAAGCTGTCTCCCAGCACCTGGCCAACGCAAGGCTAAGTTACAGATCTCTGGGTTAGTTTGGTGCACTGAACACACACACCCATATTTTCCTGCATCTATTGTACATGCACACACATGCACAAGTAAGAGAGCCTGCATATTCAAATAAACTATTTATTTTGTTAGATTCAAATGATGCATTGGAAACCAAGTCTAACATAATAACAATAGGGCCCGACAAAAATAAATAATTATCAAGGGTGTCTAGACTGATATATGGACCGAGTAAAATGGGCATAGAATATAATTTCAGTATTATTCCAGGCCCCTGAATCGTATTGACACAATTTATATTGTGGCAGATTTTGTGATTTTTAATATCAGGAATGGATGTATATACAATGTTATGGCACATTACAAGAAAAAGTATTGATTATGATAAATGTCCATTCTTGGAAAAATCTTGAATAGGGGAAATTGACTTGAAAATGTTGTCAATCCCACCAACATACAGTCATATTGATTTCTCTGTATGTATTATGTACTCTGTATTCCAGCTGGGACTGACTCCAGCTCCCTGCGACCTCATGTGGAGGATAAATTGGTAGACAATAAATGAATAATGCTAAAAGGGAGAGCCTGATTCTTTTCTATTTTGGTCAGACATTAAATTTTCATATTTACTCCTAGATGGTGTACATCATGTAACTGTCAGACTTGTGATGGAACTCAATTTACACTCTTAGTGCAACAGAATCTTCTTCACGATAAAACTGTTTGCTCATCTTTGGCTCATAAGCAAAAAAAAAAAAAACCAACAAAACAATATTTACCTATCTGATATTTATGGAACTACTTCATATAGACAGTAATTAAATCATAACAACTTTGCTATTTGTTAGGCCCTACATAATAATAACAATAATAATGACTTATTCTCCAATACAAATTATCTACTTACGACTTCAGTGAAGAATCTCTTTGAAATTGATTCGACCATCCTTCTGATTTGTATACCAACCCGGTGGCGTGTTTTGTATTCTCTGAGCCAGTCACAGCACTCATTCTGACGGTAAAACCTCTGCAGTCTTGGCCATCTGTTGATGGAAGGAGTAACACTTTTACGTATTTTTCTACGTAAAAAAAGACAGAGTTGTCAAGTCAGCCAGGAGGATGGAATGCTTTGCTTTTGGCAATAGTTGTGATCTGCAAATCCAAGGCTAAAAACAACATTCAAGGTCATATAACTTAGTTTTAGCTGCTCTGGGTAAAACCGAGTTGTAATTGTGAAGATTTTAAAATTTAAAAGCTTCATTACTGTCTGCAGAGGACCTAGCCGGGCTTCACTGTGAATTAGGTGCACCAGCACAAAGTCAACGACTGACAGCTGCCTATGAGTTTGATTGTTTAGTGAGGGAACTAAACCAGCTTTGAGAAGAGAAAATGACTGGTCTGGTCATTGTTGTGACCATGGTTGGACTTCAAACATGACACAAAACAAACATAAACACGGTCAAAAACACTAGATTCGGTCGTTATGCCACCAAATAAATAAATCCTACCTGAGTTTGTACTGGTGTCCCCAGACCTTTCCCCTTCCATGGCAGACGTCGTGTAGCCGTTTGCAGCAGGAAGAAACGTTGCAGATGTCGACATGTTGGAGAACAGGGAAGCACAGGATATGTTCGAGCAGCTCGCTTGGCAGGTCGGTCAATTTTTTGGTATGAGGGTCGGAAATAATTCCATTTAGACTTCCTTGTCCGTCTCCGGCAACAGACGTCGCCATTTTTACTGTTTACTCGGATTACCTCATTGTAGAGACTCCGCCCCCATATGGCGCAGGGGGCAGGGCTAAAGGCGGGGAATGCGAGGTGAAACGCCCTGTTATTGGTTGACCGGTCAGAGGGAAAAGGGAAGCTGTGCTACATTCAGGTTCTTCGGGAATTCTGGCATTTTATTTTATTAATTTATTATGTCTTCTTCATAATACATAGACATATGGTACATATGGTAAAGAATATATTGTTTTCCAAAGAACAGAAAACTTAATTTGTTGTTAAGAATATAAGTGATTTAACACATATTATTTTCACTATAAATTAATTACCAAATTATTCAAATATAAATTGAAAACCACTAACAGCTTTTATGTGGTGTTTTTCCAATACATTGTGTTTTACCAAGACATTAAAGAAACTAAGATATTTCAGACTAGTTGCTGACTATATTTTACTCAAGTAAGTGATCGATCAACGAACTTCAAACAGAAAAAGTAGTTCGCTTAGAAAATGAATTATGTAATTTAGGGGAAAAGGACACAGTTTATCTTATTTGCTGTGTTTGTCTTCAACTATACGCAATTCCCATTTGATCTATTAATGTATTCCATAACCTGCCCAAGGTCTACAGGTGGAAAACACATTTCTTCTAAAATCTGGTACAATGCAGCCCATCTTGCTACATGCAAGGTTAACGTTTTGTTGTGGACTACCCCTTCTAAGTAAATATAATAACAAGAAAGCAAATGATACAATTTAAAAAGGAAGAAGAAGTTGTTTGACTATTTTCCTCGTTACTATTTTATTTAACAATGAATCGTCTCAGGTCTGCAAATAATCTCCCACTTTATTATTTTATACTTTGTATCATTTAAATAGCAAATGCATCAAGGAAGACGAATCATTTATTATGACGCCTTCATAACGCATTTTTTCATTCGGGTTGGTTATAATGTTATTACAAACTTATGCACAGCATTTGAATGCACCATAACTTTAAGGCCAAAACAGCTAACAAATGGTTAGCAGAAGTTAGCCAAAGCTTTGTTTCCTGCGTAGTGTAGCTAGCTTGCTTCAACTTGTTGGATTAACAATTTAATATGTTTAACTCCGTCGAAAGATAACACTTTATGTTGGTTGGGTAACGCTAGTTAGCTCATTTATTTCTGTTTGCGTAGCTTTAATTTAGGCAACAAGCCGAGGACAGAACATTGGCTGAAGGAAGTAAACTAGCTCATAATAACATTTTCTTCGGTAGTTAGTGTAAAGTAACGTAAAACTCTAGAAAAGTATGTGAAGTTCAGTAAATAATACATTTCCAGTAAAAGTAAGCAATTTTCAGGTAAGCTTCGACAACTGAACGAGGAAATGTATCAGGACCTGGTCAGTCCCATGTACTGCTGGGTTTATCTTCAGATACCTTTGCCAAAATGTTTTCTTTTTATTCTCTACTAAAGAGTTCAGCACATGTAAGGCCAAATTAGAGAAATTAAAATACTTTATTTTAGGTCATAAAATTCATTCCCTTGCCATGGCGAGTGCCTTCGCTACAAGGATGGGATTTAACTCACTATTAAGAAAACAAGCCAGAACCTTCAGCGTCAGGATCTGCACTATGGAGTCAGACTTGGAGTTCAGCTGTGAGGTGTGTATCGGTCAAATAACTCTTTGATTGATTTGTGTTTGACTTATCACAAATTCCTCAAAATATAGTGTTTCTAAACACAGCAACAACAAGTGTACATTCTACTGCTACCTCTCTCTCTTTCTCTCTCTCTCTCTCTCAATATACAGTATACAGTGTATATATATATATATGTAAATATATACAGTGTGTATATATATACTGTATATATATATTTATATACTGTATACAGTTTTACAAAAAAAAAGTAAATCACACTATTAATTGTTAATTAAGAAAAAATATGCTAAATTATATTGGTATATATACAAACACAAACAATATTTATTGTTTTTTAAATGTATTTATAAATTGTTTTATAAATTGTTTTTTAAATACCTTGGTTGTAACAAGTGGTTATTTGAGTGTCCAGTGAACCCGTCTGACATCAACAAGGCATTTTCACTCAGATAACACCCCCCACCCCCGTCGTGATGCTCAGTTTGAACTTTAGGGTTCATCTTAACCATGTCTTCATGCCTAAATGCACCAGGTTGCTGCTGTGTGTGTAGCTATTTAGATGGACAAGCAGTACAGTACAATAGTAATGATTCTTTCCCCTTAGTTGTACTTTTCAACACTAGATGGCAGCAAAAAGCTATGAACACATACATTTGGGTCATGTGCTCTGCAGCACCTGCATATATTAAGATTTATTTCTGTCCTATGCAGCAATGGAATCCGGGAAATGATTCAGTGCAGCATAGGCCTTTGCTGAATGTGTGCATCACCCTGCAGTGTCAACATGGTGTCTTGCAGCATTTTTTTTTTTTTGCCTTCCTACATTGTCTTTGAATTAGTGTATGACTTGGTTGGAGATACACCAAAACAGAAAGGCATTAAAATTACTACCAGATACCGTCTCTGTACTTAAAGGGAGGAACGCCTGCGTAAGTTTACAGTTGTTAATTACTAAGAGCAGCATAAATGTTAGTTACATGTTTCTATTTTCTGCACTGTGGTCATAGTTTGATTCAATTTGGGGTTTTGTAAATAGCATTTTGAAAGGGATAGGTCATTCAGCCTTGCATGAGTGTTTTTGATTGCCTTTTGCCAAAACTAAATTAGAATGATGTTTTCATTCTAATTTAGTTTAAACTCTCTCAACTGTAACTGAAAAAAGTATACAGTATGGCTCCTAGTAGAGAAGCAGAGACTGGGGTTGTGAGTGAGCTCGAAGAGACTGAATTTCCTTAATATTTTGTTATTTGAATTTTTTAGTAGCCAATTTGTTTTTCTTGTTGGCGACAATTTTCAGAACTAAAAGATATACATATTTCAGGTCAAGTGGAAAGGAAAAGACCTTTTTGACATGGTGTGCCGAGCTCTGGGACTGAGAGAGACATGGTTCTTTGGTCTCCAGTACAACATCAAGGACACCGTTGCTTGGCTAAAGATGGAGAAGAAGGTAAGTGATTCTACTGTCACACTGTATTTTGATAACATCCACAAGATGCTTAAACCTTGCTCATATACCCCTGGGTGAAGCAGCCATCAAGAAGGAAAACACTTCTTCGCTTTATTGTGGCAGGTTCTGGATCAGGAGGTGCCAAAGGAGGAGCCAATTACCCTTCACTTCCTGGCCAAGTTTTATCCAGAAAATGCAGAGGAAGAGCTGGTGCAAGATATTACACAGCATCTCTTCTTCTTACAAGTAACTATACATAATATAAATTCATTTATATCAGATCATATGTAGAGTTTTTGGTATTTAAACCTGAAATAGACACCAACTTCTAATAATATACTATACAATTCACATCAATTACAGTGTTTATAGGGTACAGGTTTACAGTCCATCTACTATACTGTAGTGTTTCAGGTATTTTGCCAAAATAGCATTCTTATCTCTCTTTCACATGAACACAGGGCTGCTTTACATGGAAAGGGCACTTTAATGGCACTACACTACATTTTCTCTGAGCAACATTACTTATCCTGCATTCTTACTTAAATCTAGGTAGACCTGGATCTAAAAAGAATTTTCTTAGTGAAATTTATCTTCAGGTTGAAAGATCCAGTGTCCATTCATAACATTGTGAGATGGCTCTTTTCATAAATGTTAAAAGCTAAAAAGTCAATGTCTGGTTTATTTCAGTTTTAAAAATTATGAATACAAATAGTAGTAACTGAATTGCGTTGAATGAAATTGAAAATTAAATCAACTTGTTTCCATATTAAGCTGAACTGAAATGATTACTCAAATTGGGAAATTAGTTGTGATACCTGGCCATATACTGCAGTATCCAAACATTACAAATTATCCATTACATACTTTTTCTGATTCACTTATCAAGCAATTAAGATATTTTGCTGCACATGTATGCTGTGGAGACTTCAACTAAAATGTTGCTCATTCACTTTGAATGTAGTTGCATCAGCTTTTTCCAAACTGCACTGTGGATCATGCAGGCTCCCAGATAAACCTGAAATCCACCATGGCTAGTGGGCAGGCACAAACAAAATGTCTTCTTTGTCATTTCTTCGTTGCAATCTACCTTTACGAGTGCTGTGTTTCAGGCATTTGAAGCAGACATTGTCTTTATCAGGAGCTTGATTAGTTTAAATAAATGTTGGAGAAAATACATTTCTGAGAAAATTAGCCTTTAAAATGCGAATTTCAGATGATCCATTTCCCCCTTGCACATCAGACATGTGGTTTATGCTCTGAATCTGTGACTTCTTTCTGACACAACCCAGTGACAACGGGGGACACTGGTCCACAGTTTGTGGCACACACTTCGATTTTTCACTTTTTGTCCCCATCTTGATTGTGTGCAGCCATGTGGAATCAATGTGCAACATTTTACCACTGCCTTTCTAGCTACTTAATACTCTCCGGGGAATTCTTGTGGAGCCTGCCTCACCACTCCGCTTGTAAGAGATAAAATTTCTCCCATAGTCCAATACCGGCAGCCGCATTTATCAATTACCAGTTAGGCTTTAAGGGCTTCGTTATTGGCCTGCTAACAACATATTCTCCATAGTACGCTCCTCTTCCATAATGCCCTTCATGTCCAGCCTGCTGAGCTGGTTTAGTTATGTGGCTTTAATCAGCATGGTATTTCTGCATCTGGAAAGAGGTTCATATTAAAAAGGTCCATCTGTGTTAGTCGTCTGTTTAGAGCTAGACAGAGCAGTTTATTTATTTCAGAGGGAAACCATTCTTAACAAGACAGACTAACAGTTAAACTGAACAGTTAATGATACACAGCTGCATCAGGAAAAGAATACAAATGCATAATGTCTCTTATTGCCGGTCTGCTAATAACTTGACTATCATTAATTCCCATAATGTCAGGAGCAGACCTCTGTTCAGATAGTGTCACAAGCATGACAGGTAGAATGCTTATCAGAAATGATAACCAACCTGCACAATATTCACACACTGAGATAAACACACATGTCTGCACATCACACACCACACCATTTACAAAAACAAACACATTCACATCACCTTAGCTTGCAATCTTTGCAACAACATAGTCTAATTTGTAAACCAGATTGCAGTTTCAGCCTCTTAGTGCGAGCCATGATTAGGGGCTGTCACCTCTGGCTCTACACCTTTGTTAGTTTGAAACACCAGGAAACAATATGACTGCCTGTGCAAATGATAAGGTTTGAAGAATTAAATTGCCCACTTACATAACTACAGCAGAAGCATCTTTGCCCCATCTAACCTTCAATGAAAGAATCTGACAAAAGAGGTCCACACACTGTTCCAACCACAGTGACCTTACAACCTAGCTTTGTGCCCTATCTGCAGTTCTGCAAGTTTGGGATTTAATTAATTTGACAGGAGACCGCTTAGGAAGTGACTCCAGGTAAGAAGCAGCACGCTGATCTGAAACAAGCTTGTTAAAGTGGAATTTCGAACCATTATAAGAAGTCATATTATAACTGTCATTCCATGACAGTTAAGGCATGAAAACAGGAACCATTCCTTTCTGAAGTAACCAGGATTGCTAGAAAAATAGTTGATTGTTGAGTCTCATCCCCAGGTCATTAAATAGTAACACAATGGCATTGCCTCTCTCCTTGTCCAGAGCTCCTCAATCAGAACATAGACAGAATGTGTGGCTGATGACTTGAAGCAATCTCTCCTTCTCTGAAATGCTTCACAAATATCTACACAGTATTGCGTGTATATTCCTCTCTTTTAGACATTTTTTTCAGTTTTTAGGTTGCATTACATAGCGAGCTTTTCATGACAGTAATGGGTCAGGTTTTGCTTATGCTGTAAAAAGAATTTAGTGGATGTGCAGAAGTGAAGCCTT
Source organism: Brachirus orientalis (assembly GCA_016785285.1). Lineage (NCBI taxonomy): Eukaryota > Metazoa > Chordata > Actinopteri > Pleuronectiformes > Soleidae > Brachirus > Brachirus orientalis. The sequence continues at coordinate 3,880,098 of JAFBJR010000190.1, forward strand.
GGTTTCGTTCATGCAGGTCGTGGTAGTCATACTAGCTAGCTAATCACTTTCTTTGTATTATCATTTGGAGATTTTGTAGAACTTGGTGTCATGGCATTATGCTTTGCTGACTTGCAAGCTGATATTGATGGAGCAGCTTGATGATCATATGAGATACTGTTACTGGCTCAGTGTCTAATAGGTCCCCATGAGACTATGATACTTAAGTCTTACAATATTTACTTGTCCAAATTTGTCTCCTCTTCAGACTTCACCAAAAAGAGCAGGAATCAGTGTTCTGCAGCTGTGTCAAGTCAAGTCAATTTTATTTGTATAGCCCAGCATCACAAACACAATTTGCCTCGAAGGGCTTTACAGTCTGTACAGCATGTGACACCCTCTATCCTTAGACCCTCACATCGAGTGAGGAAAAACTCCACAAAAAAAAACCCTTTTAAGGGAAAAAATGGGAGAAACCTCAGGAAGAGCCACAGAGGAGGGATCCCTCTTCCAGGACGGACAGACGTGCAGTAGGTGTCACATGTACAGAGACAAGTTCAGCAGTTACAAGTTACAAACAAAGCATCAAAAATTCACAGAGAGAAAAGACAAGAAAGACAGAGACCAGGATGATTCAAGAATCAGTAACATTAAGAACAATTATCATCATCATCATCTCATTCAGGGTGTGACGTACGCTGCCACCATCTGGGGTTGGTTCCAGCTCCTTGTGGGACCCTCAGAAGAGGACAAGCCGTTGATGAAGGGTGGATGAGAATAATTAACCTTAGCAGTAACAAGTAGCTATATGATATATGGTAATGGTTATAGTTATAATATTTGAGCTGTGGTGTTGAAGCTCTGGAATCAGGGATATCTGTCAAACAAGACAGAGAGAGAAGGAAGGAGGAAGAGCACAAACTAGGGGATGGGAGAGAAAACAATGTTATTGACATGATAAAAGTATGAGCGTTTGGGGAGGAGAGGAGGGAGAAGGAGACAGCGAAGAAAGAGAGAGACATAAAGAGAATGCGAGTGCTCGCTGCATAATGGCTGTTCCCCCAGCTGTGGTAGCTAGGAGTTTATTTACACTGTTTGCTTATAATAACTTTTCGTTATGTTATGTGGCTCCTGAAAATTTGTGCCTGAAAACTATGTTTTAATTGTGTATGGCTTCAACAAAGTAAAAGTAAGGGAATAAAATTCTGTCTTTGGCGATCCAGATCACCACCACAATCTAATAATCTGTTCCTTGTCTCATTACACACCTTTCCTGAAAATGTCATCAAAATCCATCCATAACTTTTTGAGTTATCTTGCTAACAGACAGACAAAAACAAATGCTGGGAAAAACATAACCTCCTTGGCAGAGGTAATGAACTGCAGTACAATGCAATTGCTGCAAGGTGGCAGGAGATGCAAATGAATGAATGTGCTGAAAACATAACCTCTTTAGCAGAAGTAAATAAGGGAAACATGTATGCATTTTTAATATAACAAATGTTTCAGAAAAAAATGGCTTCTACAGGTTAAACAGTGTGAGCTACTCTAACACTTGAACAATAGCACAATCCTGGCTTTTTCAAAACTGGCATGGAACCCAGTTAATGTTGGTAAAACCTGTGTTGGTACTACTATTTAATGTCAAAAATATTTGATGTGGAAAAAGGTCTATTACACCAGGTTTGTTCAAAAGCTGCTTGAGTATTACATACACGTGTTCATTGAGTTGAATGTTTGCTAAAATATGAGACCATCTTTCAATTACACAATTCTGATCCATATACGGAAGGTCACAGAATTTGACAGACATAAAAACACCAAAGCTAGTGTTGTCCTAGAACTTTTGCACAGTACTGTATCTCAAGAGAAATTTAGTTATCTGTTAAAATCAATAAGAAGGAGGCTGTGGTAACCTGAGGGAAATAATGCACACATGCTTTTAATATAGCAAAAACATGTGTGTCTCAGGTTCAACACATATTACTGTCCCACTGGGAACAGGGGAAGTCTCAAAAGGTTCACCATAAACACATAGTGACAAACTATAAATCTGTAACATACAGTAGGCTTTTCACTCCAAACTAAAGACAAAAATTAGATGTTCTGATTAATAATGTAGGGGAAACACAGAAACACAGCTAACAGCAGCAGCACAAATAAACAGCATGAAACTGTGAATAACTCTGAAGTACTTTAGGCAAGTGTGATTAAAAAAGCTAATAGTAAAAATGGGAGAGTCAGTGTCTAGTGGTGATGAACATGTTCTCAATCATTTTACTGAATAGAAATAAAAGGAAAATAAATATCATGATATAGCACACACTGAAGAAGAGAGGGGAGCTTGCTTAGTTCAGGAGATTAAACTTTACCACTTTAGATTGTCACTTTGATAATTTTAGGAATGTCCCATTTCTCCAGCTGTGCGTAGTTTATTTAAATTTTTTTTAAATGTTACAACACGTGTTCTGACTGATTAGATGTTCACCTGTCAGAAGGTAAAAATAAAAAAAAATCAACCTCAGTCTAAAAAAATAAAAGCTGCCATATCTAAATTCTTTGCTGTTGTGAATTTTTTATTGAATGAATTTAAATTTGAAATATATCAAAAATGAACAAATAAGTCACACACAGAAAAAAAATTCTTGTCTCTGTTTGTGTCTGTCAAAGTTGTCTTGAGCAAGATACTGAACCCATAATTGCTCCTCGGGCTCTGCTTGGTAGCTGCCCACTGCTCCTGCACCCGGCTTGTGTGTGTTCACTAATGGAGTGTAATAAAGATGGGTTAAAGCAGAGAAGAAATTCACTATAACTGAGTGGTGTGTGTGTGCGAAAATGACAAATTCTAATTCTATGACAGAATGCCTTCAGTGCTGTTCCAACAGTAAAAAAGGTTTTCTTCTGATTTAATAAAAATACATAACACAGGTTTAAGAGGAATTAAAATAAATCTGTGAAGCTGATTATATTTGGTGTCTCCTCAGGTGAAGAACAACATCCTGATGGAGGAGATACACTGTCCACCAGAGGCATCTGTTCTGCTGGCCTCTTATGCTGTCCACGCCAAGGTTAGTGCTGTCTAACACCGTCCATACATCTATCCATCCACTGATACGGCTGCCTATTCTTAAAGCTGTGGTCTGCTATACCATTTCATGAAAAATAATAGCTCATTTTAAACTTGATGGCAGCAACACAGCTCAAAAAAGTTCACAGTGCCGTTCGTAAAGTGTAGCCTGCCTTTTCTAGCTTTTCTACACTTACAGACCTCAAGTCAAAAAGCTGCATTGCACCATATAGCTACCATTACTATGTATAACAGACATCAGGTTGACACCAGGGTAAAGGGATAAGAATCAGTAATAGACTGTTAGTACAGAATGAAATCAGCCCCAGTAAGGACTTTGGTTGGCTTTGGTGTATGGTAACAGATGATTTTGTAGGAGGCATTATTACTTGAATGTTGTGACTTGTAAAGTTGAAATAATTAGCTTTAAATTGTTTTTATATCTCCTTTCAAATTGACTAACACACTATTGTCAACTGCTTTTTATGGCTTTAAAGAGCAGTAGATGCAGCAGTATGGTGGTGGTATGAACCATTTGAACTGACTGAGGGATATTTGACCCATCTTGAAACATTTTCACATAACTGATTTACCTTGGATTAATTTTGGGGGACTGCAGAGAGACTGCAAGCTGTTTTCACCTGTAGGCACGAGTGTTACAATTGTTTACATACAATTTCCTTCAATATTTCATGAGGGGCTATAGGCCCTTTCATAAAATGTTTTTATCATTCATACTGTACCTGTGGCTTGGGTGCTTGGGAAATAGTCTTTTTACATGCTGCTCTAAAAAGCAGAACAAGCACCTCATTCTTGTTTATTTAACCTGGGAAAATTCAATGGCTATTGAAGGATTCTTTCTATGCTTGTAGCGTTTTACTTTCAGATTTGTAGCAAGTAGCGAGTGAAGTGAAGGAGTTTGGATATGGTGGAATCTTTTAGGTGGAGTGTGAACCTGGAAAAAGGCTCTTTGCTCTTTTGAAGTATCATCACACCTACACTCAGCAGAAAGGGCTGTCCGTGGTCCTGAAATAATACATAGAAACTGGCATCCCGGGTCATGTAATTAATGTGAAATTAGTCCAAAACATCCATCCACAACAGTATACATTTATATTCAATTCAATTACATGACATATAATAATAAATATTATGCAAAGTTATTTTGAAATTAAACCATGAATATCAATATGCAATATGTTCTATAGTAAGACATCCCAGGGGTGATTGAAGTACAACCAAGTTCTGAACGGAGAGATCTTGGATGAATGCATAGCATAATAAAAAATATTTGTGGGTTGTTCTAGAGGTGTATAAATTAGAGTAATGTACATATATGTAGATCACCAAAACCTTTCTTTTTCTTTTAAATGTATTCTCTTTATTTTGTAAAATAGTTTATACCATATGACCTCTTCATTGATTTATTTTTAAACATCAAATTACCTGGAGTGTATGGAAATCACTCCACAGTAAGTGGCACCCTTAATAAACCTCTAGAAGTCTCAGTCGTTTTGGTTGAAGGATCCCATCTTTCCCCAAGAAGAAAGATACAGGGAATGAGGTACAGACAGGGTCTATTGAGACTGGAGCATTGCTTTAAAGATTTATCTAAGAGCCCTAGGAGACTTGCTTTCCCCATGCCAATTTGCAGGCCTCAGATAAAGGAGACTAGGTGGACAGAGAAAAACCTGCAAATCACCTTAAGACAATATGCTGTTGGCCCTCTTGATTCTTTAATGACAAAATAAAATAAATAATAAAAAAAAAGTTTGACACCACAGTCTGTTTTAATTTATGGTCCACTCTGATTATTGAGCCAGTCTGAGTCAATTGGCATTATAGAGGGGAGACAGATACTGGTTTAGCAGTGCAGCTGCAGAAAGATTTTTGGCAGACCTTTCCTTTCTCCTCTTCTCATTGTGAGTTGCTGTTGTGCAGAACTACTGTTTAGTCTGTGAAGCAGAGTGTATCCCACAGAGGGATCAACTTTGGTACTCTTGCTCATCTCTAATCATTATTATACCAGTCTGAAGATAGAAATATAGAGGGAGAACATGCATATACCCAAAGACTTTAATGCCTCACACTGACTCATAGCTACAGTGTGTTCAGTATAGATAGCAGCACACAGAATCCATGTGTGTATTCAGTTTCCAGTCAGAGCAGAAATTATGGTATAATTGACAGCTGCTATAAAAGCCATCATTACCTTATTTGAGTTACAGAGAGGATGTTTATGGGATTAGCACTGACCTTGTGAGGACCAGTACTCATGGGGACCAAAACCTGGTCCTTATAGGGCAGAACCTAATTTCTGAGGAATTGATTACATTTAAGGCTGATATTTAAATTACGATTAGGTTAAGGTTAGGGTTAGACGTCTGTGAAGATTCTCAGTCATCCAGGTCATGGTATCCAAAAGTGTAGCAAAAAAAAGACAACTAAGTCCAGTTGCCTTATTTTGCTACACTTTTGGTTAGGGTTAGACATTAACTGGTTAAGGTTATTGATAAGGTTTTGTTTAGGCTGACCAAATGAATGGAAGTCACTGCGGTGTCCTAAGGAGAATAGCAATGCAAACCTGTTTGTCTGTATGTGTATGTTTACATGCATGCTCTGAATGATGTCTTTATAGGAGAAACTATTCCACGATGTCACTCAATCACAAAAAATAACAATGAAATAAATATTTATGAAATTGTGAAACTGATTGTGTACTGATTCTTTGTGGGCATATACATTTCATGCTCCATTTTGCAATATAATAACATTATGATATGTCATTTAATGTTGTGTGTTTGAAGGTGATCAGAATCATACCAAATAATTTATTGAAATGCTATTGTGTATCTACCTAGTTGGGTATTGTAATCCATCATAAAAAAATTATTCAGAATTTATCGAACTAGAATATTTATTTACTGTATTATGATATATTATATAGCATGCAACACAGACATTTTATTATAAGTTAATCAACAATTACTTTTAAAATAACTTGCTTGGTCTATCAAATAAACAGTTAAAATAAACCCAAAATTTTCCTTGCTAAAACTGTTATTCTGACAATTAAATTTGTAAAAATGTTCTAATATAGACCCATAGTCAGTTTCAGAAGGTAATTTTGCTTAAATGCTTAAATATGCAACAGTTCATTCTATGTGCCTCTGCAAAGGTGTTTCATGACCATCTTTGTATTCTGAGCAGGTGCAGCACTACAAGCAGGCAGAGAGGATGGGGAATTTCGAGAGACAGCCATTCTGTTTTGGAAAATGTAGAGGGAGTCATTTAGGTATTGTAATTAAACAGGGAATGCGGTCAACTCCCTCAGTAGGGAGTAGTTCCTAAGTAGTGACACTGAGATCTTTGTTCAACCAAGTCCAAACAAACTTAACAGGCATTAATGACACATGTGGGAGTCCTTGTCTTTTAAAGGATGCTTTAACAACAAGACATGTGTCTTAATTAAAGTGTTGAAAATTGAATAGGGTGGCCACTATGTTACCGGACCACTAAGAAAAAGTCCCATTTTGCTTTTTTAAGATACATAACAACATCACTTTTCATTGGTTGTAGAGTGCATTTCATGGCTAGATATGAGAACCTAGTATTTCTTACTATTGTGCTGTAAATTGATTTTTCTTCAAAGTGCCCGGAGAGTGTGCAAAACACATTTCCTAGATTTATAAAGGGGGATTTATTGAACAGAATATATCCATTAGGCAGCAGTCACTGTTGGGCTGCTGGCGATAATGTTAAGTGAAAAAATTGACACATGGCTGTCCTTTGAGAATTGATTTTTGCTGTAACTTTGGGCTTTTTTGAAGGAATGGAAAGAACGGTGTGTAATTAGAAAGCATCTGAGAGCACTGTCCCTGTCAAAATGGCATACTGATTGTTTGTGAGTTTTAACTCCACTGTAGATAAGATCAATTATATTGCATTTGCAAACAAACAGAGGAGAAAATGAAGGAGTAGGAGCTGTGAGAATAGCGAACTGAAAATATCTAATTAAATGGCCCCCAGCTTCTCTATTATGTGTGTCTCCACTGAATTGGTTCCAGGCTTTTTGTCTGTGTGTTGAGCTTATTAAATTCAGGTATGTTAAAGCTGCTGTCAGTTAAATACATTTTATTAAAATATGTGCTAAAGCATTTCTGTGTCCTGACAAGCATTGCTACCTGAGATGTCATGGGTCTTTTGGTCTCAGGGGTCATCAGGAAAGTGTAAAAATATCCCATATAACTTTTTCCAACCAGGAGCCAGATCTCCACCAAGAGGTGGTTCTCACTGTTGATGATTCATAAGGTAACATAAGGAATAATGTCAGAATTTGGTGACAGTCTGTTAAACTACCAATCAAAATTGGCCTCAGAGATTCAGCTGTTCTGATGTACCCCTCTATTACTGAGGCCCCTGCCTGAGGAGGATGGGCAGTGGATTAACCCACTGTGAATTTATCGTTTATTTAGCATATATATTAGCACATCATTTATATATCTATAATTAGCACAATTGCATTCAGTGCAGATTATTGTACTATTCATTCAATTATATATGTACTGTATGTTTGCTATGACATTGATCCACTCTTGCTCAAAGCAAAACTAAAAATCTAAATAAAATATTTTTTATTTTAGAACTACAGTACCAGTGATAAAAGTCCACTCTTCACCATCACTGGTCATTTTTGCCCTAAGCTACTCTTAAGCTTAATTTTCCTTTGGATTGCAGTACTGCAAGTACTACAGGGTTGTGGAATAATGGAAAAAGTACAAAAATACATAATGAATAAAAACAGGTAGAATTGAATTGATTAATAATTAAACAATCACAAATGTAAATGAAAGACTTGACTGGTTTCAATAGTAAATTTTGTAAAAAAAAAAAAAGTACACTGAGCATGCAGCAGTACCCACATACAGGTACATGTGCATGTTAACCCACTTACATACATCAACAGTCAGAGCCCACTTTTATAACTGTAACTACATGTATAATTCATATCCCTCCACCAGCTTTCCAGTAGCCCAGAGGAAATTCACAGCCATTCAGTCATGCCTAATCCATTCATATCTTCCTCAAACATGCATGCATATCATTTTTACCCCAGTTCAATGATGATAAGTGATTAATCGCAGTTCTCTCTGAAATATTTCAAATAGTATAATTTGTGCCATTTTTGCTGTCTCCCAACAACTGGGCCACTGCGTGTGGAGTGCACATTAATGACCCGATGGCGGAGCAGCTACCATTCATAATCTGACAGACACTTTTCTTACTGGTGCTGTAGTTGCAGCTTGAGAACGGCTCCCCGGAGAAACATAGTCTGTATTATTATTGCAGGAAGGGGGGATGGTGGCCATTCATTTGGAGTGTTTTTTAATCTTTTTGGCACCTTTGCTCCATTTTGCAGTACGGAGACTATGATCCTAGTGTTCACAAACCCGGCTTCCTGGCACAGGAGGAACTGCTGCCAAAGAGGGTGAGTTACAGCTGAGTTTACTTAGTGTCATTCATGAACAATCATGTTCATATCTTTGTCATAACCATCCAGGCGTACATCTGCATTATGACATGGCACTGCAGAGTGCCATCCTCCGCAAGAATTCATGGATATTTATGTCTGTCTATCTCCATTACAGGTGATTAACTTGTACCAAATGACTGCAGAAATGTGGGAGGAGAGGATCACAGCGTGCTATGCTGAGCACAGGGGCAGAACAAGGTGAGAAGTGCTGCACTGAACAACACCACTAACACAGTCATCAGCACAATTTTATTTCTGAGTGCAAATAAATTGAATCAAAAAGAAATGTTTTCCCAAAAACCATCATCCATGTTTACTGTGAAATGCACACAAACTTGTTTCAGTGAGGATGTTGGCTTTAATAAGCCAAATGGCACAGTACAACAGTTTTAAATGTAACTAAATGTACTGTATGTGTAAATAAATTTACAAGAGAAATCAAATTTGTAATTGCTTTAGTTAATTTAAAATTTGTTACACTTTGCTTCAGAGTTAAACCAAACAATGTTAAAAATGGATATAGAGTAATTGTTAAGGATGTGGATTGGTGAGTGTCTTAAAACTCCCGTGGATGGTGTGCTCTGTGCAGGAAATTTAATTTGAAAGGCCAGAAGCCTCAGCAGTGGGAGAAAAGTAATAATTGAGTCACTGGTGCAGATCAATAAGCCTTTCAGTCACAGCAGAGGCAATGCAGCTGGTGGTCTTCACACCTTTAGAGTTCTAATTGTTTAGTAAATAATGCACTGTAGTGGAGCCACAGGGGGAAGTCACTGGCCTTCTGGTGACACTATTGTGTCATGAAATGACCTGAGCACCTGTGTTTTACCCAAAAAAATATATGGCATATTTTTTTGAATACTTTTCTTTAAACATGAGTGACAGTGATTGATTTATTGCTTTGGTTATGACTAAAATTGCTAAAATTGCTCATTTCATTGACCTCTGCACCTATTTAGCTAGCTCAGATGTTGACATTTTCAGCATTTTCAGTGTGAGCATGTTAAGTCAAAATACCAATGTGCCCATAAATGCAGCAACACAAATTCTCTAGCACTGGTCTTTAGATGCTTATTTTTTCCAAAACATTTTCATAAAAAAGCCTACTGTAACTTTATACACGTTTCATGATATCCTTGACCTGTGTGGATTTTTTTCTGGGTACACAACTTCCTCTCACATTCCAAAGACATGCAGATTATAGTTGTGTTTCTTGAAGACTCAAAATAATATGATTGTTTAAATATGATTGTTAATGGTTCTTTATCACTAGTCTCGAGCCTTCTTCCATACAGCATGATGACAGTTTTGTAAATGATGGTCCCATTTAGAGTTTATCAGATGACAAAGCATGTTTGGGAGTACTGTAGGATGTGGCTATGCTGTGATTAACAGCATCTCACACATGGTGACCTACTGGTCCTTGTGGTGTAAGATCAACCCCCTCAGTTCGTCCGCATCTCTCTTATCCATATATGGTCTGTGCTGGTGTCAAAAAGCAAGATGGCACATGTCAAACTCTAAAACTTGAGTCTTCAAATGGCAGTTCAAAAGCCAATAGGTGACACTCCAGTGGGTTGTTGCTTGAGTATGTATGTATGTATGTGCATGCATGGATGGATGGATGGATAGATTATAACAGAGATATCAGCACAATTTTGAAGTTCTTCGACAGATATTTGATGTGCATTTGTATATTTTTAGAATGGAGTTATAACCATTCAAATCTCTTCTGACCCCCCTTTAATGTCAGACTGTATCCAACTTATTTGATATGTATTTACTGGGTGTGATGCTCTCTTGCCTAATAAAATTTAGATGAAGCCTAAATCTTCAAATTTTCTATTACCCGGATCAAACAGCCACTTATTAAAAGTTAAGGCACCAGGATGCCCTAATTTTCCCTCAGTATGCTAATGTTTTTTTTGTTTTGCTGAGTTGACCCTTATATCCCAACAAATCTGCAAACCTGTCTAGATATATATATATATATATAGAGAGAGAGAGAGCAGAGAGAAAGCAGAAAAGATTATGCATTTCTTTTCTCAATTGTAGCACTAAGAGGCTTGGAGGCATGAGAATAAGTTGTCTCCATCAAGTGTAACCTCTAAAGCCTATTAGACAATTATAGTTGTGTTTTGTGTCAGAAATGTTTTCACCCTCGTAAAAGCTTTGTGACAGTTTTATAGATTGCAAAAATGACACATGCTACACACAAAAGCAGAGGAAACAAGGTTTGCTCTCTCTTTTCCTCTCCTCTCCCCTGCACCTTCTTTTCTCTCATCCTTTCCTCCCTCCACCCTCTCTTCTTCATTCCCTTGGATCCCTCTCATCCTCTCTTTCTCTCTCTGTCTTTGAACCAGGGATGAAGCTGAGATGGAGTATTTAAAAATAGCTCAGGACCTGGACATGTATGGTGTCAATTACTTTTTAATCAGGGTGAGTTATTGCTACTTTGCTGTGTCTTTCCAAAGTCAGTCAATATGAAAAATCAGAAGGGTTGCTGCTTTTTACTATGGTGGCTGAATATCAGCCTGACTCTTCTGTTATTAATTCCTCTTTGGTTTTGAATTTTGAGTCTGTTTTTAATAATGGTTCCTGATGTTGGACACTGCATTTGTTTTCCAGGTAAATGGTAGCAAAAATAACACAATAACCCTTTACAAACAAAAATTCACTTGAGGTGACTGTAGCCTTGATCGAGACATTCTCTAAAAGGCCAAGACATTTTAAAATACCACCAAGTCAACCTTAGCCGAAGTAAAACGATGTAGTGTTGTTTTTCAAGTGAACAAGGCATATACACCCTGCAGGTGGCTGGCATTGCTCGGCTCAGCTTGTACAAATAGTTTTGGCAAGTAGAGTCACTGATGTGCTACTTCTGTCAAATACAGGAACAAATAAATGTTGACTGGAAGGTTGGCCTCAAGACTACTCACTGTCTTTTGTTTACTTTACTATTTGCAAATGTGATCCAGAATAAAAAAGGAACTGATCTTCTCCTGGGTGTGGATGCCCTGGGTCTGCACATCTATGAGCCGGACAATAGGCTGACACCAAAGTGCTCCTTCCCCTGGAATGAGATCCGCAACATCTCTTACAGTGACAAGGAGGTGGGAGAATTACCTGTTGTTCTGCAAGAATATTGCTTGCATTGCAATGAAGACTGTTGTTATAGATCTGCTTGAATCTGCATTTCAAACCAAGACTCACTGCTTTGACAATCAGATTTATATCTTGATATTTTTTTTCCATGCACTTGCTATAGTGACATATATAGTCTTGAAGCTGGGGTATATAAATTGTGCAGTAGGGAAATAAAATAACAAGCACTGGAGAGACATGTTATGTATGTGCAGCTGCTCAGAAGAAACTCCCTCTCTTTCTGAACTGTTCCCTGATTGGTCATATTTTTCTTTAATTTCCCATCACAGTTCAGATTTCTACAAGTTTAGAAACAGAATTTTAGGTGTCCACTTCTCTGTCAGATACTTTAATCTACAATATGCTGAAAGGTTATTATGGAATTACTGTGATCAAGAATGGCAAAAATATTCATATAGCAATATGCATAATGATCTTTTTTTGTTGTTTTGACTAAATTTTTTGTCTCCTTATTAAGTTTACAATCAAACCTCTGGACAAAAAGACCAATGTTTTCAAGTTCAACTCTTCACGTCTGAGAGTAAACAAGTTGGTGAGTTCAGTTGAGATGTAAAAAAACAATTTTGACTTTTGATGGTAAATGTGGTTCATCAAATAATTTTCTTGTCTTTGTTTCTGACCATTAAGATGAAGAAAAAGCCTGAAATGGTGAATTACAATTTCATTATTATGGATAGCACCCATTCTTGATTTATGTATCTTTTGTGCAGATCCTTCAGCTGTGTATAGGAAATCATGACCTGTTTATGCGTCGGCGGCGGATAGACTCGCTTGAAGTGCAGCAGATGAAGGCCCAGGCCAGAGAGGAAAGGGCCAGAAAACAGGTACAGATAGTGGGTAGAACAAAGAATAGGAGATGTGGTTGACCATGGACAATGGCTGAGTTTCCATCTCAGTGTACTGCAAAGTTTCCTTATTGCCACTAATTAATTTCTCATTAAATCCTCTTTATATTTGCCCACACACCATCTGTCTGTGTTCAGGTGGAGCGGCAGCGTCTGCAAAGGGAGAAGCAGCTGCGGGAGGAGGCAGAGAGAGCCAGGGATGAGTTAGAGAGGCGGCTGATTCAGCTGCAGGATGAGGCTCACATGGCCAATGAGGCCCTGGTGAGACTTTATTAGTTAGCTAAACCAATATTGTTGCCTGTATGCTACATCTACACTCAAGTATTTTGTCAGATTCTTTTGTCTTCTCTTAATCTCCACTTATGCTTAAATGTCTCTCACTTCTGCCTTGTCCTTTATTAATCTCCCTTGTTCCTACTATATTTTTGTACATTCTTATTCTTGCTATTTATTTATTTTTTTCCTTGGTCCATTTCCCTTTCAACTCTTTTGTCACTTTTTTGACCACTCCCCTTCTCCTCCATCTGATCTTCTCCAGCTGCGTTCAGAACAGACGGCGGACCTGCTGGCTGAGAAGGCACAGATCGCAGAAGAGGAAGCCAAGCTGCTGGCCCAGAAAGCTGCCGAGGCCGAGACAGAGATGCAGCGCATTAAAGTGACGGCAATTCGGGGTCAGGAGGAGCGGCGGCTTATGGAGCAGAAGATGCTGGAGGCAGAGATGCTGGCTCTCAAAATGGCAGAGGAGTCGGAAAGGAGGTGGGCACTGTGGAGTGGAAGGAACACTGGGTAGATGAATGTGGAGCATAATAGCCATGCATGCTGCAGTGGATATCAAATGTTTGTCTTTGGCCACTGTTTGTCTATTGGTTTTTCTCTCCAACTGCTTGCCTTACTGGTAAGCAACTTCCTCACCTAAGACTCTCCAGTGTTCTTTTTGGGTTGCGGAGCTGCTTTAACTTAAACAGGGTGTAAATTTTATGTGAAATTATTTTCATTTGGAATTGAAGGTAAAATACTAATACTTTAAACCTTTAATAAGTGCACAAACACCTGATTGTATGAGTTGTTTTTCTTTAACCCAGAATCAACCTTTCATATTTATATCAGGGACTGGGTCAGCTCTATGGAGGTTGCCATTTTCAACCAACATGTTTATACAATAGCCCACAATGACACAAATGATCTTATGGATTAATTCATTACATTTACCTGGCCAAAGGTCAACTACGGGGAAATACTTTACTTAAAAAACTTTATTTTTTACACTTCCTGCAGTAGTTCAAATCAAATACACATGTGACTTTTATATATATATTTTTTTTGAAGGTCAGATGGAAACTGGGATAATGTCAATCAGCATTTTGCTGATACTGTATGTGCCGATCACTGTAGAAAACAGCTGAAGTCATTTTCTTAATATAACAGTATACACAGATACTAAGAATATCACTTCATTTTCCCTATTATGCAATTTATTAGGCAATCATATGAAATGGGCACCATTATCCACTTGCTGGAAAATGCAATTTCTGGATGAGCACTTTGCAGCATCAGTGAAATTTAAACCCGTGGCACTCAACATGTAAATGACTATGTCCACTCAAACCCTCCACACACATAGTGCCCCCACATTAACTAGAAACTGCTGAGTGTTCAGGTGTTCAGGAATACAATCAAAAGAAGTGTAATTATCACCATATTACAATTCTTACAACAAAGTGTGCAGAGTCGATGGTAGTATAATGTAGTCAGAAACAACATTGTCGATTATGTAAGATAGTATTGAATTCAATCTAGATAATTCTTGAAACGATAGATGAATTAAAGTATTGATTCCATCTGTCTTGTCTGTCCCTCAGGGCCAAGGAGGCTGATCAACTGAAACAGGACCTGCAAGAAGCTAGGGACTCAGAGCGCAGGGCTAAGCACAAGCTGCTGGAGATCACCAGCAAGGCTGTCTATACGGTAAGAGGCACATATACATTGTACTTAAAACACACAGGGAAACATACACTGGTCATGATTTAGTCTGTGGCAGGAAATCAGTTGATAAAAAATTGGGTTATAAAATGAAGTAGTTTACTATTAAATACCTGTAAAGTAAATGCAGATTTTCTTCTCTTTACACATTATGGACCATATTTAGACGCTCTAAAGAGCATGGTCTAAAGTGTGCAGACAATGTGCATTAGGGCATGTCCAACTCCAATTTTGCTATTTATGCATAATCTTGGTGCAAGGCACAAAGGGGTTGTGTGTGTTATGGGTGTAATATCCATAAATCCAATCAGAGCTAAAAATCAGTGTATAAAAGAATGGTTTAAGGAACTTTAAAGAAATGTGCCAAAGGCAGGTTTGAAGTTAAGAACAAACACCAGAAGTCGATTGTATTGAGAGAGGAGTGTACGGTCTCACATGTTGGGAAGCTGCAAATCAAATAATTGTTTCATACTGAAGATGACACATAGTGTCCACACTACTGTGTGAGTCACTTTGCTTGTTTGTATTTCGATCTTCAGCTGAATCAGCAGTATAACAGTTTACTCGTGAAGGGGAAGAAGAGAGTTCAGTAAGAGAGATAAGTACTGTAAATTAACCACTGAGAATAAAGGATGCACCTATTTTTCTTTGCACTTTTATGCACAGGAGGGGGCTGCTAATTAGTAAGTGGTCCTTGGCTGGTAGACCCTGTTCCTCTTCTGTCTGAACATGATAAAGAAATACACCGTTACTCAAAATGCATTTAACTGATGAGGACGAGGAGGAGGAGTGCTGAAGTTTGTCCCTATGTTTCACAAAAGGTCTCCAGCTGACATGCCCCCAGTGTCTCAGAGCAGAAGATATTGGTGAATTTTCCAAACCTAATTTGTATACTCTTAGTAACATTTTAATCATTCAAATTTGCAAAAGGTGTATTGTAACACATTCTGGTATGATGAGACAATTTTATCACTTTACACTGGCCACCCATTTATTGTCGTATTCATTTTAAAATCTTAGTTTTAACTTTTAGAACAATACATAATCAAAAACTCCCCATTACGTTACTGACACTATTTTTGGTCACTTCGTTCCTGGTCATTTTGGCTAATCTGGTTAAGCTTTTTATGAGTTGTTTTTAATTTTGCTTTCATTCTACTATTATTATGATTATTGCTATTATCCATCTTTTACATACCACTTTATCCTCCACATGAGGCAAGTACTCCTCTGTCCAACCCCCATCTCAGCAAGTAGCAAAGAGAGGGAGAGAAGGCGTGACTGGTTCTTCACCAATCAAATGAGCTCCTCTCCTTACCTTTAAATGCGCTGCGGCGAGGCGCAGTGCAAGTTTCGTTCCCCATGGGCTAAGGAGACAGCTGCAATTTTATCAATTTTTTTATCAATCAATTTTATTGATTAATTCAACTAGTCTTCTTATAATAATATTGGTAACCTCCTTGGACCCTCCCGGAGTTTTCCTCCGTCTGACGCTGATGCTGTCTCCTTAGTCCATGACGAAACGAAACTTGCACTGCGCCTCGCTGCATGCCTACTCTCCCTCTCTTTGCTACTTGCTGGTAGGAGAGATGGAGGTGGGACAGAGGAGTACTTGCGGCTGCTGCGCACCCTGCGCTGTTCACGAAATTTGCAAAATGCTCCTGGACACACCCCCTTGGCGTGGCGCACTTGCGCTGTGCCTGCACTGTGCCTGGCCTGGTTTACGAAATTAGAGCCCATAGAGAAGAAAAACCATTTATCTATCATTCCCACATCAATTAACCAAGTGCCCAATATGCATGTTTTTTGACTGTGGGAGGAAGCTGGAGTACCCAGTACAAAGCAAACTCCACACAGACAGGCCCTCGGTCGAGCTGGGATCTGAACTGGTGACCCTCTTGCTTATTATTAATAGGAATGCTACATATGTATTTTTTTTCTTCTTTCTCTTCTTCTTATATTGTTTGTCCCCAAACTATTTCCACATACTAAAATTAAGAAACTTAATTAAATTCACAAAGTGGATTATATGCAGTCCTTTTCTGTGATATCTTGATTGTGACAGTTACCACAGATACAGATAAATTAGGTTAATGTGAGGAGATAATGTATGAACAACTAAACACCTTCTCTCTCCTCCCAGTGATTTAGAGAGACACCCAATGAGTTTTTAGTTCTCATTTGCATCACTCCATATGTATTAAATAAATAGATACCACCATTTATTCTCACTTATTGATGTGAGGTAATAATTTGTTTTTTTGGACCCAGGTTTAGGTTTTTCATTCTGTCCCATTTTCCACTGTATTTTTGAAAGTTTGTCTGTGTCTCATACTTGCTTCTAATCTCTCTGTTCATCTTCTTCTAGTTTCCCGGACTCCCGCCTGACTGCATGCCTCGTGACCTGAGCTTCAGCAGGGAGAACCTTAGCTTTGACTTTAAAGATACTGATATGAAACGCCTCTCCATGGAAATCGAAAAAGAGAAGTGAGTGGCCGAACAGTATTTTACCTAAAGGAAGACTTGCTCTCAGCTTTCTCACTCGTGGTGTCAGTGATTACAGACAGGAAACTGTGGATGAGCATGACCCTCTAATTTGGAGTTTACTTAATTACCTGGGTTTTCTTTGGCTCTAATGAGGTAAATTGGTTTGCAAGTGAGCAGAGAGACTGCAGGTCTAATGCTGAGGATCAACTGGTCATAAAACTATTGCTTCCAATTACAACTCCTCCAGTAACCAACCAACTTTTATGATGTGCCTTACATTGATTTTTGTCTTTCAAATCACCTTGTAGTTAATCGCACAAAGCTCTAGATAGCTATATAGTTATATATGTATTGGTGTATCTACATGGTTGTAGTTATATTTACATTATGTCCTAGAGAACATCTAGGAAATAAACAGACAAATCAGTCAAATCATCTAATTGGTAATTTACATGCTATTTTATAATTAATTTCATTACACTGATTTTAAACATGGAACATTTCTCATAATTTGGTTATGGAACAGAATATAAAGTTTTAAGGTTTTTGGTTAATTTGTTTAATGTTTGATGATATTCTTTGTAGTTATTAAAAATTATTATGCAGTTTGTGTCTCTGACCATAATCAGATTTACATACACTATAGAACCATGAGAGAGTATATAGAGTATGAAAAAAGCTAATTTTAACGTATGAACTGATGACAAATTTGGTGAAAACATTGCTCTGGTGCGAGAACCCGAAGATTTAAAAGTGCAATTAATCTAAATGGAAATGTACTGAACCATCTGCCAACCTGAAATTTTTCTGTTTAGAGTGGAGTACATGGAGAAGAGCAAGCATTTGCAGGAGCAGCTGAATGAGCTGAAGACAGAGATTGAAAGTCTGAAGCTGAAGGAGAGAGAGACACCTCTGGACATCATTCATAACCAGAACACTGAGCAGGGGACCAGCAAGCACAGCAACTTTAAAAAGGTAGTGACTGGCCTTGCATGGCAGATGCATAAACACATAACCACTATATGTTGCAGTTAGAGAGCCCTTTTCCAACGGAAAACAACATTTTCTGTTGTAAAAATTAATTGCTCACGCACCCACATCAAAGAGCAGGAAAATAAGGGTTTTTAACTTGCAACAGAGAGCTATTCTGCTGCTGCCTTTTTGGTTTTTTATGTAAATCCAAACAAAATACTTCCAACAAAAAAGTCACAAAACAGCACATTTAACTGACTGAACAACTTTTGTGTACTCTGGTGTTCCTGCAGAAGTTTTCACTGAGGTTGTACCTGCCTGTCTTCTGTGCAAAGGGCTTAGTCAGCTGTATGTAAGATGCTGACTGTGTGTAAGTTCCTCATACTACCACCTTTCACAAAACCTGAACTATCACTATAAAGTGATACAAGAGCCTTACATTTGACAAAATACATACAGCAGTTTCTTTGGTAACGGTGTTAGTCAGTGTTACCAAATTATAACTTGTCCAGCAACTCAACAGTCTGCCTAATTTTTTTATAGGCATTCACTTTTATGAGACAAAAAAGGCGAGAGAAATTTTTTGATTACAATTCTTTAGCTTGTTTTAAAAAGCAAAATGAATCAATCAAAAATTCTTGTATTGTAGCTTTGCATATTTTCCATCATTTGTGTATGAGACCATGGTTTTTGATACATATCAAACAATCTAAGTGGGAGTGATAAGCATAAGTGATAATGCTGCTTATTCCTAATGCATTTTGGTTAAATTAAGAAGTTACAAAATACTTATCATCTCTTCCACGGCTCTCCATTCTGCTCAAGTAACATGAATTGTTGCAAATTGTATCTTAAAGCTAATCTTAAACTGTCTTCCAAGGATAACTGTAAATCAAAACATTTTTATAGCCCTCGCATGTACAACACTCAAGTTTCACTATCATATTATTTTAAGGGAGGGTATTAATTCTCGGTGCATCACTCAATAACAATAGTCTCCACCTGGTCCTGTATTCATTTTTCAGCCATTAGTTTCTTCATAGATGGAGTCCACTTCCGAATTTATTATCTACTCTGCCCCATGGTAGTACTCAGTGAGTACTCAGTGAGTACTACCATGGAGTTAACTCTTAACTCTTAACTAAGAGTTAAAGAGAGAAAAAAAGAAAACATGAAGTGCTACAGAGAGCAAAATGATTGTTTTTATGGCTCTATAGCTGACAACAGCCAGAAGCCAAAGGCATTGTGTTTTGGGGTTTTCCATATTATGCATACCATTCATATGAACATGATATATCTCAAGAACAGCGTAAAAGAATTTCTTAAAATTTAGTACAAATGTTCACTTGGACAGATGAGGTCACTATGACTTCACAAATTGTTTGTGACAGTGATATTAAATGCATAGCAAAGAAAACCCCACTGGAAATGTTGGTACAAATTTTCATTTTGACTCAAGGATGGCCTGTATAGAATTTTTGACCAAAGAATGTGAAAAACTTTTGAGAGTATCCTTCCCACTTAGGTACAAACATTTACTTACACTCATGTTTAGTGTTTATATATGGGTGGTCAAAGATAAAGATGGTACTGACCTCCCAACCATGTCCCCTCAAACAAACATTAAATTCCTTATAGTCAACATGTTATGTCTCTGAGGAAAATACTGCATTGTCAGCAAAGGCATACCACCATCCTTTCTATGCATCCTTGTGTAGAGATATAAAATTATACACAAAAGGAATCCCTTAGCTTAAGGGATAGTCCATAATTGTATGGTAAAAAGCAGTGAAAATTGTTTACTGATTCTGTTTCCATTGTCCACATGAACTGGCAGAATGGGCTCCTTTTCCTTTATCTCTCCACAACAGTATTTTTCTTAATTCCAGCAAAATCATCAAAAGAACCTATGAGCTGTTTTCAGCACAATGTATAATAGAATAGACCACCCATCCTCCATTTATTCTCCCATAGTGTAAAATGCACTTGGGGGCGCTAATTGATTTTTCAGTGGTGATTAGTCATTTGGAAGGATGGGGGCACTTCAGGCATACATAGGGTAGAACAAGCTAAGTCAAAAGTTGTTGCTTTAATTGAACCAGAGGTCGGTGACATTCATCTTACAGTGACTGAAAGGGTGTGGGGGCCTCATATCTTCTGTAGGGAGAAGGGATGAAAAATCCAGAGTGAGGAAACTAAGTCTTCTGTGCCAAAAACGGTGTGACTCTTTTTTTTTTTTAAAAAAAAGCAGGGGTTGACTAAAATTATTTTCAAAGGATGAGGATTTTAATGGAGGCTGAGTCACAGAGAAGTGCCTAGAACATACCGTGAAGATGGCACCCACCGAGGAACAACAGTGGGGAGGTACACAGTGAGAGAACAAGGTCAGAGAGAATGTGTAATGAAGCACAGATCTTTCAGCCAGAAGCATCAGGACCTGGTGAAGTTTCCTGTCAAGATTCTCTTTCTACCCTGTGGTTGATTAATGAGTAGCTCCTTAACATGCCCCAGTGCCTTTGCACTTAAAACAGGCCACATGTTCTGCTCTGTTAGCACTTGGCCTGTCAGGAGTGCTCATTCTCACCAACTGAATCACAACACAACAACTGTGTTGGAGTAAAAACCACACAGTCAAAGTCCACATGAAGCAATGTTTTGTTTTGTTTTTTTCATCTCTGGAGCTAGTGAGCTTATTATATTTTTTGATTTATTAATATGTATTTATCCCTATGTACTGTATGACACATTCTTCTGAAGGCCTTGAGGAAATTATATTTGATAAACATGTTTATTAAAATCACACAGTTGGTGTAGTGGTTAGCACTCTTGCCTTTGCAGCAAAAAGACCTGGGTTGACGACCCGGTCAGAACAAGGGCCTTTCTGCGTGGAGTTTACATGTTCTCACCGTGTGTGGGTTTTCTCCGGGTTCTCCGACTTCCTCCCACAGTCTAAAAACATGCAGATTTGGGGATTAGGCCAATTGGACACTCTAAATTGCCCATAGGTGGATGGAGTGGATGGTTGTTTGTCTCTATGTGTGGCTCTATGATCGACTAGCGACACCTCCTGCGAGCCTCATATGAAGGATAAAGTGGTAGAAGATGAGTGAGTGAGATTAGTTAAATGTCAAATTTTCTGCCTGGTGACTGTGATATGTTATAAACACACAAAGTTGGCACAGAGATTCACTTGGACTTACAGATTTACTGATAAGAATTTGATGGTCAAAGGATCTCTCACGCTCTCCTCTCACACCTCAGGAAAACCTGGCAGTGTTTTGGTACAAATGTTTTTGTGCTTGAAGGTCAAAAGTCAAGGCCACAATATGTAATGTATGTAACAAATCTTTTGTCATCTTTTGCAATTTCATTTGCGATAGCATTCATTCAGTATTCAAAATTTAATAGAATTGAAAGGCGATGGATCATTAGCACATGTTACTCCATCAAAATATTAATTTCAGATGAAGAAGAAGATGACTTTGAGATATAAATGACTTCCAACACATATGCTTTGCTTTTTTAAAATGAGAACAGAAAACAAAACTCTCAGAATTAGGACAAGTACAGTAGATTGCAGCCTTTGCCTATTCCATTGTTTCAAAAAGCAAAGTAGATTTGAAAATTGTTCATTGTTTAGCCCTTTTATAGTACTACTGGGCAGTATTTCTACTTTTTCATGTAAACCAATGAAGTGTGAAGTCACAATCAAAGGAGATCAACTGTCCAGTGTCAGTGTGCAGATATATTTCTTTTCTGGAAATAGCTCACTCTTCTCTAGAACATCCATACCTGGGATATTAAATGAGGGAGGTGGGTAGTGTGGAACAGAAAGCTAGAGAGTTGGACACAGAAAAACAAACACTAGCCTAAGTGTTGTTCAGGTTGCATGTCAGCGGGGATAATAGAACAGAATTGGTAAACATTACCTTACAAATCCTGTCCCACACAAGTCCGCTCATATACACGTTTCCCAAAATAACCTAAATCTCTTTGGTGTGCTCCTTCATCCCTGGTATAATATTTACTTTGGCAGCCACTTTAGTTCCCTGTAGTCCACAGATGATGAGGACAGACAAAGTATGCCCTGCTCTGTTTTACTGTATTAGATTAGCTAAGGGTTTGGATTGCTGATGGAGTAAAAGCCCCGCCAATGTCCCAAATTAATCCTTCACCAGCTAATTCAAACTCAGAGAGAAAAACACTTTACTCTGCTTCGTCTGACTGAAATTGATCCTCTGCCTGCCCTGTACTCTCTGTCTGTCTGATTATCTCTGCAGTAGGCAAGTGTCCTATGGATTTATTTGTCTATCAGGGCTATTTGAAACTTTGAATGAGGCACTTTTTTTTCCAAATGATGTAAATTTGGATCGAAGAATCAACAATGTTGCATGCTTTGAAATGCCATCAAAGATTTATTTGAAATAGAATAACCTTGGGGGTATGATTTCTGTAAACACACCAAATAAGACTCCCCAGTCATCTTCTCCTAATGGCCACTTTGACTTTTGATTAGTCTAGGGCCATGGTTCTCAAACTATGGTTCTTGTAGAAAAATCAGAAACACTGTTCATTGTAATCGGAGTGGAGCTGAGGCACCCTATCTCTCTCTCTCATATTAATCTAATTTTGCTGTACCAGTGTCTGAAGTACAGTTGAGGATGAAATTATTAGCCCCCTATGTAAATGTCATTTTTTCCATTATTTGCCTTTGCACACAGAAAATAAATGATTCCACAAAATCCAAAAACTAGTAGGGTCAATGTTATTAGTCCCCTTACGAACTTACCTTTTTATTGAGCCATAGCACAAACCACTGTTTTCCTTAACTTTGTAATGCCCCAAACTTTAAAAATCAAGTTTAAACTGAGGATTATCTCACAGTATTTAATCTTCAGCAAGGGTTTGAGTTGTCACTTGAGAAAGCACTATGCCAAAAACAAATGAAATCAGTTTAGACTTGAGAAAAAGGATTGCTGATGCTCACAAAATAGGGAAAGTGTATACAAAGTTATCACAGCATTTCCAAGTTTCAAGAACTGGAGTGAGAAGCATCATCAAGAAATTAATAGAGAGCCATACAATACAGAACAAGCCTGGCAGAGGTAGGAAGAGAAAGAGTTCAAAGACTAAGATGCGTCTAAAGACCCAGACCAACTACCGAGACACTAGTGAAGGACTTAGCCAAGTCAGGAATTGTAGTCTCAAAGAAGACAATTACCAGAGCTCTGGACTGTGGGGTTGAAGACCAAGGAGAACTCCACTTCTGTAGAAGAGACATCTTCAAGCCAGACTTAAGTATACTAAGGACAACCTGGAGAAAGATTATACTGCATACTGCAAGCAGGTCCTTTTGTCAGATGAGATGAAACTAGAGCTATTTGACCACAGAGACATTGCTTATGACCTGTAGAAAGAAGGGTTAGGGTTAGAGGCATACCACCCAAAGAACAGTGTCCCCACAGTGAAACACAGTGGTGTGAGTATTATGCTGTGGGGATGCTTCAGCGCGCCTGGAACTGGGAATCTCATCACGGTGGAAGGAATCATGAAGAAAGAAGGACATGTGAAGATGTTGAAAGAAATTTGGAAATCTTTGCTCTGTTTAACAGCACTTGGGAGATACTTTTAACACAATGACATTTTCATAGGGCGGCTAATAATTTCATCCTCAAGTGTATATTTCAGGAAGAGGAGGATGATGAGAGAGCAAATTATCTTCTCTTATTAATAAATTTCTCTTCTGTGAAAAGTCCGTAGATGACTTTGCTCGGCCTATTTACACCACTGTATTTTAACTTTGGCGATAATGGTGTTGAGGTCAGTATTTTCTCAGGCAGTATGTGTTGTAAAAAGTTTGAGAACCACTGGTCTAGGGTAATAAATCTATTTGTCATTTGTTGGAGGTCAGTGGGTCACATGAGAAGAAAGCCTATATAATTATAATAAATATTAATCACACTGCAGCAGCTCAGTGTATTTAGGCAACATAGACATGGGCAAGACAACCTGCTAAGTTCAAATTGGAGAAGAAAGGAGATTTAGGTGACTGAATGTTTTTGGTGCTTTCTTAATTGCTGTATATGTATTCAGTTATTTTTTCCCACATATTTGGAAAAAACGATTCACCTCTGTTGTTATCTTCTCCACAGCTAACGCTACAGAGCACCAAGACCAGGGTGGCCTTCTTTGAGGAACTTTAAACTACTTACCTTTAAAGGCAGGGATGCACAACTGCTAACTGCAGCCTCTCTCTCTCCTCTACATTCCTAGTCAGAGTAAGTGACTAACTGCACTATGAGGCCTTGTATCCCTGGGAAACCACCATCAAGAAAACACTATGGATAAAAACATGACCACTGCCTTGATCTGTGCAAACACCATGTGTAAAGACAAAAAAAGGCTGTATATGTAATGTTCCTGCAAAAATTGTGTGTAATAATTCTCAGATTTAACTTTAAAAGTGTGTTTACAGTGAGTGTGTGAAATACAGAACATTCCTTTGAAAGATTTTGCAGTGAATTGCCTTTGGGTTCTATTAGTGTCAGAATGAACGTTGACCATACAAAAAAAGGGAAATAAAAAGTAGAGAATATGGTCTTGGACAGCCTCTGTGGACAGCCACTGTGAGCTTAATGCTACAGTATGGGTGGAGTTTACAATTGTTATTATATCATGTCCTACTGGGATGACCTACATTTACCTGTTCACAACGGTTTTGAGATTCAAACAGAAACTTACTGCTAAAAGATAAAAATTAAAGACAATGAGTGATCATACTGTGACCCAATTCAGCAGTGTGCAGTATCTGTTAGACATGTTATATTCTATTTAAAAAGTTAATTAAAAAGTGCCAAAAAAGCTCCCTTCATGTGTTTCACTGTATATACATTATGAACTATATAGAGTATTTTTTCTTCACTTCTTCACAACTTCACAGTGCCTTGTTTTTTTCTTTCTTTTTAGTGGAATGAATTAATGAAAAAGTGAATGTTCAAGAGGAAATACAGTCATTTATTGCTAAAAGTGGGAGTTAATGGGCTGTGATGGATTTGGTGAAATGTAGCATTTTACAGGCAGTGTAAGGACTTATGTTTACACCTTGTATACATGAAGGGGGTTATGTTACATAAAGTATCTCTGGCTGCTTACAGCAGTTGATTCATGTGTCCTTTGAGACCTTTGAGTGCACTGTGCACTCCTGATAGTGAGGAGATGATCCTTTGTAACATGTTGCTCTTGGAATCTAAACTGGGTGAAGGAACTGTGATTTTTTTTTTATGATATATTTTTTATGATGTGAGCTTATGTCACCCCTATCATCTTTTTTTCACCCCATCATCTTTTTTTCTGAAAGCAACCATTCTTTAAAAAAAGAATTGTTTTTTGAGTTTATGTACTCTTCTCATTTTGAAGCAATTCATGTTTGGGAATTATAATGTGAAGAATATTGTTCCTGTCTGAATTAATGAAATTTAACAATAGAAAGCAGTATTTAAAATGAAAGCTGTGGTGAAATTATAGGACCTACAGTATATTTCTGGATAAACATTGTGATATTGATATGTGTGCTTTGTCTGTTAAATGAGAAAATATATCAGGTCTGCTATTTTTGTGTGTTTTGCAGTTTGTATACAGGAATAAAGCTACATTAGTTATTTTTGGCAGACTTTTACCAATGTCAGCTTTGATTCTGCCTGTGCCTACAGCATTTTCCTCCCAGCCCAATCAAACATCCAATTACACCTTTGAAATGAATCGGGTGTTTGTAAGCACCCTCCATCTTGTGTCAGATTACATACGGTGTTTGTTTGAGTGACAAGGTCTTTGTGTTTCTGCTTGTGCGCTCACAGTTGAGTGAGCATGCAGGGTTCTAACTCATACCACTGCATTAACCCTTTGATGCGAGTCTCTACCATGGTCCCAGTGACTGACAGCTCACAGACTGAGGTCAGTGGCAGCTTCTAAAGCTCTGTCACCTGTGGGCTCGGCTGGATATTGACCACCCTGGGGTTGTCAACGTTGTGACAGAGACACGTAAGTCTTGGGAGCCAACTCTACCTGGGGGTGGGAGGTCTGCAGGGGCATCGGGCAAACCGACAGATGCACATGCCATTATCGCCAACGTCGCTGCCGCCCACTCGTCCCTGTCCTAGGAGATGGGAAGAATCGCATCTTTTGTCATTTACCTATTCTCAAGGGATCAGACTTGAAGTCACACCTGCACACAAACATGCTCATCTTGCAGCAGACTGGAAAAGGTTGCTGGTTTATTAGGGTGGGGACAGAACAGCAACTGCCAAAGGCTTGAATATAGAACAGGTACATACAATAAGTAGGAAAAACTCTTGTGTCATTATCCGGGGTGAGCGCCAATTGAAATCTCCTCATGCCTTTCACATTTTACAGCCATATATTGAAGTAGAACCTTTAAACCCAAAATACTGTCTAGTATGTAGAATTATGGTGGTATTCTTTTCATTTTGCAGAAATTTAAAATAAATTAATTACATTACTTTTTTATAAAAGGTGGGCAATCACCGGAATGTATGAATTGTTTTTTATTACCCCAGAATTTATATTTAGGAGCTGCGTCACCTCTTTGGAGGCCACCATTTTGCACTGCCATGTGTTTACAAAAGCCTATCATAGACAATCTAAAAATCATATGAGTTTTGATGTGAACTGAAGGCTACATTGGTTCTCCAACACACTTGGAAGGGAAGGGTGGGGTGCTGGATATTATATTTAGCTGCAATATGCAACTTCGCCAATACATTTTACACACACTGTACCTTGAAATTATGTATGAAACAAGCATGGGTATGTGCCACATACCACAAAGTTTGTCTTACAGAAAACTCAAAACTTGTTTTTTCCAATAATTCAGGTATAAACGTAAGAGCAGACAGACGATAAAAAATCTACATAACCTGTTAAAAACTACATTTTCTGCAATTTAACCATCAAATGGCAGTGAGGAAAATAGCATTGTTTACAATTTACACCAGAATTCACATGTACAAATATAATATTACAATTTATATTATGTCATAGATGATTTTATGCATACACCCTACCATATTTTCAAATTTTCAAAGTCCAAGTCAAATTGTATTGAGGCAATGCCTGCAAGCTGCTTCACACCTATTTAAAGTATTCTACTTTTTACATAATGGACCACGTAGACAAACAGGTTTCAACGAGTGGAACAATGATTGTCCATGAAGAAAGATTTATCCCACCAAACTGCTGTGCTTTCTGTCATTCTCCAACCCCTTGGCTTTACTAGAGCAATGTTGCTGTTGCTTCTGTCTCTCTTGACATCAAACAAATCACTTCCTGTGTGCAGTGCAGGAATGTTTCCAGGCGACACCAGATCTAATTACCACTATACCAAAATAAATACAGAGAGAGGTGTGAGGAGCTAATAGGCTTGAACATGTGTGAGGCAATTTGGCAATGGTTTAAATGTAACAGACATTTGTGTATATTTAAACGTTGCACATTATAGCTTTAAAAGGCGGTAAGTTCACCTTAGATGTTTGTAGTATAATGGCAGAAAATCTCAATTTCTATTCAGAAAACAAATAGGGTGGTTTTTTAAACTGGAACTAAACATATTTACCCAAACAACTTCTAAACAACTTAATTTCCACTCTATGTAGGCATTTCCTTACACATGCTCATCTGCATTTGTCTTATGACATTGTGAGCTCCACAGCCCTGAAACCATCCATTGTGTGTTTTATCTGCTCCAGGTTTGGTACAGCTCTCTATTTCCTGTGGCCTTATCCACTGTTTCCTAAAATATACCCCACTGTGCTAATCTCTTCCCACCCATACCTGCCCTAAAAAGAGAGGAAAAAAAGCCAACACAGAAATCCTCCAGTCATATTTTCCTTTTATAGCAAACTGCAATAATATAGTCACATCACACAACAAATTAAGTTCTATTTGCTCTCAATTTCTACTTCTAGATAATTGATGCTATCCGTTTTCCCGAAGGTTGAACAAAGGACAGGAAGGGACTTCACTTATCGACTGACATTTTGACTGGGTAAATGTAGACAGGAGATTTTTTAAAATAACCTGTCCAGGGAGTGACCCCCACCTTTCACCCTACGTCAGCTGGGATTGGCACCAGCAGCCCCATGACTTTGTCATTTAAATACTGTAGATATAACTTAAAAGAACTTTTTTTTTTTATTTAATATGGGTCTTTTCATGAGCATACTAAAAAAAATGTCGAATTTATTTGTACTTTAATAATATTTTTTCAAGCCAAACATTACCAATAGAAATATGATATTGCAGATTTTATTTTTGTGGACCAAGGTCAATCTTTCAAAATGCTTTGCTGAAGAAGGTTACTACCACTAAGAATGCATATTGCTGACATTCTGACATACAAAGTAGAGACTGCTTATACAGGAGTGTTGCTTTTTTTTTTTTTTACCCTGTCCTCATATTTTAACAATGTAATTGCACCACACCTAATGTGAATAGTAAAGGTGCATCAAAATTTGCCTTATTGTCAATTTTTACCATTTATTCACATCACTGTTGATGTGTAAATGCCTCTATTGTTAAATGAGTCATTTGGTAGCGTACAGCACAAGCAAATGTCAACACTACTTTAAGTTCTATTGTTTGTCTTTCAAGTTTATTTGTATGGGTGTATTACTCCAGCATATCAGGTCTTCCTTATCTTCGTACTAATCAATTAAAATTCCAGCTGTGATCTGGACAGAGTTTCTGTACAGAGTGCCTCATCCCGCCAAATCTCCCTTTAAGTCCACCATATATATATATTAAATACTGTTACTCACCACTCACTGCCTTAAATTCCTCCTACTGAGCCTGTCCTCTCTACAAAAAGCACCAGCTGTACCAGCCGGACACCTAAAATGACCTGTGTTTACCTCTTGTCAGGCAGACTGGCTTCTCCACATGGCACTGACAGAGGTTGCAGTTAGGGCTGATGTACTGTCCATACAAAGCATCCAACTTTAAAACCAGGAACTGGACTGGCACCCAATTTGTTTTACTCTGTAGGTGACCCACTCTTTTTGATCAGCTGACCCTTAACTGAGTAGTTAATATAGCTTGATAAACTTAGACCGCATATAAAGATAGACATGGTAGTCTGGTTGCAAGATGAACTGTAGTGAAGCCTGTAATTTTGCAATTTGACCGGCACCCTGACAGTTTTTGCAGCCATATATTTACAGACCATTCATCGGCAGACAGGTTCCAGATGGATGATAACAGCTGTCGATCACATCTGTCCACTTACATGTGCTATGCTTTTTCATCTATTTTACTCTTAATGGGAACATAATTTAAAAACCGACATCAGGTGCTGTTGACAAAGACCCTAAACAAGCAATTAACCAAAGAAGAAGATTTATTTCCCCATAGATTTACATTCAAATTATTTCTTTATGTAACGGAGTCAGACACGTTGGCTAACCGCCACTTTCATCCAACTTCCTGGGCTTTACTTTCCAAAACTGAAGAATATGCCATTTTAATATATCGTCTATACTGGCAATGAAATGAAATCTGAAATCCTTTTTTTCAGCCTTAAGGGGAAATCTGGTTGTGATGAGACAGCTGCAAATACGCTAGTGCAGCAGTGGCAGCAAAATAAAATGTATTATTATTAACTACCTAAGTTGCAAAGAAACCTAATAAAAAAGGAAAATAAGTCTAAAAGCAAGTCACAGAAAAATACATGCATGACAATATTAGAACTTTCCACAGATTAATGCACATCTCTGGGAAACATAAATCCCTAAATTATTATTTTTTCAATACTAACAGTCTGAAAATAAATAAATAAATAAATAAAATAAACATAGGTGCTGTAATGCTCTTAAACAATGGCTGCGGTGTGCGTCATCAAGACAGTTACAATGACAACTGAATGACATTCTCCACCGTCATAAAATGTAGAGGTGACACAGGAGTCTGTGATCGTGCCACATGCTCTTCGCTCCTCATACGTCACATGCTGCAATCATCTAACCCTGCCTGTGTGAGTCATCTCTGAACCTCCAAACTACTGAAATCCCTAACTGCATTTCTGTGAATCAAAAACCCTTTTCAGTGCTTGATATAGTTTGCAGCCAAAAGGCATTGCTATATGGATATCCCACCTCTCCAACTCAGCTCACAAAACTTGCAGCCAAAACACGCTCGTAGACTGAACGTCTGAGAACACCTGATATTCCAGGTTTTTACACTGGTGTGTCAATTATTAGTGCTTGCTTCTTACTCTGCCATGTTTGGCTGTTAAATAGTTCCACATGATTCAGCATAGAAACTTTATTCAAATGTCAATCTCAGATTCAAGCTAAACATTTTTGACACATTTCTTCCCTGCAAAATAAGTTGAAAATGTCTTGAAAAACACAATTTCTTCTTTCACAAAGAAGTAGGACTTTCACCTCTTAATTATCTCTTTAATGACCTTCACAGATTTTTCACTCACTCATTTTCTACCACTTTATCCTCCACATGAGGGTCACGGGGGGCGCTGGTGCCTAACTCTAGCTGACATAGGGTGAAAGGTGGGGTACACCCAGGACAGGTCGCCAGTCCATCACAGGGCCACATAGAGACAAACAACTATTCACTCTCACATTCATAACTACAGGCAATTTAGAGTGTTCAGTTGGCCAAATCCCCCCCCACACACACACACAGGAAGAACATGCAAACTCCATGCAGAAGGGCCCTTGTTCCACTCGGGTCGTGAACCCGGGACCTCTTGCAGGCAGGAGTGCTAGATTTTTTTAACGGTTACACTTAAAAATGGAATTATCAGACTATTCCAGAATACACTGGGATGTATGACGTGGAAGGTTCAGAGACAGAGTGGATGACATTGCACCCTAGAGTGGAGAGGTTGCTCAACATTAATAAAAAAAAAAAATCAGTTCGCACATTTCACTCTTCATACATAATTTTCTACTTAAACATTGACAAAACTTTCTGGTTTCATACAATGTGACCAAAATGCACAAGAGCACAGAAACTGACCTCTCCTACTCTGACTGACTTCAAATTCACAAAACCTGTATCAGGGTTTTCAGCCAAGCCTTGTGACACTGAACTATGGGGGATCACACAGTGGCATATGAGGATAGCACTGTTGCCTCACAGCTGCTCTGTGTGGAGTTTGCATCTTCTCCCAGTTTGTGTGAGAGTTTTCTCCCAGTTCTCCAGTTTTCTTCCATATATGCAAAAGCAAGGAGAGGTTAAATGGACTCTCTAAATTGCCTGTAGGAAATTAGTTGTTCATCTCTAGATAATGGCCCTGTGATGGACTGGCTACCTGTCCAGGGTGTACCTGGACTTTCGTGGAATATCCACTGGGATTAGCACCAGCAGCCTCATGACCCTCATGTGGAGAAAAAAGCAGTAGACAATGGATGAACTATGGTCATTTTACAATGCGTGGTTTGAAAGGTGAGAGGCGAGTAATGCTCTCTGCATGGACCTCCTCTGTATCTTAAGATATGCCATTGCTATGGCAACCATTGCAATTGGAACAACTGCAGGTGCTACACACAGCTGATTTAGATCAGCAGATGAGACTGCACACAGGTGAACACAAACAGACAAAGTTAAGGTGAATATTTAGCTAATTCTTTTTTGGTTGTTTGTCATAATTTTTTAATTCCCTCCATCATCCCTCTCTAACATTTTCAGTGTGATTACATAACTGTGGCTATAAGGGGTTTTGTCATTCACTTTAACGGCTGTGGTTTGAATTCATGAATATAAGACTGAGAGGAGCCATCACTTACAACGGCTTGGCTAGGATAACAATCATATGTGAATATACATGTTAACAAAGTGAGTTAGTAAAAGTGTCACTAAAAACAGTAAGAGCTGTGATGAACTAAACAAAACAAGTGTATTTCCAGGGCATTGATAGTCACAGTAGTTAAAGGCAACAGACAGCAGGTCCTGTTCATCCACTGGTGCAGTGGCTATTGTTTTAATACAAGGCAATGTCATATGCCATTGTCTATGTTGACATAGTTGGTCCCAATGAACACAGATGCCAAATATTTCGATCACTGGAAATGTTTTAAGGTGACTCTAGAATTTGACAAGATCACACAGGTTATTTAATACCACAGGGCAGAGATGAGAATTTCCAAATGGTATAACAAGTCTAAAGTACACAAGAAATCAATATTAAAGTAGCAATTAAAAATAGCAGGGGAAAGAGAAGAGGACAGAGCTGGCAGCGGGGGAATAAAAGGGGAAGGAAGCACAAATTAAAGCACCCAGGACACTGCACATAAACCAAAAATGTTATTGTGAAAGAAGCATCAACAACAGGAGAGCGGACTGTCACCTAGACCCACAGCATCTGTCCAACAGAGAGGGACAGAACAATGGCCATGCCACGAGACACCAACCAATAAAGAACTGAAAAATATTTCAACTAACAACAATCTCCAAATGGAATCAAGTAATATTCAAACAAAATGAAAATCTCATGACAATCATGAGCGAATATTCCAGAGAAATAAAATATTCCAACAAATTAATGAGGTAATAGTTAAATGAAAAAAAACAAAACAACCACAACTAATCCAAATAATTAAGAAGAAGAAAACTCTTTATTGTCATTGTAGTTGGTACAATGAAGTTTCGTTTGCAATAAAGCAGTAATAATAAAATAATAATAATAGTAAAATAGAATAGTAACGGTAAAATAGAACATGAATAAATGGATATTGCACAAAACCGACATACTTTAAAATGATTTGCACATGAGGCACATTCACAAATGAACAATTACATTACCAAGTGTGCATTTTGCACATGCAAAGGAGGAGATAAACAGGCACGGTGCATTACCTGTGCAACATGAATGAGTGTGCGATGGATGCAGCAAACACATGGGCAGACCACACAACCGGCCAGGCTGTAGCCACAACAGGAGGGAAAGGAAGGAGAAGGAGAGCACAATCACCACACCTGTATATATGTAACTGCACATGACACCACCCAGCAATTTGTGAAATCAGCTGAGGTGGCACTAGTTTGAGTATGATCTTTCTTTGCCACATTCTCTCCACCTAGTACTTGATTTATTGTGATATTTACATGGTTTGTCAATTAAAGCATAAGGATTTATTTATTTTTTCTATTTTAATGCACCTTCATGCAAATGACTAATATTTTAAATTGATCTTGCTATCTATGGAAATAATCTAAATATATTTAGATGCAGTATTATAGCATTATTAAGTGGAAGTGCTGACATTTTAAATTTAAAATATTCTGTAGTTTTACGCCTTGACATGAGATTAAAACCCTTTTTCCAACACAAGCATCTCAACAGAGCCTCAAAAACATGGATTTTATTAGTCATGTAAGCACATTGGGAGTTTTGGCTTAGGGACAGAAAAACTGCAATTTAAAACATCATCTAAATGTACATGTGTGCACTGTAGAGACACGCTCATCTGTGAGTAATAAGCACATTTATCTGCATCTTGTGCAAATTTGTCCTGCCAGGAGGCTCCATTGACTCTCATTATGAAACACATCATCAAAGTGGTAAATCCCCCCCTCAACTCTCCTTGATGCGTGGGGGTGAGGTGCATCAGTATACCTGCTCCTGTGGGAATTTATTTTATTTACTAAATATTCAGTTAGAAATCCTATTGACGTTGCTCCTTTCTGACTCCCTTCATGATGGTTTTTATTATATTATTTGTTTCATGTGCATCTCTTTAAATTTAAGCACCCACATGCATACACACACACACAGAGAGAATCACAAAATCTTTCTTGTCCCTTCTGGCCAAATTAGTATCTTCTTTTATTCCAGGATGCAGATGTCTCTGAGTGAAATATCTGTGGAAAATTGCCATGATTGGGTTCATCATGTTGCCTGCAGTTAACAAGGATGTAAATGAGTCTGGTATTTTAGGCCGAAAAAAAGAAATCCCCCTTTTCAAAATAACAGCTTGTTAGGCTGAAGGAAGTGCTGCATCAAGTGTTGGCACCACTTGATGAGCGGCTACGAATCAATTTTTTATATAAACTTCAGATAACAACGATGATATAAAAATTACTAATATAAATTACAACTTAAAAAATTGTCCCTGATCCTGATATAAATCAATCTCCAGTTGCAGTATATCAACTGTCTCTTTATTTCTTCCATTATCGGCTCTTTCTACTGTTCTCTTTGTCCTCCAAAGCAAGTGTTTCTGAGGCAGTCAGTGGTTCCCTCCTCACTTCTCCCTCTGAAGCAAAGAAGTGTGCCTACTATTGTATGGCTTGTAAATGCGACAAGACTCTTAATAAGACTTTGACATTGGCTGACATGATGAACAATCACCCGTGAATTATTGATGAGTTGTTTGTGCATATTTAAGGCTGAGACCCTGAATTAAACCTAAATTCTCTCCTCTGTTGAAGAAAGCTCATTTTGCATGCTCATACCCCGAGGTGCTGCTCAGTGCACCTTTACATTGCATTTCCCCTCCTGTTATTTCCAAATTAGTTTCTCTTTACATAGTCTCTGCTCTAATCTGTTCATCTGGTGGCATGACAGATGGGGCTTTCCTCTGCTCATACTAATGACCTGACTGATTGCCCACTGGTGGCTTATTTGGGCCTGTCAGTCTGTTTTTAAACTAAAATACTGCAGAGGGCAAAAAAAAAAAGCTACAGAAATGTCTTGGAGATAATAACTACAGTGAAGAATGCACGTTATCTACATTCATCCATCTTGGCCTGTTTAAATGACCCACGTCATTAGCCACCTATCTTTCAGGTTTTATAGATTCTAATCAGAATTACTAGGGCACATGCAGATATTGGGAATACTTTATATTGTTAATATTCTGTGGACTGGCTTAGGTTTATAGGCTTTCACTTTAGCCATTACTATATTTTCTGCCAAAGTGAACATGATGTGAACATCTGTGGGTTAAAACAAAAGAGCCACTCAGTGGTGGGACAATGATGAGATGGCGAGGAGGCAGCCCAGTAATGGTTCGGTGACTGGTTGCTCCATTTACGATTTCTACATTAGAGCAGTATAGCAGCAACAACATGGTCTTTGGCATGGTGGTGGAACACGTGCACATCTCCCCTCTCCACTTGCTACAGCTTTATTGATTAAATATCTTCAGACAAGACTGTGCTTGTCATAACAGCACTCCAAGGATTTGAAAAGAGGCTTTCAGAAATGAATAGCACATGTTTTCATTTTTCGTTCCCTGGGTTTCTTTCTTTGTCTGTCTTTGTCTTTTCATGTGATCAAAGTCTTAGGACACTCGCATTGTAACTGAAGTGACTACAAGTGAGCAATCGCTTTAAATATGATTTGTGATACATGGTCCATGATCATAGGTCATATCATAACAGCAATACTGCAATAATAATAATGATGATGGTGAATTATAATATCTAACTAACTTCAGAATTCAAAGTGTGTTGGATTTTGGAATAGAATTCTTTACATTCCTGTCTGCCATGTCTCCTCTTTCAGCTTCTTCTTCTTCTGCCAGTTAAAGTCTGTTCATGTTACACTCAGTCCTGTGAAAAGCACTGACAACACTGTTAAATCCAGTTGACTGGGATATTAGTTTAGTGTCATATTATAAAATGAAAACTACCCTTATGATATTTAATGATTCATGGTGACGATGCTGTATCAATATTTGGTTTCACCCCTGCACACTTTGATTCGCCAGAATGTTTTAATAAGTCAGTAAAATTTTTCTGTCGATGCTTTTAAACCAGTAGAGTTTTTAGTGTTTTTTAAAATACTGTTTACATGGCTTTTGCCTGGTTGTATTTATTATATTTGTGTTTTTTTTGCCCCACAATGGGACTCATAAAGTTGTTTGGATTGAATTGAAATTAACTGAGTGATATGAAAGTTATTGTCCCTGAACTTACTTTAACTTTTTTTTTTCACAGTAATATGAAATGTGAAAGTGGTCGAGAATTGATTGATTAACTGTACTTTTGTTGACTTTTCAGCTACAAAATCACTAACAAATCTTATTTCTCTCTATCAGTGTTATCCAATTTGGTTTGACCAAAAGAAGAGCATGCGTTATCGCCTGCATTACACTGTGATACTGAGTGTTATTTCTTCATAGAATCCAAGTGTGTCAGCTTTGGTTTATTTGTACTCAGGGAAATTGGATGTGACATGATGTTGTGTAACAGGCAGCGATCTGGGCAGACAGAAGGCTGTCTTTCTGTGCAGTGATGTCAGATGCATTGTTCATTCATGTGGCTCTCTTTCTCTCCAGGCTGCTGTCCTTCGAACATCTCAGTGGCAGACATCCCAGTATCCATGGTTGAGCGTGAGGGATTCGTACACACACTTCTGTCACACAAAGGCCTCTGTTCTCTCACTGTCCCCTTTCTTGGCTTCTCAGCAGCTTAAGAAACAGCATTCAAAACACTGCTGTGTCTGGAAATGCCTCTGCCTAAAATTCCTATTTTGGGTCAGACAGTAAAACAACATATTCTTCATGGATTCTTTTTTCTCCTGCGTGAAATCTACTAATACGATGGACCAAATTTACTAAGCTACAACAAACATATGAGTTTAAGATGCCATATTGTGAAGCATTGTAAATCTGTCTAGAGAGCATTGTAATTAAACTAGTTGCCATTTCTTTTCTCAGCAGTGTGTCCTATATTATCTGCCTTATATTGCCCCTGTTGTCTGTACCATGAATCGCATCACCCCACTTTCTTGTTATCGGTTGAGGTTTGGTGACCCATTTTTGGCATTTGGGGAGTGTAACATTTTCTAGCTTGTCATCTTCTTGCATCCTGCAGATGTAGTTGATTTGCATAGCTGTCTGTTGCTGCCACTGACACCAGACAAAGGATGCCTTATTATTCAGTCTGTGTAGTCTCCATAAAAAAAACATTTTCAGAAATGACTGGTTTACA
The DNA here is from genome assembly GCA_016785285.1 of Brachirus orientalis. NCBI lineage: Eukaryota > Metazoa > Chordata > Actinopteri > Pleuronectiformes > Soleidae > Brachirus > Brachirus orientalis. Next base: position 3,917,095 of record JAFBJR010000190.1, read on the forward strand.
ATGTTGTTACTGCGACTGTATGCATAGTTGTTCTGTTGCAGAAAACCTACAGTACATTTTGAAACTGTAGGTCCCCAAACTAAACAGCAACTTCTTTAAACTCAATCAGGAGTCTAAAGGCATCATCATTAGCTCCCCTGCTACCCTCTGCAAAATCACTCACTTAAGTCTCTCCATCCCTGGTTTCATAAAATCCTCTGTCTCTGAAGTAAAGAATACTGGCATCATCCTGTGATTGCAAGGCTCCATTTGCTGAACTGGTTTGCAGTATTTTCTTACTGGTAGGTTGCAATAAATATACAATATTTATAGATTAAATAATAATTAAAGACCAAGAAAGACAAGAGCTGGCATTTAAATTATGGCTGAAATCACAACTGTTGTGGACAGATAAAGTGTACTTTTTTAATATGCACTAAAAACTAGTACACATTACTTTTTTTTAAAAAAGAAAATTGTTGATAATCATCAATATTGAAGTCATGGGGATATTTTTTTTCCTCTACAGAGCCTTAGCTACTTCCAGCACCTTAAATATTAAATGACCTCAGCAATTGTAAACTTCCTCAAACCTAACAGGGGATGAGAGAGCTTCCGTAGCCGAACCAAAGTGGACTGGCTCTATGTTGCAAACACAGAAGAGAAATATGGAACTATGTATTTATTAACAAAAATATTTGTATTTCCAAATAAGTGTGTAGGTAACTTTTATCAACAACAGACCAAAGCTAACAAAACAGAGTTAGATAACTATGGTGTAAAGGGAATCAAAACAAAGGCAGAGGAAAGAGCATGTGACAAAGGGGGGGAGTCTAGGGAACAGACCTGTGTGTTTGCATTGAGGGGATCAAGGAGACAATGCAGGTGATCAGATGATCAGACTAGAGTTTAATTGCTGGAGCAGGACTCAGAGGTTGCTTCCAGTTAGCGGAAAAAAGAAACTAACTACCTGATGGATTTTAATTCATACATTTCCTTGAGCTCACATTATTTTCCACTGAGGTCAAGGATAGATGTGAAGGAGTCATGAAAACTGCTTTGTGAAGAAAAGCAGTCTTACAGCAGACTTAAAAAAAAAATCTAATTCAATTATAGCAGAGGATGCACTTTACCATGCAGAAATGCACTCATTTTACTCTTGTAACTCTTACACAAACAACCATTGTTAACTCAGGTCTTCACTTCAATTTCAATTTCTCACTTCAACTGAGAGATTATGCTTTTATTTGGAGGCAGTATCAATGGTATGTCACTTTAATAGTTTCTGCTGCAGTGAACTGTGGGATGTTATTAATTATACATATTTTTGGCTCTTGTAAGACCCTAAAATACTTTCATGTCATTTTACTCAGTCAGTAAACCTCACAAGAATTCACCAGAAAAGTCAATGTTGTGCTCTGTGTGTGCAAAGGTTAGGATGAGTTAGTTTTGTTATATTAAGCAAACTTGCTGTTCCAGTCATGGCTACTAGTTAGTCTTTGGTCGCTATTTCAGCTCTAGTGAGGTTTTAGGGTTAAAAACTTTGCACTATGATAACCATCTAAGTGGCCAGGTTGTCCAAATAAAATAATTTCAGTTTTCTTTTTGTTAAGGATGAATAAGTTTAACTCCATCCATGTCTGTACATCTTTGAGACAGTCCAGCAGAGTGGGTAAGGGAATATATATCTGTAAATCATCTGCAAAAAGATGGAAGGAGATGTTGTATTTTTTAAATATAGACACCACGATGAGAAGGTGAGAAAAGGATAGGGACCCAGGATAGAACCCTGAGGCACCCCACAGGTAAGAGAGGGAACAAAATATTGACCTAGATGAACAAAAATCTTCTATTTGATAAATAGGACCTGAACCAATAAAGGGCTGTGCCCCTGACGTCCACACATAACTGGACGTCAATTCCAAGCAAGAAAAAGCGAAGTTTTAATCTACAATATCAAAGGCAGCTTGTCAGGTCCAAGAGCACCAAGACAGCAGCGTTTCCAGAATCAACAGTTAAAAGTAAGTAAGAGGGCTGTTTCTGTGCTGTGGCCTGACTTTAAAAATCAGATTTGAATTTCTCAGTGATGCAGTTGGATTCAAGATGGGACTGCAGTTGATCATACACCACTTTCTCCATGGAGAGACAAAAGGGGAGTTTAGAGATAGGCCTGAAGCTGAAGGAAGGATACAAGATTCAGAAGGCTTAATCAGACTTTCCTTGCTTGAACCTATGCAAGGCAAGCACAAAAATATAAAAGATTAGAGCTAAGGTTAGGCAAACAGTAAAATGAACGTTAAACCCTCCATGTGACTAAAGGCTTTTAAGCTTTAGTCACCAGGGAAGACTGGGTTAGTGCATGGTTTATATTTTTGTTACCTGAAGTTGGTGGATTCAGTAATTACTGACATGCCTGTAACAGTGCAGGCCCCTAGCTCACAAAGCTCAAGTGCCAGTGTTTGATAATAATGAGTGTTAATTATAGCAATAGGAGTGAAATCAAGAAAATTATATGTTTTCAAAACCATTAACCCCTTGGCTCATATTTACATTCATTCAAGGACTGAAATAGATTGTAATTTCAGCTGTGTTGGAGCTGCACCATTATTTTATTAATGAGGAGGTTGTTCATTTATACTGGGGTCCTCTGGCTATTAATATTAGATAGACATAAGACTCCAAAAAATTGGATGAGCCCCCGATATTAGAAATGCAAAACGAAGCATGAAATTGAAGATTGACTGAATTTACATTTCTTACTCAGTGAGGTCTAATTTTCTATTTTTTGAATCTTCTGACCAGTATGGGTTTTAAAGAAAGAAAGAAAGAAAGAAAGAAAGAAAGAACCCCATCCAGTTCTATTTTAGACCGCCAGACATCTTTGACATGGCATTTACCAAAATCTTGTTTACGATAAAAGGTCAGAAGAAGAGGTAACATATCACAGTACAAAATACTGGTTTAAAAAAAGACAGCTTTATCTCACTGTAGCCTTAAGAATGAGCCGTGGCAGCAGTTAGAATGTGAATTGTGTTCTGACACCTGCTGCTGAGTTTTATGGCTGTCCTCCATCAAAAGGTGGAGGAGATCTCAGTTGTGTGTTGAGATGTCAGCGTATGTTAAAAAGTATGCCAGTTGTTAAAGCCAGATGCTTCAGTACCGGTTAAAACAAGTGCATTAATTTGTATTTGTCAACAACCATATCTAAGCCTTTAATTATCACAGTGGGACCTTCCTACATTTTTATCTATTATAAATTGGGCACTTTGTGCAGGAAAAATGCGAACTGCATGTAGCCGACACACTGTCAAGGGGAACATGTTCACTTTTGCACGTGTACAAGTGCACATGCTGAAAAAAAAAAAAAAATATATATATATATATATAAAAACTGATACATGATGATACCAGTGTCACCATGACTCTCTTCAATTTTATGCCCACTGAACAAGGTAGCAGGTGTACACAAGTCCACCCGTGTATTTGCTGCCATGGGCAAATCTCCAGGGTTCTGTTTACTTCTCAGCTTGAGTGTCTTGCAACTCCGACGGAGACCTCAGTCATCATGAGTCAACACGCGCACACACACGCAGACACACACAGACATTCCTGAGGGCAAAGAGCTGTCTGGCACTAAGCTGTTAACTCCTTTTTTTTTTTAATAATTTTTTTAACAGCATGTATGAAAACATTGAATCAACATAGTCTCCAGGGGCCTATTGCCATGAAAGAGAAATAAAGAAATCCAGGATGTCTGAGAAAATGGACCTTAACCTATTCTTCTAAGTTCATCCTGACTTTGCCCGCTGCACGAACATCAAAAACCAGGATGAGACAGGATGAGCTTGGTTAAAGGTGTAACTTATCATGGTAAGTGTGCATTTATAGCTGGAGAAGGCAGAACAGATGACATGAATGGGTACTTTACATTATTTCCCTCATCACTGACTTGATTGAAACTGCCTTTGTAACCTCATTCGTTTCCAATCATCTCAACAACTGCAATATTATTAATAATAATAATAATAATAAAAAAATAATAATATACATAAAAATTTGATCAAACATCAGTAATACAAATATTAGCCTACGTAAGAGTAGTAATCACTATCGTGATTAAAATAACATGTAATCATTAATATTTTAATGTAGGTTAATGAAACTGAGGTAAAATATATATCCGATCAGAGTGACAGCTGACTGAATGGATTGAGCAGCAGGATTAACAAATCTTTGTAGGTGAACAGAATAAATTGCCATGGTAACTTATGCGCTCCTGATTTTAGTTCACCTGACTTGAGGCTAGGTTTAAGAAGGATAGTTGTGAAATCCCAGCTAATCTCTTATCCTAGTTTTGTTTTGTGAAAAATGGTTTTTGGCCAAACCTAATGTTTGTATTGCTGTCTCACAGTGAACCTTTTCAGCAGTGTGAACTACTCTCACTATTAACAATGGTGCAGCCAGTATTTCCACCATTTACATTTTTCTGCAGGCTGCAAACTGTTTTGGTCTGTTTTTGTCTTCACCTATATGACTCACTTAATAATGCAACTCATACCACTTCCACACCTGGTTTGCCAGCAGAGTTATACTTGAACAAAGAATCATTACTGTATTTCACAAACTTTGGGAACCCTGCTCAACATTGTCTTGAATTGGGTTTGCAAAAACTGTTGTGCTGCTCACTTACAGAGCTCCACAGTATAGTCTGAACTTTCTGCAACCTTATACCATGAGCCAAGTTCTTAGAACTTAGGGTTTCTAATCTTGAGACCCTGGGATTTGGAATAACTCTTGATAAGGCTGAGGTAGTTGGACTTTGCGCACTGTCTTAAAACAAATCTGTATTTCACTTTGTCTTTTATCTACTTTCTTTGTGTGTTTTGATGTGGTACCTAATGCATTTTTGACTTTAACTAAGATTTTTTTTTCTTTAACTTTTCAACTTTTATGAATCCTCCAGTGTAATTCTCTGACCTTACCTGTACGGCCCTCTCCTCTAACAGGCCGAGCACAGGACACAGAAAGATTAAATTATACATTAATCCTGAAATCCAATAAAACACCTCTGTCCAAAAGGAATTGTCTGTAGCACAGTGCTTTGCAGCATATGAATCAATGTTCTTAATCTGTGTTTTTTTAATTCTGGTGGAATTATACAGTATAAGCCATGTAAGGGATTTTCACCTGTATAACTGTGTTTCTGACTGACTTGGAAAATACTGCATAATCCTTCCAGATCCTTTCCCACTCTGTAGAGGTGAGTGAAACCCCTAATTCTCACTTCCATTGGGACCGAGACTAAGTCTTGAGTGTTGAGTGAATCAGCAACCTATTCAGACCTGAGATAGCGCCTCTGTTCATACATGTAATGAGGGGATTCATTGGGAATAATAATAGCTGTTGTGTAGTTTGGGAAGAAGAACTATAATAATTGGGCAAATTGTCAATAATCACATCCATACAATCAGATTATTGATGGATGGATGGATGAATATTTTATTTTACTGCCATAGTTTGATGTGTGTGACAAGACTGTGATGTGCCATATTGCAGGATGCTGAAAGAAGAGAAACATCGCATTACTAATTGTGATACATGGCTCATTAATAGGGTCACATGGTTATTATAGTGGTTAGCACTCTTGCCTTTGCAGCAAGAAGAAACTTGGGGACCCGGTTGGAACAAGTGCCTTTCTGCATGGAGTTTGCATGTTCTCCCTGTGTGTGTGTGGGTTTTCTACGGAAAATTTGACACTCTAAATAAATTAAGAGTGGGAGTGAATGGTTGCCTATGTCGGCTGGGATTAGGCACCAGCTCACCCCGTGACCCTCGTGGAGGATAAAGTGGTAGAAGATGAATGATTCATGGTTCATTAATAGACAAGAAAGTACCAAACCTGCATGGAAATAAATACTGTTCTGTACATTTGTATTAGTGCACAAGGAGAGTGTATACAAAGAGAAGTTGATAGGAAAATAATATGATTGGATGAAATTCCTACAGCCCTATAATTTCTGCAGCTATATATTTTTCAGTTTTTTTTCCCTTTCAAAAAACAAACAAAAAAAAAACCGCCTTAATTTGAAGCCAGGACAGGGTGCCACCAAATTAACAATGTATTGATTGTAATCTTTATACCGTGTCTCTTCAGCCACTTTCAGCTTCCTCTGCCACTTCTCTCATTATAGCCTCAGATACATATGTGAAATTGCAAGACCAATTTTCACACCTAAGTTCCTTCCAATTTATCCGAGCCGGTTTAGCTACAAGACTTGTTATGGCTCTAGAAAAACTGCCACGGTCCTTCATTCCAGTCCTTGTTTTACCTCTCTCCTTCTGTGTGTGCAGATGCGGCATGGAAGTGGCTGATTACGACCAACTATGAGCTGCATAAATCAGAAACAGAATGAGAATCCCAAGCACTTTGTTGATCCCCTCAGACCTCATCTGTTCCTCTGCTCATCACCGGAGTGTTTCTAGTCTGTGTTTGAGAAGAAACTCTAATTGATTGTTTTTCTTTCTTGCTTCAGTGTAGCTCTTGCCCCAGTGACACTGCTCCAGCATTTTCAGTCAACTAGAGCCACGCTTCAGCCATCACCATCTCCCTCACACTGAACATCTTTGATATTATTATTAAAGTAGTAAGATTGTATGCCTCTAAATATGCTTCCAGGACCAGATTATGATACATCCTTAGAGAAACCACTCTAATTATTCCTTATACCCATAGTTGTAGCTGGTACAGTTTCTATTTTACTCAATTATTTGTTTTAGCTTTGTTTTATATTACAACAGACGAGAGTACAAGACAGTTTTGACTAATTTCTCCTGAACAAAATACTGATTAAAATCTAACATGATTTACAAACACATTAGACAGAAAAGAAAAATATATTTTTCTTAACGACTTAAGCCGGGTTGTAAGAATAGAGAGTTTTGTCTATTGTTACAACCCGATTTTAGTCTGGAGAATCAGGGTTGCAACATTTGCATTTGTCAAAAGGGGATTGAGGAAATGACAGAAAAGTTTAACAAAACTCTTTATTACCAACAATTACCAAAAGGTAATTGAAGCAAGCATCTTCCAAACATGAATAGGCCACATTTGGTTTAGTGATAGTGATCACATCAATGAATCTTCTCCTGACCACAGGGACCCACACACACACACAGAACTGCTGTGTGTCTGCTCACCAAAGGAGAGCGAGGCAATTCTTCTACATCCTTCACAGGCTCAGCTGAATGAATTTACTGGTAAAAACTGGTACTGTACGTAACACCATAAGTAAGTATGTATAGGAGGTTGAGTGTTGGTCAGTTTGCTTGAAAAAAAAGATAAGTAAAATGACTGCAAACACAAGTGCATTACAAATTACATTTCAAAAGGACCTATTTCTTGCAATTCGTGTTGCTATAATTGCATCATTAATACCCCTTACAGATTTGTCTCATGGGAATTACCTCTTGCAGTCATGCTTACTGTTTGCCACAGTTGCCAGACAGTAATTTTAGTCTTGCAGTGCAACTTGACCAAATAAAAAAAAAAAAAGAAGAAGAAAAAATGAATTGGATGAAATTTCCTTTTACATCCCTCTGGCTTGTGTGGACCTGCCAAAATGAACAGTATTAGCTGATTTAAAAAACAAAACAAAACAAAACAAAACAAACCACATGACTGACTTTAATTGAAGTGAGCAGTTTGTTATGTGAGCTATCAGTAAGCAGACCTGGTTGGCTTAGAAGCTGAATCACCCCTTGCTGTGCAGGGGTAATTTCACTTGAATTGTCTACAATTGGCTCTCCTGTCTGTTTCTATTACCATCAGAAGTAGTGGAAAAACAGAGAGAAATGAATGAGAATGAGAGGTGAAAAAGCCAAGAGTGTGGTCCACAGTGTTCATATTATATAGTCTTTGCAGTTGAGTGACCAACACAAAATATTGTGTTAATTTTTGTTAAAAAGAGAAATAAGTTTGTCATTGTTAACTTTTGTATGTACCACTGTTTTCCAAAGCTCTAAGTTAAGTAAGGTTTGGGTCCTAATTTTCCAATTGGACTTGAACCATTGATGACTAAGGCTTGAACATTAAATGGATTCTGACACAAAAGTGGAAGGTGCAGACAATGAATTTTTTAGTAATATAGGCCATAAAATATTGGCATACAGAACAGAAATTAAGTGTATTAAGAATGTTATAACAACCTCTCTTTGTGGGTACATGAACCCAAGAGCATGGAAGTGTGGGTTTGTGTGTTCACAGTCTAAAGTTTGATGCCTTTAAATTGGACTTGTGAAGTTGTGGTTACAGCATGTGAAGTTTTAAACACAACAAGCTTATATTTCAAGTGTTGCAGTCACAAAAACATCACTGCTGGAAACATGGATTTTACTATAACCTCCTTGTTCTCCTCTTGTCTTTCTTCGCACATTTCCAAACTTACTTTACACTTCTTCTTTCCCAAGACAAATAAAAGAATTCCCAACTCTACATGGCTAGAATTATATATTCATCAACTTACCATCCACTTAAAAACCACCTTTTGTGGGCTCTGAGCGTCCAGAAACATTCCGCTTATGTTGCTGTAAATACTCTTCTCATTACCATAGTAAACACAACCTAATTTGAAGTTTAGATACCAAAAGAAACTCCCTGAATTTAACACTAAACTCCAGCTACACAGTAATAGTAACAAATTGTTTGATATAGTGCATTTGTGTTGAATATTAATCTGTATGTTAGCTGTAAGTAGAGCACTGAAGAACGTCTTGGAACTAAACTCACACAAAAATCTTGAGACTCAGGTAATGGGGACTCAACTTTGACTCACCTTAGATCCTTCTTTAGTAAGCCAACAGTAACATCGTCATGTACATTTGGCCATGAGATGCTAATGACAGTTATGTTGAAGATAGCACGGTTAAAAATAAAAATGCAAATATGTAAAATACACACATACCACCTCAGTGTCAGCAATGTTTGTCTTGACAGTGAAGATTAAGAGTCCTCTGCTGATGAAATCCCCCTTATCACATTGTTTCACAAATCTTCCCTCACTGCCATTGATCAAATGCAGTCATAATACCATCTGGGAGATTTACATAACTTCTTCTCAATGCGCCTCCCTCTGCAGCTTCAACTGCATGCACCGCCTCATGCTCACAAAGATCTTGCACTTCAAAGAATTTTCTGCAGAAATTGCAGACTCCAGGTTCAGGGTGTCCTTCACCGACCTTCTGCACTGCATCAAAACAAGCACTGTCTCAATGAATGTCTCTGCAGATACGCTACATACAGACAAAAAATTAAATCAACTGGGAATAAAGATGTGTTTGTATCTATTTCATACATTCCAAGCAATACTGTCACTAATGTGCCTATGAAATCAGGAATGTCATTATTACTAAAAAAATGTTTTTCATATCTTTAATACCATACTTCTTTGGTATGTTAAAATCATGACTGATGATATTTGGCTGCATGTGGAAATGGTCTCTCTGATTTTCTAAACCTGCTTGGACAATGTGGGTATAGTGCCAGTTAGACTGTAGAAACATTGTAAACATGAGATAATATTTAAATTAGCAAAATAATTCAATCACCGCTCAATAAATGTTTCAGCAACCATCTGTTGGAATAGTCTCTCGTAATTTGAGTGGTTCTCTCAAAGCCTTCAGTAAAGAGGGTGCGGGCTGCAGCCTGAAAGCACACAAAAACACTTTTTGCACCAGGAGATGTGTGCCAAAAGTGTAATGATCTTCTTTGGCGACCATTAAGAGTGGATATCAGTGAGACAGATGTGGCCTCGCAGCTTCCTGACTTTTCATTGAATGCTGACAGGAGGCAGGATGAGAGCAGGGGAACTCATTCTTGTTTTTCATGGTGATGTATGTGTCCGATTAAAGCAATTCACATCTGCTGCTGCTTGGCAATGGGCTGGCTCCTGTATCACCATTTGTCATTTGTTCTCGACAGTCCCAAGGATCATGATTAATTGTATGTGTAATTGCTTTTAAGTTGAAGGTCACCCAGCATATAATGGGCGTCCTTGAAAGGATAGTTATCGAAAAGCTTTAGATCCTGATTACTTGCTCACTGCACCAATGCCACATGGATCGGTGGAGAGTTGTGCTGAATTACTGTATGATTTTACCAAAGGGAAATATCTTTATCGTTTGCTAAGACACATTAAGATGTGCAACAATTCCTTGTTCGCTTTGATGCTATTAGATAAACTTTTAGGAGCTCCTAAAACACTTGAACGCACCTTGGTAATGCTGTCTGTTCATCTCTTTAAAATATCCCTTTAACACTGCACATCATTATTTTACCCATTGCTAATATTCAAATATTAATAACTCCTAATTAAATTAATAATCTTTCACTTGGCTGCTGTGGGATAATATGAGCAAATTATGTGACTTCACCGATTTAAAAAAAAAAAACAAGACGACCGACCCACTCTGGACAAGACTCAGCAGTTTATTTGCACTTACACCAGAGGACATTCTTACCAGGACAGCAACGTTCAGATTTTGGCCAGGGAGGACAGATGGGTTGAAAGAGGAGTAAAAGAAGCCATCTTTGCCAAACTGGAGAAACCAACCTTGAACAGGGGAGGTGGTCTAAGACACCAGCTCTCAGCCACCTACAGTGCTGTTCTGGACTCCCTGCCCAGGAGGTTTCACACACATTCACACCTAAAGTCAGATACAGTTGATGACTCAGGTGAAACTAAATCAGACAATAGCCAATAACTAACGACCGTTTGACGACTTAACGACTCATGCAATCGAGTAGTTAACGACTCACACCCCCTTCTTGTCCAAACCACACCCCCATGGACCAAGAACCTGACAGAGTTTATAAGTCCCAGACTCTCCACCAGTCAAACTGAACTGAAGAAGCCTCTTGGATGAGAGGTGAAACGTCTTCAAGAGTCCAGTTGCCTTTGTTTACTACACTTTTGGATACCATGACCTGGATGACCGAGAATCTTCACACACAAATGTTCGTATGTAAGTATATTAGGGAAATTACCGTACTTCTGACGGGGATCATAAAACTGGTAAATATTTTTCAAATTGATTTTATGGTCTCAGTAACTTGTTTGATCGGTCCTCTTAGCAAGATCCACTTCTTGTTCCTTACCTCTACCCTCTATGGTCACATTTGTTTTCATAAAAACCAAGATTGCCTGCCCAAACTCAAAACATGAGGCTTCATTATGGCAGTTCACATAGTGAAAACGGTTTTAGAGGTTTTTGTTTTGTTACTCCTCTGAAAATAAGGTCACTCTAGCCCCACCAACATTTCCAGGAACTTTCATTGTGTGGTTTGTGTTTCCATCGCACCTCAAAGTTCTTGAGTGTTGTTGATGACATAGATGAGTCAAAACATTTTACATGGCGGTGGATCCTTTGATCGTGTCTGTTTCTCAAAAACCCGTTTCATGTTAATAAACAAGAATAAACTAGAATAAACTATAAAACAATTACAAAACATGTCGAGGGGCTGCAAAGGTGCTTCCCTGAGATGGTTCCCCTCCTCCTCATAATTATTTAGTTTCTTCGCATCGTGCCTGATGTGCATGTAAGGCTGCGTCATAATTCGCATCGGAATCATTCGCTTGTTCATCCCGTTCCGGTGTACAAAGACCTTTAGAACAATAAGTGTTTTTGCATCAATGTCTCCAGAAGTCTGTAATAACACAAGAAAAAAACGCTAAAAATAATGACTAGAGGGGGTCTGAATGATCACACGTCCTTCTGCGCAAAGCTCGGGCCCTCCAGTTCCTGGTATTCTGAAGAGTCCTAGTTGTGAGTACGTACTAAAACTAAATTTTTCCCCGGCTAATTTCAGTGAGAACGTCAAGCTTTTTTAAATACCTGGGTAAATGAGAAAAGTTCCTGCGGTGGAAAAGGGCCTTATGACACCTCCTGAACTGCTTCATTTTTATTAATACAAACTACTAGACCTCATGTGTATATCCTCCTGACACTGAATTCCAGGGTCTCAAAAATGGTGCCTCAGCACAAAATGACAAAATGAGCCGCAGGATTACTCACGAGTGGCAATTATGGGCACATTGTGCTGCTCTCTCTGCATTTTTAATGACAAATATTTCCCTTAATGAAACCTGATGCAACAAGGGGATGGAAAATGGATATCAAAGGATAATGCCCCTGACAAGGTAGAGGTGCTGTTAATATCCTCTGATTTTGAATTTTCACGTATGAGAGAGAGAGGTCCATGACAGGAAGGCAGAGCTACAGCTTGGACTTATCCCACTGCAACTATATTTACAAGAGAATATTAGAATATGCACATATATCATATGTATGCACATACATATAAAAATGATATTGTCTTTGTGGAAAAAAAAGCTGAAACTGATTGATTATGAACATATGGCAATTAATTAATTTTGATTTTTAATTGCCTTTGGGAACATCCATCCATCCATCCATCCATCCATCCATCCATGCATTGCACCACTTTATCCTCCACATGAGGGTCACAGGGCTGCTGGTGCCAATCCCACCTGACACAGGGCAATTTAGATTGGGCTTTGGGAGCAGAATAGATATCAGTGAATTAGTATAATATAAAAGTTGTTGCAGTGATTCTCTTTGAAATTCTAAATTAAGTATGTTACAATGAAGAGTGTGTGACTAACAAGTGCTAAATCATGAGAGGAGCTATTTTTGTAGCTATTCGTTCTTCTTGAATGTTACGTACTCAAAGAGTAATAAAGATGTTTGCATGACAGTCTAAAGACCAAAATACCTCACAAAATAAATGTAAAGCATAACTGCATAATTTACACTCTGAGCATTTTATCTAATTTATCCTGTTTAAAGGTAGGGTCTGTTATTTTGTTTCTGAAACACTTGGTGGTGGTCTTTGCATTGACAGGTATACTCCCAAACTTTTATATTCTCATTGTTTCAGCCCAAATTTACTTTTATGATATTTTCACTTTGTTTGTCCATATTCTATCTGCATGGGCACCTCCTCTTATTTCACACCCTGGTTCTATCTGCAAACCAGCAGCTTTCCCCCAGCCAGCCATTTCTACAATCCACAGTCACCTCACTATTTTCTTTCTCTTAGATTTTTCCGCTGTAGTTTCTGTGCTTTATGATCCTATTTATAGTTCAGAGTGCCTTAAGTAAAGTGTATGACTACGACAACTGGATTTAAGTTCTATTATTTTTCTTCCCATCACAGAGACTGTGCAGACTGTAAATCTATGTAGATACTTGTTTCACCAGTTGTAGTTTTCTGTGTGTAAACTTAATCTCCACACAGTGCTGATACTCTTTTACCACTTAACGTCTTGTGTTTTATGGGAACAGGTTACCTGTGCAGAAGTCAGGGACAAAATGATTTTTCGTATATTTTCAATATTTTTGGTGAAAATTGATTCAGTTTTTTGTGTTGCAAGCTAGAATAATAAATGGTAAATGCACTTTTTTGCTGCCAATATCTAATAAAATGTGTGGATAAATTTGCCATATATTCTATTAGTATGTTATATGAGCAGACTTTATTAATTCTGTGCCCTAACCACTTTTGTGGTCAGGACAAATTATCCAACACCTTTATTTATATAGTGTTTTGAAAAATGTAAAAAAGTAACAAAGCATGTTCCAAGAATTCAAAAGACAATAAGGAGGTTAAAGGAATAAACAACATTAAAATATTCATTCATTCATTAAATGTCAACCACTTTATCCTGCACATTTGGGTCACAGGGCTGCTGGTGCCAATCCCAAGTGACATAGGGTGAAATGCTGGGTACACAATGGAGTCGCAGTCCATTGCAGGACCACACACAGACAAACAACCATTCACTCACACACTCACTGCTACTGTATGGGCAATTAATGTTCAATTAACCTTTGCTTGTTTTTGTACATGTGGGAGGAAACTGCAGTCCAAGGAAATATTAATAACATAATGAAATAATCAATGAAACCATTACAAAAGCACAGCAAAAAGGTTAATTATTTAACAGTGACTTAGCAAAAAAACATTTTCTTTGTTTGCCCGATTTCTTCCAGCAGGACATTCCACAGCAGTTCAGGCCAAAACTGAAAAGATCCGGTCACCTTTGGTTAATTAGACCACAGAATGGCCAATTAATGACATACCAGTGGATGTCAGGTTGCCATGCAGAAGAAGTTACCTGGGGCTACATCCCTAAGCCTTAAAAGTAATCATTACATTTTTAAATTGTATTTTAAAACAGGGAGCTAGTGAAGTGGTTTAAAAATCAGTATAATATGTTGTAGCTTTGATTAAACTATTATTATGAATTACACTAATCTATTAATGGGATGAAATGAATGCTGAATGATGAAATGTATGTGTCTAAAAGTCCAGTTATCATACTATTAATTTGCTTATGAAGTGATTTTTGCTTGTGTGTCTGTCTACAAAATGGAGTTCATACATCCCATACATACATTTTTCAGTGGTACATGCCCCTCCAGTTTGCTGTGATGATACATGGTGTACTGTATATCCTCCTTTGCCACGTGTATGAAAAATGCATTTTGTGGTCCTAAAAAAACTGAAAGCTTGGCACATGCTCTGATGTAGCCTGGCTGGATAAGAAACAGAATAGGACAAAGAGACAAACTCCTTATATTCCCATCCTTTGTATTTTGTATCAGTTTAGTCACTTCTATTCTTTCCTTTTGAATAATACACCATTCTACCGGAGAGACCTTTTCTAAGTGGACTGTGCTGCAGTAGGATAGCAGCTCGAATGACAGTCTACAAAACAGTGTGTTGCCGAGAGAGAGAGAGAGAGAGAGAGCAAGGTTGTAGTGAGGTATGCCATTGAACGAGGAAGATGTAGGTGGGAGACAGAAAGATGACTGGTGTGTATGTGTGTGGAAATGTGTATTTGATTGTTGATGTGTGAGCACTGGATATTTGTCTCATACAAGTGAGAACAGAAAGGTGCAGAGAGAGAGAGAGAGAGAGTAAAGCGAGAGAATACCCCCCTCCACCCGCAAGTGAAAACTCAACTGGCATGTTGTGCAGAATCTTAATGGACTCTACTGTCAGATATGGGGATTTTCCATCCAAATCCCCAGACATAAAGGACACATACACGCGTGCGCGCACACACACACACACACACACACACACACATGCTGGATTTACATTCTTTGTGTGGACTCTCGTAGACATAATGTATTGCCCCTTATTCCCTTATTCCCCTTATTCTAACCTTAACCATCACAACTAGATGTCTAACCCAAACCCAAATTTAACCTAACCCTAAAACCAGGTCTTAACCCTTTAAAGAAGTGAGGACCAGCCAAAATGTCCTCACTTTGTCAAAATGTCCTCACTGCAGGGTTTACACGATTTTTGCTCCGCACATGGTAAACATGTATGATTTACTATGTTTGGTTTACTGTTTCATTGTCTTCTCTGCATGTGAAAAACTTTACACAGGGAAAGTGCTATAAAAAATGATTTCTTTTTAATGGTTTTTTTATGTTCATGTTCACTAATGGATGTGAAAGAAAAGCTCACTCACTCACTCATCTTCTACCGCTATGTATACATAAACAGTGAGTAGTGGTGCTACTAACAATTATTTTCATATTTGATTTATCTGCTGACTATTTTCTTAAAAAAAAAAAGATTAGTTGTTTGGTCAATAGTATGTCCAGAAAACATTTTTTTTTTGTAAATATAATTAATTTAACATTTAAAACACTCAAATAAAATAATTGATTATCAGGTGTTGGTTCATCTGACTGATAAATGATTGATTGTTGCAGCTATAAATGATTACATGCTGTAACTACATACCAACTAGTCACTGAAAAACAAGCAGCAACTAAAACAAATTTAAATATGAAGCATACATCAACACTGCAGCTGTGGGGGAGAAGCAAAGGAAGAGTGGGAGGCAGCAGGAGGCACAGCAGAGGGAGAGCAGGCGGCTGCAGGACCAGCAGGAGGAGGAGGAGGAAGAGGAAGAGGGAGGCAGCAGGAGCAGCAGCAGAGAGATCACGCGCACACGCACGCATATGCGCGCGCACACACACACACACACAGGTGGTGGTGGTTACAGAAGCTAGTCTCTGAGATGATTGTTATTGTTTTTACAGCCTCTTTCTGGATTTGAATATATTTTTTCAACAAATGTATGGGTTTGTAGTGTCCAAGTTGTACATAGCAACTACGAAAAGCACAACACACCCTGCTGAACATAATGAATACTTTTTTATACTAAAAAATGGGAACACAAAATTACAGATTAAAAAAAAACAAACTTTAAATCTTAACTGACATAAAGTGTTTAATAATCTAATGTACTTCATTTGATTAAAGGGACTGAATCCTTTGTAAATTTGCAAAACAAAAGTTGCAGTGTAGCAAAATTAAATTAGACCGAATGAGAAAACTTCTTCGAAACAACCCCTGTGTGATCTAAAGGAGTTGGTGTGTTGGCGCTCACCTCTTAATCATATATATTACAAGTTATTGTGTGGGCTTTACACCCAAGGGCTGCTGTTTACAATTTCAAATTCAAAATAGAAGCCAGGATCACAAATGATACAGTGCAAACAACAGGTGACAGCTTTGAATAACAAGTAAAAACAATCTCTGCAACTCTGGTCTCTGGAAATGGGGGGGAGGGGGGGTGAACTCTAGAAGGAAACGTATACAGTATAATGTCATCTGACCACACTGAAGAACAATACAGCTCCAGCACCCTGTAATACTCATGCGAAAGATAAAATAATAAAATGAAATAAGGTGGAAAATGAATGGATAATGGATGCTGAAAAAACAAATATAATTAAAAATGAAAATTGTTTATGAACAAAAGCAAAACAATCATATTGCTTGTACCTTTTTCTCTCTAATTATTATTCCTCTTACTGAGTTTGCAGCAGCAATATGTGAGAAAGCAAGTCAATGTATTTTCCATGGCTGATGTTTCAGCTTTCATACCACCACCACCGTTTTGATGAGTTAATACCCCAGTGCACAGCCTTCACTGAATTGAAAATGATCACAAAACAATAAAATCACCTCTGTAGGACTTTTGGCTCTGTATTGTTAATTATGCTTCTGTGGAAATTAATTTCTTTGTGTCTTCTCTTAAATAAGGGTTGTTAATACTTGGGAAGTGGGACTGCTGTAGATGCAATTAAATGAACTGTGAATGGTGATTCTGATTGGGTGCACAAAGCACAGCCACGTGTTTTGTTTTAGATGACAAATTCGTTGAAAGTTACTTTTTCCTTAATTGTGAGGCTTCATTGATAATGTTGATATAGTTCCATTAGTTACAGTTATATAGTTGCAACTGTGTGCACAGATAAACACTGTGAGCCCTATTTACAGGATCTATACTGCATGGCCTGACGTGCATTGTGCAAGTGTATGGGGGGGCGGTGTCCAACTCCAAATTTGCTTGTTACATAGCAAATAATCTTGGCACAAAATAAAGCGCGAGGTATGGTATGGTATGGTATCAAATGTACTGCTTAAATAAGCATGAAAATACTGCACCATTGACTTTAGACCAGGTTTTTGTTCAATGGCGCAGTGGTTTTACACTGCCTCAAGACGGCAATGCACCTGTGTGTGACAGACCACACCTAATTTGAAGACAAACACACCCGCAGGTGCACAGATGAGTATATTTGCTGCCTGCAGTGCACAACACAATTGTATCTTTATTAGGAGTGGAAGAAAGGGATCGCACACCCCACTCCACCCTCCGCTGGCGTAGCACACGACTTCTGTCTCCTCTGTTGGTTGCACCCTCAGTGCCGACAACACTGTATTACATCTCCTGCAGAGGGTGTCTGCTCAGACATCTGTTTTTACTAAGATGTACATCAGCACAAACAGGCGCTGGACAGCTGTACATGCACACAACTGCAAACAAACGACATGTGTGTCCACTGTCACACACCTGGGCACTATACAGTATGACCATTATATGGTTCTCCTAGGCTACTGAGATGCTGATCTGCCAGAATGTAACTTTCTCCTCTTCTCTTGTTCTCATTACTCCTGAACCTGCCACAGACACACACACACACACATGTGCCATGACTTACAGTACATTCATTCAGGTCTAATCACCAAGTCCCCAAAACATCACTAAACACACACGTGCACACACACACGTAGGGGCAAATCTACAGCTAATGAGATTTACCTGTCAGAGAACGGTAGTTGATTCATGACATGCCAAACCAGTGCAATAGAATAAACATGGGGCTGCTAAATCTCAGTAGAATGTAAAATGTGCCACTTGGTGGATGAGTGGTCAAGTAGTCCATTTTGGAAACACTGATGTGACACAAATGAAAGAATTTGGCGGAATCATTTCATTTTGTTGACTCTGAATTAAAACTGTTAGGTATTTAATGATTTGCAGAAAAATGTTTTTTTTTTCCAGGAGACAGTGCTGGATATACAGTATTAGGGCGTTGTCTGCTCGGCTGCTTGCCCCTCTTCTTAAATTAGAAAGAAATTTGTCAACATCTCCAAAAACTGGCTCATTTTCTAACGTTTCTGTATTTCCAGAGTTAAGTGTATCTGCCTCTTCCACCATGCCAGCAACATCATTGACAGAAGAACAAACAGACATCACGTCAAAGATTTTCTCTCTGTCTCATTCACTTGCTTACAAAGGCTTCATTTACCTCATGATAGCAGTCAGTGCTGTTACATTGATTATGCAGCACCAAACTTAGCAACAGCCTTGTCTTAGGCCTTGATTGACGGCATCGCCTCATGTGGACGCTGATGCCGGAACTGAAACATTGACTGTAGGCTGGATCCAAAAATCCATCAAGATCACTTAGGCATGGCTGTCTCAGTTTATCTTTCCATAACCATAACTGTCAAGTGACCTGCTGGATGGAGAATAGATGTGACTGCAATATGAGCATTGAAGGGGTGCCTGTAATGGTACAACACAACATCAACTTCTAGGAAGAGTACATGTTTCTTCGCCAGCATCTTGCTACTGCTGCTACATCTTTACAACATGAACAAAACAAGAAACACAACAAATCTCCAACTGCATTATACAGTAATAGCAACTACATTTAAGTGCAGCAGCTCGAATCAAAAACTCTTATTCAAACTGATTTTTTTTCCACATTTGTTTGATGTTATGGGTAAATAAAAAAAAAACAAACAAATAAGTAAATCACCGCTTTTACGTTGAGATGAAAAAAACATACATTAGTCTGCAGCAAAGTTATGGGAAATGTTTCAGATAATGATGGCTTACTCGAACAAGGATATGATAAAACCTAGATAAACGTGGTTTGAGAGCCACCTTAATTTCTAAGATCCTTCAGGATTACTGAACATGTGTCACACCCCCGATTAGTGAAACTAGTTTTTGGCAAGTGTGCCTGATTCCAGTTTTTGCCAATGCTTGCAGTCAATTAAAAAGGAAAACAGATAACCTCATTGTTTTGATAATATCTATATTAATTCAAAGAAATGTCTGTCTTTCTATTAATCACAAAAATGCAATGGCTCGTTTTTGGATTTGGGGTTTGGATGAGAAATTCAAGAGATATCAGTAGAAATGTGACAGATATATTACTAAATGAGCCACTTCTGCCCTGTCTCACATGTAGAAATTTAGTTAAGACTTCTTTTGATCTGTCTTACCGTGGCAACCAGGGTAGTAAATTACACACTTGAATATTCTTTGTTAAAAGAACACACCGGTGTGTGCAGTGTCTACTCTTTGACTTTGTTTGGAGAGGAAATGCAAAAGATGTTCAATTAAATTTTCTTGTATTGTTACGACCCCAGGGTCGTGTGTTCCTTTTTTCTTGTATGTATGAGTCTGCATGTGAGTGTATGATGGGTTGCAGGTGTACATGTTTGGTTGAATGAGATGTGTGTGAGTGTCTAGGTGGATCTGAGAGCTGATTGTTCCTGCACAGTAGGTTCCAATATAAAAGGGCCGGATCATCTCAGCTGCAGTGGGACTTTCCTTTAACTACTCTCAGCCAGACTGCCAGCAGATATGTTGTACTTGTTCTTAAAAAACCTTTAAAATTGTTTGTTTAGTGTGTTAATGGTGGTTTGTTGGGAAGAGGGAGTCTCCACACTGTTGTTGCGATCGGGTTTACCCCTAGGCCTGGTTGTAACAACAATATAACATATATTATCTCAAGGCACTGTACATTGTAAGGCAGAAACCTTTACAATATTATAGAGAGAAGAGAAACCCAAGAGTTCACACAACGAGCAAGCACCAGGCATCAGTGGAGAGAAAAAAAATCCCAGAAATCTCTGATAGAGTCAGACTCAAAGATGTGCAGCATCTGCCTTGACCGATTGAGGTGAAAGGTAAAATGGGGGACAAAGGAGAGGTGGGGGAGAGAAAGGGGGGGAGAAAGGGAAAGAGGGAGGCAAGATAGAGACAGAAGAGAGAGAGCAGGGGCAGATATATAACAGTTGTATCAAGTTATAAGTTTAGGCAGGACAGTTCTGTATCAGTTATGTATATTAGTATTGCAATGTTCATTTGTACAAGCAGTAGCATAGATGGGAGAAAAAAATACTGATATATATTTTGATCATAGCATAATAATGATGACCAGTGATGTGGTTTCGCTTACTAGTTCATGTCAGAACTCATGCTACAGCATGTAGTGTTTTAATAGACTTATTGGAACAGTAATGAGTTGCAGTAATCAATCTAGATGTAACAAACTCATGAACTAGTTTTTCAGCATCCTTTAAGGACAAAATGTTTCTTATTTTCATGATGTTTCGCAGGTGGAAGAAGGCTGTTCTGGAGGATGTCTCTTTGACTGTTAATCACAGATTTATTGCTCGACAGGCTTCAAAATTGGCCCACATTGACTTAGTAAGGGTGCCTGTGTGTGCAGTGCCGACTTTAACATTATTTGGAAAAGAAATGCAAGGTAATGGGTAAGGGCGCTGTTTTGTTTTACTTGATTTATTCACCCTATTTTATCTCTGAACTAATGTATTTTGTTTGTGATCTGCCTTGGTGCTGCTTTGTCCTAATACTTTTATTGTTATTGTTGCTACTTCCATTTGCATTGCCTTGTGAAGCATAGTGTAAGATTTGTTTTGAAATGTGCTCTAAAAATGTATTATTCCTAGTATCTGTGGTAAATGTGTTACATAGAATAGAAGCAGTTACAGAGCTTTTCATCCAAGAAGTGTCTGTGGATTTGAAAGTCATTTAAACCTGTACACTTCAGGTAAAATGAAAAAGGTTTACATTTTGTACACGTGACCGGTTGGTGTAGTGGTTAGCAACAAGAGGTCCAGGGTTCACGACCCGGTCAGAAGAAGGGCCCTTCTGCAAGGAGTTTGCATGTTCTCTCTGTGTGCGTGGGTCTTCTTAGGCCAATTGGACACTCTAAATTGGTAGGGGTGAATGTGAGAGTGAATGATTGTCTGTCTCTATGTGGCCCTGTGATGGACTGGCGACCTGTCCAGGGTGTGACCCTGCCTCTTGCCCTATGTTAGCTGGAGATAGGCACCAGTGCCCCCCGCGACCCTCATGTGGAGGATAAAGCGGTAGAAAATGAGTGAGTGAGAGTGTGAGCACGACAAATTGCACAAATACTGACGTGTATAGAAAAGCCCGATCACCGACTGGTGCAAAGGCCTTATTGTATCCACCTTGAATACTATATTAACAATTCATTTACTTACTCTTTAGTGCCGCCATCACTTTGAATATTTTTTTAAAAAAGAACACAGTGTGTGCAGTGTCAGCTTTGACTGTTTAAAATAAGACATAAAGATGTCTGGTAAATGCATACTTGTTACTGAAGACGTACCTCTTGATGCCACTGTGTGGCAAGAGGAAGAACGCTTTCAGTAACAAACATTGTTCCATTTACATGACGCTTTCAGGGTATGGCCGACATTTGCTATACTCTGAAATAAATTATTGGTGGCTTCTCTCACTAGGTTAATGCAATGACCATCAAGGTCGCTCTACACCCTGACATGTGTGATTGTTGCGAGGGATCTTTTAGTGCTGCATGCAGCCCTAGTTGAATTTGGGCTTCTTGACAACACTAATCAAACCAGGTCTAAGCCCTGGTCAAAAATTGAAGCTGGACTTGTATCAAAGGGACCTGATTGCCAAATCCTTTTCTGTGGCTAATGTTGATGAATAGACTACTAACACTTTTTTCTTACTAAAATGTTACTAAGGTGAAAAGTATTTGAGCTACCTCCATTTTGTTTTGCTTGTACAATGACAATAAAGATATTCTAATTCTCTCTGGTCAACTAAGGTGTAAGCAAACCCCTTCATCCCTTTTCTTTAATGGGAATGTACTGTGTATAGAAACCGCAGAAATTCAGACGTGCCCATCTTAAATATTTAGGCTTACCATTTACCCGATTCCTCCGGCAATAGAACCCCTAATCTCTACTCAGGGATGGAAATGGTAACCCATTTCAGACTGTGCTGTGGGGAGGGGTGTTTTCTACTCAAATAAATCCTCCTCACCCTCCAGGAATGCACACAGTTTGATATTCCCCCGACAGGCAGAAATAAATTAGCCCCTGACAGACTGTCTCCCATTTGACAGCATTACACAACCAGGAAGAGGCAGGAGAGAGCACATTGAGGGGATCACCTTACAACTTTACCCTTTCACCATAAAAGGTTTGACTGACACCTTATGTCAGTGCTGTCAGTCATGTAAATAATACATAACATGTGGATAAAAGTGGTAATACATAAATGTCTAGATATCAGAATATAAATGACCGTCTCTTATACAAACTACTTAACAGTTTTTTTGCAGTGGATGAAAGATGGTTTATAATTCTTTATACAGTATGTTCCTCATTCATTCCAGCACTAAATATTGGTATGCTGACTGAGTGATGTTTTTGGTTCACTGGTCATAACCAAAGCTTTGTTATTGTAGCCGTGCCAACGGAGGACCAGGGGAGACAAAAAGATAGATAGATAGAGAGAGAGAGAGAGAGAGAGAGAGAGAGAATGTGCATGTACATCGGTTAGTGTGTATACAAGACCACTTGCAAGCACATGTCGCTCTCCTATACTGCTGTATTTCACCGCTGACTTATTCTTTATGAAATGACCTTTGATACTACATTCTGTCACAAAATAATGGTTTTAGAGCCTTCTAGCTTCTTATTCAATTAGTAGATTAATCTTTTCAGCAATCTACTCAGTGCAGTCTGTTTATTTACTTTGCACAATGAAGAAAATTAACTGTATATCTGCTTTTGCTTCAACATGAGTATGCAAAATATTGTCAATTTCACTACAGAAGAGAAAAAAAATGACCTCTGTATTTGGGAACAGGACAAATGTAAACTGTTTATCAGTTAACGGCCCAAGCAGTCTCCATATATCAATGTGTCAAATATCTTCAAAAAAGTCCAATATTATGCATACACACACAAACAAACAGGTTTCCATGACATCAGAGGACATCGTATTGACTTACATTAATTTCCTGGAGACTTATTCTCACCGTAACCATAATTACTATTGCCCTTACCCTAACTCTGACCCTAACCTTAACCCAACCCTAACCTCAGCCTAAATTTAAAACATGTCTTCACCTTAAAATTGTTGTGTATGGGTATAACAACTTCACTTCCCTTAATGATTAGAGCAGGGGTGTCAAAAATGCAGCCCGTGGGCCAGAACCGGCCTGCCAGAAGTTCTGATCCGGCCCACATAATGAATTTGTGAAAGTTTCACATACTGATTAGAATCTAATCAGTATGTGAACTATTATATTTTTCAGTTCCAAATACCTGTAGAAAATTGTTTAGTGCCTTTATAGCTTCACTGTGATTTATAAGTTTTAATGCACATGTGTGAACTGTATGTAAACTTTGTTATAAGGGGAGAGCTCCTTACTTTCGCCCTTCTTCTGTACCGCAAGGGGGATCACAGAAAAGCCTACATGTGTGTTGTAGTAATGTTAATAAAGTAAAGTTCCTGATAACACTTCCACCTTCGCCTTTCTTACAGTTTTGTATGATGCATGCACCTTGGACACAACAAAAGTAATTTAAATTGTGATTTTTGTCCCCATAAAGTGATGTGTAAACAGATTTAGGTCCTCACAACATAAGTAATACCAGGAGAATGTGACATAATGTAAAGATGAACATGTGACAGTCAAAAGGCAAATACCAGCCTATGCTGATGTTCATCCGACAAATTGATTGGTCCCTGAAAGTAAAAATAATTTAATCTGTAGATTAAATGTGTGGAGTCCAAAAATACTCATCTTTCTATGGTAGGTGTGTCTTCTGTTTTCTACAGTAGTTTCTATTTGGGAGATGTGACTGTATGTATGTCACTCTTTCACTGACCGTCCTGATCTTTCATCTCTTTGGCTCTAGCTGCGGTGGTGAAGCTGTGTCAGATACACACACTCAGGTGTATCGTGCCCTACACTTATGCTTTTTTAGTCACTGATAATGATGGAAAGGCTGTTACTGACCACATAAAAGTAAAATATTGTGATTGCTTCCAAATAGACCACGGACAAGGATTTGTTGCACACATGGTTGCATCCATGGGGTAACCTGTTTTTCTTTCTTTCTTGCTGTCTGTTGTAAGTGTCAGCACTAAGGTTGATAAATGTTAACCAGATGTTTCTGTGGTTTCATTCATGATGCCATGAAAAGCTCTTGCTTTTCAACTCATTACAGTCAACTAAAAAAGGCTAAAATCATGCAATCTCTACCACCATAAAAATGCAGAATGCAGATTTCTTCTAAAAGAGCACATCGGACTTTCTTTTGTCATTTACCCTTCACTGAGAAATATATTTGTATTCTTTTCATGGTTGCACATTTTTTTTGCATTATTGCTATGAGGGGTTTCTTCATTTATGACTTTTGCTCTGTGTGTTTTTTCTTTTCATTTCATTTCCCTCTGTCCTCATTTTGCACGCTGCCGGATCCAGATCCAGTTTTTATGATATTATTATTATTATTATTATCACTAACAATAATGCTGCTGTCATTAATATTATGCTTTGATTAAAAATTCATCAGTATAATTTCTTATCCATAATCTCTGCTGCTGCTTGTGTAAATGACACTGTAGTTCTATAAACATGACATAACTGATTCTAAACTTGATACAACTGTTGTATATTTGCTCCTGGTCTCTCTCTTCTGTCTCTCCCTCACCTCCCTCTTTTTCTTTCTCTCCCCCCTTTCTGTCCCCCACCTCTCCTCTGTCCCCCATTTTCCTCTCACCCCAACCGGTCGAGGCAGATGACCGCACCTCTTTGAGTCTAGTTCTGTCAGAGATTATTTCCTGTTAAAAGGTAGTTTTTTCTCTCCACTGATGCCTAGTGTTTTTGCTCATTGTGTGAACTGTTGAGTTTCTTTTCTCTCTGTAATATTGTAAAGGTTTTGGCATACTATATACAGTACAGTGCCTTGAGATAATGTATGTTGTGATATGGCGCTATATAAATTAAATTGAATTGAATTGAATTTCTGATGCCCGTTTTGGCCTTTTAATGTGATAAAACATACAAAAATTCTCTCAAGGATTTTTTTTAACAAGCTGTGACAGTGATATAACAAATGATGTAATGTTGATGTCCTCAGTGCTTTTTTTTATAGTGTCCAATATGTTACATACAACATGTTACTACTGAGTACATATTGAGTGGACCGCAAGCCCTGGAAGAGGAAATAATGCTGAGTCCATCTGTGACAATTTTTGGCTGTGAACACATAGTCAGTGTCACAGGGAAATTGAGTCTTTCATGGAGGCGCAGTATTGACCGTGGGCTGTTACACAGAAGAAATAGGGTTGTTGTGATGAAAGGTTTGGGGTGGAGGGAATAACAGGGATACAGATTGATAGTCAGAGCCCATTGACTGGCTCCAGTGCTTTGTTAGAAGTCCATCCATCAACAGCAATGTCTGCAGATGGGGCATCTAAAGGGCTCCCACAAAGGTGAGCAGAAGTGATTAGTATCACACCCATCCATCAGTCACTCCTGCTACTCCACATGGGACCCATTCATGTGTCCTGCATTGGTGCTAGGAAAAGTCAGTTGGCACTACAACTGATTTTCTCTTACTGCACCTCTGACAGGCTGAGACACAACAAAGTGTATGGTGATTTTACCTTTGTACCTGTCAGTCATCATCAATTTGAACCAACAAAGCTAATTCTGGATGCTGTAATTAGCATCCCTGCAGTAAATGCGATCTCGTGACACCAGAGAAATGAAACGAATATATGATAAATCACATATAGTGTGTTTCTTCACTCAATTCACATATGTGTAAATTATGTGACCTACTGGTTTTTATTTGCAGTTTTGGAGCCTCACATTTTGCAGTAGGGTCAGCGCCATTTTGGGTCACATGGTGCAGCAAGAAGGTCACTGGGTGGGATCTTGGTTCAACCAAGGGCCTTTCAGTGTGGAATTTGTATGTTCTCCCTGTGTATGGGTTCACTCCAGGTACTCCAGCTTCCTCCCACAGCCTAATAAAAAAAATTAAAAAAGAAAAATCTGAATCGGTGGTTAGGTTAATTGGACACTAAATTGAATGTTAATCACTGTATGTTAATCATTGTATGTTGCGACAAGTCCAGGGTGTACGATGGACTGGCGCCCTCTCCAGGGTGCACTCCACCTTTACCTCTTTGTCAGCTGGGATTGGCTTCAGTGGTCGACAATGAATGAGTAAGTCAGTGCCATCTTGGATTTTTAAAGTCAGAAAAGGAGATATGGTTGTCACCACGTTCCAAGGCCTCAATAAATCAACTCACCGCAACGAGACTGGTTTAAAAGACAGTATTTCTTCCACTTTGATAGTCACAGAAATGGAAATATGAAAGACAAACAAACAAACGAGTATTTACATTTACCCTACAATATAACCCAAACCCCACCCTTAACCCTTAACTCCTTAGCATGAAATCAAAGTAAACATTACCTCAAACCTTTGTCATGTTTACAATTCAAGGAGAACAATAGCAATATACTGATGCATGCAATGCACCAAACAACTTCCTGCATACTGTGATGTCAGGTACAATGTTGGTGGCATCAGAACAGGCCATGTATGGATGAGAAAGTGGAGCTAAGGAAGACGTGAGGTGACAATCACACCACAGCTACAGTACTGTATGCGCCGAGTCATACACTAGTTTAATCCTCTATTTAGCCAATGAGTAGAGATGTCAAAAAATGTTGACTGTTGTTATTCAAAAATATAACATGAGAGATACTACCATTTTCGTAAGCAGAGCAGATTTGCCACCAACCATGGCCATCCAAGAAAATGTGACACTTCTATATTGACTTTATTTTTCAGAACAACTGATTATGTCCATCAAGAGAAATATTTTCCCCATTCTACTTTATTCCAGCTTTTACATTTATCAGAGCTACAGGTACAAAATTTATATTTTAATACTTATATTTGGTCAATGTAATTACGTATATGTTACAAAAATGAATTTATCAAAATATAATGTTACTAGATACTGTCACAAGAAGCTGAAGCCAGCGCTTCACTCACTTGGTATTCAGAAGGAAGCCCAGCACTGTGAAGTGGAGTGTAGCTGTTGACAGCCAACAAATACAAGTGAAAGTGTGTGACTGTCAGACCTCATTGACTGCTATGATCAACCTCAGGCTTACACAATAAATAAACCCATAAATGTGACTCAGAATGAGAGTGAAGCAGAGGAAAATGCTGATTGAAAAACCTAACAGCAAACAATGGCAGACCTTATACCTATATATATATTTTTTATACTTAATTAAACTTAAAAAATGTGGAATTCTCGATATGTATTTATAGTCTTTTAATTAGGTTTTTTAAAATATTTGTCTTTTATTTTAAAAATACATTATTATAGTATTTTATTATCAATCTATAATGATCTGCTCTGATTAAATAGTCTGCAGCACTTCTCTAGTCTAGGTAGCAACCACTCAAATCCCTTTACATGTAGCATAATTCACCCCACATAATTCACACCCTATTTGGGGTTCAGTGTCTTGATCAAGAACGCATGAGGTCTGCAGTGATGTCTGATTGATCCCTATCCATTCTGGTTAAAGGTTGACCTGTTATCTTATGAGCCCTATATAGATGAATAATATATATATTTTTTTTCATGGTTTGCTCCATGCGCAGTCTACTTCGGTACTATCCTTTTAAATTACTTTACATTAAAAGCAGACAAAAACTGAGGAGCAGGAATGTTTCTTCTATTATTTTATCAACTTGCTGCTGACAACAGATGCAGTATTTTTACTGCAGTTGAAAGCTTTTCTTTTTTTTTTTGATTATTCTAACCTTGCAGTACCTATACAACTCCAATACCCTGGGGAACTGCCCGTTGTTGTGGCCATAACCCTCTGCTCAACTCACATGGGTATTTGGCACATACTGAAGTATAACTTATATAAAAATGTATACACACATGCCACTCACAGTGACAAAAGGAATTGTGCAAGTCCTTCTTTATGAAACATTCACAACTTCTCAGCAGTGAGACTCTAGTGAGGGGAAAAAAACCCCTAATATTTTCTTCTTGGAGGCCCATTTATCTTCTCAGCAAGGCACAGTCATAGAGATATTGGTGGCAGCATGGATGGTTTGCCCAGATACTCTCTTCATCCTCAATGTTACTCACATTATACTTCAGGGTTCAGCTTCCACACAAACACATATGCAGCACACACAGAAATACACACTTTGAATCGTCTTAGGAAACATCCCCGGAGATGACTGTAAATAATTGATTTTAACTAGGGAATGTTTGCCTTTTTTGCCCCATTTCCTTTTGGAGGAGAGACTTGAAGAGCTGATTCAGTCGTTGACTCATACTTGCAACACTTTTGGAAAGTTTGAAGGAATACAAGTTGTAGGTCTAGGATATTCCCCTAGGGATCTTAGGAAAGAATGCAAAGCTTATTGAGAAATCTGCACAGAATATAAATAATAATTCATCTTTACAGTTTGACTCGAATATCTGGGTTTAAAATGATGCAGACCTGCAAGCAAGCATTTATGTAACATGCTACAATCACTCCTTCATGAAATGCTTGTATTTCATATATTCTGCTCTCAGTGACGCAAAACAGACAAAGAACAATTTCACCAGTGGCACCGTTTCTCAGAGTTCACCTCTCTCTGACTTAACTTGGAGTTTGCTTAACTTTTTTCAAAAAGCTTAATCCCCTCATGATTTCTCTTTTAACTGCCTTCAGTGTTGTCTTTCATTTCTGGGTCACAAGAGGGAAAACAGACTCGGGCATTTTTTGATGCATCAGAACAGTTCCTGTAGAGAAGGTGTGTAAACACTTGGCAGCTCACTCAGGAGGTAAACCTGACACAGCTTTCGTACCCCAGTTTTCACAACTTTGATGTTTGGGAGATGGCATTAACATTCTGGAGGGAAAACAGTGTGCTGGTGCTCATCAGATAACCCTTAAGGCAAAGAAGTCTATGGGAAGTTTTTCCTCTTGTGAGCGATTCTCAGTTTTATTTTGCTACTAACATGGTCAATATGACATGACAAGGCTCTAGGGCAAAATGAGGAGGACAATGTGCAACAGATTTCAGAGGATGATGTCTCTTCTGTCTTCTCAATATCATTGCACCAGGAGTGGTCTTAGCCCCATGGTTCTGTGAGGACTAATGGGCATTCAAATCATTTAAAATCTGATTGATGCACTCTTAATGGAACAGTAAGTTTCATGAAATGGCTGGGGAAAATCCTTCACCCTGGTTTAGTAGACGCCTGAGTGATTAATGCAGTCTTGGATGACTAAATCACACTATACAACTGTGATTGCTGCTATCTTGCCAGAAAGTTAAAATAAGAAAAATTGAGTAATTCTGCAAAACTAGATGTTCACTACATTCAAAAAAAATTTCACAAAATAGTCTTTGTGTAAAGGTAATTCAGACAATAATGCTGAGAAACACACTTACATATACTGATTTTTAAATAATTTAAATTTGATGCTTTTATTATTGTGCTCTTACTAGTGCTTCATATGGAAGGTAAATGGAATTCTCATTTCCTTGTAGTCCTCTATGCAAATCTGTAAGTATATTTTTAAAGGTATAGAGAGAACAAAATGGTTATGTTAAGGCTTTGTTGGTTATTTTAGGAACCTCAACCTGCCTCTTGCAGAGTCTTCACAACAATCCAAAGAGACATACACCAATAAAGCAGAGACAAGAGGAATAACAGAAAAGTGCAGTCGAAATTACCATTTCTACTGCAGACAAGTTACTGTGCGTTCACACTAAATGCGATTTACATCAAATCGTGTCCAAAATCAATACAAAACAAGTCACACATCACTTGCATTGTGGCATGATGTGTTGCAATGTCATAATGTTATACCAGAAAGAAAGGACAAAATTATAGTAGGGGCACTGAATACAGCCACAGCTTTAATATACACATCTACTCTACTTGTCCTCTCTTCTCTTCCAGCAAAAATATGCAGGAGGTTTGAGTTTTGAGTGTTTTGGGGGCGAGTTTTGACTATTATAGAGCAGGGAGGTTACCTGACGAGTGTAAATGTAACAGGGTGAACACTCACTCTCACTCACTCATTTTCTACCGCTTTATCCACTAGGGGTCGCGGGGGGGTGCCGGTGCCTATCTCCAGCTAACATAGGGCGAGAGGCAGGGTACACCCTGGACAGGTTCAGGGTGAACACGTTTCAAGCAAATGTAAGTACAGAGATGTGATGCCAATGTTGAGGAGGCTGTATACCAGACCAGACATAAAACTTAAGACATAGCGGCTGACATCCCTGTTTAGATGCACATGACTGTAAGGTTTCTCAAATACCCTCAAAGTCTTTTTTCCATTTTTCAATGCTGCAGTGCAGCTCCTGTTGATCCTGCAGCCTCATTCAGAGGCAGATTCAGCACAGCTGCCTCCTACTGTCATATCCACAATTCTCAAAGACTGGAACTAGACTCACCATCAGAAAGTTTTGAAAATGGCAGCACCAGACCTGTCATGTGAAAAGAGGGATGATGGCCAGTTTTCACAACAAAGGCTCTCATGTACAATGATACTGAAAGATGATGGAGTGATCCCAGGTGGAGCAGTCAGTAATGTCCTTTGGTCAGGTTTTCTGATTTCCCAAATATCATACTTGTTGTGCAAGAATTTACTTAATGCAACATCTAACAACATTAACTTTTTTTGTAATGCAAAGCTTTGATGCCATACCTGTTGTGTTGTGAAATGACCACATCTGTCTTTGTTTTATTTTCCCTCCAAGTAGCCCTCTCAGTCTCTGACCCTCTGGGTCCATGCTCATAATCCTGGAGCAGCTCAATGGGCTCACAGTATGAGCCATTATTCACTCCAATACTTTTTTTTCTGTGCTGGCTGAGACTGAAGTCAGGATTGAAAAGGGATATTTGTTCCACAGAGGCAGAGAGCAGAGAGATGTGACCACAGGGGAACCATTACAGCGATCCCTCATCATATACTAGACTATAGCTTGATGCTTGCTGTATGCCATTTATTTTGAAATATCACCAGAAATCCTGAGAAGTATTTAACTTCCTCCCAGTCTGACGGCTGCAAAACGGCAGTTTTGCAGCCGTTCACTTAATTTTCCTTTAATGTACAACAATTTATTGGGAGAAGTGTTTGTACTTGGGGTTT
Source organism: Brachirus orientalis (assembly GCA_016785285.1). Lineage (NCBI taxonomy): Eukaryota > Metazoa > Chordata > Actinopteri > Pleuronectiformes > Soleidae > Brachirus > Brachirus orientalis. The sequence goes on from JAFBJR010000190.1 coordinate 3,948,811, forward strand.
TCCCTTTACTTTGCGAAAAGAAGCAACATGGTGTGGATTATATGCTTCTCTGGCAAAATATGAAATCTGTCAAGACAGTTTGTCATCAGAAACCAAAGGTGTGGCAATGCATGGGCTTGGAATAATGTATAAAGCTTAAGCCAACTCAGAAAAATCATTTGTCTAAATATATGCATTTGTTTTTAGCATAAAACATCGACTTACTGATATTGGAGTTGATCACCTAGATGGTTTATAGGAGATATCTAAAATGCTTCAAACCTTACAGCTTCCATTTTCTGCCAGACCAATAAATTTGAGAAACTTCAGAACCACCAGAAGAGCTCCCACTCCAACACTCAACTGACATGGAGGAACAGGGATGAACACTCTACACAACATATTTCACAAAACACATGGATTAAGAATCTATCTGACCGGGTGCTCACACAGCCAGAGAAGGACGTCCTGAGCAAAGGACTGAATTTTGCAGTGACGCCTAAAGAAGTGCCTGTTGTGGATCTCATCACAGCAACCGAATCAGCCATTTGGAAGAATAAACTACCTAACTCAGAAGCAGAACATCTCAGAATGAAAATTTCAGCAGCCCTTGCAAGTGCTAAAGCATCACCTTCCAACCTCACCCCACAAGAAAGGAAGGCCCTGGCGTCTCTGCAGAAGGACCAGGACATCACCATTCTGCTGAAAAGATCAAGGATTTGAGACTCGAGGCAGATGAAACCCTGGTTTCCTATGATGTCACCTCCCTCTTCACTTGCATTCCCACCACAGAAGCTGTGGAAACTGTAAGGAGGAGATTGGTGCAAGACCACATGTTACATGAGCGGACCAACCTTTCTCCGGAACAGTTATGTTCACTGCTGGACCTCTGTCTCAACACCACCTACTTCCAATATAGGGAATGTTACTATAGGCAGAAACATGGTTGTGCCATGGGCTCACCTGTGTCTCCCATAGTGGCCAACTTATACATGGAAGAAGTAGAGAGGAATGGTCTGGATACTTTCCAAGGATCCCCTCCAAGCCATTGGTTCAGGTATGTAGATGACACATGGGTGAAAATCAAGAAGCAGGAGGTTGACCCCTTCACTGAGCATATCAACAACGTGGACCTATCCCAACTGGGCCTTCACAAAAACCTCACAATCAAACACAAACACAACAAAAGAGAAAAAGGAGCTCTCCCGCAAGAGTGTTGTTATCCCCTACGTTGCCGGCGTGTCCGAAAAACTTAAGAGGATTTTCAACAAACACAACATTCCGATACATTTCAAACCGGACAACACTCTCAGACAGAAACTGGTTCACCCCAAGGACAAAACACCTCACCACAAGAAAACCAACTTGGTATATGCTGTACAGTGCAGTGAGGAATGTAACGATTTGTACATTGGAGAGACAAAACAACCTCTCCACAAATGCATGGCCCAACACAGAAGACAGACCCACTCAGGACAAGATTCAGCAGTCTATTTACACTTACACCAGACAGGACATTTGTTCCAGGACAGTAATGTTCAGATTTTGGCCAGGGAAGAAAGATGGTTTGAAAGGAGTAAAAGAAGCCATGTTTGCCAAACTGGAGAAACCAACTTTAAACAGGGGAGGTGGTCTAAGACACCAGCTCTCAGCCACCTACAGTGCTGTTCTGGACTCCCTCCCCAGGAGGTTTCACACACATTCACACCAGAGGTCAAATACAGTTGATGACTCAGGTGAAACTAAATCAGACAATAGCCAATAACTAACGACTCAGGTGAAACTAAATCAGACAAAAGACAATATCCAACGACCCTTGATGACTTAACGATTCATCTAACCTTTTAGTTAACAACTCACACCCCCTTCCTGTCCAAACCACACCCCATGGACCAAGAACCTGACAGAGTTTATAAGTCCCAGACTCTCCACCAGTCAAACAGAACTGAAGAAGCCTCTTGGATGAGAGGTGAAACGTCTTCAAGAAATTCAACTAAGTCCAGTTGCCTTTTTTTACTACACTTTGGATACCATGACCTGGATGACCGAGAATCTTCACAGACATGTTTCAGCCACAATTCCAGAACCAGACCAAATTATCCCTGCCAGATGAAATGACTGCTGGACAACTCCAAATGACTGCCTATTTGCTTTACCAATATTATTTGGTTACACTATAGGTTTTAAAAGCTGGTTGGAGGCAGAAGTGGGCCTTAGTCACTCAAAACCAAACAAACAAAATGTCTAAAGTGAAAACAAGACAATAAGAATAAATTATACTCACAACCCACACAACTGGTCGTCATCTATGACACTCCTTATGTAGCAGGAAAAAAGTTATTGAAATAATTTACAGAATGATTAACATATTTAATTCTGCAGCCATCAACACACACAAAACCTTGTGGGTCATAGCCACAATTCTTATTCTTGGGAAAATAAACCTACGAGAAGAAAGCGGCAGAATTCTTCTGCTATACTGTTGCATACATGGCGAATTAGGGAAATCTTAATTCCCTAATTCGCCATGTATGCCTCAACCTATTTGAATTCATGTCCAAGAAATCATCATCATCTTCAGACCCTAATTCAGCTAAAAGTGCCACAAGCAGTTAAAACAAGAACATGTCTGTCTAAATGACAAACAAGATTTTGATTCTGAAATATGAGTTCACAAGTACTGGGGAGTTGTAGTCTGACGGCTATTTCCAGCGCTCACATGCACTGCAGGCGTAACAAGGACCTGAGAGGCCTCAAATCCACCTTAGCAGGATATAATCATTTAACATTTTGAGGGACAAAAGGGCCCTGTGCTGCACACTGAGTCCATTCGATTCACAAAGTGTTCCGACCTTCAAATTTCATCCTGTTTAAAGGGCTTTCGGGTGGCTATTTCTGCAGAAATGAAAAGGTGCAACATGTTACCCAAGAACACAAAGTTTGTGGTGCCCTTTAGTGTCCAGCCAGTGATTGCTGGGGACTGCTGGCTGGAGATTTGGTCTGTTACGCATTGGGAAATGCCAGCCACCATACAGTGGATGTGAACTCAATGAATTTTGCAGCCTAGTGAGTAAGTGCAGAAAAAATTTGGAGAAGTTGTTTTCTTAGGTGCTTAATTAAAAAAAAAAAAAAACCTTCACAAACAAAATATATTGTTATTAATGTCTACAAGTAAACAACATAACTAAAATGAGCACAAGCCTATATTTGTGGACCCAGAATGTTTTTTTTCCCTTCAAACATTTTTCAGGGACTGAGATGTTTTTAGAAGTGGATTTATGTTGAAGAGTAAGAGCAATGAAGATGGTGGTAATTAATTGAAAATGTAATGTGTTTCCTGAGGCACCATAGGGAAAGCCACACCTGCTCCCTTGTTATAATATGATATATCCTGCACACAATATGTCTTGAAGCCACTTGTTATTAGCATTATCATTAACATTAACAAACTGGAACCTATCGGAAAAGTGATGATTCAAACCAACAGAGGGCAGTACCTGAGATCACGAGAGTCTGCATCAGTCTGTAATAGATTATGATCAATGGTGTCAAATGCAGCACTAAGATCTAACAGGACAAGTATAGAAACTAATCCATTATCTGAGGCCAAGAGAAGGTCATTGGTAACATTAACTAGTGCAGTTTCTGTGCTATGATGTCATCTAAATCCGACTGGAAATCTTCAAACAGTCCATTACTGCACAAATATTCACATAACTAATTTGCAACTGCCTTTTCTAGGATTTTAGAAATTAAGGGAAGATTGCGTCAGTAGCAAACTAAGACATGTTGGTTGAGGGTAATATTTTTTGAGAAGGGATTTAATAAATGCAAATTTAAAAGCTTGGAGTACATATCCACTTAATAGATTAATCTGATTTAATATGGAGCTGTTAATTAAAGGAAAAACATCTTTTAATAGTTTGGTGGTTGATTTGGATGATGATGAGGGAGATATATTGGGGGAAAAACCGTACACATGCTGCTTCTAAGGCTCTTGTGCTAAAAAAAATGAATCCGTACCACTAGGAGGGAGGAGATGATTAATTTTTCTCTAACCAATGTTACTTTATTCACAAAGAAGCTCAAGAGTCGTCACTGCTCAGTGTTAAAGGAATGGATGGCTCAGTAGAGCAATGACTATGTGTCAGCCTGGGTACAGTGCTGAAAAGAAACTTGTGGTTATTATTATAAGAAGAGTAATAGACAATTCTAGTTTAATGTGGGGCTTTTTTGTATGTTATAAAACCATCTTTCTAGGCTTTCGAGTATGGGAGTTAAAGCACGGTGCTCATCTCTTCTGATTCACCACTTTATTTTCCAGTGGAGCAACATTATTTAATGTAGCAACAGGTACCTTCAGATGTACTGACATATGGCACTGAGTTAAAGGTAGCACTGTCTCCTTGAATTTATCAGTAGTATTTTCAGACAGACACTGACTGTAGCAGTATTTTTTCATTATTTACAGTTAAACGTCACTTAAAGATCAGATACAAGGCTGTTTTGTGGAAAAATCTTTAAATTAGCAATATCTACTATATACCATATGTCAGGACAAGATTAAGTGTGTGGCTAAGTCTGTGAGTAGATTTACTGACAAGAGTAAAACCAAATAATTCTAACAGCAGATTAAATGCAGATCCAAGACTATCACTGTTAATATCTAAACAGATGTTGAATTCCCCCAAAATGATGATTTTATTTGATTTTATGTAACCGGTTTTGTTGCAACTTGAATGACTAATTAGGTTAATGAATTACTGACTCAGAAGTGTAGATTTGTTTGAGAGCACAAAATACCAAGACAACACAAGATGCAGTTCAAATAATGTTATATTGATAAAGTAAATGAGCAACCCACAAAGCAATCAATTAAATAAAAGTAGGCGTTGACTAAGTTGTACTTTTGGTTCCAGTTCCTTTAGTTAAGTTTAAGATCTACCACACTGTGGAAGTCATATTTCTTTCTCCTTGTATTTGAGGTGAGCTCACCATCACAGTGCTCCTTTGAAATAAAAAAAAACTGACCTATAATATGTCACAGAATATAATCAATATAGGCATCTTAACCTCCAAGTTGTACAGTCCCTTAAATTAAATCCATCTATGCCCATAATATTCAGCATGATCCTTAACCTAATCAACCAAGTCAAACAGTCAACCAATCACTAAAATCAAGCTAATAAATGCAGTTAATCCATTAATAAATCCAACAATGAATAATTAATCACTTAACAAACACTGTAAACATCACTGAATATTTAAATAATATTAAATTAATTTGAGGGCCACACGGTTGGGGTAGTGGTTAGCCCTTTGCAGCAAGGGCCCTTCTGCATGGAGTTTGCATGTTCTCCCTGTGTGTGCATGGGCTTCCTCCCACAGTCCAAAAACATGCAGATTTGAGGATTAGGCTAATTGGACACTCTAAATTGTTAATATGCTAACAAACGAAAAACGCTAATTGGCTAACATACAAATACTAACATGTTAACAGTCCAGATTCAAAATCAAAACAGAAACAAACAACTCACCTCTGACTGGTGAAAGGTCTGATTTGCCCACATTCTGGCTCTTAGCTGAACAGGTAAGCGTAGTCTTGGATTTGATTTAGACAGCATGTGTCTCACTGGACTGGAATGATGAAAAAGAGGAAGTGACATGGGTGACCAGGAAACATATAGTAAGAGGATGTGACATCACCCAACCTGGAAGTATCTAAATTTTTCTTAATTTTAATATTATTATTTTTTGTTTGTCTTTTTTTATATGTACATTACAATGTCTTTAATACTCTTTATTCCCTTATTTATACTTTTAACCTGGGTTACACTTTACTGTACTAACTCAGATAAGAATTCAGAGAACTCTGATAGAAACTCTGAATAAGGTGCAGGTGGACAATAAACAGTAACTATCTGACCTTTTTTCTGTGATTTCCAAATTGAATGAGAAAGACTAAAGATAGGGCTTTCAAAAGAGAATATCCAGGTTTAGGCTTGGGGTTGATTAATAGATTAGTATTAAAAATGGCTGCAACTCCTCTGCCTGAGCTTCTGGGAATATGAGTATTAGTATGAGTGGGTGGTGTCAACTCATTTAAACTAACAAATTCTTCTTCTTGTAAACATGTTTCAGTAATGCAAAATATGTCAATATGATTATCAGTTATTAGATCATTAACTAAAACAGATTTTGAGGAGAGTGACCTTTATTTAATAGTCCACATTTAAATGTGGTATTCTTTGAATCTGTTATATTATTGGTGTTGACTTTTATTAGATTAGAATGTCTAACTCATTTTCTGTTTATTATTGATTTATTTGATTTAGTAGTTCGGGGACAGACAGAGTCTTTATGGGGTTTTTAGGCCATGACTGCTTGAATAGAAGCATAGAGAAGTGCCTGCAACTCTGCCTCCTGGTCTTCCTGGTTTCTAATACATTTTTACCAAAATTGTAGACAAGACAGCTGTTCCATCTAAAGGGGCATGGACACCAATTTGCAGAAATTTTGCCAGTTATCTATAAAACAAATATTTTCTGGACACAACCTTGACAGCCAGCAATTAAATGACATGCGGCTATACATGTCATTACTGGTCACTGAAATTGGTCCAGAGAAATCCACTATGTCCGACACTGACTTCACATCTGTTAACACAGACTTTACCTGAATTTTGTGACCTCTGACTAGCATAATTGGGTGTCATTACTAGCCCACTATGGTCACTAATCACGAGTTTGCTTCTCAGCTGGTGTGTTGCTGAGTGTGGAAAACCTATTGGAAATGTGAACTAGTTGGAGGTGAACTGCTGTTTTTTTTTGTTTAGAGCTATGCCTCTTATTATGGACAGTCACCTAGTTACCTGCTGAGGGAGCTAAGGGAGCTACTGCTATATGGTCTACAGGGGACTGGCTAATTTATTAGGCTTCTATGGTGCGGAGGAGAGTTTCTACTTCACTAATGTACTACTATCATTAAAGGAGGCAGAGGAGTAACTACACAACATGAGCATGTGAGTGAGCGGGAGAGAGAGAGAAGCCATCACTTCTTCTAATGTTAAACTAGGAAAACCACCGTGTGTGAATATACGTGGAAAATAGTGAGTTTAGTGAAACTGTCGCCACCAGAAGGTGAAAGCAATAATCAATTTACAAAATGAATGCTTATCCAGTGCGTGAATTGACTTTTGACAACTTGCTTCATTGGATAGCTCCTCGAATTAGCTGTAGTGAAAAGCCAGCAAGCTCTGGCAGCATGTTTTAGAGTTGTTTCACTGCAACTGTGGGTTTCTTCTTCATCGTTTTCCAGACTGGCTGGATTATTGACTCTATACTGCTCCTGCAATTTCCGGAGGTATTGCTCCATTTTATCCATCATCATAAGCACCCCCGATGAAAGGCTGTGTCCGCCTCCATCTTAGAGTATAAATGGGCCTTAAAAGTTAATGGTCTTGATGTTGTGACTAATCTATATGAACATTATGGAAGCCCTAAAAGAAAGTGTGGCCTCAGAAAGCTCATGGAATGGAGGAGTACATTTCAAGAAATATGAGAAAAAATACAGGTGGCTATGTATTGGCCTTTACACTTGTAGTGCATCCAAAATGCAACACAGTTTTGAAGGAATGTGCAGACACTGCAGTTACATCTACAAATGGTAACGATGAGACAGAAAGCTGCAAAGATTTGTTTTAACCCTCCTCTCTTTACCAAAGTATGAAATATTTCTTCTGTACTGAAGAATCACTAAATCGGCAGTAGATACATTTTTCCTGCTACAGCAAAATCTCACATGCTTTAGGCTTGTATAAGTGCCTAGGCACCATCCTTATAGATCATAATTTAAGCAAAGAGCAATACTTTTTCTTATAGCTTCGGCACGGAAAGAGGAAATCAACCATTCAGACACCATACAAATTGTCATCAATCACACTTCGAATGCTCAGGGTGAGAATAATAAATAAACAGACACGGAAGGAGGGAGGATGACTGTCTAGATCCAGACATACTGTTTGTATGAGGCAGTGAGGGAGAGAGGGGGAAGAGTCTGGCTGTGTGGTGCACGCAGAGAGCCTCCGCTCTCAAATGACAGTTCTCCAATCGTCCACATGGAACAACTGGAGCGCAATGCGCCTCTCGATTTCAAGCGATCATCGTCTTCACGCGTCCGGACACGCGCAGACCTGTCACCTGTGAATCGCGCATTTAGATTCTTTAAATTTCATTGTTAAGTGTTTCGTTTTTGTGGATTACAAGAAGCTGCCTGGATCTCGAGGACTGAGTGGGTCAAAATGAGCGCAGGTATCCAACAAGTGGATGCACGAATTTACTCGCAGGAGATAAATCCCTGGAACTAAAAATACAAACTGTGAGTGGACTCGTAACCTACTTTCAATTTTGTTTGCTTAATCCGGTTACAGTTCAGACACCAGCGCTCATTCGCTTTGCCACAGATGTGGAGCTCATTTTGATTATTTTTGATGTACTTGTGTACGCATTATCTCGCTCTGGAGTAGTCTCTCTCTCTCTCTCTCTCTCTCTCTCTCTCTCTCTCTCTCTCTCTCTTTCTCTCTCTCTCTCTTTCTGTTTCTCTCGTGACTTTATGTGTTTTAGTTCTTGCAAGCAAATAACAAAAATGCAATGAGGTGAGACCGCCTACCTTTCCCTGCGCTCCATTAATTGACCAAAAGCGAGATTGAGGCGGACACGCTACGGAATCCACCGTTTGCCACTTCAATCCTCTCCCCATCTACTCACTTGATTCTCCGCTCCCTCGGTGACCGTGGGTGGAAGTTGTGGTCACCTCCGTAGACATTTATGTATGCCGAGGGCGCAGGTGACAGACAAAGGTCGCAGTCATGCCGATGCATCCAGTCACCTCCACGTTGATGTACCGGGGGATCTGCACCATCCCTGACATCCTGTCCTACAGCGCTCCGGTCAACCTACCTGAGGACGAAGTTGAAGGTGAGATGGCACCTGCTCGTGTGTTCACCTGTGCAGCTCTTCGAGGCTCCTGTGGTGGGAAGTTGAGGCCACTGTGTGTGATCTGTGGTCAGCTCCATAGCGGTGGAGCGCATTCAAACAGACGCGGTCAGCACCTTGGACAGCGCTTAGGGCTCTGACTGTTGAGTTCACGAGGAGAGATTTAAAAATAGCCAATTTTCAGCTTTAAAAATATTGTTCGAAGATTTTGGGTTGATTTTTTTTTCTACATTTCCTCCCCATGGTCTTAATAGTCGAACTAGGATGTTTAGGAATAACCACTTTGTGCAAAGATCAGATCTTGTTTGTGTCATTGTTTGAAAATACAGATTTGCAAATAAGGGTCACGTGCGCTCTTAGGTCAGAGGGTGCTGGGTCAAAACAGGAAAGACATATGCGCCATGAAATGCTGTTGCTTGTTTTACTGAAGCTGAGAGGCTGAATTTTGGTTCATGGAAGCCTAATGGCCCATTATAACTGGCCACACACACACACACACTTTTTTTTTATTGACCAAACATTTGAGAGAAGTCTTTGATATTCCATCACCTTTCACATTTTGCCCAGGAACTGTGGAATCTTTGGATTACAGCAGCTAAAAATATTAATTTGCTTATCTCTTCTCCTCTTCATTAAGAGTTTTTTTTTTTGCAAATCATTTCTGTTCATCAGTGTACACGCTGAATCTACTCTGCAGCGACTGACAACACACACGTAAAATAACACTCACCAGCAAGCATGCAGACACACAATGAACTATTCTGAGCATTTTTTTTTCCTGTATCATGAGAGTATATTGCTGCCTGGAGCTCTCAGTGACGTGAACCTGCGACATCTGTATATTACCATGCAAAAGCCCTTTGGGCATTGCACGGCTCCAGAGCTCCAGCATTGCTTTTCAGCTGCGGCGATGTTGCTGACATGTCTCCACTAAAGGATTTCCCTTTTAACTGCAACTCTCCTTAAGTATCCTTGTTTTGGTAGACATTTCTTGCTTTGAGTCACATTTGCAGTGATCACTGTGCACCCTCACCAGGTGTCTTTAATTCTGATTAGGGTCTGACTGACATCTATATGTGTGACTTTCAGACCAGCTGATTCTTGCAAGGTGTCTGTCAGTGGATGCTGGTGCAGAATATCCCAGGGAGAGAGCAGAAATTAATTGCTCATTGAACCTGAAGTTTTGCACACAGTTAAGATGGCAGCCAGACAGTGAATTGGATTTACCTCCAAAAAAAGATCATAGTACCAGAATGCAGTAAATGCAATCTGGGTGTCAATTATCCCTATGCACTTTATACTCACATGTCTCTCCTGCCTGTGACAAAAGGGATGTGTCAACATATCAGTGCCAAAAGTGATCTGTGTATGACGCCATATCTATGTCTATAGCATTGCATCAGCTTGTTTGTTTTGTTGCCCAAAAAAAATATTTCCAGTGTTACCAGACATATTTCTTACAGTCAAAATTACTTAGCATGTAGAGAAAATTAAAGACATGTCAGTAATACATCACTCTTTGAAGAGGAAGCTTTTGATTGTTGACACTAAGTAACCTCCGTTTTGTTGTCAGCATCCCACTTGAAATTATCAAGCGTTGGGTACACTTCACTTTGACTTTAATTACTCAAAACAAGTTGCTCTCTCTTGCTGCATTCACTGTCATGTGATATTTGAGCATTACTGCTTCACTTGTAATGACAGTCTGACTAGAAAAACAGTACAGAGGAGCACAGTAAGTTAACAACAGTGAAACAGCCTTCGTCATCTACTGTGAGCAATGATGAACTGCTCTAAAGGATTTCTTGCAGGTCATAAGAGAGAGGTATATTTAAAAGACAGATTTTGGTTTCTGAGTAGACTGGAGACCTTTTCCTGCCACATAGTGCAAAATGGGACTGACATAAATGTGAGAGAGTAGAGTAGTGTAAAAGTTACTGATAAAATGTATAAGAGGAAAGATTCTGACAGTTATACACTTAGGTGAGCAGCTGAATTCATTATTATTACATTTGTATAATCATAGTTCTTCTATTGTCATATGTTTGCAATAATTGTGTACAGTGTGTTTTTTACTGATCTGCTCTGTACACAAGACATTTATTGAATGCGTCTACATCAGATTGCTCATTTCCTTTACTTCATTCCTTGTTTCTATGTTTTTTTTCTGTGTCAGGTATCATTTACCCAAACCAAAGGTCTAAGGACAAAGGATGCTCCATCATGTATGAATTATAAAGTCTACCAAGGCAAACTGTGATTTGTGATTTTGGGCTACACAGAATTCTTATTTAATTGATTTATTTTAAAATGCATTTTTCGTACACACAATCTGTTTAATATATATATATATTTTTTTTACAATTAACTTTTTATTGAATATTTCTGTTTGAGATACTTACTTGTTAAATACTTCTGGAGTCAGGGCTTCTTGATTAATTTAAAGATATACTTGCTGTTTTATAAGCTTGATAAGTTATGATGAAAGTTAAGAAGATTATTTGGACCCAAATATTTTTCAGAGGGTCACAACTATACTATTTCACTACTTCTTCTTATTGAGTGTCACAGAGGTTTTTGATAGTGTTGACAACACCTTTCACTATCATCTGAAATCCAAGCTAAATCTGATAGCATTTGTTGTTGTTGTCGTATCATAAGTCAAAGTAATGGTAACCAGAACTTAATAATCCAAACCATAAAAACACCACAGCCACTGTCCTCTTCTTTGTCCGTGGGTAAAAAAAATGAAACATATAATTCAGTAATGCCTTCTTGTGAAAGAAAATGAAAGAAAAATCAATTGAAGCCAGAGAAAATAAAATATCAGCCGATAAGATTATGTTTTTTTAATTGTCACTTTTTAAAGATGCAGCACTAGCAAATTCTGCAATTTCCCAGCTTGGGATTAATAAAGTCTATCTATCTATCTATCTACTATCTATCTATCTATCTATCTATCTATCTATCTATCTATCTATCTATCTATCTATCTATCTATCTATCTATCTAGCAACGCCAGTTTAAACAAAACAGGGGTTAATGTTGTTGATGTGCCATGTTGCAGAGAGGTTGATATGTCTCAATTATAATATGCATTTAAGAATCTTAGGACTTGTCAGTCAGCTGTCAGACAGCTGTGTTTCATAAGTTACTAGCTGATAAGACATGCGCTGCTCATGCGACAGGCTCGTCATCATCTCTTGGGAGACATATAAGAACTGGTTGGAAGTGTGGAGTGTCTCATGCATCAGCTCTGCCATCAAGGAGACAGGGCTTTGTCACAAAATGAACATTGCACATTATTTAAGGTGTGTGGAAGTGAATATGTAAGGACAGAAGGCGTGGTCCTTTGGCACACTATGGACTTGATTTTCAGTTACTGGCTTGAACAACCTAGGGAATGCACCAATGGCAGCACACTTTGTGAACAAAGAGGCTGTCGCTGGTTTAACTGGAACTGAAACCCTATTTTTCAGATGTTCGATTACCCTGTGTGTGTATATGTATCTGTGGTTGTTAGTGAGGGTTGGTATGAAGTACCTTATTGTACCGTCATGGGAGCAGAGCATACATTAATTTGGACTTCATATTTTCCATTTCCCCTCCTACACAAGAGGAAGGAGCTCACTATAGTTTATACCTAAACTATAGTTTAGGTATAACTAAAGTGAAGACCCTCATAGACATAAAGCATTCCTTAGTCACTTACCTTAACCTTATCCATTACAACAATTCTAACCCTTCCCTACCCTAAAAGAGATGTTAACCCTGAAAAAGCCCTTTAAAGGTGTGAGGACCAGCTAAAATGTTCTCACTTTCCCAAAATATCCTCACTCCATATGGTTTATATGCTTTTTGGTCCTCATAAAGCAACAGATACGAGAACAGACACACACGCACACACATTCTTGTGAGGACACTCACAGACAAAATGTATTTCCAAGCCTCTTACTCTAACTTTAAACATCCATTTTATCTTCCACATGACGGTCGTGGGGGCTGGAGCCAATCCCAGTCCATGCATGGCAGGGTAACTATTCACCCTCACATTGACCACTGATTCACCTGCGCTCAATTTAGAGTATCCATTTGTACTAATCCCCAATCTGCATGTTTTTTGACCATATGGGGGAAGCAGGGTTAGGTCAAACCTAACCCTAAACCTTGTACTCCACCTACTATCCATTAGGTGAAACCAGCCTTGCAACATCAGGGCTGTCGACCCAGATTCTTCAGAATTAGGAGGTCTTGCATAGTCTTGGGAAACATGGATTGCTTTATGGCACTACGCACACACCAGGTAGCCAGGTACCAGCTATAAGTTCAAGGCTATAGTGTATTCTTAGACATTTTATCATGGTAGAGCTGGTGAAAAAGAACCTGAAGAGGAAATAACTGTCTGACCAAGCGAAGGGGCCACACTTGAGTAAAGATTAGACTGGCAGTGAGGATAAAGCAGCAGGCAATGGATGGATGGATGTTTATGGTTGCGTCGTAAAAATATGTACTCAGAAACTGTAGGGGGAGCTCTGTAGAGAAAAAAGGCAAAAGGTCACCAAACTTACAAAGTTCCGCTTTAACCATAACAACCTAACCCTAATTCTAACCCTAACCTTAAAACTAAGTCTTACCCCCAAAAGCCCTTTAAAGTTGTGAGGACTAGCAAAAATGACCTTACAAGGGAAAAAAAAGGCCTCACAAAGATAGATATGAATCAAAATTTGTCCTCACAGCCTACAGAAAACACAGATATACACAAGCATGCACTAATGCACGGAGTGTCAATATTACTTCAGGTAGAATTAAGTGTGTAGCCAATTTCCACACCGCCCAACAACAGCCCTGTTGAAGGCAGCTTCAATATAGTCCCAGGGCTGAGCTTTAAGCATTAACAGATCCCAGAGTGAGGCTCTTGTAAACAGACGTCAGAAGTTTTCTGTTGGCACAAGCAAAAGAAACGACAAGGGGGCAGAATGGCTGCATTTTCCAACAAGAGCAGTTTATTTTGTTTTGTTCTGCTTCTGGCTTCTTTTCCTATAGTAACAGCTTTGTTGTTTTTATGTCTGTCAAATTGGATTGGAATGATCTGACTGAAAGTTGGTCTTTTATTTTAACAACTTGTCAATTAGTTTAACTTACCAATAACATTGATATCATTTGTGGTTTAAGACAGCCAGGGTTGTGCTAATCTGTAAGTGCTATTTTGTTCCTGAAAAATGTGTTATTTTAAAAATGCATACATGCTTCCTGTAAATTATGGATGTTTTCCAAATAAGCAATTGGTAAAAAAAACTATACTATATGGTCATTACAGTATTATTAAAACAATAAATATAATGGTGGCAAAAGACTTCTGAACAGTACTGTATGTTTAGACTAAGGTAAGTGAATTTGAAACAAATGAAATGGCCAAAATATTACACATATTCTCATTTTACCTTCATTCACTTATTCTAGTGAAAATAGAAAAGGTAGTTTGTGGGAAGTAATTTAGTCCTAGAATATTTATGCAATTTTGTTGCTTACAGAATTTCAAGAGAGGTGTACACTTAAAACCCCAAAGCCTTCAAACTAATGAATTCATGAATATCCAATAATAAAATCTGACATTATGGTAAATGAATTCATTTGACATACATGAGCACACTGCTAAGAAAATGGCACAATTCATCTGTTGCTCTAATGGCTGAATTTTACACTGTATATAAAACGGGAACATTATAACAATGCAATTAACTAGAAAAGCAGCAGAAGCCAGAAATATGAAGCTAAAATTTATATTGCCCCTCAAACCCATATGCTGCTTAATCTTTTGTAAGCTAAGTAACAGCACATATTAGCCATTTTATTTGCTTGCAGACGTCAATCTCCAAATGCAGTACAAATAAAAAGAAACAGGAAAAGACAGACAGTAGACTATTTGCATTGATGGACATTTTTTGAAACAGGAAACCTTAAATGGAGACTGAAAATCAATTTTTTCACTGTTTGTGTTGTAAGTGCACAATATATTTATGGTGATAAATCCGTAAATATGATTAAAGTTTACTTTTTTTACTTCTCACTCTGGTTTCTAGTTTATTTGACAGTGATGCAGATAAGGCTTTCATGTCCATACCACAGAAACATGAAAGTGAATCTGTAGTCAAACCTGTCACGGGCACCACAGCTGAGACAAAATCTTCCAAGGAGCATTAGAAGCTCACTGGCTGCAGTGATCAAAATCAATGCAGTACAAAGTCCCCTCTTCATTTGTTCACACTTGTGGGAGACTGAGTGCAGGTTTCCTTGTCTCAAGATCAAACACCAACCGGGCTTTTTCTGTAGCGCTGTCGCTGTTGGTGCTCAAAAAGGAAACGCTGTTGGTCCAGACTGTAATTTGTCAATAACTAATACATGGATTTCATCACATTTTTGTGATGTTTTTGCTGATCCCGGTTGATATTTTATTTCATCCAATCATTTGAATGATTACAAAACTCCAGCATGGCCCTACACTCTTTGTCGTTTTGTTTTTGAATCTCAGTGATCTGCACCTCCATTGAAATATACCTGTAACATATTTATTGTAACATACCTGTAATATATTTGGCATTTGTTGATTCACATGGCAGCTATACTGTAGTTAAACAATGGCGAAGCTGGAATTTATTTCACTCACACATTTTTTTTTTTTTATTCTTTGCAACAAGTCTGTTGGATGAATGCTCTTTTTACTAGTGTTATAACTGGTGGTGTCTCCTTCAGACATAGGCTAAGTATACATGTTAGAACTTTTTCTTAAGACAGTTAAACTTGCAATCTATAGTTTGTGTTGCTTTCAATAGTAAAAACATATATGCAAGCATGACTACTGTTTTACCATATTTTATTGTTTCCTGTGGCAGTTTTGGGACTCTACAAATGCTTTGACTGACAGTTCCTCATAAAAAATCATTGACATCCCTGTGTTCCAAATGGCTTAAATGCCTGTGAGAGGTTCTTGATGTTGCTGCTCGACTCCTACTGTAGCTGAAGCAGAAAACATTGACTCATGTCTTTACCCTGAGGTGGAGGGTTGACTTCCATATCTTTGGAAA
The DNA here is from genome assembly GCA_016785285.1 of Brachirus orientalis. Taxonomy (NCBI): domain Eukaryota; kingdom Metazoa; phylum Chordata; class Actinopteri; order Pleuronectiformes; family Soleidae; genus Brachirus; species Brachirus orientalis. The sequence continues at coordinate 3,964,865 of JAFBJR010000190.1, forward strand.
TACTTACACGAATACAAATGAAGATATTTAAAGACATCAGCATCTGCTTGGCAAGACAGAAACTATACACACAATGTATCGCTGGTGCAGCAGCTGTGGGCGTTGTGGGGGTGCGATTCCAAGGGGTCAGCTGAGACCATTATAAAACATGTGCTGCTTAGAGGATGATTTGAAGGATGATGACAACACATAACAAAATGACCACTCATAATGGCAGTGGATGTGCTGGCTCACTTTCTGAAGTATGACGTGAAAATGACTCAGATGTGCTTACCAAAACCAAACACCTATTTGTCGCTCTTGCTGGCTTTAGCTATTGACTGCTATAATCAAGGTTTTTTTCTCAGGAAATTAGTTCAATTATTGTTTCCCTGTAGAAAAAAACAAACAAAAAAACCAAATTCAAAAGTCCCTAAACAAACTATTTACTTTCCCTTGCATGGAAGAAAACCCTCCTGCATTTTAACAGTAAAAATGAAGGGCAAATAAAAGACTGACGTATAAAGAAAAATAAAATAATTATCTCACCAAAACTATATTGTAACAAGAAAGAAGAGAAAAAAGTTCAAGTCGAGTGTCAAGTGGTTTGCCACTGCTAACACCAAACCATTTCTTCTTTCTGCCTGTCTGAGTGTTTTGACATTGTGACAAACGTTTACTCAAGACATCTTTTGTGAATGATTGACAAAGAAGAAAGACATGCAGCATCAACAGCATTGACTGCTGTAATTGTTAAATTATTCCAAAGTTAAGCCTGCAACACATATTTAAAGTTTATTCTGAGAATTATTGGATTTATGGCTATTTATTTTGTAAAATAACGAAGCAATCAAGTGATGTCTCTCAACCTGTAAACAAGAATACAAGGAATATAGGAAAAACCACCAGTCAAAAAACCTTTCCTAAGATAAAGCAAACACCTTCAAACTCTGTAAGATTTCTTTAACTTACCATCAGTATCATCAGTTTTTTTTTCGGGGGGGTTGGATCTCCAGTATCTTTATGAAGATAGTCAGTTCTAATGTCAGTTAGGTTAAAACAATAGATTCATTTTGTGCATCTACAATTCACATACATGATGGAGAGACACCTGAGAGGCACAATCTGCCATAAAGACAGACACAAGCAGGCAAAAATGGATTTTAGAATGGCCCTCTCTGTTGTATTACCTGCCTGGGTGGGATGAGAAGCATATGAAAAAGCTCTACTTGACATAGATGGTGATATAGATGTGAAGCAGAGAAGAGCCATTTCTCAGAGGGTGAAGTGACCCAGCACAACATCTGCTGAGCTGCAGGTTGTATCAGTCCTGTTAAGCTGCTTCGGAAAGGTTTTTCTGTAGACATTTTCTGTTTTCAGTTTAGGTCACATTAGGTCAATTAGAGATACTCTTGGCTTATGTTTTTTATAATCTACAACGGCACAGTTTTGTGTTCGTAACCAATCACCAATTATTGTTTTCTTTGTTTCCTAAATTATTTATATGCTGGGCCAAACTTGCCGTCATCTGCTGGATTTTTATATGTTTCCACCCTCTCAAATCCACCACCCCGAGTCCTAGTGGTATAAAACATGAAAGATAATGAGACATAGTTGTGTATATGCAGGATATGTTGGCAAAGGAAAAGATTTTGTGCCCATGAGCATTACGGTTTCCATTTGTAGGTTGACGAGTCATGTTTGAGCAGGTTTTGGTTGCCTGTGTAGACAGCAAAAAAATGTTGCACTGCTTTCTGTTTGATCAAGTTGAGACATTGTGTAAAATGTGAATTATGCAGCATACAATGATTTGCAAATCCTTCTCATTCTGTTTTCAACTGAATACACTTCAAAGACAAGATATGTAATGTTCAGAGTAATAAACTTTATTGTTTATTTTAAGTTTTTTGGCAAATATTCACTCATTTTAAATTTGATGCCTGCAACATGTTACAAAAAACCTGGGACAGGAACATGATTACCACTAAGTTCATCACCTTTCCTTTTAACAACACTCAGTAAGCATTTGGGAACTGAGGACAGCTTTGTAGGTGGAATTCTTTCCCATTCTTGCCTGATGTACGACTTCAGTTGCTCAGCAGTCCAAAGTCCAAAGTCCACTCCAAAGTAATGTGCTATACGTTTTGTATGTGAGATAGGTCTGGACTGCTGGCAGCCCTGTTTGGTACCCACACTGTTACTACAAAGCCACACTGTTGCAACATGTGCAGAACATGGTTTGGCATTGTCTTGATGAAATACAGCAGGGACATCCCTGAAAAAGATGTCACTTGGATGGTAGCATATTTGGTCCAAAACCTGTAGGTACCTTTCAGCATTAATGGTGCCTTACAGATGGCAAGTTATGGGCACTAACAGCCCCCCCCCCCCCAAACATCCCAAGTGCTGGATTTTGAACTTTGAGCTGATAGCATTCTAAATTGTTGTTTTCCTCTTTAGCCCAGAGGACACAACATCCATAATTTTCCAAAACTATTTAAAATGTGGAGCCCAGAGAGGCTGGTGGTGTTTCAGGGTGTTGTTGATATATGGCATATAGTAGACTTTTATCTTGGTTTGAGACAAATTGTGTTAACTGTAGATGGTTTTCCAAAGAGTTCCTGAGCCCACGTGATAATATTCTGACAGAAGGTCAATTTTTAATGCAGTGATGCTTGAGGGATCAAAGGTCATGGGCATTCACTATTAGATTTTGGCATTGCTGCTTCTTTGCAGATATTTCTCTCTGAATCTTTAGATGATGGAATCCCTAAATTCCTTGCAATTGTATGTTGAGAAATTTTGTTTTTAAACTGTTGGATTATTTGTGAACAACTTGCCTTTGAACGACTGAGCCTTTTAAGGATGCTCCTTTTAAACCCAAACATGAAACTCACCTGTTCACCTTGGGAATCTTCCAAACAGGTGTTCTTTGAGCATTCTTTAACTTTCACAGTCTTTTGTTGTTGGTTGGTGTAGTGGTTAGCAGCAAGAAGTCCCGGGTTCACGACCTGGTCTTCATTCTTCAAGTCCCGGTCATAATTCTTGGCCAGTTGATATCCATTGTTCACTCCTGTTGCCCCACAGGCTAATTTGTCACCAGTCAATATAGCTAATGGATCCCCAGAATATGATTACCTTTCCTTAGCACTTATTCTTTCTAACCATCTACATGTCAGGATCTGGTTTCCTGCCTCTAGTATTATCTCCGTGTTGTGCTTTTATTTTTTGGTTTCTGGCTGTTTCCACCCTCACCTTCATTTCAGGAGACTTGTCTGGTTGGCCGAGCGGAGTCCCCAGCCTCGTACCTGCCGGCAATTCCCTGATCATCTGGAGTCCCTTCTTATACGCTGGTTTGGACAACGGCAGGTGTCAGCGCGTAAACCCCAGTGAAGCAGTATTCGATGCCAGCAAACACACCTCGATCCACGTTCGTATAAGTTAACCTGTTCAGAGCTTTCCCTAACCTGGTCTTTTTTTCCTCTCCCCCTCAGAGTTACCTCGGGAGGCTTCTGCTAAGCTGCCAGCTGGTCTCCTTGTTTTTTGTTGCCTCGGCCAGCCCCTTTTAGTTTCCCCCCCAGTAATAAACTCGTTAAACGAATCTGTCGTCCGGAACTCCGCTCATTTCGGGTCCATACTCCCACCATATCCTCACACTACAAGGACTATTGATATACATTAGCACCTATGTCTTGTTTCTTTAATGAGGTGTTCAAGTTATTAACTGGACTAATTAGTAATTTCTGTTTATCATTTCAATGTACTAATCTAGAACTGGCTACTCACCACTTTATTTACTGTAGGCTGCATAATTGATCAAACTTTTACTTATTTCTTACTTATGTTCTTACTGAGAATATATGTGTATGCCAAGACACAGTAATCGGAAATCTTGTCATTGTCCTGACACATTAACATCATAAAACATAATTTTTGGATTTTTTGACACACAGTCTTCTATAAATTCTCACTTAATCGGTTACTTTAATCTAGTGTGACATCCTACTTTGCCAAATTGGGTTCTTTGGAAAGCATGTGGTGCAGATTAGCCTGCAATATCATGAAGTGCTGTGATTATGGCTGTCAGGTAGGATGAAGTTAAGTCATTTATTTCCATTTTGATCGATTGCTATGAAGGAGTGGATGTAGCAGACTTTATTACCTGTGAAATGAACTGAGATGAGTTCTGGAGGGTGAAGTGCTTTTTTCTCACAGGTAATATTTTTAAGTTTGATGAACAATACTAAGTTGAAAATAGGCAATAACAAAATCCAGAAATATAAAAATGACATCCACAAGTGAGTGCATACCTACAGTAGCTGATGACACAGTGCTGGGTAAGTTGCATAGCGTAGAGGAGGCTTCTCATCATTTTCATCTGACCTTTGTTTGAGGTGCTTCTCGTGGGTATTCACTTTGTGGATATTGGCTTCAGCTCAGCTTGGCATTGACTCTGATGATGAAAACGTGCGGCTTTGAAAAAATAAGAGGGAGGGAAAAATATTGAGACAGATCAAAAATTCCCCTTTTCTGGGGGAAAAGGAAAAGTGAAAGGAAATCATAGAATGGCTAATATTTCAGCATTTCTCTCTGACTCCAATCATTCAGGGTCAAGTGGGAGTGACAGAGCTAGTTAATGGAATGTTTCTTCCCTTACTGAAAATAAAGCACAAAACCTTTCCAATATTTATTTCCCTCTTTTAGTTCCTGCATGTGGTCTTTTCACCATTGCATAGTGTTTCAAATTCCATAACGTAGGGAGAGGTTTCTGTCCTAACCCAGGAATGAGATTTTTCCTTGAGACACAGATGACTAAGACTCAGTCATATATCCTCTTTTAATACTCTCGAGCCTTGTTAGAAACCAGTTATGGTAATATTCAAATCATCTGGGTTCCCAGGCTGGCCTATCTCCAGTTAAAGATGGATTAAGGTTCCTAGGGGTGTTTAAAAATAGTCCCACTGTTCACACACATGTACACAGCAAGCTTTGTTGTTCCTCACACTCATAAGGTCTTACATAAAGAGTGGGTGTGCTGCAATTATAGATCCAAAGCAGTGTCGAGCAGATACAAGTCTCACTGAGGCAAAGATGATCTCATTTATTCATGGACACTGCAAAACCACAGAAGGCATCACCCCATTCTGGTCAAAGTGCATTGCATGCGGTTAGCAATGTGCTAAATTAAAATAGGTTAAAGCGTAGATTTTCTGCATGCGTTGAAAATATTTTTCCATGTAATTTGTCCTTTATCAGGACGAGGAGAGTAGAATCTTTCTGAAATGTAAAATCCAAAATGAACATGGCTTTATCTTCTCTAGAGAACCATAGAACAGAGATAGTGGATGTCATACTCTTTTTATTTTTGTGCATTTTTGTTATCTGTTTGCCTACATGAATTATTTCCATTTACAAGTGATTCCTGCGTTTGACTTGAAAAACAGTTCACAGACTGTCAGCATCTCTACGCTACGATCCACTGCACTTCATTCATACATACAGCAATATATGGAGGAGAGCAATGCAATAAGGGCGCGCTGCGTCTTTCACAGTTGAGCTCTAGATGTTTGTCTCTCGTGGCTCACCATCTAAACTTGGGCTTTTCATCCTCGGTCAGACCACGTCACATGGGACCACATAGCTTTACATCTTTGAAGGCCAACGAGCACCTTTCTAACATCAAAGCAAATGCTGAATACTTTCAACCAAATTATTCACACCTCCGTGAGTGCAAGATACAACCCCAACAGCTTCTCAATCTAAAAAAAGAAATCCAAAAGAAAAGAACAGAAAATTTAAATAAAGTGGTTCATTACATATCCTGTTTTAATGCCAGCACGTTATCATTTCTCTCAAATCACAAATCTGTCAAGTTGTAAATATACTGAACAGACACAGATCACAGATTTGTATATACAGTATCTTGTAGTACAATATCCACTTTCACTGACAGCAGCATTATTAAACTTTGGAAGTTATAACTTGGCACCTTTGTTGAGGTTAGAGGTGAGTATGGCAGGGTTAGTACAAGTGAAGTCCATGTTGTCTTAAGACACATCATGTTTAATAACATTGTTGTAGTCGAGTCACTAAACCTCAAATCCAAATAGTGTCTTGAGTCTATGTGTCACCAAGTCACCAAGTAGAGTTGAGTCCTATGGGTTTGAATTTTATTAGTAAAAAAATTGGCAATCAAGCTGATCAACATAAACAATGAATCAAGTAGCTAATGTACAAAGAATTACATCAAGAATATCATCTTTTCAACAGATATCTTTATCATCAACTTTAAATGAAATCTTTAATTAAGTCTGGTTTCAGCCTCTGAAATGTCAGGCTTATTATTATTATTATTTTTTTTTAATTTTCCTCTCTTTATTCCTTGAGTTTAAAACATGGGTCAAACAAAACTACCAAATTGATGTCACCTTGGACTCAGGGAATTCTTAATTGTTTTGTTGCTCCCTCTCATTTGTTATGCAACACAATAAAAGAGAAAAAATGTCAGAAACACTACTTAGTTGCAACATGAGACTTTTCTTTGATGATGCATGCTTGATCACCTGGTCTTGCTGCATTCAAGTTAAACTTGTTAACTTGTAATTACAACATGGGTAGTTGTGTAATGGAGAGTTAGCAGGTTTATCGTTTTTCAAATGAGCTCATCAGTAAACAAAAGCAGACCCTTTTATGTGTTGTTGGGACAAAGTTAGGATTCATTTTATATCACACTCATTTCATTTCCTACCGCTTTATCCACTTAGGGTCGCTGAGGGTTGCGCTGGTGCCTAACACTGGTGCCTAACAGCTGACATGGGGCAGGGGGCAGGGTAGGCAGGGTACACCCTGGACAGGTCGCCAGTCCATCACAGGGCCACATAGAGACAGACAACCATTCACTCTCACATTCACACCTATGGGCAATTGGAGTGTCCAGTTAACCTAATCCCCAAATCTGCATGTTTTTGGACTGTGGGAGGAAGCCGGAGTACCCGATGGGAACCCACGCACCATGGGGAGAACATGCAAGCTCCTTGCAGAAGGCCCCTTGTTCCAACTGGGTTGTGAACCCGAGACCTCTTGCTGCAGGGTGCTAACCACTAGACCAACCGTGGGGGCCCACAGTTGATGTAGTGGTAATACCACACACGGTTATATCACACATTAAAAAAAAAAAAAAAAAAAAAAAAAAAAAAAAGATGAGAGATAAAAAAAAAAAAAAAAAAAAACAAGAGTAGCGATAATTGTGCAGAACTGTGACAGATTTCTAAATTTCACAAGTTAAATTTGATTTTAAAAATTTTGAGTACTTTTTTGCTCAGGTGTGTTTATATACTTGGTGAAAATTTAAAAAAAAATCATGTCTAGGTCATGCTGAAAAAAAAAAAAAGAATTTAAGACACCCATAACATAGTAATAGAAAAAAGCAGCCTTAATGCTTTGTGTTGTGTAAGGGTTAACCAGCATTTGTATATTCAGGGTTCAGCATTTCCACCATGTGCTCAAATTCAACAGGCAGACATGGCAACTAGAGCAGAGGCTCGATGGCAACACACACAAGTGTGTGTGACGTCACTCTCAACCATCATTTCTTCTCTATAACATAAATGATATTTGTTTTCCATCACCTTATAAAGCTGAATGATGCATACGGCATCTTCAGACAGGTGTAATTTAATTTATTTGTTTACAATAGACATGGAAATGACTGATCAGTTCTATTTCACTTTGGCAGCGCACCAATTTGCAAGAAGAAAGAGAAATGTTTGCTGCTCATGTAAAATTATTCTTTTACAAGTCACTACAGGGGCGTAGTGTGAATCCAAACCATTTTGGGCACACAGTCTAAAATGAGAATGGAGATTACTGTTGCTTCTCTTGGGGATAATTAAGATAAATTCCAATCCCATTAAGAGTTTATCTATCTGGGTAGCATGTGGGAAAAAAATAAAAATGTACTGTTTCACAGGATGATTAGTCAGCATCTTTTGTTTGATAAAATGTTGGAGTGGAGCAGTTTAATATGTTTAGATCCCAGCTTTTATATTTATATATCTCACTGTCAGGCAATAATTATATTTTGTATTTCTGGCCTATGAACAAATGGTAGAAAGTCACTCTACAGAAAAAGGGCTCATAATTCTTTACACTACACCAGCGTTTACTGTTTCGAATATCCTGTACACAAATCGTGATGTGTTTGTTCACCTTAATCTATGACCACCAAATAAAGCCCTTAATGGAGACAATGTATTTGTCAAAACTGTTTTGGCACCCAGTTTAAGTGTTTGTGTTTGCTTCCACCAACGTAGCAACAGGTTCAAATGTCTACGGGGAAGTCAATCTTTCTAAAGTAAACAGAGGGAGTGGAGACCTCAGGTGGATACTGAGGTGGTGTTATTATTCTATAAAAATGAAATCAAAGATCACACCCAGGAAAACAACATAGTCTCAGTGATTCGGACTTTACCTTCTGCAAGAGATTGTTCTGAGGGAAAATGATGTGAAAAGTAGCGGCTGAGAATGTCATGGTTTTATAAATTGCATGACCCGGTGTAATACACTGTAATACATGACTGCCAAGTTCTCCTGTTCCCATGGCACAGTTTCGGTTCTGTGGACATTTGTTTAATGACACCCATTTTCTAAAGCCATACACATACTGTTTTCTGCCATCACTGATATTTTAGTTTACCTCCAAATCTATTTGTCACAGATTGTCACACTGTGGATTTTGGCCTAAGGTTTGGCCACTTGTCGCTGTATCATTAGAACTTTAATTCATATTTTTCAATTACAACACGGTGGGCTTTGCAGAGAAGTGATACAGTGTTTCTAGTAATTCACTAGAGCTGACAGTAATCAAAGATGGGAAATAAATTCACATTTGGAATTTTTATATATACATTTTTCACTGAAACCTTTACATTCCAACCTTTCCTTTTAGAATATTACACAATTGCTATTTTATATTCTTTTCATTTACAATTTCTTCCTGGAAACCTTTTATTTTAGATTTGGAGATTACTGACATTCCATGTTATTTTAACACAATTTACATTATGCCTTATGCTTAACTTGAGGCTCTGAATCAGTGTGAGGCATCTTTTGTACTCTTTTGTACTGTTTTATTTTTGTTTGGAAAATGGTTTCTCTTTGTATTATCTTCAGTCTCACTCTTTGTTTCTGTTGTCTTTTGGCGGCTCCTGTGAGGCGTCTCCAGTTCATTATTGAATTATGATGCCAGTGTGGTGAGAGGAGAGACAGATTGTGAACAGTCAACATGACTATTGCAGTGGGACTATCACATGAACTGAAAAGTGAAAGTTAAGTTGAAGTATGGTGGCATCTTCAACAATCATCAGCCATCACCTATAATTAATGAAGTTGCTGCACATAAGAGTCAGAATATCTAATGAACAGATTAAATAACAAATAAAAATAAGTAAATAACTTGAAGCATTTGAGTCAGTCCCATCTTTCATATCACCATCACCAGATCAACTCTAATTCAACCCTGTCTCATTAAATAGTGATGTTCCCAAAAACCTAGATGCTTGAATTATATATTTCACATTATATTTTGTTTCTGACATATTACAATACTTCTGATGTCAAGAACACTGATAATGATGTAAAACAATAATTTGTAAATCCACATACCTCTGTCAACACCTTAAATCTGGAACAGCTCTATACCAAATTGTGTGTTCACAGAGTAACGCTGCACACATGCAAATTGTTTTCTTTACCATGTCGTAGATGTAGATGTTTTTGCATTAAAGGGATCTATTTAACTACATTCACTTTGACAGCTCTTATGAAAAGGGGCTGAGTTTTAGCTGCTGTTTGTGGTCTTTATTCTGTTCAGGAAATATTGGGCCGAAGAAGCCAGGTGAAACAGCAGAATTCTACACTTTCTACACAATTCTTAACAATTCTACACCTCGTGCACTCCCAGGAGTTATTTCTGACTGGGTTATTTTAGCATTAAAGCTCTTCCGGACTTGACAGTGGGATGAATCAAATCTATGAAGAGGTTTGATTCATCTCCATGAAATTTAAAAAAATAGTGAAATGTAGTTATTTTTTCTCTTATCATTTGTCGGACAGCTGTAGATTCTCTACAGATTGTGGTTCACATATAGAATATAACAGCTCATTTATATTAACATGACTAAAGCACAGTACTATTTTACCTCAATTACAGTCAGTCAATAATGTCCAGATAGGGCAGTACTTTACTGGGAATACATGCAGTTAAAACTGAAGCAAGGCATTTTTGGCATCATGTTGTCCAGTAGGGAAACCACACTAAATGTTTTTGGCTTGAAAACCTTTCAGATGAGCAAATTCATAGGTTCTATTTGTCCCCATTGAAATTGAAAATACAAAAGGTGGTCGGCATGTACTGGCCTTTAAATCGATTAACTTTCTCCTGATTTCAGCTCTTTTTATTTATTTATTTAGGCTATTTTTTTCACCATTTTGCTGGTGGGATTTATTATCCTAAGCTCCCAACCCACATATGAGTATGACTCAAGCATTGATGCGGCATAACAAATGTGTCTTCAATGCCTGGACCTTTTCCCACTTTCATATTCTGCTCTGCTGTAAGACTTAACTGTGTGTGTGTGTGTGTGTGTGTGTTTGTGTGTCTTCTGTGCAGAAATCCGAGAGGCCTTCAAAGTGTTTGACCGTGATGGGAATGGATTCATCTCGAAGCAGGAGCTGGGAATGGCCATGCGCTCCCTGGGTTATATGCCAAATGAGGTGGAGCTGGAAGTCATCATCCAGAGACTGGACATGGATGGTGAGCTCTGATTTATTTATTTATTTTTTGACAGAAGCCTTGCTCTTTTTTTGCTAACAACGCTGGACTGTAGCAATAGGTAAAACCAGTTAAAAACAACATCTGCTATCTTTCTTTTCTGCAGGCGATGGCCAGGTGGACTTTGAGGAGTTTGTCACTCTTCTTGGCCCAAAGCTGACAGCAGCTGGGTTGCCAGACAAGTTCAATGGCACCGACTTTGACTCTGTCTTTTGGAAGGTACTTGATATTCTGTGACTCATTTGCTCCCAATTAGAGAGAAGACAAGCCAGCAGAGTCACAGTGTAGAAACACTGAGACTTGTCCACTTCATTTTGAGTCTTTGTGTCTGGCACTATATTCTTATCACTTCAATTCAACACATTTGTTTACCAACACCTTGCTAGATAAATCAACCACTCACTTTGATAATGAGATGGTATTTAATAGGCAGGAGCTCATGTCAAAGCCACCTTTGTTGTTGTGATAACAGCACTGGAGTTGCGATCACAAAGCAAAGCTCCAAAACTGGGTGCAAAAGAAGAAGGATTTATGGGAATTTGTGGTGCAGTCGATGTACGAAAAAGGAATGACAGCCAAAGCCTCCTGCTGGGAGAGCCGAGAAACCTGAGGGATTGCAGAAAATGCTGCATAGCTTCACATAACATTATATAACAGGATAGTAGTATCAATAATATGCTGCTGGATTGAGAGCCTCAGTCATGCAGGTTAACAACAGCTCAGCCTGAGCTGAAAATGACTAATAGATACACTCCTGCTGAATTCTGCTTGATCTTGGTTTTGATCTTAATCATTCATGTTTACTTGGCTTGACTCAAAGAAAATTTAATATAACACTTGTGGTAGAAGGTAAATGTAATTTTTACTCTCTCTCTCTCAATTAATAATATATAAATTATATATTACATAATATATAATTTATATATATATAATTCATTTGTCTTACAGTTACTTTGCAGAATATGATTTTACATACATAACAAACAGTTAGTTTTAGTACAGATTAAACTAACAGTACAGTATAGGATTCAAAATGAGCTCAACTACACCACTAAAATTCTGCTCACTCACAGATAGTAATTATAATTACTGCACTGGCATAGACAGGCGCCACACTTCCTAGTCTGAATTTGCACTATATGTACTATATTTTTACCTTTACATTAGATTAAGTAAGTAATTAATTTTTAACGCTGTTTTCAATTTTATTCATTAAATTTGCACTGTTTATTTGTCTTGCTGCTTACAAGTGCAATATTTATTCTTTAAGTATTATATTACATATGCTGCTGTCAAAGAGGATTCCTTTGTATAGAAATGTGCAATGACAAGAATCAACAAGAATCAATCAATCAATCAATCAATCAATCAATTAGTATAATGTTACATTATAATATACAGTGCATGTAATTTTTTACATGTAAATCAATCATTTATTAAGTTTATTATTATTATTTTTTGCTTTGTTGTCCATCATATAAACTGTTTGAATTTTCCAAATTAGAATATAGCTGGGGAAACTGTGTATATTTTTTTCATACACTGCTATTGTTCACTCATCACAGTGTATATTTTTTGTGTCCTCATACTGTACATGTGTGTAAATGCTTCTCTTTGTGTGTGTGTGCTTGTGTGTGTCCACCAGCCTGTGCTCAATGACATGTATGTGTGTGTGTATCTCCAGTGTGACATGCAGAAGTTGACAGTAGAGGAACTGAAGAGGCTTCTTTATGACACCTTTTGCGATCACCTTTCTATGAAAGACATCGAGAATATCATCATGACTGAGGAGAACCACATAGAGAATCCTGAGGACTGCCAGGTGGATATAGACAGTAAGAAATAACCTCCTATGTTACAGTCATATTGCTGTTACTATATGCAACTTTAATCTCTTCCTTTTTAAATAATTCTAATAATAAATCTTGTTTGTCAAATTTCATTTTACCTTTAATGGTGACAGAAGAGATAGAGACAGAAAAAAATACTTTGTGGAGTTGCACTGCACATCCTAAAGCTGTATTGCATGCATTTTAATGAGTGCTATTACAGTTTCTGAATATTATTTGTCTACATTTTTGAATTGAATTTGCTTTTATATTAACATTACAAAGGAGATATGGGTGAAATGGCTCTAAACTCGAGTAGAGCATCTGTTAGGAGCTACCATGTGCGATAAAGCACTACATTTATGGCAGTCTAAATGTGTTGTAAATAATTTTTCCCAGAAATTCTGATAACTGTTCTATACTTGTGTAGAGCAAACACCTTCAAAAGCCTTTCTGTCCCCTGAACCTTAAAATAATGGGGCAAAATCTCTTTTTCTTTTGAACACTGAACACATTATAATGCAAATTATGACATTTGTTAAACATATTTTAACGTTAGCTTTGTTGTTTAAATTGACCTACTGCAACAAATGCTGTCAATCCCTCTGTCATAATTATCTCAGGGATCATGTGGCAACGAAATTTAAGATGATATGTTTTGCTTGAAAAATTAACCATCGTTTTTTAACCTTTGTTGCAACTCGCTACATTTTAATATTTATAATTATTTTAAAGTTGTATTTGATTCATCTCAGGACACTGTTTGCCTGTCTCCCAACTCCTGCGGTGGTCCTGGCCCCTATAGTTACCCCTGGTTTAGTGACCTGATTGATTGACTACAATTAGGTTTTTTTTTTCCAGATAACACATTACAGATCTCACCCTCAAAAAGCCCTCACTATTGTCTCATAACAAATATAGCAGAGATAGCAGTTACTCCCATCACCAGCCATAAATAGACCATAATGCACTACAAGCAGCCATCTACAGTGTATGACAGGATGTGTCCCTTTCATTAAAAAAAAATAGAATTTTCCATCAACGGTTAATTCACTGTCAGATTCAACTGAATATACTTTGCTTTTTATGTGGTTTTAACGGTCAATTTCAACGTGTAGCCTGAATGACTGTTGTAGCCCATTCTGTGATTTACAACAAGAACCTTCATTTTTTTCATTTACTGTTGGCAAGATGCAAACAAAAGCAAATTATAAGCATTTTGAAATCAGGCCACATGGCAATGCAGTTGGTAGAACTTAGGCCTCTCAGCAAGACAGTTCCAGTTTCAAATCCCTGTTATTTTCTGTGTGGCGTTTAAACGTTCTCTTATAGTCCGTGTGGGTTTTCTGTTGCTACTACAGCTTCCCCCACGGTCCAAAGACATGCAGGTTAATTGGACACTTGAAGACTCTACTGGAGACTTAACGGCCCACAAGTGTGACCGTGAGGGTGAATGGTGGTTTGTCTTTGTATATTGGGCCTGTGATAGATTGATGACCTGTCTATGTTTTAACTTGCCTCTCACCTAAAGTCAGCAGGGACTGGCTACAATTCTCCTCACCAACCCATAATTATCAGCAACAGAGTGAATCATTTGTGCAGAAATAATGCTTAACAGAAAAAGAAGGTTATTTTAAATTTTTTTGGTTCTCCTTTCAGATGATACTGCAGGTGCTATATGTTTCACCTAGTGTTGAGGGTGATGTTTTGATGAGCATTGTTTAATATACCAGTCAGGTACTACTCAATTTGTTGCTCCAAAGGTCCAATCAGCATTTTAATCTAGATGTGGTTACGCAGCATACAGGTATGAAAACACAATTTATTGGCTCTGTTCATCCATTATTATTGCATTTATGTAACTGTATGGTTTTGTGATGCACTCTTTCATTTGGACATTACTATCAGATTTCTTTCAGTCACTAATTAACACCTTTTCTCTCCCAGGTTCCAGCCCGACGCAGCAAGTCAAGCAAACATGTGTGCGCAAGAGCCTGATATGCGCCTTTGCCATCGCTTTCATTATCAGCGTCATGCTCATTGCAGCCAATCAAGTGCTGCGAAGCGGCATGAAATAGAAGCTGCTGCATGTTCAGCCTTCACCAACACCGTAAGGCTCATTTGCAGGAAAAATGACGGAAAGAAAACAAACAAAGCAAAACAAGGATTACTACAGACAATCATACAGCTGTTAATCATATGACTGCATGGAACTGAAGTCACCAAGGATGCCACATGTGCAGCTTGGAGAATAAAAAGGAAAACAGGACCTTACACACAAAGAGACAACAGCATGTATGAACAGCTGACTATACATATCACTCTTCATAATACAACATTTAGTATTCATTAGCAATGTGCATTTGAACAGTGTTGCATTCACTATGGTGGCAGCTATAGAGAGAAGTGTAGTGACTGTCCAGTTGTGTACCATGTGATTTATTATAAATGAGTAGAAAGAAACCTTGTGAAACATTGTGGGGACACTCAAGAAAATATATTTCAGAAGCTGGAAAGTTTTTTTTTCTGCAAGGTGTGGAATGTACATCTTTTTGTGGAACCTTACATTTGGTGTAACCTTGTACGAAAACCATTGGGGAACAACAATAGCTTGGTTTTGCAGCGATTTGCATGCAATTGTGTGGATGGTGTCATCGACAGGGCTTGGGTCTGTGCAGTAGCTATGGAGCAGGGGTGAAGCCATTTAGCGGCTCATAGGCTCAGGTGTGAACGGACAGGTAACTGGCTGAAACTTTTTCTGTCTCCACAGTAGGCCTTTGCAGGCCTCAGACGATTGCCATCATCTATGCATGAAGTGCATGGATTTAAACAGTTGTCTTAACCCATTTGTAAAAAGTTCTTATCACCGTTAGTAGCCGTTATTGATGTGTAACAGAGCTGTTTTCTGTTACCTAACAACAACTGTGAGAAAGCGTTTGCGGTGTAGGGTTATTAGCAACAAAAAAGTCAAGCATACAACTGCATGAAAAAGAAGGGCTGCTTTAGCACATGTTCATAAAAATTATTTTGGGATTGCTAAACTGTGGAATTTTTGCCTCACAAGGGCACGTGATGATCCTCTCTTACTGTAACCTGTGACTTCAAGATGTGTCACTCAACCATTAAGAGAATATGCATCAAAAAGATCTAGCTGGCACTGGCTATATAAATGTGCAGGAGTGTGTTTGTGTGTACGTGTGTCTCTCTGTGTGTTTTCTGTTTTTGTTTGTCTTAAGTAGTTGCTGTAGAGCAATAACTGTGTGTAAAATAGATACAGTATATCTGAAATGAATTGACATGATTCTTCTTCTTCTTCTTCTTCTTCAAAAAAAAAGGCAACCGTTAAGGTCAGAAATTTTTCTATTGCACTTTCAAATTAGGTTTTGGCAATACAGCAGAGACACTGGCTCTGATGTTCAGACAGGAAGCACAACTCCTCTTGCGTGAAAAAAGATCAGATATAAGTGGAAACCAGGAGGGTCAGAAGAGTTACACAAGGGGCCAAATCGTGTAAACTGTTGCAATAAAACATTAATATGTGTTTAGCACCTCATGAATTTGTTTGGATGTACTTTAGATCGTTGTGCATGCATCTGGTTTTGTGTTTTTTGTGCATATAAACCAACTTCAACCAAAGCTTTGTGGGAAATCTGTGACAAGTGGAAGGACTTTGACTCGACTTGAATCAGACCTGAGTTCTGATTTTCTGGACTTGACTCACCTTGGACACTGAAAACTAAAGTCTCAGTCATGCTGCACATTTTTTCAACCTAATGATGTTTTTATAACAAATGTTGCCATTTGTGGCCAGCCTTCCCAATATGCACGTTATCAGCAGTAGCTAAGTGTAAAGTATTGCAAACCCAGTCTAACTTCCAGTGTGCTGGAAACTTGACCACCAGAGTGTGCAACAGCTCCGGCCATCCCTGTCAATGAGAGACCAGCATGGATTGATGGCAGCTAAAACTTGAGCAGGAGTACAACACAATACCAGTTCATAAGGGAAAGGGAGGAGAAAGAAAGGGTAATCTAATGCTGTCAAATTCTGTGTATGTTTTTGTGACCTTGCATTTTTGTGTTGTGACAGGCAAGACTGTACTGGTTGGGGCTCCATGTAGAGTAAACGTAAAACTTAAAAAGTAAGATTAAAAATGAGACACTGATTCAAGACTCAAAATTTGAAGACTGGGGCTGACTGTCTTTCTTGTTTTGGTAATAAATTGAATTATTGCTGTAATAATGCTACTGTAGCACTGCAATAATGCTATATTGATGCGATGTTACCATTACTTATCATACTCATTGTGAATACTCATTGTGAACCAGTGAGCACGGAAATGTTTACACATGTTCACAGCGGCCAAGTGTTAGTGCTGTAGCCTAAACAGATGTCCCTAATCATGTAATTTACATAGACAAATTTTACATAAAACTCTAGTTACACATTACATGTATTTGTGTTTTGTTTGTTTTGTTTGTTTTGTTTGTTGTAGACACTTTTTATTTGTATGTCAGCTCGAACTGGAGCACTGGAGTCCATCCTGAAATGCAACTCTGACTCAACATTGGGGACTCAGACTCAGGAAATGAGGACTTGACTTGGACACGACTCTTCTTTGGTGACTCAAAGTGTAAACATTATCAGCTGAAGTCTCAGCACTGACTTGAGGTTTATTAACTTGACTATACTGGTAACAACTTATTATGTTTCTGGGATTATGAACAGAATCCCATGTAAGCACTCTGATGAGTGAAGTTTCATACAGAAAGTTCAATTCATAACTATAACTATTGGGAGAAAAAAAAAATTCAAAATGTAATTTTTTTAAATTTATTTATTTATTTATTTTTTTTACAGTGCAGCCATGTGTTTGGAAAGTTAAAAGAAAGAACAAAGCCCTTCAAAAAAATGCCCTCAAAAAAAGAGAGTTCATACAGAGAGCTAAATAATTAATATCTTCGAAATATCCCCCTTTAGGACAGGATTATTGGCAGCTCCCCAAACTTGAATTTCACACAAGAGCCAGAATGTTACAGAGGCAACAGAATGAGATTGCCCTATCGCCCAGTCCCAGGCAGGATAATGATTATCTGATGCACCAGTGCAGTTTGTCAGAAATGTCAAATCTGTGAGGAAAACACTGGAAAAAAAAGAGAAAAAAAAACAAATTCAAATCAAATCATACATTTGTTTCCATTCTGCACTTTAAGACGTGTTTCAGCACACAACGATAACTCACCGCCATGATTGTTTGATCCATTTAGGTGTAGAGGATTACTATATCATAGATGTATCTATTTTTGTGACAAGAATGCAATGGAAGAGATTGTAAGGTCGTCTCATTCGTTTTCTATTATGACATTGCTGAGGGGGACAGTTTCATTGAAAACAGAATATTAGTAATTTGATTTGTTGCCTTATTCTTTGAGACACTCTGGCATTGTGTATAAACGTGTTATCATTGATTGATTATTTATCACCAGAGTGAAATTTACAAATATTTTCTTTTTACAGATGAAGAAAAAAAACTAAATTGTACGAACTTGTTGATGGTCTATTGAATGTTATATTTACATTGAACTGTACTTTGATACTTTGGATGGTCTTTGGTCTTTGGATCTTGCAAAAATGTTTATTGACCATGTGATGTCTGTTCAGTCACTTCACCTCATGGTCTTCTGTGTCTGTAGACGGTATTTCACATAAATAAATTCAAACCAACCCATCCCGTGGGAGTGAATAATTGTCAATTTGTCAAAATCCTCAATCACAGCACATGAGATGACCCTTTGTGAAAAGCTAGTGGATCGGTTTCATGGTATTGACTGACATGATGACATTTCAGATTGAAAACCATACAGCAGAATGGATTTTTCAAGCTTTGCTGAATCCATGGAATGTTTTATTCCATTCTGACATGCTCTTTGGATTAGCAGTGTTTTGAGCCCCGTCTACCACATCCCTCCAAAATCACCTATTATATCTCTTTATTTGCAACAGTTCTTATCAAAATCTATATTTCTATACAGCACATGCAATTATCTGAACTGCTGTGCCATTGCTTCAAGTTACGGCAGCCTGTAATGGACAGCAACATTGCTAAAATTGAAAGTGGGGCATCGTTTGAATGAATAAAAAATTTAGCAGCAATACCAATTAAATATTCATTAGATTTGTTGTTTTTGCGACACAACAATGATCAGACAGTATAAATATTTCTCACTAACTTTACACACGTATGCAGCTTTGTCTACTGTTCCTACTATTTCATGTCATCATACATGTACAGTATATCTACTTTAAAAAAGGTCTATTACTGCAGCTTGCTAATATATCGAGTCTATGACATTAACTTTAAGTCACATCATCCCATACCTAATGCCAATGATCACAGAATTTGACAGACAATTAATAAAACAAAGCTGATCACGCTTTGACTTTTGCATAATGGTGTAAACAGCAACCGCCCTCGGCTTGAACATATTCGTCAAAGCACCAATACTATTTTTCAATCAGTAATTAGATTATTTTCATTCATTAGTCCCTGCTCATTGAAATTTTGTTTTTTCACAACCTATTCTGAGGTGCTATAGAGACTGGATCATTCATTATTATTTTTGTGTCCTTTATCACATTTTCCCAACTATGCTCTACACGCTTGCAAATGTTACCACAATGAGTAGCAGTCGTGTCATTCCAGAGGGAAAAGAAAATTGTGAAAGATTTCCATTTCTTTTGTCTAATCGTTGATCAGCTGCTGAATGCCAGCAGTCGAGGAAAACTGGTAACCAAAATGAAGTAATTGTCATAATATTCAGAGTCTGGACAAGCTATGAGTGACAGGTTTCACTTTGACAAAATGCAATCATTACATCCCACACCCTGACTACGGTTGTCAGCTATTCCACAAAATAAGGATCTGTTCCGTATTTGAAATATAAAAGATGTGTTTTTTATTGAACAGATATCGAATGCAGTTTGTTCCTTATTATTTTACTGTCAACTCAGTGCAAAACTATGACAGAACATTACAAAATAGTCCACAAAATGAAGATTGCACAATTTGTATGAGGGAAAAAAATATCCTTCTCCTGTCTCAATCTGTCTGTCATCCATCCCGATCCAATAGAAAAGGGGCACTTTTAATTGGCTGTCCGATTCAGTGTGAGTCCTGTGTATCAGCGAGACGTAAAGGTAAAATAAGGACAGGAGGATACTGCTCAGGGGAAAAATAGTGCAAAAATATAATAAAATATACCTTTTTTTAACTCATTTGTTCGCTAGAAAGTTAAATACAATTGTAAAACAGCAAAACTGCATATTTTACTGAACTCTAAGTATGTAGTGTGGGGGTGAGGTACCTATCAGGTACATGGGGAGAGGTGGGTGCGGTGCCTGTAAAGAGCAATATGTAAACAGTATATCTGAGGCTGCAAGGCCTATACTCCTGACAGTCCTCTCATTCCAGCTTGATTCAATATAGAGCCCACTGGTTCACTCGGAATCCTAAAGTCTCTTGAAACACACATTTTAAAGCATACTGCTTGCTCTATGTGAATGCATGTCTGCAGATGGAATAATAATAATACTAAGGTGCTGAAAGAAAGAAGGTTCAGTGCGTCAACGCTGCAACAGCCAAGGTTACTGTAGCTTCATTAGGCTGAAGTATCCTTTGGAGAGAGACATTCATCCCCAACCTGCATTCTCACTTACAGACCCTTTAATTAGATAAATGATTAAACTGTACTTCATACATGCTCAAGTACAGTGTTTATGTCACTGAATCATTTATTTTTTAATTTGTATTATTCATTAATATTTATTACCAGGTAGAACTATTCTCACAAAAGGATCAGTGTGGTTACTGACAGGTCTATAAATTACATCATGGTCTTGTGTTTGGAGCTGCAATGCAAAAGTCATACCCTAAATCAAAGAGGAGGAGAACAGAGGAGTGAAAGAGCAGCTTGAAGTCCACTATCGGGCTCAAGTCCTTGTGGGTGAACTCTTGGTTGCAAATTTTGCTCTTGGTTCAATTTCACTTGGGCAAGTACCTTCTCTACAATCTCGGTGCTTTTCATTTTTGCTATTTGTGAATTTGCCCCTACGAATTTTTAACTGAAAGGTCATGGGCTCGACAGACACCAATGTATCCTTGAGGTTGTCTATGTGCAGTGTCCTTGACTTCTTCCTCCCTCCTCCTCCACAACTACTCCTTCTCCTGTCCTTGTTTCCTTCCATATTAAGGACTCTATTTAACCACCTTGTCTTACTGTAAGTGCTCAAGTGCATTAAGGATAAAGTTTAATGGGAGAAAAAGGTGCTTTAGAAGAGTTGTAGTTTTTTTGGCATAACATGCAATGCCATTTCCAAATTCTTTTAAATAGCACAAATTCCTATTACAAATTAATTATGTTAAAGAGTGTTTTTCTGCTGAAAAAAACCTTCCTATTTAGGCAAATAAAATGTAACATTTGACATCAGGTTTCTGGTTGTTAAATTCTTCCACTGCTTTGTGCCAGTGTGTCAACGATGCATCTTCCACAATTCAGCATTCACATGCCAACTGTGGAAAGAATTTGCAATTCAAACAATGTTGTTTCTGGATTGTAAAATGACAGTCAGACACTAGCAAAGACACTTGGGTCTGTCTGCCTTGGTTTAAGATAAGTGTTTCTCCTTATAATTCATTGAAGACAATAGATTTGACAGGCAAAATGAATAATAATAAAATATTTGCTTGGAAAGGATTACTGATAAAATTAATATTAGATTAAAATAGTTAATAGGTCAGTTTAAAGGAACAGATCATTTTAAAGTTTGCATAGTGTGCAGTTTGTTTGGATGGGCTTTTGACCTCAAATTGTAATAAAATAATAAAAGGTTCTACACACAGTATAGCACCATTCATGTGGTTTGCTGTAAAGGCGGCAAGTTCTCCTGTGTCCTCACGCACTGCAGATTTAATATTGGTGCTGCTGATAAAATATTCATCTGCACTGCATGGTGAGTGGCCATTTAAACGACAAGGAGATGAGACTCATCCTGCCATTCCTTTCACCCAGGTAATCAGACCCAAATTGAAAATATCCAACCACCAATTTCAGTCTGAGACTCAATATCTCTGCCTGCCAGTTTAATGTCACATTTTCTGCAGATCATGCTGGCTGTAAAAGTGTACACAATATAAGAAGCTTATGAATGAGATTTGAATTTCATGGCTCAGTATCATTTAGAGTCAGTAATTGGGCAATATGTATTCTGTGTCCCTAAAAGGCATCGTTTGAGTGGTGAAAGAGTTGGGTCATAGGAATGGCGTCAAATAACAGAGTCATACATGTGTTCCCATCAACTAGGATATTGCCCTTTCATTGTAGATGCCAGGTCCAATTCTGTCAGGGGAAATGAGTAAGAAAGATTGAATATCACCCCAGAGGATTTAACGGCAGTCTTACAGCTTGACACCTCCTGTGAGCCTGCACAACTGCTGCTCACTGTATTCTTGGAAATATTTTCCTGCAGTTGTTGGTTGTAGAAATTGCAAAATGGGTGGAGAGGGTGGCTTTAGTTGTTTGATAATTTTCTAAAATAATAGAAATAACATAGAATATTCTTGCTAGTAAGGAAATAATTCACTCAAAATGGCAGTACATTTTCACCAGTGAGCCGTGATTTATTGATGTTTGTCTCTTAAATTTTGATTTCTGTCCTAAAAAACAGTATCATGCATGTTGCATTGTTGTCATATGTTCTCAGAAAACAAACAAACAAAAAAAATCAGTACTATCATATTTAAGGCAATGAAGCAATGCCAGAGGTGTGTATCTGGAGACCTGGCCAAATGCAATTAAAATTGTCTGCATGGGCCAAATGCTATAATTGTTATTATAAACAAATCCAATTAAATTGCCTAATCCAACAAAAATCCCTGTTTGTTGCTCTCTTGGGGTCTGAATTGTTTATGTGTGCTAATGAAATGAAGCATCCATTCATAGGAAAAGCCGCAGTGCAGGCAGAGGTAAGGCTCATCTGACTGAAAATGGAGCTAATCAAGCTATAAACTGCAGGTTTTCTTTGCAATGCTTCCTTGCAAATGGTTCAAAAATAAATAACCTGTCATTATGGTGAATGAGGAACTATAACAACTATGAAACAACATTTTTTTTTTCTGCTGCATATTTTTTTATATTTTGATCTTTATAGATACTGTATGTATGTATTTCAACCAGTTTATTTATACTGAATATTCTGTTCTCCCATTTGGAGAAAAAAGTGTGTCTTTCTGGAGTACGGTGATCTGGCAGTACTTTTGTAGGCCAGTGAATATTTACAGCAGTAGGAGTATGTGTGGGAGCCAAAATACAACTCTACAGCCCATATTCAGCATCATGAAGGAACGGTTCTCTAAGAGAAATTACTGTATGTGTGGACAACAATGGATGTCTTTGGAAAAAAAAGGATGTGAATACAGTATGTCACAGGAATTATAATTTCAATTTATCATTGAGGCTTTTAAGTTGTTTAAGTTAAGTTGTTTAAGTTGTTGAGATTTAGAAAAAAAAAATCCTCCATTAGAACTTAAAGGAGAAAATCTTTGTATTATTTGTCCTTTGAGTGACATAACTTGATTCTACACTTAATTGGAGCCCAAGCACAGTTTGTGAGGATAATGGTGTAAGGGTTAATTATATAACTAACTAAGAGGGTCTTGGCAGGTCTGGTGAGCTCTCTCCATTTTTGAGGGACTACCAAAATTAAAAAATCTGAATTTAGAATGTAGCTGTGCCATTTGGTTATTTCTTCCTATGAGCGCTTGTGGCGTGTTGTCGGTCACGTTTTATGAGAGTCACTAATTTCTTCATTTTTTTAAGGTAATGACAATCTCGCTGCAGCTCATTAGACTGTGCTGACATGTAAAAAAAAAAAAAAAAAAAAAGTTGAAAGAACACTTTCAAGAAGGAATGGTAGAAAGCAACAATAATATGTTGCTCAATAAGCTTAAGAAAGAACATTATGTCCCCAGATTATCCAAGGCTATTGTTCAGTACAAGAGAGGCAATGTGATCAGGTACTGGGTGTGATGAGGTACTTCAGATGTAACCAAAGTGTCTCCAGGGGGGATTTCTATTCCGTTTTGGTTAATCCTTTCTCTCTCCAAACCCCACGGGGGGAGCTGAATGGGTCAGAGCCTCTTGGAAAATGTACAGTCTCCATAGAATGCAAGTGTGAAAGCAAGGCCTGGACTTTGAAAATACAATCCATGGACTTATTTGATTTGACATTTTAACACTTTATTTTTGTTTACCTAAAAAAACTAACACAAATGACATCACTTTAAGGAGGAAAATAAGCAAAGTCCAACAAGCATTTACACCAAATATTGATATGACACCAGGATTAACAGGGATTAATGATATAATTACTGTCAACTAACAAGACCACGGTTGAGAGGATCGCATCTGTACCCGATGCCAGCAGCTTCAACAGCCAGCCAGTGTTTCTCATATTTCGCCCTTTTGTACGCTATGCATATATACATTTTTTTCTTTGCAGAACATTTTTTAAAAAAAATGATGTGAAGTAATTTGTAAGATAAGATAAAGATAACGATAAAAATAAAGATAAAGATAAGACTGTTGATACCACATTGGGGAAAGTCTCTTGTTACAGTAGCAAACTAGGTAGACAGGCAATGCACAATAGTACTTGTGCAAAAACAGACAACAAACAACAATGGTATGAATAAACGTCATAAAAATGGAATAAAAGTAAGTATAGATATAGTATAGTATACAGTGTGACTGTGCCTTATATATAGCTATGCCTGTTGGATTTAAGATTTCTAATGTTCAAACCCCTCTCTCAAAATATGTTGAATGTTGTTCTGATCATTCATCCATCCATCCATCCATCCATCCATGGATGGATGCATAGTTACACAAGAACCTTTGACATCATAAGAAAAAGCCTTCCTTTGAAATGCTCAGGCAACACAGGAGCACCAAACTGACCTCTCTATAAAACCTGTGTGGAGATGATGAGTGACACTGTGCAGCTGGGACAGCAGGTGAATCAAATCAGATCATTAACCGAGGAGAAGGAACAAGGAGGAGACATCTGTTATAACACACACACACGGGTTTCATTTCATTTCCTGAAGACTTACCCTAACCTTAACCATAATTACTAGTGCCCTAACCCTAACCCTGACCCCAATCTTAGCCTAACCCTTACTGAGCCAAACTTAAAACATGTCCTCAACTTAAAATGTAGTAATTTATGTTATGGGGACTTGGTTTTTGTCCCCATAAGGAAGACGATAACGTGACTGTGTAGACAGCTTTAGGTCCAACACAACATAAAGAATACCAGGTACACACACAGAGAGATTTAGTATATGCACACATATTGAGGGCGTATGTTATTTAATACCAGATAATGCCAAGAAATGCAGCATGCAGATACTAAATCTCTTATAAAACTAATCACAATCTATGTTCTATGTTCCATAGAAAACTCGTTTATGTTTGGACAAGCTTTGAAAATAGATTTCCTCTCTGATTAATCTATTTAGCTAACATACCAGATTCAGTGTTCTTTATTTATTTTTAATTGAAAACTGAGTAGACTGTTCTTTTTCCTCTTGGTTTGTTCATCAAAACAAAACCAAGCTGCCTTATCAATACTTGGAGACAAATGGAGCATCTTAAAACAGAAATGAGAGAATACTGGCATAATTTAAAACCTGCTTGGTGCCACTCTCTTTATTTTGTCAAATTTAACCCCTCATTGTCTTCAGGTGTGAGGGAAAAGCAATGCAACAAAATCAGCAGATTTTTTTGTCGTAGCAACATGTGAAATCATTCTTATGTGGTATCAAGTTACACATACAAATACATTAAATTACATGCTCCTCTATAAGTGCATTTTCATTCTCTGATTTTCCATGAGCAGAACAGCAGTCACTGCAGCCTGTTGTTTCCTGGGTGCAAAGTGGAGTCGAACAAAAATCATAGATCCTGTCTCTCACCTAACCAGTATACGACACAAACAATTTCTCACTAACAAAGACATAATAAAAAGACGAACAAATGCTGGCTACAGGCTTGTCAAATAACATCTGAGAAATTATTTTTACATCCAGAAAGATTTAAAAAAAAAAGAGGTGTTGACGACAAAACTTGCAATCGATTTCCAAATGCGAACATGTGTAACCTTTAATCCTCTGCCAGAGGGTTTCCTGATCAGGACATGTGCTGCATGATAATCTATTCTCATTGGACTATGCAGCACTGTGAAATGCTCCCCATCCTTCTTATGGTCACTGACTGCCACTGTGTGGTCATAAATATTTCAGAGAGTCTGCTGCATTTGGCTTAAAACTCTGGTATATGACAAGCTTTTAGAAACATGGTTTCAAAAAAAACAAAACAAAAAAAAACGTATTGGTTTGTGATATTTAGAGTGGTTCTAAAATGATCCGTTGCATCTTTTGTTGAGGAATAACATCAAATCTGGCATCACTGCTTTCTTCTTTTCTTTCTTTTACTCTCATTTTTTTTACATCAAATAATAAGGACTTCTTCCTGGGATGTTACACCAGTGATCAGCGTTTATTGGAAGATTTGGTCCATACATGTCTCTGTAGTGGGTGGCTTAATGGTGCAGTGTGAGACAAAATGTTTCTTGTTTGAGTTTGACCTGGGCTTTTCTTTGTGGGGTTTGCAACATGTGTGTGTGTCTGGGTTTTCTCTTTGGTTCCACCCAGGGTCTAAAGACAAGAATATTGAGATTATCTCTGGTATAGATTGTTTGGTTAGTGACATTGATCTCTTAGTCTCAAAGGTCTACAACAGTTTATCCAATCAGGAGTCAGACCTCTACAATGTAGCAGTCCTCTCTGCTCATGAGAGCTGAGATTGTTTATCGAGAACAAATATCCTGTTCTGTCAACAAACGGAAAGTTAGCCAAAGGATGACATTGCTGACGGGCACTTTAATTGGGTAGGTTAAATTTCCCAAAAGGTGTGACAGTGAATGTGAATGTTTTAATTTTTCTTGCCCACTGTCCTCTGAGGTTAGTTCAAGCTCTACCCTCAGTCCTCAAAGGATAAGCTGTATAGATAATTGATGGATATGTCTGCAGATAATCACTACTCCAGTTGAGGTAAGAGGTATTCTGTGAAAGTGCGTAGTGCAGTTCTAGGAACAGGAGCTTTTGGCATTTAACATACCAAATCGTCTTCTTCTTTTGGCTTCTCCCTTCAGTTGTCACCACAGCAACTCACGCTATCTCTCATATCCTCTTCTGTTACACCAACTCTCCTCGTGTCCTCGTTTACAACATCCATGAACCTTCTCTGTGGTCTTCCTCTTTTCCTCCTGCAGCTCCATTTTCAACATATTTGGTCCAGTATAATCACTATCCTTCATCTGCACATGACCAAACCATCTCAACCATGCCTGTCTTACTTTATCTGCAAACCGTTCCCTCAAATATGCTCATTTCTAAGCCTATCCATCCCGGACACTCCCAACAAAAATAGCATCTTCAGCTCAGTCTAACAGCCATACATCATAACTGGCCTTACTACTGTTTTGTACAGCTTCACTTTCACGTTTGCTGCTATGCCAAATAAAGAAAAAGTCCTCTAAAAATAAGACAAATTTCTTTAGTGAACTATATGACGGATCGGTGACACAGGCAGCACACTACGATGGTAGGGCAACCCGTACACAGGGCTCATTCCTGCATGACGGAAACTCTCCACCTTGCCAAAGTCACGCAGATGGAAGAGGAGGGTGAGCTTTCGAGTCATGGTCCTGAGTGCCAAGAAGGAGGCCAAGATCTGAGCAAGGAGGAAGAGGAGGTACAGAGAGTGGACAGCTCTCTCCAGAGGCAGGATGATAATTCCCTCATCAGTCAGGAAGAAGAGCAGCACTGGCAGCTGGAACATGAAAGAGAGAAGCCAGAAGGCTGCCAGCTCTGGCACCTGATGACAATCAGGGAATCAGAGAGAGAGTTTGGTTTGGTAGAGGAATGCAATGCAAATATGAAGCAGTCAGATGTGCAAACACGCACACACAAACTTTAGACTAGACTATTATTCCATGCAGGAACCGCTTACTCTGAGACAAGACTATAAATACTATAAAAGAGCTCTGCAGCATAGTTCAGAGAAACTATTGACTTGAATCACCTTTTCTTTAAGGTTGCCAATGTAGCCCAGATAAAATCGAACAACTTCAATGACCGTGAGAAGGATCATTCCAGTTATAAGCAGAGCCTGGTAATATCCTGGCAGATGATAGAACTGCAAAAAAGTACAGCAAATTTCATTTACTTTTTATGCTCATTAAAGTGAGAATTAATTTCAATGTGTGTGGATGGATCTGACGGATTTGCTAGTAGGATCTTTTTGCTACCAATAGGTGGCACCACAGTCATTCAACTTAAATTTTCCAATTTCACACAACTGAATTCATCAGATGAATGCAGTGGGTCAGTGGGGTGGGTTGAGTTGAATTCCTACTTGATTTAACACAACATACAGTTAAAATATAAGCATTTTCAAAGTTCGTTGAAAAGAAGTGTGGTGTGACAAACTTTCTCTGTTATCAACTAACCTTTACTTCCAGCATGAACACAGCAGAGAACCACCAACAGGGGAAGTAAAACACGTTGAAGTACAGAAGCATCTGCAGGGGAAGGTGAGAGACCAGCTCGTTCACCCCTGCAACACAAATATCCACAAAATTGATGTAATTTTATTGCATCCATGATTCATATTCGCTTTTATCAAAAGTCTTACCGCATAATCATAGAAACCAGGTGCATTAAAAAGAAATCCACATTTTGTTCTCTGCATGGCAAACTCCATGAAATGTGCACCTATCAGCCAGAACATTGAAACTGCACTGTTTTATTGTTGTGACAGTCTGAAATGTATTGCATTTGAAAAACGTCATTCTTCATTCATCATTGTGACTTGTGACTTATTTAATCCCTAGCTTCATGGCTCGCCTGCAAAACAATTTCTCAGATCAGCCACAGCAATGGAACCACCTACCAGTTTACATTTTATGACACAAAATTATCACCAACGTAAACAAAAATTATGTAGTACAGCTTTAAATACACACATGTATAGTTGTCTTTAAGGTATATATTATATTATCCACCCACAAAACAAATCCTATGCAGCATACACATTAGATAGATAGCAGGACTATTTCAGTGACGAACCAGATGTGTTCTCCTGCTCCCTGGTGAGGTCGCTGACTGCTGTCCTGTTGTTGGTGAACACTGAGCCTCCCATGTAGGCCAGGCCCACCTGCAGGTTCTCAGGGACAGGTGAATAAAACACAGGCATGGTGGATATAGCTCTGGTCAGCCGTTAGCAAACTAAAGTCCTAAACTCCGTTCTTGTTTAAGTGTCTTCTGTTAATTGTGTCTTCTTTGCATACATCACACAAATGCACAGTTGCAGGCACAAACGGACTCAAATGGAGATATGCACAGACTTGCTGGCAGACACTGCAGCTAATCAGATTATGGTGAGGGAGGATTTAGGATTAGGCCTAAACAGAAGCATGGCTGTCAGTTAGTTAGTATCCACTTATTATTCTCATATATCAATTCATCTAATTTGATCATTTAACATTTACTTTACCTTTATTTAACATATGGAAGTCAAATTTGGATCAAAAATAAACTGTGGAAAATGCACGAATGAAAATATGAATTTTAGAGAGGGATATATTTAGTCTCCCGTGATGATAAAACTAGGTCAAATGTCTGTTTCCAGTGTGTTAGCACTGTGTTATATATAAACTCATCTACTCTTTGCATAAAATTGTTCTATATACAGTGAAATAAAGCAGACTTTCGTGACTACATTGAATACACCCATATCAAATAATGCTTCAGGGATATGGGGATTTCAGACTCTTAACCCTGTTCCTGCTTTAGCAATTCAGAGGTAATATAGGTTCAGTGAGAATAAAATGTGATGGAATCATATTCTTTACATGAATATATGATCAATAACAAGGTCTTTATTTGGCGTAAAGCAGAAAATTCTCCAATGCCTCCAAGAGCTTTCTATTGTATATTGTAACATATCTTTTGCAGCTTAAACACAGAAGAACAATAAAAAAAATGGCCAAGATGTATAATTGAAACCAAATCCAAAACTATGGCACTGAAGCTAATGTTACAGCACAATTATCAAGGAGAGGTCAGAGGTCCATGACAGTTAAAAAACCTTACAACAGTACAACACACTGTGTGAAGTAGTTAAAGACGAGTGAAATGCTTTTCATTTTTGCATCACCCTTGTCGCGAGATAAGAAGATTATTTGTTATATGCAGCTTGAGATCCTGTTTTGGATGGACACATGGTTTCCATAACATAGTAATATAAAGGAATCTATTACATTGCAAAGCAGGCACCAATTAAAATACACTATCTCATTCAAGTATTTATTGCGGTGTTCTACAGCATGTTTTTATTGTTTTTAATATTTAAATTATGTAAAGAGAATGACAAAGGTTTTGTATACCCTGTACAAAGCACCCAGCCAGCAAGTCTTCAGAGTGGAGCCTGGCTTTTTTTAACCTTGGGGCTCCACACGTCATTAATGCGACCAGGTGCAGCTCCAGAGTTTGGCCACAAGATGTCGTCACAGCTCATCCCGTGGGGCTGGCAGGGGGAAATGTTGGAACTCCTCAGGCACCTCTTCCCCTTTCTGGGACCTCTTGTAGAAACCCAGTGAGTCTAACAGGCTGCTGATCTCATCTGCCTTCATTTTCTTCACTGGAACAGTCTGACATGTCGGGGGGAAAAATAAGTGCACGAGAACAGACACGCATTATGATGAAAAGGAGTAAATATACAGAAAAGATTATGTTTGTTTCTTCCCCCCGCGCTTCCTCCTGCACTTTCAGTTACATTTATATGTCCAATAAATGAATCCCTGACATTATGAGGCAACACATAAAAACAACAAACAGTAGACTTTGAAAAGACACACAATAAAAGAATAAAAAACTCCCACATAAGCTTGACAGGGGAAAGTACAGTAAACTCAACTCAAAAAATCAGCTCTAAACTCAATCTTTAAAACTAACAGTTCACTTTTCAATCACAGCAGGGAGAAATTCAATATCATTGGTTTCAGTGGAGAGTTTTACTGCTCTAAATGTAGATTCAAGGGCTTTTCCACACTGATAAAAATAGGGAAACACTGAAGTGCAGTAATTTCAGGGCCTTAAATGTATATCAACATTGGGACCATGTATCCGGTTTCAGTATAAAAGTTAATGCTCAGCTGTCAAAATTTTAATGCATCGACTTCTTATCCGTCCCTTATTTTTGCAAACAGTTATTTTTGTAGCTCTTTTAAACCCCCTTCTTGGTACAAGGGAGGATCTGATATCAGATACAGCACTCTTAAAACTTACATGAATGTAGCCCAGTGTTCTGGGCTAGTACTTCCCATAAACCCCCATCACAAGGTTGTTCAGCAACAGATTACTCAGCTCACACCTCACCTTTACAACCTCGTCCTTGTCATTGTAGAATATCAGACGTGGATTCTTCTCCTCTGATGAATCATATTCTAAGTTGTGGCTAAATGGGAAGCAAGTGGTCAAGGGAAAAAAAAACAGGAAGGAAGTACTGTGCAAAAGTCCACCATTAGATATGTTGTTTTGTCAGTGTTATTATAACCATAATGTATAATTATTTCTAAATCACTTTATTGGAACACATGCAGAAAATACAAGAAATATGTATGCAGTTTTAAAATAACGAATGTTTCCGAAAAAAAAAAACTTCTTCTGCAGAATTAGTGTGAAACAATCAGTGTGACCTACCCTTACACTTACACAACAGCATGAGCCTGCAACTGGAATCCAGTGAGTTAAACTCCTTGACTTCTTGCTAATACATAAGAACACTTTACAGTCACACCGTTAGACACACTTAATGTTACAGCCTGGAAGCGTTGGACATTGTGCTGACACTGAACTTGCCAATTTTGCTAGAAACGCTGTTTTGTCTGTGAAAAAGGTCACGAGAGAGAGTCGTCGTCGAGCTTATTTAGGAAATGTCACCAATGTCTCACCAGGAAGCCGGAGGAAAATGAAAAGAGCACAAGGATACTACAGAGCCCATCGCTCCAGGAGAAAATGATGAAGCTCGGGCATTTTCTTTATGCCTCATCCAACCACACTGGGAGCCTGTTAGGACGACAGAAGATAGTTGTTAAAACAGCATGACAAATGCCTTTGTGCTCGCTTTGTTCTGTGTGTAATCAAAGCTGCCGCAAATCGGTTTTATGTCTCTGCAGAATAGAGTATATACTGATATGACAGCATGTGGCTTATCCCTCATCTTACCAATTTCCCAACACAGTGGTCGCTATTATACAGTACACTGGCTCAACACATTGATTCAGTCTTGCTACTTGGCACTACAGTCTTGCTACTTGTTAATACCCATTTCTTTTACTAACAACTATTTATAAATGGAAAAAAAAGCATATCAGGAAGTGCTGTCCTGTCATAAAAGTTAGGAGACTTAGAAGTAACAAGCTGAAAATGTCAAGGTCAACGATAAATAGAAATGTTTCAAGGGAATTTGGGGCTCAACGCCCCCACATCCCCTTCCAATTAAAAACAATAACCTTTACTCTTTCCTGTTCTTACACTAATTTAGACTGAAGTCAATCTACAAACTAGCTACTATTGCCTGCCTTGCCAAAAACCAAAACATTAACAAATAAATAAATAAATAACTGAAACAAAGTGAAAAACAATACAAAAAATAAATAAAATAAACAATGTAAAAGTGGAAACAATCTAAAAAAATTACCTAATAATAAATAATTTATTCAAGAATCCACCCTAATGATAGTCATATTGTGAACTGCTGCTAGTTTTTCTGTCTCTACACAAATATTAGAAAATCTTCAGCATTTATAGTCGATGCAAAAATTCAATGTGGATTTGAATCTGTACTCACCAGCAGTTTACCTCTGGCTATAACAAGGTTTTCCTCAGCCACTGCAGTGTCATTCTTATTTTCTGTTGCCCAAACAGTGAGGGTAAGTGTAAGCACCAAAAGGGGCCACATATTATCTTTAACTGCTTTTGCCAAAGTTTTTTCCAACAATATCTGACTCTTTCATACACTTGGACAATTTCTCAGAGTGGACAAGACCATGAAATATTCCAGCAGGGGGTCAGTGCACACCTGGGTTTCATTTTTTTTTTTTCCTCGCCTACTTTATTCTTTGTCAGTTCCACTTGTTAGGCTGTTTTGTATTTTTCATAAGCCATGCAAGGCCCCCCCCCCCCCCGCTTCATGGTTTATAGTTTCTTCCAAATTTGATGTCACTGGGGGTTCACACAAATTTGCATAACATCTGGGCTCTTATCACTTTTTCCCATACAGTAAACTTGCTGGGCAAACACACTCACACTGCTGACAGACAGAATTCAGATCATAAACCTTTTTTGAATGCAATTTGGCCCCATGTGTAATTTTCTTTCGAGACATGTCTTTAACTTGAATATTTAAAAAATAAATAAATAATTAAAGAGAATCCATTTACTTGTTTAATTTGAAACATCTTTAGGTATGTTGATTTCACAGCCCCATTATTTAAATCAGTGATCAGGTGAATATTTGTGTCCTGTTTTAGATGACGTAATTCTCAACATAAAAAATGTGATTCATTTTGTTCATTTTCATGGATGGAGTAAGATAAGAATTCATGGATCTGCCACAGATTTATTAGATATTGTAGTTTCTTAATTCTCATGTGGAGACCAGCAACAATTGACTTTTTCCTGGTCACTACTACCTTCCAAAGGAAAAAGAAAACAAACTATTACTAACTATTATAATTGGACTAATCCATGTGCCTTGGGGTAACCTGCATTGACGAGCTGCTTAATTCCACCATTTCTAGTCTATAATATTCTAAATTATTATTCTCTGGACTTTAATGCATAATAACACAGATGTGAGAAATGTGAAGCTATGGTCAGTAGTACTAAATGCTTTTCACGTTTTCTTAATGTATATTAATAAACACTACTATCTTTTCACTCGGATCCCATGGAATGATTAGCTGGTGACCTGCCCAGGACATGTTTCAGCTGACAAGAGGCAGTTGGTTGCTCATTTTCAAGACTTACCAAACTGGCTTTAACAATCTAACACCTCATCAGAGAAATTAAAGCATTTCAAAATCTCAAAGAATTATTTTAAGTCTTAAATTTTGTGCATTAAGACCTCAAGATCTCAGGAGCTCATGTAGGGGTTGCTACAACAGGAAGTGATTTGTTTTATGTCAAGATGAGCAACAGCAACATTGCACTAATAAACAGGTTGGAGTATGAATGAAAGCACAAAGAAGCATAAAGTATCATAGTTAAATTCTACTGCTCAAAGAGCCATTGCCGTATAGTTGCAAAACATGTTTAATTCCTTTGTGTACTTGTGAATGAAGTTTGACCTTGCAGCAGATTTGCAACATCTATCTCCTTCTTGTTTACATTGCATTGTCTTGTAAGAAGGCAAACACATCAGGTCACCACAAGAGGGCGTGACGCCCACATGTGCATTTCCTGGCAGTTTGGCGGGTAAAATGTACATCCAAATCCTAGCCACAGACAATTATGTTTCCAACAAAAATAAACCATTCCTTCTTGGAATGCTGCAGCAAAGCCATCTCTCTGTCTCTGTCTTTTCCAAACACAGCAGCTCTGCTGCTCAGAGCCCTGCACTCTGCTGTTTTAGATAATGTGTCAAATGGCAGTAAAACAGTCCCGTTTTAATGGGGTTTCCTCCCTCTGGCAGCCATCATAAATCCGTGGGCCTGTACGCTCCTTTTGCTGGAGACTTTACATTTGCATCTGTAAGTTTTACAGGTCCACTCCACAATGTCTCTCCTACCCAGGAACGAAATATCGAGCAACGAGCAGATGGGGGTGGGGTGGGTGACCTTGCTGTGCTTGACTCCACAGTCTGTGTGTACACCATCAGCATGTTGCAGCTTACATCACATGGTGCCTGTCAAAAGAGGATGCTGTTCTACTTTGCTGACATAGAGGGAAAAAGCGATCATTTATAAAAACACTCATAAAACATGCATGTGCTAAGCAAATTTTCTTTCTTTACTCTTCTCTTCTCTTTTCTTTTTTTTTTTTTTTTTTTTGCCAAAAGCAGCACTTGCATTTGGCAAAAGATCAAACCATGAAACACATCTCTGTTATCCTGCCCCTGTCAAAGAGCTTACTATCAAGACACACACACCCACACTTCCTGTCTTTCCAAAACACCGGATGCAGCCTACCAGCCACCAGGACATTAGTGTGTGTGTGTGTGTGTGTGTGTGTGTGTGTGTGTGTCTGCTCTGCTATGGAGTCCACAGTCATTTGTGTGACAGGAAAAAAAATGAGGACTTTTCCTAATTAATGGTTGTTTGTACATTTCAAGAGAAGGACAGGTACAAAATCTCTATATAAATGATTTGTATGTGTGTTTGTATACATATGTATGTTTTTTTTTGTCAGCAGCCTCAAGGAACCTGGGGGGAATTCAGCTGTTTGTCTGCCTGCTGTGCTCTAGTTTGCTCATAAATAGATGAAGCAGTGAAGAAGGTGATGGCCATGTAGAAGGCTCCATTAGTTCTCAGTATAATGCTAATTAGGCTTCTTCATGCTACAGTAAGTAGACTGGGTTAAAAGTGCTAAACATTGTTTTATTTACTTGTACATTTTGCGTTTACAGCAAAATTAGCATACCACTATATAGTCACATCATAAAAATACTTCCTGTGTTTTATTGTATTATTGTAACTTTCATGTCCCCATAATGCTTCCAGGTGATATTTTATTGTTTTGGTCATTGAAATGTCACCCATGTCACCCATAAGAATCTGAACTTCTGTTTTAAAGCTTTGAGATTTGCGGCTGCACTCATGCACCTACTGGACTATAGCAGCTTTCAACCACACTGGTGTCCATTCATATGTGTCACACTCTATTGTTTGTTTTCTTCTAAATGCGTACATAATTTACAAATATGACATCATCTTGTATAGACCTGATAGAGTTATAATGTTATAATAAGCAAGTGATATCTTCATTCTTTTATATATGAAATAATTATTAATGGATAATTAAAATTATATATTTATTTTTTTTTTTCATCAATTAACAATTTAACAATTGTTAAGCCAGAAGTGGCCCATTTACATTTGTACAAGTTGTGAATTTGTTGCAATTATTTATCATGATGCATTTTCCCTACCACTTCTTCAGATGAGGCTTATAGGATAAATAAACAAAACAATATATAGGTAAGGTTAAAAAAACTTATTGTTAGATTAAAAAAAAAAAAAAATTGTTTGCAGCTAGTTTCTTGTGTTGACAATGAATGTGAGAGAGAGAATGGCTGTGATTCGCTTATCATGGTCACATTATTCAAACCTGCATTTTTTGCACCTCTCCTACTCAAATTAATAGCTCAATATTTAAAAAAAAAAACCAACAAAAAAAACAGTGTTGTTGGTCAGTTTTATTTATTTATTTTTTACAGGTTTCTCTTCTGTCTACTTTTTTATACTGAACATACATGTAGACATGCTGCATTAATTTCTAATTCATGTGTACATCTTGTGAAAGGTTATGGATATGGAGGAAACGTATTAGGTGTGTGTATGTAAATTATCACATTTTAAGGTGAATACATGTCTTAAAGTTAGGCTGATGTTAGATTTAGGTTAAGATTAAGGTTAAGGTCAGGGTTAAGATTAGTACACTAGTAATTATGGTTAAGGTTAGAGTAAGTGTCTAGCAAATAAATGTAAGTCAATGCAATGTCCTCTGAATTCATAAAAACTAGTGTGTGTTAAGGGACTTTTTAGCCAGGTTTGCTGTGGTCGGACACTTTACTGTGCTGCCCTCTAGTGGATTTACTGCTTAGCAACTATGCCAACATGATGCATAGAAGTACAGTATAGAGACAGTGATGTATAATTTCAGACATAGTTTAGTTACAGACACAGGGATGCACTTTTACATGTGTAGTTGACATAGTCGTGCTGAACCTCTGAAGAATTATTGGTTTTCTGGAAGAATTTTCAGAATTGTCGTTTGTTCATTTTCATCTGAATAATTTAAATCTTTAACATAAGAAAAATCACACAGAATAAATAATATTTAACTACTAACTTTAAAATACTAATTTATACTAAATACTAAAAGTATCATTGTCCTCACACTCTGTGGGACAGCCACGTTGACATTTGACCTCGCCTGCAGGGAGGAGACTTAAAAGACAATCTTCCTGTGGAGGTAAGTGTAGTATGATTGAAGTGACAACAGAAAACCATACTTTTCTAAAACCTTTGTTTTTTTACAGCCACACCACGGAGCCACAACTATGTTTACAGTTGTCAGTGGTAAAAACACATTTTCAAGAATGCAGCTGTGACAGACTGGTTCATGTAGCGTGATTTGTAGGGCTAATCTCAGTAACAAAGATTTCAGTGTTTGCATGTTTCCAAAGGAGAACAGGATAAGGTGAAAAGATTGGCTTGGTATAGTGACATCATGGCGGATGTGGAGGTGGGAAGGGGGTGAAAGAAGAGGAGGAATTTTCTCCTGATGGATGTCCAGTTGCTGGCCACATCAGAGTAGCTGAGGGGCAGGCAGACAGCAGCCGCTGCTCCCCTCCCTCTAATCTGTGCTGGGGTAATCAAAAACACATGGCTCCCCATAATGACTCCAGTGTTGTCTTGCAAAGTAGAACAGGGCTGCGAGGGTCATGTATACACCAACTCATAGCCACAGTGAAGCTAAACAGCTAACACTTCCCTCTTCACATGCCGCTGCGCTACACCCACATACAGCTAACCACACCAACCAAATAAACCACTGATAAGAAGAGTGTGAATAATCTTGACCCAGGAATCTGAGTCATAGAAATGCAATAGAGGCAGATCTGTAAAATGGTTAGATGTTGTTGCAGAATTAAAATTAGTAGTCCTGCATCGACATGTATTTCTGTAACTGACTTTGGCAAAAAAGAAAAAAAGAAATATGTCTATGTAAATCTCTAACAGCGAAGCTGACACAGTTCGATGGCCAGACAGGACTTTTGGGGTTCAGTGCATAAAAAACACAAGCCATCTGCGTATTTTCCCTGGGTTTGTGCAGGCATATTTACTCTTCTGATCGTTTTCGTTTTCCATCCCACAATGTGGAATAATAAAGCAGCTCTGTTAGTTTCGACTGTTCCAGGTTAGAGTGAGAAGCAGAACGAAAGAAAGAAAAAAATTTTGGGTCAGCCTGTGGAATTATGTGAAAGCTGAAACCTCAAGCCACATTATGAAGTCTGAGGTCCCACTTTACTGCACAGATAGCGGATGGATGGGTGTCTGAGGGAATGAGGGGCAGAGGGAGAGGAGAGGAAGAAGTTGGCTACAGAGAAAAACAAAAGAATGGGAGGTTTAAATGAAAGAAAGAATAGGCGGGAGAGAGAGAGAGAGAGAGAGAGAAGAAAAAAATCTGATCTGCTTCCTATTAGCCATCCAAATCTTCTCCCCTAATATGCTTGTTCCATAAAATTATGCTGACAAAGAGGAAAATTTCAGAGCAATTTGAAGTCCCAGACAACGGCATGCACACCCTTTAATGTGCAAGAAAAGAAAAGAAAAGAAAAGAAAAGAAAAGAAAAGAAAAGAAAAGAAAAGAAAAGAAAAGAAAATCTCCATCTGGACAAAAAGAGCAAAAGTGACTTAATTACATTTCTGGCTATTTATACTGATCTGTATTTCCATATTTACAAAATGAATGAAAATGGGTGAATGTGTCTGTGAGAAGCTTTTTGTTCTGGAATAATGATATGTCAGCCCGGCATCAAGCAGTTGGGGATGTGACGGATGCAGAAAGTAAAGTTAATTGTAGGTTTTAGTCTCATACACCAGCTTTAAAGATAGACTCTGTAAGACTCTATAAAATCTGTAAGACTGCCTGCAGCAGGCTACACCTTGAAAAGATGCAACCAATACATCTTTTAACAGCCTTGTTGTCACAACTTCGCCCACCAAAACACTGAAATTGGCTGCAGTGGAAATGGGAACTTTATCCGCCCTTTCTTTTCCTTCTTCCTTATTTTTTAAACTAACGTTTTATGAAATTTTGGCTGTTGTCCTTTCTTCAAGTGACTCAGGTCATGCTCTGCAAGTGCACAGTAGGCAGGTTGGTCAGTGCCCAATATAATACTTTGGCATGTGCCATTCTTTGAAAACTACATTTTGTGACTCTGTGCAACTGCAAATGGACTTTTGTGTCTATATTATAATGACAGTCTTAAATCACATAGTGAGTAATTGTCACTGGAAATCTATAAACACACATTTGATGCTGACATTTCCCCCGTCTTCTGGTTGTGCACTGACCTCAGTTCTCAGAGGTTTTGGCTTGAGAAAAGCACCAGCTCCATTTCCAGTAAATGTTATTTCATAGTTCCATTTGAAGCTGGCATTGCCAAACGGCTGAGAAACAACACTGAACATGTAAGGGGAACTGCAATTAGACAGCGTTTCCGTGAGACAGTGTGTTGACAAGGATAACAGATGAAAACAGCATTGTCAAATCTCACCTGGCCATGTTTGATGCAATGAATCCACCAGGACAGCATTTCAGGAAAACATGGCCAGAACAGATACACGTATGTCAGACAGTAAAACCATGAGAACAAAAATTTATTTTATTTTTCAAGTCAGGCTCTATGTAGTCTTTCAGAGAATAACCTTTACCACATAACCCTTTACCTTCTTTCTACATCAAATATGCACACATGCTAATAGAAGTTGTTATTTCCTGATTGCCTGTATAAAGATTATAGCTCAAATAGAGTAAAGCTTAATTCACTATCCTGAACTTATGTGGGCACTGAAAAATTGTTGTCAAGTCAGTCCACCGAGGAATCAATATTTTCAAGCTCTTTTAAGTGTAACTAGACTCCAATTTCTTTCTGCTTTGCATTGCAGAAAATATTTGTCTTTTTCCCCCTCACTCATAAATTTCTTTCTTCCTCTCCTAGCAGGGACTGAAATGGCTACCAGATGTGGTTCCAATCTGTTCCTGTTGCCATGGAAACATATGGAATGGAGTAGGGATTTAGAGTCCAGAGCTTTTGGCTGACTCATAGGGCATAGGTTTTAAAGCTTTACCGTTTCTATACATTTGGCACACCAAGGGTGCCCCAGCTCCAAGTTGTGTTTAGACTGGCAGCTGAGATGTCATTGGAACCCCTTCCCACACTATTCACCCTGACTTTTTGACCATGCATTGCTTTATATTGTACAGTTGCTTCTATGTGTTCTTTCGTGCCACCATGTCAAAGCAAATCATGTTTCAATACCATCAATAAAATAAGAAAAATATTACTCTCAACAAACGGCTGAGGGGATATAAAAGGGCCAAGTTCCAAAATTACACACAGATCTTCCATTTAAAACAATTTAAAAACAGCAGGCACAGATATCCATCATAAGTAATGACACACATGATCAATCAGCACATTTTATCCTGAAATGCTGCATAGTATTAACACGCAATGCTCATTTCCAAGCTGTGACTTTCCCACAACATGTCAAGGATGAAAGACAAGAGAGCATATGTTGGTAGGATCTTCTCCATCTGTGAGCTGAGGATGGGCAGATGAAGGCAGTTGTGTCAACATTCCTCTATGTCCTAGCAATGAATCAGACCTTAAGTCATTGTCACACTCAGGATGACATGCTCCGCGGACAGACCGTGTTGAGATTTGAATATGGATTTGGTTGAATCAAATGAATTGGGCTTAAACCAGATCATCTTGTAAGCTATACAAGTCCTAACACAAAATCTACAACCAGTCAAGTGATGCAGGATGCTTTCAGTGACAGTATTATCATATTGTCATGCAGGTCTGACACAGGGATGTGTCGAAAGGGGCTTTTAAAAATTGTGAGAAACTGTGATGGAATATATATTCAGAAAGTTGATAAAACAATATTAGACAAATAAATGTTATATACATTAAAGTATTGACTGTTTACATTATAAAGACTCTCTCTCTCTCTCTCTCTTTCTCTTTCTCTCCCTCATCAATACATAATTCTGACATTGTCAGGGCTTAATGTGTATGAGACATTTTCTACAACATTTCCTGCCATGACCCCAAATGAGAACAAAGCAGGAGAAATTCGAGAAAATTCACAGCAAATGAGTGGACAAATATTCTGGTCTCTGCATGTTTAAGCCATGTGCTCCTGCTGTTGTGTCTGACTGGTACAATATACTGTACGACTGTACTTATCACATGTCAGTGACAAACTGAAAAATATCCATAAATTTGGGTCCAGAAATGTTCACGTCTGTAAACAGTTATCAATTACCCTGTTGTTTCCCTTCTATCTGTGGATTAACACAGTTGGAAAGTATATAAGATCAGGGCCAGATGAACAAAGTGATGTGTTTTGTCTTCCTTTATTCTCCACTCTGTTTCAGTACTGCAAAGTTCAATATGTAGGTGATCAACAATTTGTTATATATGCATAAAGGTCTGGTTCAAAACCAGACTCAAAAGCTTAACTCAAGACCTCATTAAACAAGCATGCATCCATTACGCAAATGTAGAATCCTGTGTAGAAAAAGAGCACTAAAACAAAGCTCTGTTGTCTTCTGCTTCCAATTACCCATCACATGACCCATCCAGCCATCCTCACTTCATTCATCTGCCTTCACTGCCTTGTGGCCTGATCCTGGCTATATACCTCTTCTCCACTAAAAGAGGATGCATATGAGGCATGTGATTAACTCCTTAGCACAGAGTTTCCAATGTTTTCCTCCTATGAAAGGGGCTCTTGTCATCGTTGACACAACCCCCCCCCCCCCAAAAAAAAAAGAAATCTTGTAGCTTAGTAGCCAAATCTTAAGGGGAAGGGTCAGATATCAGTGAAAATCTGTATGAATATATTAAGAGAATACAACAGTGTGTGGTATATTACTGAATATATCTCAACTCATGTTATTGCTATTTTTGCTAATGGTACACTGGAATACGACATTATAATACACCAACAAGAGGTTATGACCTCGTGGGAAGAAACATTATGGCTATCACTGTATATCCATTAAATGAGGAGTGATTGCTAAATCCTGATTTGACTTGAGCTACATGTATTGCTTTTTTATTCCAAAGAAGTAAATAAGGAAACAGTAATTTAATTACCATACACAAATGGAAATAAAAGTTGCAGAAAACAAACCACTACAAACAAAACATATCTTACAGTTAGTTTTGCAGCAGGCCCCTCTTTACAAAAATGCACCATAAGCCTATGAAATAGACACAGGCCAGTCAGTTAGAAAAATGTTTCCCCTTCATACTGTCACCACACAATGTTATGGTTTTATGTATATGCAAAGGTTTTAAAAGTGGTAATAGTATCACAGTAGTACAGTGCAATTACTTCTGTATGATCTGTTTTTTTTTTTAATGTGGGGCAATTACAATGGAGAAAAAAGAAAAAAAAAAAAAAACAAGACAAGAGGATTACAGATTTACTGCGCAGCAATTAATTCCATATAATCACACTCCGTATCATGGAGTTAAGTGTTACACGAACAATTACATCAATAGACAACATTTACAAAGCTGCTGTAAACTTCACAGGAGGAAGGTACTCATACTGTAGGTTTGCTACAGACTCCAAAATAAGTGACATACCAAACAAAAAAGCAAATGCAAAAGAAAGCCAGTTCAATGACACACACACAGACACACACACAAAAAAAAAAACAAAAAAAAAACAGTGGGACCAAAAAAGTCATATAAGCACAGCTTACAAGGACAGTAAAAAAAAGTACACCATTTATACAAGTAGAAAAAGTTGAAAAACAACACAAAACTAAGAAATGTGATGAATGTGATGTACCTTGATAAAATTATATAAAACCAGGCTTTATTTTGTTCAAATCAGCCATGAATAGAAAACATAATTTTGTCCAAAACATACTGATGAGCGCCTATACATTACCTTAGCTCATGTTCCTTAAGTGCTGCTTTTAAAATAGCACTAAATGTCTTGCCTTGTTTTGTTGACTGGTGTGAGAATAATCACTTGAAGGAAAAAGTTGGTTATAACATTTAGATCAGTTCCACTTAAACTTGTCTACAGTTGAGAAACATTTTAACACTAAATGCACAGTACCATTTAGTCTCATAGTCTATACCTTAAGAACAACAACGAGATTACAGCACCTTGTTACACTAGCATAGATTTACTGCCTTAAGGTAATGTGATCATTACTGGACAAAACATCTTTGGCATTTCTTTTTTTCACTCAATAGACTATTTGCATATACAAATGCATGTCAAATGACGATCAAAACGATCAAATGTACTGACCTACTTTCCTTTTCTAAATTAAAATAGCAAAAAAAAAAAAAAAAAAAGATGGCGGTCTCCTCACCATCTGTACAGAACTATACTAAAACAGCCACTACTTTGTGTCTGATTCATTGGATTATAATGACCTGTGGCTTTTTTTTATGCAGCACAGAGAAACTGCAAATGTGGCTGTAATCCAGAGAAATTATGTAACTTCAAAGTGATTTATTAGCATGACATTAAATGAGGGCATGGATAGCTTGGGTATCATTTTTGGCTTAATGGTTTAGCTGACTGAGTAAAAACATTCAGTAAGAGCACTTTCTGGGGATTTGGTGTGAGCAAAAGTATGGGAGTAGTTTAAAATAGCCATTTTCTTCAGAAACATGGAAAAGCTTGTAAAGCCTTCAAC
The DNA here is from genome assembly GCA_016785285.1 of Brachirus orientalis. Taxonomy (NCBI): domain Eukaryota; kingdom Metazoa; phylum Chordata; class Actinopteri; order Pleuronectiformes; family Soleidae; genus Brachirus; species Brachirus orientalis. The sequence goes on from JAFBJR010000190.1 coordinate 4,008,385, forward strand.
ATTACATGTGTGATAGATCTAAACAACAGTGACCTAAGACCTTAGATCTAAAATGCTATTTTACTCTACAGAAGAGCCTTGAACAAAACCAATGAAGCTCAAAAATCAAAGAGCATAACTTGTCTAGTTTGGGGTTGAAAATTACATTGATTGAAGAAGAACAATTCTGAGAATGTCGGATTGAATTTTGAAAGGCTCTTAGCAAAAGGGAGGGTGGGGTGATAAAATGTGTTTTATCTGCAAAAGACACAGTTCTTCAACAAATCACAATGAAGGTGTGGATGTGTTGTGCTCAAGTGAAAATATCAAAGAAATCCTACATCCTTAATAAATCCTTCATCTGCAAATAATGACAAAAATTTGACATTGCTGCATGTTGGTCCAATGAAATTAGAAAAAGTGAAACACAAAAGTAGCTTGCTATCGTCAGAGATTAAAACTTTCCTGTTACTTTTAGTACCTTTAGTACCTGTGGAGTATGTACATAAAAAAATAGCTGTTTTATCCTGCATAGCAAATCATATTTATGCAACCTCAAAAGCAATTCATATATAAATATAGTGGTGGACGTACTGCAGCAGAATGGAGATGTATAATGAAAACTGTATAAGTGCCACTGTTTTCACAGTTGTGCCCGACTTGGCCACAGGTTGTGATGTGAAAATGATATAGTTATAAAAAAAAAAGAAATGAATTCTTCAAATGTAATATAATTGTGTATAGAGGTCATTATAATACAACTCACCAATATGCCATCAATTTAAAAGCATGTCTCACTCTTGAGTGGTCTTGAAGTCACAGCACACTCCCATAGGTGTTTGTTTCTTTGAATTCCTTGTCTGAAAAAAACGATAGGGTATACCTTCCAACAAATCCATTTAAGTTTTCTTGAAATTTGTCACAATCTTCGTGCCGTTTATTTTTAAAACATCTACTTCACTATCTGTGGTGGCATGATGGCTGTCTTTTGCTGGGGTGTTTTACTTTCAGGTGTATCCAAAGTACCCTCCTTGCCTTTCTTTCTCGGTGGCTTTTTTATTGGGGTTTTCTTCGGTGTAGTATCCAACGTAGGGTCCCCTGACCTTGAGCCATTCAAGTCCTGCTTCTCTGGGCTCTTGGTTTCAGCAGTCCCCATGTCAGAAGAGACAGGTGCCACCATCTTCTGGAGGCTGTTTGAGGTGGGCAGCAGGGGTTTGACGGAACCCTGTTGGTTCATTCCAATTGAAGGGTTCCTCTTGGCTTTCTGTGGAGGTGTCGGCTTTTCCCGGCCTCCCTTGGGTGCAGAAAAACCATTGGTCTTTGTCAAGCCTGTACCCTCATTCCTGTTGATACTTTGGGTTTTCTCCTTGAGCTGAGCAGCAAGCAGTGTGGCAGCCTCAGAGTTCATATGGGGATGGATTACCTTTGGGCTCTTGGGTGGCTCCTTGGAGGTCTCCTTTGGATTGTCATTTGAATTTTTCTTCTCAGACGAGGAACTGTGGAAGCTACTAATCTTCTTTAGGGCATTCTGAACTACACCATTAATGTGTTCCATGTGGCTGGGACTGCTGTGCTCGTCCCCAGACTTCTTGCCTCTCTGGGATTTGTGTTTACTGAGGGAGTCATTGGCATCTACCTCCTTCCCTTCCTGTTTCTTCTGTTGCTCACGGTGCCTTTCCTTCATTTTCTGCCGCTCCTCGCTCTTTGATGAGCCATTGCTCGAGCTCCTCTTTTTCTCCTTAGGCACTGCCAGTACCCTCATGCCCCCCTGCCCCTGCTGTTCTGGCTGTGGAGATCCTGGAGTATTTCCATGTATCCATGATATCTTGGGCTTGGTGGATGGGTCTGGTGGACGTGGTTTTGGCTTACCAGGTGAAGGTGGTGGTTTACCATTGCGCTTGGCCTCTGGTGTAGGAGTTCTATCCAAATTCTTTCCACTTCCATCATCCTCTTTGGACTGCTTGGAAAGGCGAGCTATGCGGGCATAGAGTGCTGCAGTTGTGGACTCAGAACCACTGGTGGATCCTTCACTGTCAGAAGACTTGATCAGGGGATGCTCGGTGCCCTCTGGCTTTGTGATACTGGTGTCTTTCAGAGAAGTATACTCTCCTGCATCGTCCTCATTGGTGATGGCTTCTGGCTTCTCCGTTGCTGGGCTGGGGATGCACTTCTCTTTGGTTTCATTCACAGATTCTGTTGGTCATTGGTAAATCATTTGGTATTAGTCAAAGAATATCTACCATTTAAATTAATAAAATCAGAAATGATAGTAAAATAAATATTCAAATTATATATTGAATTATGCAAAATTATCACACAGCTGATTCAACAAATTAGACTTTATATTAGTAAACAGTGACAGTGACTATTCAGCTCATTTAGGACATTATTGATTGCATGTCAAGAGTCCTTTTTTTAACTCACTCAGTTTTCCCTCTCTGTAACAGTAGCTATAAGCTGTTTATGTCGTTCACTTTCATATTTGTGTTTCACTTCACAGACATAAGATGGAGAGGGAGAGCGAATAGCCATCGTTGTTATGCTAATCACTACGCTAGGATAATGACCATTTGTAAATATAGATGTGACACAGCGAGTAAGCAGTGATTGCTGCTAAAAAATGTTGAGGGCTGTGATGAATTAAACCAAATAAGTGTATGATAGTGAAAGTAGTTAAATGCAGCCATCAGATAAGTTATGGTAGACAGCAGTACTAGACACAATGTAACACCAGTCACATGCCAGCTCGTCACACACTGGTGTTTTTTAAAGGGACATAGCACCCATTTATCCACCAGTACAGTTGCCATTGTTTCTGCCTAAGACAGTTTTAATATGAGGTGACATCATGTGCTGTTGTGCTTTATCATCTGTTCCTTTGTGTCTCATTTACATTTCAATTTACATTTCGCTATTACCACAACAGCCCATATGGATGTATTCAGATTTTGGGCACATTTCTTACTCTAAATTCCTAATTTCTTTCTTCTTTCTAAACATTCAAGCATTCAATTAAACACTTGTTTTCATCATTGCAACTTGTCATTCATAAAAATTCAATACAGCATACCAGACTGGTTTCAGCTCAGGAAGAAGGGAGCAATCCCACAGCAAATCCTTTGGAAATTGCCTTCTCTATTTGCTTTACTGTTATGGTGCATACACACCAAATGCAAAGCTATATATATTTTTACCAAGCCAATTTTTCCAAAAGCAAATTTGCTTTTTTTCTCGACTCCAATTAACGTTCCAATGTCAACGTTAATTGGATTTTCATCCTCATTCTGACTTCATATTCATATTCTTAAGAGCTGGAGTGGTTCCAGCACAAAAGGATCTTATCTTTGCAAATCCAAAACCCTTTCATAATGGGGTAGAGTTGTTTTAAAGTCCTTGAATGGGTCTCATGGGTCAGGGAAAAAGTTAAAAGTTAAAGTTAAAAACTACTAAATATACATCAATCAAACATATATTTAAAAACATCTCCACAAACAAAACCTCACTTACAGTCTACCAGAATAGAAACTGCTCAAATGGGCGTTTCCCACTAAACTTCAAGGAGTTAGTCAGTGTTTGGATTTGTTTCATGCTGACTTGGCTATTCCGTTTCCTGTTTATACTCTGTGTGTTCTCAAAGCAAAACTTGATTCTAGATTGCATATGATAAAAGTTCAGCTATCTCTGTGATTATGTAACTGTACAGCATTTTGTTGTTCCTGAGTGTCAATTAAATTGTTTGTTTTTTTTTGTTAACAGTGACTCACCTTCATGGGGCAGACAGTAAACTGGCCCCTCATCTCCACTGTCAAAGGAAGAGAAGGACTCCTGGGAAGACCAGGAGGTAGGTGAGGGCTGCTCAGCCACTGAAGGGGGCTCAATGAAACTGCAGTTAAAGGTGTCTGGATCATGGTGGGCTACTGAGAACAGAAAACAAAAACAGAAAACTAAAAGGTCAGCTAGAGGGTATTGAACAGTGTTACAAGAACAACAGTCTGTCCTCATTCATTCTCACAGCTGCTGCAGAAATGTTGGTTTAAAGTGAGCCTGCAGAAAAAAAAGATTTTATTGGTTTGGAATGTGGGTTCACAAACACAGCAATGTTATGTTTTTTTTTGTTTGTTTTTTTAAAATCAAAATAAGCTTTTTGGTATATGCCTTTTTGTTACATTCTGTCAGGCTAAACGACAGACAAGAAACAGCTGATCATCATATGAGACAAAAATTCTCAATTAACCCAAGCATTGTTTTAATGTACCACCTGCTCATTGTGTCCCAAACTACCAGTTCACCAAGAGATATGCACACTGGTCCTTTAAGCATTACAGGATACCAAGATGTGGTCAGTAATTTAGTAAATAAGTTACTAATTTACAAGGAAACAATAGCTCTTGTTCTGATACGTTCACAGTATATGAGATTCTAATGGATGAAATTTTATTCCATCAAGTTACATGAGAGTAAAAAAAGATTTTCTTTCAAGCTCAAGTCCTCTTCCCCTAGGCCTGGGAGCCTAGGGGTTCTACACAGTATCTTAGCTACAAATGCACTCTTCTGGGTAGAGATCTCATTTGCTGTTTCTGGAATCTATTGGATCCACTCTCCCAGTTTGCAGTTTACAGCTCTATCTCTACTGGGTCCACAGTATTTACTCACATCTTCTCTAGCTGGATTCCTTGGTGTTACTGCAAATTCTTTTTTGGGTTCTGCTCATGTAGTGAATCATGTACCTACTCATCTTAGCAACAACAATGCCCGACAGGAGCTTCCATGTTGTGTTGATATAGGCTGGTAGTTGGATCAAACTGTATCCTTCTGGGGGTCTGTCCAGCCATCTGGACAGACCCCCATTTCCTGGTGGGTCCCAGACACCAACATCTGGTTCATCTGTACTGCCAAGTGCGTGGAGTGAAGGTAACTTCTTCAGCCAGTAGGTGTGGATCAGGATTGGTGTAGAATATCCTATTTATTCTCTTGGCCTCTACTGGTCTTATATACCTCTTCAGACACGAAGCTTGGGCTGTAAACCTTTGCTTTTCAGTTTAGAGTGCCTCAGGCATGGAGAACTTTCCTAGGCAGCTCTTTATTTACCACACCGTTCTGTAGCTTGGATAGATGCCTAACCTCTCTTCATGTTGCCTTGATTTTAGCCTCTAGCTGTCTTCCCAATTGAGCTTATTGCTCCTTATGGCTTGCACTGTTCATCTTGTTGCCATGCATTACAGGGATTATGGATGTTGCTGCACAGGGTATATCCACTTATCACTGTGATGTTGTCAGTAGGGATAATTAGCGGTGCTAAGTTCAAGTCCTCTAGTAGAGATTCTAATGGTACTTGTCAATTAGCCTTGGCAAGCGAGACAGGTTTGAGTTCCTCCAGGGTTTCAACTTGGATAAGATTGTATCTCTTATGTCATCTACTCTTGTACAGATGGGTTGTGTTACTGGGGCTTGGTATCCAATGTAATGGCTGACCTGTAATCATAGGCATTTTTGTACCATTTATGAGGCACACTGTACTACATCAGTTTCTAATTGTGATAGAAGGTTCCTCTTCCAATCATTAGGACACTAGGCAGCTAGCAGTTGTTTCTTGTTTATATAGCAGTTACAGGTGGTATTATTGTATTGTGACAATTATAAAGACACAGCAGTAGCAAAACTGCAGCAAGGTCAGAAATTATTGGGCGACAATAATCACCTCTGGAGGGGGAAGAAAGCAACAACCCTGTATTGTGCCATGTGCTTTTGACAATGTCCATTCCACAAAACTGACCTGATAGCAAAAAAACCCTGCATATACTATAAAACCATTCTATCACTATTATAGTGTTTCTACAGTTTTACAGTTGTATAAAAAGTTATGTATTTCAGCTTTAAAAATTAAGCAAATAGTATTTCAGCTGTGACGATTAAGCTACTAAGAATACGATTATCTCATTGTTACTGTGATCTTCTCTAGGATGCAGATGTTGAGGGAAATGAGCCACATGTTATTTTTTTTTACCATCTTCTTTTGCAGTTATACCATATGTACTGTAGGTCAAGTCATGTTTCTCTCTCACTTTCTCTCTCTCTCTCTCACTCCATCTTCCTCCCCCCACCTTCAGACACAGAAGCATTCTGCTGACCTGTCAGTCTTGCAACAGCTGTGGTCTCTGACGGACACACATGGTTTTTTCTTTGTATCTGGCATGAACAGTTCTCGCCCAAACTCTAAAAGGCGTTAACTTGAGTTGACCGACCACATCAGATAATTCTATATGGCTGAGGACACATGATCCATTTGTTTAGACCTCAGATAAACTCTCCATGCAACATATCCCTTTTCTGTGGCAGTAACCTGTCTAGGAACAACATCTAGCTCTAGTTGACTAAAAGACAAGCTAGTTTAGGAGATCTGAGGCAGGGTTCTTGCAGATTTAGTGATTTTATATGGAATCATTGATATGTATTTGTATTTAATCTGTATTATCAAACACAAGGAATCTTCCCTTATCTGTGTTGGATATCAAACACATTTAAAGTGCTCAAGAACAAGAGCATTAAAACCATACTGTGTATAATTAGCAGATGACCCATTTCCCCTCTGGTTCCTCTCATCATTAAGTACAAACTGAACAAGACTGACCTTTTCATCATAAATGCTCTGATGTTTTGTCTTTTTTTTCTTCTCTTTATTCCCTTGCCCAGATTTCTGCCTTATACCACATGACAGTGAATAGATTTAGTCTCTTTAGACTTTTGTTGGTGTTTCTTTAATTTATTGCTCTACCTATGTGCCTGCTGCTGTATGGCTGCTCTGAGTGATGCAGGAATGTAGAGCATCTGACCTTTGTTAAGACTTCAGTTAAGTTAGTCAACAAGCTAACACATGGGTATTTTGCAACATTATGTGCATGCAGTGATGAACAACTGCTGCCCTTGAAAGCAGCTCCCTCCAGACTGCAGGTCTAGTGCTGACTGCAGACTGGATGCCACTGTGATCCATTCCTACTTGGAGGCCACAGCACAACAGGGCATTACTGACATATCCCAGCTGCAGAACTCTACCATCACAGTTGCTCAGTGGGGGTTGGGGTAGCAAATGCATTTACAGATCTGGGGCAGTGCTGTCAAAACAGCCCAAAACAGAGTTTAAACAAAGGCTTTACACAGTCAATAGGGTTACCTCAGAGGTTATACCAATCATTATACTAACATTATAGAAATATTGTGGTAATTATTTTGTTATAGAGAAGTAATACTATGGTAATTCCATCTGACTTCTAAAGTACATACCAAGTACCAATGAAAAATATGTGTGAGACATAAATGAAAAATAATTTCAACATCACAGCATAAAAATGACCAAACTTAAAAGCCAACAGTAACTCTCATTACCGAGCTATTATCTGGATACTAGTACAGTAACAATAGGTAATAACTAGGTTAAGAATACTCATAAACATGAGATTAATTATTATTGACCATATATTAATATATTATTGATATATTTCCACATGCTGCGATAATTATTGTTTTTCTTTAATTGCTAAACTCTACACACAAGCCAACTCTTTCTTTGGTTCATAATTGTGTGAGATTCTTTTTGTCTTTTTCAGTGTGAAGCACAGCATGTTACAGCTAACATGTTTATAGAGACAGCCAACTTTCCCCCATAGATAAATAAAGATGAAAAAAAATGTGGTGTGCTCTTAGTGCTGATCCAGGTTCAAGCATCTGGATGCTATGGATGCGAGGAATGCAGAACAGACATGGCTATATGACATGTAGTAAATATGCTTAGCATGAAACAGTATAAGCAAACAGTCATAGTTCTGTCAAAAGGTGAGTTGGTGACTTTGTTTTCATTTGGAGGCTAACTATGCTGACAAAAGAGCAAATGTTGTCAGGATCCTCCCACGCCTCCCTCCCTCTGCTTTTCTTTTTTTTTATTTGGTCTTGCCACATCTGTTGCCACTGACCCTGGTGTGGATAAATCACCAGTGGCTGGGGTAAATTTGACCATTTCCTGTTTCCAGCCCCACCGGGCCCCTTCTGGAATGTGTGTCTGTGTGCAGGAGTGAGTGTCAACCAGACAGATTTAGACTTTCTTAAAACTGGCAGACCTTGCTTCTGTGGATAACCCAACACAAAAACAAAGTAGCAAAATGTATCTAAGACAAACCAGGAAATAGAAGAGGAAGTCAGTCTGTTCCAGGAAAAAAAAATGGATTTGAGGTCTATTCTTTCATTGTTCTCTTCAAATTTTGACTTATAATTTACAAAGAAAGAAAGAAAAAAGTGATTTTTTTAAGGCCTTTGACCAAAACTGCATTGTGCCTCAGGCTGTCATATTACACCACATGTTCAGGCTGTTGCCCAACTCTGTCATCATAACAAAGGCAACTCTGTCCTGGTGTTGTATATTTCAGTGAGGTACAACAAAGACAGACACCAGCTTAACTATTCAACTGGATAACTGAGGGGGCATGTGCTGCTCACGCAAGGAAAAGAAACCAGGTCATCCCATTTTTAGCTCCTTTCACACCAAAACTGACTTCAAAACTTCATTTTCATGTTGCTTGTTTTGTCTCAAGATATTCAGTTTACAGTGATACTCAATAGAAAAGAGCAGCTAAATAATGACATCTGGGAAGTAGAAACCAGATAATATGCAGCATTAATAAAAAAAAAAAGTTGTTAATATTGACAGTAGTCTTATACAGTGTGCTTATGCCCTTTTAATCTAATTCCTTGCCTGGTTTTGATTTTATTATGTATTTCTTCTTGTTAAGCATTTTTTTTCATTGTTAAAAAGAGCGCAATATACATTTAGTTTATTATTATAGTAAAATATCATAAGAACACTGTATTTGCACAATAATCCTCTTACAGGTTTATGCAATAAGAATAACAATTTGATGCTTGTAAAATATTGTGCATTTAAGCCTTCAACTGCATGCACTGTCCAAATATAAACACTTGTCCATATTGTACAGAGATTAAAAAGATAAATTAATAATAAAATAAAGCAGGGGTAACCCTGACTGACTGCAGCCATGTGTAGTGGGGCTCCTTGCTTTCTTTTTACTATTAAAAATAACTGAAACAACTGGGGTCACAGACAAATCTGTCACACAACACAAGTCCTCCAAATAGGGCAGGAGGACTGCAGTGTCCACCCAAACAGTACTGCCTTTGATAGCACATCACTCACCACCACCCGTGGCCCCTTGACAACCACTGGGCTTCTTTTAATAACACAACCTCCTCTTTAGTCCCAGAAAAGATGATGGAAATGAGCAAAGAAAATGGGAAGAAAAAAGCTCCAGTTTGGGGTTGTAATAACATGACCACATGGCATTTGAGGGTGCCAAGAATAATAAGGGGCTCTGAAACCAGTGCATTCTTTTCAAATGAAACCCCACACTCTGGCAGCCACCATACACTTTTCAACCTTATTCATCATCTAAAAGGCAGACAAGGGCAGCACTAGAGTCAAATGCTCACTGTGATTACCATTCATTCATCTGTGTCATACCCCGAAAGTGCCTTTTTCATATTCATAGCCATCCCCACTGTTAGATCATCATCTGTTGTTAATGTGTCAGCTTTTAAAAAGTTAACTCACTGATATGGACTCCAGCAGCCCAGGTTGCACATGCACCCAAGAGAAAGATCTCATAAACCTAAAGTAGCATCCAACAGAACTGCGGTGGGACATGAGAAAGAGTTTAGGGGCTTACCGACTACTTTGGGCAGTTTCTGTCGCCTCAGTGGAATACGGGGAAGTTTAGTGCTGATTCGGCTGAATCGTCCACACAGGATCCGTTTGGCTTTTTTGCTGTTGGTAGAGTTGTCTTGGTTAGGACTGTAAAAGGGATGATGCTATGGAAATCTAAATGAATCATTCACAAAGACGGATATTAAACCTGGCCCTGTGCCTCTTTTGATGGCTTGTTGGCTACATCATGTTGCTAATCAATGTCAAAATGTAAAGGTACTTAAAACACAACTAATATGAATTTAATGAGGAAAAAACAAAGGTAAAACCCCCTTACAAAGAACGAAGCCCTCAACCTGAATTAGCCTGCAGACATGAGGAAAGGTATCTGTCACTTACTTGTGGTCATCTTTGTGTCGGCACAAGCAGCAGCAGCAGAGCAGAGAGAGCAGGACAATCAGTAAAAAGGAGACCAGCGTTCCAGCTGCAATCACACCCATCCGCTGGTTGGGCTCTGAAAGATGAGATGTTGAGAATTGAGGGTGTGCCACATTGGCACAGGACAGCTTCTAATGCCAGTTTTTACAAGTCTCCCTCTCTGTCGTCACTAGCACAAAACACAGTAAATTATAATGATTTACTCTGAAACTACTGTACAATCAATGACTTGAGCATGGGATTTAATGTCCACTGTATGGTTTTGTTAATGTGAAAGTTAACTCAGGTAATAACAATAAAGCATACAGGTAAATTAATACCTGCTATTACATGAGGCATCTCAGAGGAAGTGAGGTTTCAACAGGCCGAAACTCACGGCAGATGATCATTATCAATCTTATCTCCCACAAGACATAAGGCCACTTGCCACTTACTTTCATTACTGATTTCTTGCAAGCAACTTCCTCCCCTCAAGCCCCTCATTACTACACACCCTTCACCATAAGTCCATGATTTATTAGCTCCCCTCCCACTTTGAGTGAGATACACCCCAGATAAAAAAAAGTATTGCATTGCTAAATGACATTAAGTGCATGCAAGATACTGGAGAAAATGAAACCCATGGCATAAAGCCGAGGTATGTGGATTTAAAAAAAAAAACATTGAGAATGTTGTCTACCAAGTCTTAAGTTGGAAAGGCTAACATTTTGGAATGGATGGCCTCTGTCCATAGTCCATCCCACGTGCATGGACAGACACACAAGCCTCATGTACGACAGATGACCCGAGGCAATCTGTCCATCTGTGAACCCCTCTGCAGACACTGACTGTTTTGTTGCCTTTATTGTCTGACTGTCTTTTAGACTCAATAATTTACTCTTTTGCTTTTGTATAGTGATCTTTCCATCAAAGAGATGAGAAAAAAGTCAAACAGCCAATAGAAGTGTCCACTGTCTTTCAAAGTGAAGCTCGGGTCACATTTTACTGTCTTAACTTCAAGGCCAAACTGATCCTAAGACATTTGTTTTAAATTAACTGCATTTATTTATTTTACATCAGATCTCAAATTAAAGTAGATATGTGAGCTAGTTTGTGTTACCCTGTTCTTTAAAACCAAGCCTATCACCCAAGCCGAGCTTAATGATCCATCAACACTGGAAATTCATGCTAGTTAAAGTCCTCTGTCAAGGACTAGACTATAAAATTTGTTAGAAGATTTTCATGATATTATTACTCAAAATAATGTCTCCTACCCACTTTTAATTGGGTACATAGCAGATCTCACTGATCTACACTACCAGTCAAAAGTTTTCTCATTTCATTCTCATTTAATGTGGTCCAAAGATGTGTCCAAACTTTTGACTGGTAGTGTACTTTGTCGCTTCAGGCTGAGATGGATTGTTAGGCAGTGAGTTTTGGGAATGTGGTAAGCTAAAAGAGATGAGGCCTTGAAATATCATTGAACCACCTCCTCATTATGTCCACAGACGAAAAAAATCCCCGCTACCTCTGCATCCTCCAAAATCATCTTCTTCCTGCCTGGCTGCCTCCAGTCATCTATTTCCAAGTCATCCACTTTTTTCCTCTATTTTTTGTCTCCCTTCCAAGGTCTCTTTTTCTCTCCATTTTCTCCATTCCCCTCTTCTTTCTTCTTCCTTCCTTTCCCCTCTCTCTCTCTTTATATCTTCCCTCGCCTCTCTCCCTCTAGCTGGACAGGAATATAGCCAACAAACACAGCCATAAAAAGAACACCGGTCTAGGTCTGGAAACAGTATCAAGGACCCGCTACGTTAACTTTCCCACTACACACACTGACCTGAATAGATGCGTTTGTGGGTACGCAGTGTGCATGGCCAACTATTAGACATTTAATACACAAATTGTACTAGTGCTGTCTGGCTTTTTGGACAAACACATTCAGAGGGTTCGGACTGTTTCTGTAAAACAGATCTGTTTTGTCTTAGGAAAGGACTGGTTTCTGTTTCTGTTCACAGAAAACCCTGAAAAACATCATAACCACAAAGCATGTGCTGGCTCGTAATACAAAAATGTTTTCTTACGAAGATAGCAGGCCCCAGACACAGGATCACAGTCCCTGTCATGGCAAGAGCAAGTTTGATTGCAGTTCACTCCGTACTGGCCAGGTTGACAGGTCATATTGCAGCTTGAATACAGAGAAGGGACAAAAACAACATCTGTTTAAAGTCTGTTCCAAGTGACAGATGTGTCAAATGAGAGACACTGAGACGGGATAAGTAGGGTCATTTCATTGTTTGAAACATTATTTTTATTCTCTCATGGAAGCTTTTTTTTAACTCTAACGCTTTACCAGTTACTTGTAGCTTGTAATAATATTCCTGAAGACAAAATCTCACTCCTTCAATTCCCAAAACATGTAAGTGTGTGACAAATATACAGGGCATCAATCCTTTTTTTTTATTCTACACTATGTTTTTGGAGGATGAGGGTGTCCTTTGACTTACTAGGTGCCATAAAACCCTGGGTCACAGAGGCACTCTCCAGTGACAACATGACAGTTTCCATTAAAACAGTGACTGCAGTTGTTCTCACAGTTCTCTCCATATGTGCCGTTGGGGCAGCGCACTTCGCACCTATGACACATAAAAGGAATGTCATACTCATAGTATTTTACATTGTGTTGCAGTAGCTACTAGATAGAGACACAGTGACTATCTGTGTTGTAAGAAAGAAGGCAAAGCAGGCATTTACCTGGGGCCAAATTCTGAGCCTGGGCCCCTGAGAATGTCTGATTATATGAGTCTGCAGCAATGACAGTTATGTGAGAACCCCTTCAATTCTATGATCAGCTACAGTAGTAACATGATCATGCAACAACATCATGGTCATACACATTAAAACAAGGCCTTTATTTACTTATTTTTTCAAAATTTCAAAAAAGAACAGAGGTGGGTGAGACTCTGTTATGTGGAATTAATACATTTTAAGGGCTTACAGTGTAGCAGCATAAAAATGGATTAGCAATTTGACAGTTCATATGTGTCAACAGATATAGAAGTTCATCGGCGCTTGACCATCGATCTAAGCATCCCATAAAATGTTAATGCAAACCCACTCCCCCAAACACACACACACCGGGTCCCTTTTGCAAAGTTCCTTGTACTGTAAACACTCCTGACACTGCCTCTATCTTCTCAACTTTTGAAAGGATATAGATCCACAAAAACACAACACATGCACATCAATGTGTATTTACACGAATTCTTTAGATATATTTAAACTGTATTGTTTTTGAGATTGGGTTTTCTTACCTGTCCCCAATCCAGCCAGGGTTACAATGTGAGCACTTGCCCTGAATTGGGTCACAGTGGTGACCATCCTTACAGGTGGGACACACCTCTTGGCAATTTTCGCCAAAGAAGCCCTTGGAGCAGAGTTGATCACACCGTGTCCCATTCCAGCCTCTGTCGCAGGTGATACAGCGTCCCTCTGTAACCTTACAAGGCTGCTGGCCCTTGCAGTGTCCACATCTGTGGTGAGCCAAGTAAAAAAAAGAAAACACACACAAACAAAGGATTTGTCTCAGTTGTTCACACAAAAATGCATCTTGCTCATCGGCATGTAATAAAACAATTTAACTTGATGAAAGACATCTGTATTTTCATGTTTTAAATTGCTGCTCTAATGATCATTTAAAGAGGGAGATAAACAGCACTGAACTCTACCTTTGTTCTCTTTGGGTTTATAGAAACTGTATCATGTGAGAATGTTCCAAGTCCATGAAAGGTAAAGTACTTAACTTGAGTCACTTTTTTTATGTTGGTTGACGATTATGGGATAATGTGAATACCATATCCCTAATCTCACATTTATATTGCTCCATTTTAGTAACATGTTCAGATATTCTAAGGGTTATCAGCTGCATATTGTATTAAATCTTAAATCTTCCCATCAAAACCAAAACATTGCACCATAATATAGATCAGACAAGGGACCTTAATGTTAGGCATCTGTAAAACTGCATGTTTCCTGTGTTTTTGAAATGGTACATTTGCTCTCTGCCAATTTCCCCCCACCTGTTCCTGCAGTTCTGTCCATAGAATCCAGCAGGACAAGGTTCCCTGCAGAATTTTCCACGGTAGCCTGGAGTACACGTACATGAGCCATCGGCTTGGTTGCATTTACCATGGACACACTGGCAGTATCGTTCACACCGTGGGCCCCACAGCCTCTCACGGCACTGGCAACGTCCCGTGAACTGATCACATGGTGAGTTGTTACAATTACACTGGATTGCACAGTTCCTCCCCGTCCAGCCAGGGTTGCACTGGCAACGGCCTGTCATTGCATCACAGACAGAGTTGATGCTGCAGTAGCAGTTGTTGTTGCACTGGGGACCCCAGACCCCAGGGTGGCATGTGCATTTGCCTGTCTCTTGATCACATTTGCCCTTTTGGCACAGGCACACATTCTCACAGTTTGGTCCCCAGCGGTTATGGTTGCAGGTACACTGGCCGGTCAAGTCATCGCACTGACCATTTGGGTAACAAATACATTTTCCTTTGCAGTCAGGACCCCAGAACTGTGCAGGGCACTCTGTTAAAACACAGCATTATCATTAAGAAACCGGTCGATTAGAAAGACTGGAGAACTGCTGTCAGAGGGAATGTCTGTGACAACAGTGTCAACTCAATGAACGCTGACATTTTAGCAGGTATAAAGTTTAATATGGTCTTATTTATGAAAAATTATTTAAACTTTTGCAATAAATTGCTAGAGTTGGAGGGAGAAGCCAAAAGAGAAAATCATACTTGTGGGTCCAGTGTACTACATAAAAATGGCATCCAGTATTTGTCAAATTGACATTAGTGATAACATCATCTGGTGGCACTGGAGAGCAAGGTACAGGTATAAGGAAAGTGAATTCATCCCGTTGGGCTTTATAAATACTGGTAGAAATTATGCCATTCTAATATACTTTCACAAGCAGGCATATGGAAATTGCAATAGAGGTGTTTGCAGTTACAATGTCACAGTAGTTACACTTGTCTCTCTTTCACTTTGGCCCCCCCTTTCAAACTCAGCAGCAACTGAATGATTTTAGAACACTATGCAATGGACGTCATGCCAGTAAAAGGTTCTGCATCTAGACTTCCAACTTGGAAGAAACAGAATTAGAAAAACAAATTCAAATTCATCAAGGTGTCTTGCATCACTGCCTTGGAGCTGATAAAAATCTGTCTATTGCAGTCATTAGACCCGAAGCGAATTCAAATTGTATCCATTCCCACTGCAGACATAATTTTATAAAAGTGGCTAAAAAAAAAAAAAAAAAAAAAAAAAAAAAAAAGTTGATATTTAGGTATAATAATGTCTTGACATTTTAACAGTTTCACATTTTAACACCATAATTAAAAGACAAAGGACAGAATTGTGGATTTAATAATAATAAAAAACAAACAATCTCTTACTCGTGTCACAGCTAGCTCCAAAGTACCCATGGCGACAGCGACATTCATTTGGCCTGACACACACCTCATTTTCCTTGCAGGTGAAGTTGCCTTCGCAGAGCGCTTGAATAAACAAGAACACGTCAAATTATTCAACTGGCTTACACAATGAGCTGCGTGACATGCACATGGTTACATACGTGTCAGGCATTCATCCCCTAGCTGCCCCCATCCACTGCAACACACGAATCCTGACGACCTAGGAGAGAAATTATTATGACATTCAAAATGAGAGAGCAGATGATAAAGCACCGGAATAAAACCTGGTCAAAACAAACATATCAAGGCGGCAACATCCACACCCAGCTCATGCTTACTTCATCTTACGGTTCTTATTGATGTGGTTTACGCCGAAGTCGGAAAACGTGTGCAGAGAATCGTATGAGTCGCATATGCTTAACACATGGTTGCGTCGTTTTATGAACAGGGTTCATTTACATCTAACTGTGTATAGTAGCGACATTAAACCCCCCCCCCCGACCCCCTCAAAATCTACAGTTGATCAGCTTCTCCAGCCTTTTGCGAATGTTAAAGAGTATTAATATTCAAAGGAGATATTTTGCAGTTAAGTCTGTGGCCTGTCAGGAAAGGATGGATGCATCTCTTCTTCCTCCCACTCCTATGACCTCTATGGAGGCCTCTGCTTTACATCTGCCTCCCTTTCAGCATCTGGAGAGGGAAGGTTGCTTCCTGTCAATGAACAGGGAGCTTTTTATTCTAAAATGGGCACGTGGTATATGTCACAGGCTTAACCTCTGCATGCTTTCACTTGTTATGAAGGAGCAGATAAGCCTTTAGACAAGGTTTGCACATAAAATGTCACTGGACTTAACTTAGCTGCTTCATATTTTGACAAACTCCAGTTGAAAGTATGGAGTCGATCCTTGTTGACCTTTAACATGCAGCAAATCATGTCAGCACTCTTTAAGAAAGATTATAGTCACTGTTTTGTGGAACTAATTTACAGAAGCAAAACTGTTTCCCATTCATTATTGAGTGCACCCGCTTTAATCCCAAATATTTTTGGGAACATTAAACTCTTAAAAGAATCAGAAAATCACTGTCAAGAGGTCGAGTTGGGACACATGCTGCCATTCCAGCTAGATTTCAGCAGCTGATTTGGTAATGTGAAACATATTGGAAAAGCTGAGCGATGATGATAAATTCTGAACTACTTCCTTCTATTCATTCAGTCAAAATAGTATAAACACAGTACAAAACACAAAAATAAAAACACAATGGGCATGAGGGTGGAAAAACAAAAGAGAACTGCAGTGAGTGTTGAATAATGGAAAGAGGGCAAAATGTCAATCTTGTAGAGCAGTGGGAGGAAGTACTAAATATATTACACTGAAAACAGTGAAAATGACAACTTTATCTTTTGTTTTCAAAAGTGAGTGGCTTTTCAGATAAGCTATTTTCAACTTTTTTCCACGAATATTTGACCGCACAGAACATATAGCTCCTTTTTTTTATTGTTTTTTCTTTTTTTTATTTTATTGAGCCTTTTTTATTTTCATCTGTGTGCAATGAAGGTCATGGAGTGCAGAAAACATAATATACTTTAACAAACTGCGAGGACAGGATTTGTTTTTTTGTTTTCTTTTTTTAAAAACACACAAATGTTCCTGAAGCACACTGAAAGGCAATCCCTTTACTATTTTTGCTGCTTCTTTCCAACCATGATTTCTAGTCAGTCAGCAATTGTGGCCTTGGATGTTTTTCATTTAAACTAGAGAGCACTCATCCACTCACAGGCTTGACTATATTACTTGAGGTCATCCAGAAATACTCTTTGGATACCTCAAACTTTGAGGGGAGGCTGTCAAAACCCATACACTTTATATTAAAGCATGAATACAATCAGTTTACACACCAGAAAGGAAGCAATCGCTGCACAAAATCACACCATATCAATATACAACTTAAAATATCAAAAACATGATGCACAAAAATCAGCAAAAAAGCAACTTGACCACATCTCATTCACCTTTTTTTTTATTTAGACGGCTTTCAATTAATATTTCCAGTGGATGTGCATGATATACTAATAACAATATGCACAACAAATGGTGCCACGAAAGCTGCGGAAGTCAACTAGTGCGCCCACTACAGGAGGATAAAACACTCTCGATCCAGATGTACACATCTGTATGGCTGCCTTCTTCAATGGACTCCTCCTCCTCCTCCTCCAGCATGCATGCATGCTATACAATGAAAATGTTGTAGGAAAAAAAGTGGGTCAAAGTAAAAAGAGTAACTGTAAAAGTGTGTAACTATAAAACTCACCAAAAAATAAAATGTTTATCCCGCAGAGTAAAATCAGTGGTTAAGTTCGTCTGAGAACCGCTATTCGTGCATGTACATGCATATGTACCCATATCCAAACATATCTTTTTTGAAGCAACATTTACTAAAGGCCAGTGGAAAAAAAGGAAAGACTGAGGTAGCCCAACTTATTTTAATGTAAATATAACTAAGATCAGACTTTCTAAAAGTCTTACCTTGCAATGAAACAGAATAATGACAAAAAGTTACAAGGAAAAAAATACTCACAAGGCTGATTTTCATTCACAACAATGTGTAATAAATCCTATTTCTCCTGAAGTGATGCTTACCCCGGTGCCTTGCACACATTCTTGCCTTTGGGACTGAGTTCCTGGCTGAAACTGCAGCAAAAGAAGAGACAAACCACCGCAACGACAGCAAAAGAGTCCTTCACTTCCATTGTACAAGCAGCAGCATCCTTCTAGACGCCGTTTTCTCGAGCCTCCAGAAAAGTCCTGACGCGGTGATTTCACTGTGTTTTAAAAGCACATAATCCAGACGCAGCTTCTTTAGAAACACGACATTCCTTTTCACCATCGACAAAGTCAGCCGCTGCAGCTTTAAAGAAAGGATATCCCTTCAGCTGGGAAGTCACCGATGCAAAACTGGAAAATGACACTTTTCCCCGTCGGCGTTGCTCTCCCTCTGTGCGCCATTTATTCCATGAAAGTTTCTAAAAGACGACATCGTGCAAAGTTGATGGGTCCAGGATTGCACAGGAGGAAATCACTCTAATGTCCTGATGGACGCCCGGGAACTGTGTGATACTTACTAGACAATCTAAGAAAGATGATTATTATATAGTTATAAATAATAAAACGGGCGAATTAGCTGCCTTTTGCTCTGTCCTCTCTGAGGAGAAGCGCTTAACTCGTAACTTCTGTCCTCTACTGCGCTCTCAGGAGTGGCAAAAGGGAAATTCCTGATTTGTTACTCTATCTTTGGCTTTGTGCGCCATGTGTGCGCCACCGCATTTACATACGCCTGTGAGCAAGAGTCAGGTCCACAGCGATGGCCTTGGTCATGACGATGTGGCCTAATTTTCCATTATACATAAACAAAAAAATAATAATTATCATAAGAACGAATATTGCTCTTTTATGTAATGACTGTTGTAATTTCCACCCTAAATAGCTGCACATTTTGTGCGCCCGAGATTTATCGTGGATAATACATTATCTGTAAGGATACTCTTTTATTTCTCTTTAAAAACACTTTATTAATCAAGTCTTGGGTTAATGATACAAAGGGGGAATTGTGAGTGAAGGTGAGAAAGGAGGTATATCTACACGTGAAACAATGGCTCCCCCGTCTGTTAGAAGGAACAAAGTAATGCTGGCATGTGGCATCTCCTGCTTTAAATCCTGCTAATGCTATAGGGGTCTCTTTACCTCAAATAGCTTATGGAACCAAATATAAATGTAATGACTTCATTATTAGATTAATGTCACTCAGGGCAACATAGCTACTTTCATCAAATAGCTGCATGTAATTCTAGTGGGCTTTGCAGACTTCCAGCATGGGTTCCCTCTCTACATAATGGAATGACCAGTTTGCAATTTAGTTCTACTAATTTGTCATTTGTGATTAATGGGCCTGCAAAAGTCACTCCCAGAATCCATAAACACACAAATGCTCCAACCCCAGTTTGACAATTGTGTTTAAATAAATGATGCTTTTTGATGTTGTGAATGAAAATAATTTGGGCAAAATGGACAGATAATTGTCTGGTCAGTGTGCAGTGCTGTGCATGACAAAATAGTTATGACTCAAGCATAAGAGTATTGGCATCACAAAACTCTGAAAGGTAAATATTCTCAGAGAGTAATTCCGAGGCTTATTTATGTGCCACACTTGTGTGACTGACATGTGAAAGCAAAAATGGAACCAGGAGCCAGTCCAGTCCCATCTGCTCCTTCTGCTTCCTTTTAAGATACATTTTTCAATTCAACGTGGGTCATTTGAGTACACGTATAATGGCAAAATGGATACATTTAGTTATGTTTGTGACACACATGTCGACATTTTGCCTCTGTACACCATGCACCACAATGAATTTAAAATGAAACAATCAATGTGTGAAAATAGGGTCTCTCAGCTTCAATTTGAGGGAATGAACAGAAGAATCACATTAACCTTTGAGGAATTATCAGCATTTTTATCCATTATTGTCATTTTCAAGTGACTAAAAAGGAGTCTCATGTGTACCGAACCGTAAATACAAGTTCTAAGTAAAAGCAAAAAGGTCACACAAGTAAAAGTAAAGTGTGGGATAGCAGAATATATGCATGAATTATTTTCATGTGAGATTAAAATTGGTATGTGCAGCATTTGTTGATGGTGAGCACAGTAGCCTCAAAAGTGTTGTACTTCACATATGCACATGTGGCCACCATCTGAGTACTTAAAGTGAAGCCGTGTTACAATGCATAAACACGTTTTTCCAGTAATGTGTAATATAACATCTCTTATTAAAAAAAAAAGCAATTCAAGTGTTTTAAAACACTTAACTGCAGCTCAGACAGTGAGGAAATGAGTGCGTGTGCAGTAGCAGAACAAGGTGTTGCCCTCCACACGTGCACAGGTCGGAGGGCGTATGATTGTGTCGCAGCTGATCCACAAACCGCCTTGATAATAATTTGACAGACAGTTGTTTACATGCTGTTTGACACAGCGCTGTTCACGGCCGACATCGACTCCAGGCTTCTGCGTTTTCGATGCAGACGATGACCTCCTCCTCCTCCTGGCTGATGTTATCTGTCAAAGCTGCTCAGGCACTGATGCGGCCTGGGGTGGACATTTCACCGTACTTGGCTGCTGACCTGACGGAAGCTCCGCTTCCCTGCACAATCCTACACAGAGCAGTGGGACCGTGTTAACAGCCGCAGCCACAGCCATGCTCAGCGTGACTCAGCATGACTGGACTGTCCTGAACATCCGGAGAATGAAGGCAGAAACCTCGGCACCTCCACCTCCTAATGAGATCTCTGTGAACTTTGACCTTTGACACTTAAGCAAAGGCTTATTAGAGCTGCTCAGAAGTTTAGTGGTTTTTCTTAAAGTCTGCTCCTTTGACTTCATATTTGACAAGACTCAAGAGGTAAATGAGGTGTTATCTTAGCCATTGTTGTAGAGTTTAAATAAAATGGGGGTACTGTCACATTAGACAACATTAAACAATGAATTTCTGTACTCCAATGCGAGAATATAACAACTTAAAGATAAAACATTTTATAGCGATTATTACATGACTAACTCGTTCAGAATGTGTCTGGTGCATTTTTATTCAGAGGGCAGAATTCATGTATAAATAACTGGGTCTGGAAGATGCTTCCCCTGCTTCAAAGACCAGCAACCGCCAGTGTCCAACTGTCACAGCAGTGCACAACATGCATGTTCCCTAGGACAGACCTGCAACTGGGAACCTCCCACAGCCTTGCGTCAAAAATCTTCATTAATACTAATATTGATAGTAATATTAATACCAGCTGACGTTATGGTTATTGTAACCATCTGCCTCTCTTCTATTACCTTCTGTTACAATTTGCGCTATTTTCTACATTTTACATTTCTGTATTTATGTTTCCTCTCTTTGGTGTTTTGTTTGTAATCTGCTGAACTTGTGTCTGTACATGTGACACCTACTGCACGTCTGTCCGTCCTGGAAGAGGGATCCCTCCTCTGTGGCTCTTCCTGAGGTTTGTCCCATTTTTTCCCTGTACAAGGGTTTTTCTGTGGAGTTTTTCCCTCACTCGATGTGAGGGTCTAAGGATAGAGGGTGTCACTTGCTGTACAGACTCTGAAGCCCTTCAAGGCAAATTGTGTTTGTGATGTTGGGATATATAAATAAAATTGACTTGAATTAACATACAGTATCAATGCATCTAGTACATGGAGCAATACCCACTGCACTTACTGTTCATATTTAATTGGTGTGATCAAAGATGCATCAAAGTTACAGTGCTCTACCTGACTTGTAATTCTCTATTCTGTTTGTACTGCAATATTAATGATAACATAAGTGTAAAGCTTTGACTTTGCTTTGAAAGTAAATGTGAAGTAGTAAAACAGATGTTCTTTAAATTGGTGTTCAATTCATTAGTTTCTTTTGTTGCCCCAGTTTTAGTTGTTAAGAACATAGTTTGTAATGTATTTGCTTGTGAAACATCAGATTGCTGTTTTCCCCCCTGTGGTCTTTCACATGTTGATTTCTAAACATGCACAGACACATCCTCGCTGTGGACATCAGGATTAATTAAAGTATACATGGAGTTAATTAGAATGATTAATTATGACTAATAATGGGCTCTAACCTAAAGTGGGTATAATATGTTCTTCTTTTCTGTTCAGATAATGATCTAGGTAAAACGATTCTGGGCCAGAGAGCCTTCAACCAGGGCATGAAAGTATCATTTTATGACCAGTTTGTGGCTGGTGAAGATCAAAAGTCTATCAGGCCACTGATCCAGAATCCTTTGTGGAGAAAGATATCAGCCAGGAGGAGGCAGAAACAGAAGAAAAGACCAAGTATGAGAGGCACAGTATTACCATATGCAGTAAATACTGATTATTACATGCAGTAACTGACATTTTAGTCTTCATTTGAGTTTTGAGGTTTTTTTTTGTTTTTTTTAGTTTGCGAAGCATCATGCTTTATTATTTGGAGATAATGAACTTGAGATTGTCAACAAACATGTCTTATAGATTTATTTTGAAGTGCCACAAAAGAGCACCTGCATCTTTCAAGTCATTCAGGATGTCTTGATTTGTAATTATCCCATTCATGATTCTTGTTTTTCAATTTCAATATTTTGATCAAAAATATGCATCCTATGTTCTACAAAAGAAAATAATTATTTACCAAAGTGCAAGACAAAATGATTTCAGGGCATTTTTGGAAAAAAAGATTTAATATAATATTCTGCTGTATAGTAAACAGTATTTTTGGAGTAGTTATGACATAAAACACCCTATGCATAGTCAGTGTTTTGGTAGCTTTTATCAAAAAACAAAAATGTAAGTTTCAACACTTTGCTCTTGTTTGATGACAAAAATAGATTTTGTATAGGTTTTGTAACAGCCATGAAGTAAACATTCATCACAACATGATATTTTGACTCAGTCATGGCTGCCCTTTCTGGAGGTGCTGGCTGGAGAGAATTTCTCACTTGTCAGGAATCCTGTCACATGGGAAGCAAAAGGCTGTGTGCGTGTGTGTCCCATGAGCCCAAGCAAACTTGGATAATAGCACAAAGCTGAAGCAAGCAACGTCACTAGGCAGCTATTGTTTGGCTGTGGGCATACATGCATTATAAGCAACTGGGACATGTTGGAGTTCAAAATAATATGTGGGCATTCTGAGGCTGCCTTAGAGCCAAATTGAGAAGTAAAGTTTTTTTTTTTTGTCAGATATACATAGCAGGCACAGGCAAACAGGAACCACGAGGGCAAAGGCAGGAATCATGGTCAGGAACAGAAGACTGAAATGGTTTACTGGGAAGGAGACAAAGCAGAGTCAGTACCAGGAAGTCAGGCAGAATAGTGCTGGAAAGTCTCACATTGCAAACGATCTGGTAAAGGAGTGACTGTGGAGCTGGTGAATGTATGCTGTGCTGATTTTAGAGGATGAGGAGCAGGTGTGTTCACAGGTGAGCTGAGTTGCCTGAGGAGGTGGTAATGGCTGGGAGGCTAAGGGAAGCACAGACGGAGAGAATGGAAAAGTACAGAGTGGGAACAGGGTGACTGAATCGTGACCTTTTATGTCTTACACGACTGTGATTAGGCCAAATTGTGTGAATAAAAGCTTTTAGGGGGTAATTAAGTATCCACTGTTTTTAAGTTAGATGATGCAGAGTGACACCTAATTGCAATCTCACCTTACACCGAGAGATCATCCTTTGTTAGTTTTATTGTTTTTTTGTCATTCTTCTTTTTATCCTTTGGCATTATGGATCATTAATGGCAAAGACAATCTTTCAACTTCTTTCAATCTTGTCAAGTGATCTGAGAGAGAATAAGATTTCTGCACTTATTCTAGGCTCCATCTTTAAGTCCAAAGAAAATCCAGCTCATGAAGATAGATTTTGATCAGTCACAGGGCAATTTAGATTGAAAGTGTGCTCCTATAGGCTGTTCTACTTAGCACCTGCACATACATGTCCGTTGAGTGGAAATGCAAGAAATAGATACGAGATGCAAAAGATGCATATCAGTAATGGCAGAGTGTTGTGAGGAACTGCCTCGGGTCATCTGTTACATCTGCCCACGGTCATCTGAGGGGCTCAACAGTCAACGATTTTTCTAGTGGCCCTGTCTACACCAGCTTTAAATCAGTGTAGTTTTTTTCCCCCCAGCTAGCGATAAGATGCCACTTCTAAGCTTTGCATTGTCAAGGTGATGCCTGCTCATCAACACAGGTATCAAACCTCAGGCTAGAGAGCTTTTGTTTGGCAGACAAGCAACTACACACTGTGAGGATGGAGGACAAAGTGCATTAAGACAGCTTGAGTTCCAGCAGCAGGGTCTGACAGGCCTCTCTACTGATCTGTCAAGATGGCAACAACACCATAAGTCATTTCCTTGTAACAGAATGAAGAGATCAGGAACAGAGGCAAGTCCTGGTTTGATGTTGAGTGCAGGGCATTCACATGCCACCCTTTACATACACAGGCTATCCATGATTAAGATTTTACTGTTTGGATTTTATTGATTCAGGCTTCCGTTCTGGTATTACTATAAGCAAGCTGCATAATAATAATAATAATAATAATAATAATAATAATAATAATAATAATAATGATAATAACATGTGCCTTTCTTCTCACATGATATGTGAGGATAGATTGCACTTGTATTCATCATCAGTTTAACACTTTCCCAGTTCCTAGCTATGCAATGCCATTCAAAAGTCAGAAATTTGGTTTGATGTTGCAAAAAGAATTTGGATTAATTGGTGACTAATACATGTTTTTAATATTTAATTGATTTTTAATGTAGTCTAAAACTGACCATTAATGTTCCCAAGACCAAAGCCTTCTTCTCACTGACTGACCAACAGTCCGGAAAAGATTATCAGTTTCGTCACGTGACGCAGAATTAAATTAAATTATAAAAATTATGTCATGCTGCTGTTGAGACATACATCAAATATTTCTTAAACAGCTCCACAGTTGAACAGCTTTCACTGATTTGAAAGTGTTCAGTAATATGTGTAGGAGAAAATCAGGAGCCAGAACCACACAAAGGCTTCTTTTGGGGTAGGCTGGTTGTAAATAGTGACCCACCCACCCCCAATATACGGGAAGTTGTCCAAAGAAATTACTTTGCTGATGGCAACTTTAGATTATTATTTGATAATGTTAAATTTCCATTTTGCCATTTTATATCAAGTTCAGAGGCCAATATAACCACATATATTGTATTTAAAACAGATTATATTGTAGTTTTTTTATACACTTGTTATGTTTAAAGAATTTTGTTATCTCAGCTGTGAAACCAACTGGCATCTCTGATGTCCTGCATATTCACTTAGTCAGTCTTCAGTGTGACTTAGTTATGTGTTGAGCCACCGTCACCGTTTTAATGCAGTGGCTGATCCATATAGATTCATCAAACACAATACAAGCCTCTAACATGCCCTAGTTCCAAATTTGAACTCTAAGCTGTTAACATTTTGCTGAAATAGTGATGCAAAGTACTGCACATGTGTAATATTGCTCAAGCACAGCACGTTCACTAATTGTATCATCTTGTATTCCCTTTAATTTAGCTCGTGTAAATCCTCCACAGCAAAAGAGCACAGGTAAGCTGCCTCGTTTTGTTCTCATTTGTGTGCTCAGTGTATGATGTAAGTAGAAGTAATAGGTGCAATAATAGGAAATTTGTTTTCACCTTCAGGCAAAAACAACAGAGTGATACATTTTAAAGAGCAGAAACAATCTGGGGACTGCCGTGGAAAAGTGTCTGGAGTCTACAGCAATGAGGGCAAATGTGACCAGCATAATGGAAATCTTCATTAAATGTATCAGTGAATCTATTAAATAAAGTTGAATCCAACTAAATTGTTTTGCAGCATGTAAAACAAACAACAGCATGTCAGTGTTGGCAAGTTATGTTACAGTAATGTATTTTTTGTGTAAGTGATCTGTAACTTTATGATCACCTTTTAGCTTTGTGTATATCAAGTGATGTGAGAGAGAGGGCGCTCCTATTGGCTGTGGGGAAAATGGTCACTCTTCTAGAACAGGTAACTAATACCAAAATGGTGCAAAGCAACCTAAAAAGGGAATTCTGTGGCTTATGAATGGTGTGCTCAGGAGAGAGAGCCTTGATCCCTAAGCATAAATATTAATCAACCTGGGGATGAGAATCAACAGTAAGCAATTCATTTTCTAGCAATTCTACCTTTTAAAAAATGAAAAGTTTTACAAGATGGATTATATACTTTGCTATATAGCTATTGAAAATATAGTTTCCTGTCAACACTGGACATGTTGTGTATTGCAACCCATCTATTACATGCAGCAAAGTCCCTCATGATGTCTTTATCTGATTGACTTGTAGGTGGGAGTTCAATGGATGGTTTTTCTGCCATCAAAATGACTGCTCTAGGATAACCTCAGTTTCTGGTATGCATTCATTTGGGATTAAATGGTCCATGTAGCAGCTGGTACTCTTGTGGTAGATGTTGAGAAGACAGACTTAAAACTAGAAGCACTCAGAGAGCACAGACCTCCGCTAAGCAGTGATAAATAGTCCAAAAAAATTATTGGATCCTGGATTTCATCAAAATCCATCCATAACTTTTTGAGTTATTTTGCTAACAGACAGAAAGACAAAAACAAACACTGGAAAAAACATAATCTCCCGATCTGCAGCACCACTAATTTACCGCAAGGTGGCAGGACATGCACATAAATGAACGTAGTGCTGTAGTGCTTGACTGGAACAGCTTATTAGATGACAGAGCAAACGTAGTGGACCTCCTGGTTGTTCCAAATGTAAGTTTGGAACAAAGGTCAGTCACAGTAAAAACATTTAAGTGGAAACAACTGAGATGAGGTAAACAAATCATCCATGTAGATTCACTATGACTCAAACAAAGTGGAGATGGCAATGTTATGCAGTGGAAAAGCCGGTGGAGCAGATGTGAGGATTCAGAAATTCCTGGTTTCCCAATGATGTATAACAGTGATGATAAGCAATGGTAGATTTTGACTAATAACAGTGCTGGGTTAACAAAAAGCCTGTGTTAATTACATGTCTATTGCCCCTGATTACAGACAAGTAAAGAGATATTAATAGGTATCATGCTGTGTAATATTTGATTAATTCGTGTCTCATGGTGCGTACTTTTTGTGTTCAGCAATGTCAGCAGAATTTTACCAGAGAGGGGGAACAGTTGAAGCGGTTATTGCAGCATATGGACATCTTAGCTAAGGTGATAAATAAATAAATACATTTCTATTATACACACAACTGGTAGCAAATCCATTTGTTTTTAATTAGCAAGAATCAGCCACTGATAGTTTAAAAAATGTGACATTTTCTATCAGCTGAAAACTAATAGGGGCCATTCAGATGTATCACCTTTTGCCTGAGCTATTTCATTAGTTTTAATGAGCACTTACAAATGAGAGGAATATCAGTATGGTACTCATTTGTTGTGGCGCACTTGTTTTTCTGGCCTCATTCACACGGAGAAAAGTTGAGTGACTTCGTTCAAACTACCTAATTAATATAGTATGTATGTGGTTTGGCACAAAAATTGCAAAATTGTGTTTCTGAAATCTCAAAAAGACAAATATTTTGTATTGTCCACAAAACAAAAATAAGAGAGTTTACTGTCATATAGAACAATAAGCCACAACATGAAATTAATGATATATAGATAAATAGTTTCAATTCATAACAAAATCACTTAAAGTGATTACTTTGATATTTTATTCAGTAATTGATGAAAAATTAATTAACAGGTTAACTGTTGTAGCCCCGAAAAACAAAATATTGTGATGTTTTACTTTCCTGTGTGGCTTATAAGCCTGAGGAGGACATGGTGTCAGGGGAATGGTGAAGTTTTATTCATTCAGGCTTTGTGGATGGTGTGGCACTGATGGAGAAGCTCTGGAGGCATCATGTCTGCAAACAAAGGAGCACAGGTATGGTTATGAGATGATGAGATGCAGGTGTGCAGCCAAGGAGCCTTCAGTCAGAAGTACTGATGCTCAGCCTCAGCAGGAGATCTGCACAGCAAAGGGGAGAAGAGCAAAAGGGCAAAAACAACAGAAAGGCACACACACACACACACACACACACACACAAACAACAGAAGTCCTTGTCATAACAAAAATATTCAATTTTTTTTCAAGCCTTTATACACACTGCATCTGAATGGTTCCTCACCCTGTATTAGAAAGCAATGTTTGATACGCATGAGTGCTGGAACAAATCTACTATTTGGCCTGGGATCAAAAAATTGCATATATTGAAAACCACTAAGCTTGAACGCTTGATTAATTAAGCACTGATGTAAGCACTGCTAGGTGTTTTCTATTATACAATTGAATCCGATGGTGTTTGCTTGATGGTGGACGCAGAGCAAACTTACTTCCAGCCAGCTACCAGCAACCTGACATTAGATATGTCATCTTTAACACGTACCGATGTTATCTGAAGGTAAGAGCTTGCAGCTGGTAAACACAGCTACTTGTAGATCTTCCAGTTTTTCAGTGTTAAATATCTGCACAAATTTTACAGACGCAACAGTCATAATTCTAATGTAAAGACCATGCTTTGGTATATAGTGTGGCTTTAAACTTAAACATACAATCCGAACAGCAACAATCCAAGAGGAGGTTATTACTGGTTAATATTCAAGACAAAACCCTTTTTCTCCTCACTCCTTCCTCACATTAGAGTGTGCACAATGCCCTTGATCTTATTATTAAATTATTACTTTTCCTATTGAATGCCGGTATAAAAGAAACTGAGACAAGACTCGTACTGGTCTTATGTTGATCATATTAGTTGCTGTGGTAACAGATACACTGCTGATTTTTCTGATGTAATTAGAGACACGTTAAGAATGCTTTTTTTCTTTTATAATCATGTAAGCAGAAACAAACACACACCAATGTCAACACAATCTCGTTTGACTGGCAGTGAAAGTACAACATAATGATTTTACATAATCACGCCAAATCACTTTTCCTTATATTTCTTTTTTTTTTTTGTCTTTGCTTAGTTGGTTCATGCATGGTGCCCTAAATGGACCTTTGCTAATAAACAATTCATGTCATAATTGGTTAGATGTTTACTGTCCAGTGCTCCAGCCCCAAATATCCATGACATACTGACTGTTTTTTCTTATGACAACTGTAGCACCTTCAATGTACAAATTTTACACAGAGGACAGTTGCGCGGTACAAAGTCAACAGTACAGCCTGTAGAATGACTGAAGTGCAAATAATTAAAATTATAACATTCATATGCTAACTGGTGTTCGGCAGTTTGGAGAACTCACTGACTCTATACAGTTTTTGTATGTAAACTATATTTAGGTATATGCTAGGTTTTGACCAAGCCTTGGTTGTTTCTCAGGAAGCCTAAGACAATGTAATCATGGGTGTAGGACTGTCACAACATGAGCAGTGATGTTTTACTGGTGTGTGGAGCCTACATGTATCTGGAGTGAGAAAGGACCCAAAAGACCCCGATTATGAGTCCAATAATAGAATGTACCACAGGTAGGAGCCAGGTTTTTGCCTTTTATTGCTGATGGTGTCCAAATCTGGAAATTATACATTAGTTATCATTGAAACACCGTATCATTATCATTCCTTGTATCATATGACGAGCGACCCTGCGATTTCAACCCTTTATTATTACTGAACCTGTTCACTGTTTATAAAGTCTTTTAGATAATGTCTACTGATTGAGAACACTTTGAGAGTTGACCTTCTTGAGTTTAACTCACCTCAAGTACTTTCTCGTCTCTCTGGCTTTCCTATGCATAGTTCACATACCTAAACTAACCTCCTTACAGGCAGAATTCTGCTGCAGTGAACAGCACAGGGATTTAATTTGAAGGAAGTGGTCTTTCAATTGAAGTTTCTCAGGTTTATCGTCTTGTGTCAGCAAGCTTTGGCCCCACTGAGTCACCTATGTGCAAGTTGCAGACACCATCTAGCTCAAGGGTTGCTGTGTTGCTTCAATTCCTTCCCGACTTATCTACAGTAAGGCAACATCAAAGCCCTCACCCTGTGGATATCAACATGTTTTGCACAAAAGGGAGGAAAGGCTAAGGTCCTTGAGCACTTGATCAGATTTCAGAGGTAAATATCAACAGTAGACAGACACAAAGTTCGGCTGACACAGTCCAGTATGACGTTTGATTCAAAATGTGCAGATGGTGGAGTGAAATGCATGCATATTAACTTATGCTGAGGTCCCTTCCAGAATGGATTTGTTCTGCTGTAAAATGTGTTTAGTGTTTAGGGATACTTTTACTGTTTAGTTCTGTAAAAGGTAGTCCACCAAACAATATGTCCTACATGGTAATGAGAACAATTTATATGAAAGCATATTGAAAATAAGGTATAAATATGCATACAATATGCCATCTCTAATGCAATTTATATTTTACTATTAAAAACTATATAACTACTGTATATAACTATAATTTCTGGGGTTGCAAGTATCAATTATTTTAATTAGTGATTACAATCTGGATGAACTGATTGGTTGTTTAATGCAGAAAATTGTGTTCCCAAACTTCAAAATGGAAAGTTCTCAAATGTGATGTTTGGACCACAAACCAAAATGATTGGTTATGAAAATAGTTAGCAGTTAATGTAGTGATTGAATAATTTCCCACTCGTTTCATATTTTCCTGGTGTGGTTTTGTATGTCTCTTTGCTGGTGTAAGGTGTCTGGATTATGTGCTGGATGAGATTGCACTCCACAGAAATGCCAAAGTTATGGTTGCTACCCATAATGAAGACACAGTGAGACAAACCCTAAAGAGGTACCACTTATTTTCTATCCAAGGACAGTGCTGAAAACACTATTGATTTTTTATAGAGCTTTAGATCTGTATAAACCAGGATTTAATTGTATCTTACTCTCATTCTGAATGAATGAGCTGGGTCTCTTACCCACTGAGAACAAGGTGTTCTTTGCTCAGCTGTTGGGCATGTGTAAACTGATCAGCTTCCCAATGGGTAAGGAACACACACACACATGTTTGTGCTTCTATCAAAGTGAGGACCCTCATAGACATAATACATTCTCTAGCCCCATACCCTAACCTTAACAATCACAAGTAGATGCCTAACCCTAACCCTAATCCTAACCGTACCCTAAACCCAATCTTAACCCTGACAAACACTTTTAATGGGTGAAAAGAAAGTGAAGACTAGCCAAAATGTCCTCATTTGGTCAAAATGTCCTCACTCTGCAACAAGTACAAGAACACACACACAATATCTATTTCCAAATTAAGGTGCCACAGCTCATCTGTTCCAATTCAAATGCTCCTTTAAATAGGAATTTTTGTTAAAATCTCTATCTTGCATCATCAGGTATTGTTTGTGATCTGTGCTGCACCTGGCTGTAGCTCTGTTGCTAAGTGACAGTGGTATAGGTGAGGCAAGCTGGTGACATTATAGTTAATTCCTCCACAGACCAGAACATCTCATTTCCATCTATGTTGCCAATGATGCCTCTACATTAGTAGGCTGTGTAAAACATGTTCTAAGAAGGAGACTGCCCCTGGACTTGGACATAGTTACTGACTAGACAGTGACATATCCCATCCTACTGTTGATTAGACAGTTTCAGTTCAGCTTCAGCAGAATCAGTGTTATTATCCTCCTCCATATCTCTCAGCTGAGTCCCCTCGGACCTTTGAGTTACACGGGTGCACCGCAGGCCAAGTGGAGCCTGCACATGTATAAGTCAGTTCGCAGCCCATGATGTGACATATGAACTGAGACACCTTCGTATTGACAAGCTGTCTTAACAAAGCTCTGCTGTCGGCTCTTGCCACTTTGTTTGTCGGCTAAAGACAGCAGCTGCAGGTGTATATCTGTCAGACTCAAGTTAAAACTGACAAAACCACTTTTGATGCAAATAGACATGTGCTTCTTTGTTGTTTACTCAAGAGATACAGCATTTACTCATACAATCTGAAAATAAGTATTACTATTATATATTTATTATTCATTCAGTTTTAATGGTTTGTCTCAAAATTGCATTACTTAAAAAATCTGTATTGAATCATAATGTTGAATTTTTGACTCCAACTGGGTATAGCTGAAAACAGAGAGAAGCATAAAGCCGGACAGAACACGTTGAGTGAGCCTGACTGGCAGACAATTGCAGCAAACCTGAGGGTGTCAGTGCATATGGAAACTGGCTGATGAGAAAGTTTGTAGCTGTCATTCAATGTTGAAAGCCAATCAAATACATGTCCAGATGGCACGTGCTCTGAGGTAGTGTAAACATTTCTGTGTAGCCTTGTCAATCAAATGTCATATTAACAACATGACTCTTTAATATTTGTAGACAACTGGAAAAGTGTTTTTTTTTCTATGTTTATCCTCCTCATGCCATTTTACAAAGAACTTTTTATTTGTTGTTTCCCATTCTGTGCATTTCACCCCTAGCCCTGGCAGACTTCCCTGTCTACAAGTATATGTCCCCTATGGGCCAGTGAATGAGGTTATGCCTTAGCTGACATGGAGAGCCCAGGAGAACAGAAGCTTCATGAAAGGCACCCAAAAGGAGCGAGAGCTGCTGTGGAAGGAACTGAAACGCAGGCTTGCCTCTGGGGAGCTTCTCTACAGACCTGTGTACTGAGAAGACAGAAGAGAGACATGGAGATAGAGCGTTAGCATGTAGATTTTTTTTTTTTTTTTTTTTATCTTCTCTGGTTGATGGCTGCTGCTGTGGCTGTCTGTTCTGTCTCTTCCTTGCTACAGCTCTTCCTGGACATGCACCTGCTGTTCTGAAGGTTTCTTGCTGGTGGACTCTTCTTGTTTAGCACACTGTTTTCCTCTTCCCCCGCTTATTCCTCGCTGATACAACCCACCTTCACCTCTATCCCTACCTATATGCACTGTCCATGCTCTTTCACTGTTTTCCATCTATTTTTTATACATCTATATGCATTACTCCCTTTACCTTCCCGTTGTCTAAAGAACTATGGTATCCATAAACTGGGCATCTTAACTGTTCGGAAAAGACTCTAAAATGCCAACAAGACTTGGGCAGACATCTATGTTTATCATCCTATTTATCGTGGAGAGAGGCAACAATATTAAAAAATAAGAGCTTGATGTGAAATGCAATAAACAGCAGTAAAAGCATCAATATCCACCTCCTATCCTGCTGTTATTTTACTCATTGACATCCAGACACTGCCTGGTTACAGTTTTTTTTTACTGTATATTTGTGTGATGTGTTTGATGTTTTAGTGGCAGTTATTCCCATTTGTGAATCACTGAGAAAGTATGAATGGTTTCCTCTCAGCACATCCTTATGCTTCTGAAAGTGCAGCTCTTTTTGTTATTGTATTAGCCAGGGGAAGTTATATTAATGGTCATTGAAGTGTTGCAAGAGAGAATACATTGCTGAGTATTCGGTGAATGATTTGCCTTTTTTTCCAGCTGCCTGTAAGTCTGGAAAGTTGTTTTTTAATAACACGATATGCAGGGGATAATAAATTAGTGGGGTGCCTTTTGGTCTTGCATTCTGATTGATGAAGATTATTCAAATTCTTAATATTATTATTATTCATGTTCAAAGCAGATAATCCTGTTTGTTGATTTTGACTGTCTTAATTTATGGAGCTGTTAAATTGATGAATAAATAAATAAGTGGAAAAAAAAATGAAACTGAAAATGTAGCTTAAAAAATAAGAAGGGCTGGATTTTATAGATAACAACAGTGTAGCTGCAAGCTGTTTGCCCCTCTCAGGCTGTTATGGGTTTTAATTTTGTGACATATTATTGATACACAATTAGTATTTGAGGCAGAGGGCAACCAAGCTTCATGATAATTATGGGCTTGTCATTTTATGAGAGCAGTGAGTGCTCTGTAGACCATCATTTAATTACCCATGATGCTGTGCTCAGGGCAGATCCCAGAAATTGGATGCATTAATCATTACTCAGAAGAAACTTTAGTGGCTGTTACGTTTTACTGAGGCAAAGCACCACAGAGCTGAGCTTAATTAAGAATGAAGTCTACTTTTGATGAAAGATGTGCCTTTGAGTATACGTTTGCCATGGAAGCCCTTCTTACATGGCGTGAAAGTTTTTGTGCTTAACTTCAGCTACAAATGTGATTTAGAGGACATGTTACAGTTTGGAACTGTTCAACTCAAGACCAAACCGGGCCCATATTATTTGAGCCTCACTATAACTTCTTCCCTCATTATACCACACAGATGAGGCAAATTTATGTAAATAATATTGACATTATATTATTATTGGATAACAGATTTTTCCTGGGCTCCTTGGGCGTTGGCTCACTGTGGTGTGACAGTTGTGATCGTATGGGGTTTTTTTAGGGTCGTCGTGATTTCAGCGCGACCATGGAATCAGTCCAGTGCTTTTCAAAGCATTGTTTTTCAGCTTTTAAATTAAATTTTTACTGTGGCACATTGAATGAATTGCTTTGCAGCTGCTATACTCTAGCAACCAGTGTTTTTGTGCCTGTAGACAAACCTACAATAAGGAGTACAGTGTCTTTGAGGCTGCCAGGACTATTGTGTGTTTTTATCTTTTGATAGCAAAATGGCTCACAGTGGCATATAAAAAGAAAACAATGCTTGGGCATTTTCAACTTAATGTCTGGAATCAAATCCTCAATATGAAATAATGCCAAATCTTTATTTCATGCCAGAAGGGTGAATCAAGGATAGAAAAAAAATGTTGCATTATTTCATAAAATAGAAAAATAATCATATAATAAAAACATTCTTACAAAAATGTAAATGGAATTTTTATCTTTGAGCAATGTCTTTCACTTCCCCCCAAGTAAACATAAAGTGATAAGTGAACTTTTCATTCACTTTAGTTGGAACTTGAAACATTGAATGAATAGTCCATTAGTTACATACTGTGCCAAATGTAAGTAAACTATATATCTTTAGATAGGGAAAAACACTTCAACAATAGACTGCATCTGCTGACATTGCAACACAATCTCATCATCATTTCGACATAGGGACTCAAATGCACTCAGTCAATTTGCATCATAAATGCTGCAACTTGTCAATATTTTATAACAATATCTGGGGCTATCTGGTGTGGAATAAGGAGAAATGACTGCGAAATTAATGTGAGACACAGAAACTACCCAAGTAAAGTAGTTACTAGTTAGCAACCCTTTGCAAAAGTTTGACATGAATGACTCTTAAAACCATAGGCTATGTTAGCATTTTTGTACTTCTGCAGTCCTTATGCCAAATTTGAGGTCGATTGCTGTCCAAATGTCAACACAAACTCAATACATTTTCAATATTATTATTTTAAAAAGCGGTAAAGCACACTACTTAAAGTAAAAGTCACATTGTAGACTATAGCACAGTTATATTTGATGGACGTGTAAGCTCTTTGCAGGCAATCGCACCATATATTGTAGACTACAACTGAGTAGACTACATGGGTTGTTCAATTATCATTTTTGGTGATTATCTTTAGGCTTCAAAATCATGCAAAAAGGTTTTGACTGAACAAAATACTCATGGAGACACTAATAAAGTTTTCTTTGTCATTCCATGGAAATGTACCATTGTAGCACATGATACCCTTTTAAAACAAAGTAACACACAAACAACACAAAAGTATTTGAACTGAGTGTTTATTGAATTTTATAAATGCTGGATTTGATTAAATGTAGATCATCCTAACAGTGGTTCCATAAGTCAGTGCTAACTAAGTTCCCTCCTGTTTCCATTGTTTGTGCTGGGCTAAGGTCCTACAAACGATCTCATGACCCATCCTGCTAAACACCAAGTAAGTCGAAAACAAACAGCCGTGAGCAGCAAAATAAGACTGAAGGAGTTTGTCTGCTGGAGGCAAAGTATTCAATCTATTAAAATATATTTCTGATATTTTTCTTAGTTTTCTTTACACATTGATTTCCCACAACATTGTCTATTAATTTAAGGTAGACTAGTTTGTCTTGTATGGTAAGTGTTGAAGGGATCAAATCTAATTTAGTGGTAGCCTGTAGCTAAAGATATTCTGTGTCCTCCTTCCACATTTTAAATGTTATTTTTTTTCCTATATATATTTTCTTAGTATCTGAATGACGCCTTTCTCTTCCTTGATTTTTTCACCTCTTAAGTCAGCTTCGTTTCAAGTTTTGGCAGTTGACTTAAAGCTACACAATGGGGTTCAACCTTCAAATTATGTCTCCAAGATCATTTGATGGTACATTGACTTACATTGACAACAGGGTGAATGGCACCACTGTCACACCCCGAGCATGTCTGCACCGCCTGCATTGGCACAATGTAACTTCTGGTTTTGCCGCAAAAACTACTACAACATTCTACTTAAAGGCACCCCCTTGTTTGAACGAGGAAGCAAACAAAGTAACAAAGTTACACAGGTGCAACTATTCATTCAGAGGATGTCATGGCAGAGGCTGCATAATAACTGCCAGCACATGATTAAGAGGCTGGACAGGGGAGAATATTGGTCCGGCTTTCACTTGCTGAGGTTTGCTTTCACTGCAGAGCAGAGAGACACTCGACTGAGAGCAACCTGCTCCTGTAAGTGTTGAGCTAGTTAGTGTGAATAGTTTGCTTGTCATATATAGCTAGA
Source organism: Brachirus orientalis (assembly GCA_016785285.1). Classification (NCBI taxonomy): domain Eukaryota; kingdom Metazoa; phylum Chordata; class Actinopteri; order Pleuronectiformes; family Soleidae; genus Brachirus; species Brachirus orientalis. The sequence goes on from JAFBJR010000190.1 coordinate 4,045,164, forward strand.
GTGTTTGAGCTTGCTGTGTGTCAGGCCATGTTATTGAAGTTCTCTTTGAAGTTATCTCCTTCATAGATCAGGTGATTCAAACAATGAGCAGCAGGTTATATAAGCCAGGCTGAAAACACAAACTAAGCAAACTAAACAAACTAAAGAAATGAAAACCCTCTCATTCTTTTGTTGTTCTTTTCAGACTACTGTACCTGGTCTGAAGGCATGGTTTGTACTTGAGAAGTCCTGCTTCAGAATTCACTGGTACTTTTGGATTGTCAGCAAATGCACATGTTACCACGGTATATATTTTAAGGATAGTTGTAAAAAAATACATTTTACCAACTGTGGGGGACCCTGATAGTAAATTCTACAATGGTTTACATTAATAAAAGGATCCTTAGGCTGGAAATCCTAAATCGTTACTTTATAAAAATAAAAATGTATCATTACGTTGGTTGTTATATAATCCATAATTTTTACACATATAACTTTCATTTGGCTATTGAGGTTCACACTGTTTACTGTGGTCTGATCCCATTCCTTTGTCAAGTAGACAACCCCACCCACTCAGATCAATCAGCCATAAGTAAGAACCAAATGTTAAAATGAAATGTTGAAATATTTCCTCTTTTGGAAGTTCCCTTAACTTACTATAGGTTCCCCCAAACCTCAGAATTCTAGCCCTCGAAAGACCAAAGCTATGTTTCTACCAACTGGAAAGGTTACATATTTTGTTGCATTTCCATTAGGAATAGTACCAAATAACTGGCCCAACTGGTACTGCATTGGTAGGTGCACTTGCCTGTATACTTAGAAAATGTCCCTTACAAGATTACCTCATATAAGACAATATATAAATATGAGCTTCCTAGCTGTGACCCAAAATTAGGAGAAGCTGGTATAAGAAAATTGATGCCATCTGTGGAAGACAACTTTGATGGAAATTTGCAAATGATTACTGCTGGCATTTGTTTAAAATCATTGTGAAGAACTTTGCATTTCATCAGTTTCATTTAACTGTGAATGTCTCCAGCTGTGTCTGTACTACTTGTCTACATAATGTGAAGCTATTGCAGTCGTGCTTCACATAGCCACCTGTCCCATCAAGCCATGTGTCATGTCTGCAGAAACTGTTCTAAAAACAGCAGCTTGAAAACATATTGCCTGACAGAACTGTTAGTCTTGTTTGACTGTTTTTTTATTCACATAATGATATGAGGTTGGCCTGACCAAACAGTATTGTTGAAACTTGAAATGTTTCTTCCTTTGGCTCTATCATATGGCATTTTTCCATGAATTTCTATTTCATTATGGGGGAGGAACTGAAGGAATTTGTGTTGTTCATCATAGCTACTTTGTGAGAAATGAAATTAATAATTTTGCTTAGATGACCTCAGAGCCTGGATGCAGTTCTGCCTGCAATGAAGGAATCTCCCTCTAAACCAGCAAGTAAACAAATGAATCGTAAACACAACAGATGGGACATGTGATGACTAATCTCTTCTGTCCAAATAGTGCAGATGAAGGTAGCATAAATTATCAAAAATACATGGGAAGGATGGTGAGAAAAAGGGAGCTAGAAAGTTTGCACTTTCCAGTCTGTACATACTGTCAAGTGAGCATGAGGAAAGACACTTCTATTTCCCGCACCAAAGTGTCACATTGTGCCACCTTTATGTGTCATCGCTGCGCTATCAAACACAAATCACTAAAATCATCTGCCAAGTCCGAGTCCATGTGTTTGGCTCAGTGATGTCATTTATCCCAGTTTTTGTGACCGATATGACTAAAAAGAGTCTGAATAACATATCACACTAGTCACATATCCTTGAATTATTATCTTTTTCCCTCCAGTCAGTGTGTCATCAGCAACTGGTTTGAGTTTTAGCGATCTTTTTTGAAGGTGAGGAACGCTGCTGAGGAAATACTTAAAGCAGAATAGCCATGATAGTGGACTCCCACTCCTTCAGGTGGATGAATTGATTTCTTCTGTTCCTCCTCAACACATAAACCAAACCTTTTGTTCTGTGGCGGTGAATGGCACCCATGTATTATAGATCATGAAACTGCTTTCATCTCATCTCATCTCATTACGATTCACACTGTTCCCCCTTTGAAAGCGATAGGCTTGTTTCAGCACAAATGTGCCACAAATGGACAGAAAAATGGGAATAGAAAACAGAAATAGGAAAAAATAAAAATAGAAAAAAAGGGCTCTCAGTCATAAAAAAAAGAGGAAACAACTCTGAAGAATGTCAACAGAAAAGAGCAGAACAAATGATTGGATTTATCACATCTACTGCCTCAGTGACCTTGTGGTAATACTCAGCCTGAAGGCTTCCCACCTTTGCCCTGACACTCAAATGTATAAAGGCATATCCATATAAGAGCATGCAAAGATAGTCTGGAGAAACCATGTTAATGTGGGAGCAACATGTACACACTCATTCAAACACTATAGCCTATAGGCTCACACCAACACACCTGCCAACACACACTCACACTCTCCTCCTCGCATCAGGTCTCATATCTATCAGTCTGAGGTGAAAGATGATTTGAAGCGTCTCAATGTTTTGATCATTAGTTTGGACTCGTGGAGTGCAGCACCAGTGAAAAATGAGACTGCTATCTCATGGCCACCTGTTCTTTTAATAAGAAAAAGAACAATGCTCTATCACAGGATAGATTGGCTTCTTGATGCACAAGGAAGAACGTCATGTTACTGTGTGCGTTTGAGTGTTTATTTGTTCCTGCATGTGTACACAACTGAATTCAATCCTGCCATGTCTGTGGATATACTGTATATAGACATTAAAGCTTGGGAGAAAGGGAACACATGCTGTAAATCTGATTGGAGCACAAAGATCAAATCGTAGATAAGTGTTAATATATTGGGTAGTGAAGTGCAGGTCTCTATTTCTACCCCAAACACCTTCAAGGTTGGTTTTTCATAGTTACAACTGAGAAGGAATTGACCTAACATGCAATATGTGTGGCATGAGTGTAGTAACACAATATCACAGCAACAAAGGCAACATCAATGGCAAGTCAGAATATTATTTTTAAAAAATATTTTGTCATTAAATTGTTTAAAAGGATTTCCACAAACAACCACACAATGCTGAGTGGTGTAAGCAGTTGTCTGGTTGGTTATACCACCAAGGGTGCCTGCCTGAGGCTTTCTGTCCGTTTCTTCGCAGGTGTTAGTCAATGTCTGCAAATGCCTGTAGAAGGGATCATACTATCAGGCAAACACAGCATGGTGCTCCTTGGTTTAGGGATCTAATTGTCATGCCAGAACAGTAGGAGCAACATCAACCCAACCAGCGATGCTGAGATGAAAGCAGACTGAGACCAGAGCAGCCAGGCTGGATGTTTCTTTTCCTCCTCATTTTTTTTTTTTTTTTTTTTTTTTGCAGACAAACTATGATCGACCAGATCAGATTGATGCTTGGATTTGCTGTAGGTAATACTGGGGTACTTTGGGAAGGAAATGTAGGCAAACTAATGTTAAACTCTGGTTGGTTGTTTTAAATGTGCTTTAGAAATAAATTTGGATTCGATTGGATAAACTGAACAGAATTGGCCTAACATACTTGCACAATATTCCTTTCCTTCCCTTTCACTTAGTGGCATTTGCTGTAGACTTCCATCAGCATCTCCAAACTGTTGGTTCACCAAATCATAAAGAAAAGTCCCTCAAGAAAGAAGTTCTTTTTTTTTTAATGGGACCTTTTCCTGGTTAAAGAAAGGTTAAATAAAAAGGAAAGAAACAAACAAAGAAATTTAAAAGCACAGATAAAATTAATAAACAAATATAATTTCTAACCAACCCCAGAGGATATCTATCTTGCACATAGCTTTCATTTTGTCCAGTTTTTGATATGAATTGGGGTCCCTCCTATTGTCACAATAGCAAAAAAATAGGATCCAAACACAGGACTGATACCAATAACAAATAATCTCTGTTCATGAAAAGTAAGCTAAACACAAGAGGCAAAGCAATAGGAGAGGTTGAAAGTTAAACACAAATAGAAAAATAAAAAAATACCCAAGAACAAGAAAAGCTAAAATCCAAACCAATTTAATGTTCCACTAAAATATGGGGCGAAGTTTGTAAAGTTGCTCATGCTTACATTTTGCCACATTTAACTCCACAGCATGGCAAACTAAATTGTGCACTTTTATTGGAATCACAAACAAAAATAGCATAATCTAAATCGAAATTATACTGAAGTTTCATGAATGTTACATATTTTCCAAACATTTAAATTCAACATTTAAGCAATGTCAATACACTATTGTCAATAGTGTACTTCTAAATTAATTTGTAATTCTAAATTAAGATTATGTTTTTATGCATTTTTAAGTTAGCAAATATTTCTGTTTAATGAGTATCTATCTACAAATAAACTCTGTCAAGCAACTGAGGGAGTGTTTGTGTCTACACAGGGACAAACAGGAAAAGAGGCATTTATCCTGTCAAACTGCGAAGCACCTCCGTCTTTCTTGACATAAAATCAAGTGTGTTCTGCGCGGAAATTATGAAGGGCGACATTCCTGCTGTGTAAAGCTGAAAGGCTTTGTCTGTTTCGTGTGACCTTGTTTGACAGTGGTTTGAATGTAACAGATATTTAAGTTACAACTACAGTGTTAAATAATTAAACTGTGGAAACAGATTTTGATTACTTGTTTAAAATATGCTGACAGGTTATTATGGAATTATAACCACGGCTTTAAGTAAAGATGCAGTTGAGCTGTTTAACAGAACAGTGAATAAATGAATCAAGTGTTCTTTTTTAGTAAATGTGACTATTTTGGCACTCAAATTACATCACCTGTTATGAGGAGCACAGATTATACGGGACTAAACTATAGAGTTTAAAAAAGAAGCGCAATAGAAGGTGAAAGCTGTGTCAGCAGTAGTAACTTATTTGATCCTTCTCCAAACAGGATATGAATAAATCCTTGTTTTATTCTGGGATGATGAGTCAGAGAACGCCTCCCTGTTCTTACACAACCTCAGGCTGGACGTGAGGCGGCGGAGTTCTAATTTTCTGGGTAAGGGAGCTTACATCTTCACTTTCTCCCTCTCCCTTGTGTTTGTGTAGGCTGTGACTCTCAGGACTGCTGAAAGAAGGTGTTCCAAGATGGAGGCTGGGGGTGTGGGGTGATATCTCATCTATTCCCGTCTCCTGTTCTGTACTCCTACAAGCCGTGATCACAGTTTTTATATGAGGAAAGTGAATCCACATGTTTCTGCCTTGACAAATGTTCAGTTGGTGAGTCTCGAGACACAAGCCTGTAGGTTTAAATAAAATACACTTGTCCCAGTGGCAAACACTTGGGGGCAGTATTATTCTTTGTGGCCTTTCAATGAACCTTAACACAGCTGTGTATAAATGTGGGTGAGAAAAAGATCCGCAGCAGCATCTTCTCCACAATCCTCAGTCCTAAAAAGCTCTTTTAAAAAGCTGTATGAAAATTCATCATGCTTTCAAACTGACCTATTTTTTGGGAGATTGGTTGCCTGGCTCCACTTAATTTTCCTCATTTCCTTTCCATATACTGCCTTATAGGGATGAGGATTTTGAGAAGACAGAGGAAATATTGGCATGTTGTTGGGGGCAAATGTAAGGTGCTAGCAATGGTTTGACACTGTCTGTGCTGAAAATAGAATACTGGAAGTATTTCTTATTTTCCATAAATTACCTAGAGAAAATATTGCAGGCTCACATCCACACTCAGTCAGCATGCACAAACAGAGGAACACTCCTTCCATTCTCTTTTTTCTCTCTTTTGCCATCACACAAAGCATCTTGGAAGGCCCAACATGCCACCATCACTATAGCACATGCACCATGGCAAACACAGTAATCTCATGTTTTAAGAATTAATAGAATTTCTATTCATAAGTGTAGTGGAGAGACTGCTGTTACTCTTGATAAAGAACAATAACACAGGCATGCGCAAACAGCCATCAAGTGTCATGCAGGCTGGCCGAAACACATGTGTCCTTGTATAGTTTCTGGGATGATTTGTTGGTGGCAGATTGATTTGGTCCAGTGAGAGGGAGAGAAACAATCAGATCAAAGAAGATGATAAAGTGAGAGAGAGAGAGAGAGAGAGAGAGAGTGAGAGAAGAAGCAAGAAAAAGGTTGCATGTGGGTGGGTGGGAGTGTGAGGCGTTGGGGGGGATACAGAGAGAGAAAGACAGAGCTCTTCTACTTTGACTTGATGGATTTAACTCTCATTCAAAGGGACAGAGTTATGACACATGGGAGCGAGAGATTCACTTTTCCTTCCTTTCATCTGTGGAAGTACTACTGTGTTTCTTCTCCACACACCCATACACACGAACACACACACACACACACACACATACATATATATATATATACTGCTCAGTGTCATGCATGGGTTCAGCCCTCATCTTTCCTAGTCTTCTTTGCCACCTGATGGCTTCAGCTAACAACCCCAGGGCCTAGGGTTGGGTTGGGGGGGGGGTTACTGCATTACTGCAGTCGTTGGTCCATAGCCCCCATTTCTGGTAAAACAATAGAGCATTTACAGAAAAAGGTGAAGGACTAGCTGTAGCTGTAGTATCATCATAACAGCCTGTGAAGGTCCACAAACGTGGCTCCTGGGGCCATGTTTGTGTGCTGATTTCCCTGCACCCTTGGACTGATAACAGCCAGGCAGAGTGCGGGCGGACTTCTCAATGTGTGTGCTGTGAGGTACCTGGTGGCTGTTTCCTTTGTGTCCGTATGTGCATGTGTGTGTGTGAGCATGTGAATCTGTTGGTTTGTGCATGGTCCCAGGCGACGATTTACTTAGAGTTATAATGATGATCTTCACCATGAGTGATAATAAGCACTATCTGCCCCACTTGGATTTTCCTACCTTCCTCCAGTAACACACTGCTAAAACCCACACTGTTCTGAAGCACACTGAAGGCAGCATCAAGCAGCCACGGACACATGGTACATAAAATCAGGCTGACTAGTCCAGATGTTTGCTTCCTTTAGAAAAAACAAAAGATACCAACACATACACGTCAGTTTTAAGATAAACACAATCGTTCATTGAAAGTGCATATATCAAAAGCAGTATGAACGCCACTTTTGGTTTTATCTCGTGATTATTTTATCTGAATGAATTGGCTTACCAGCATAGGTTTTATGTAGTGTAAATAACACTAAGTAAGAGTAGTCACTGGCTCAGTGAAGCTAAAGCGAAAGTTCCTGAAACCTATATTTCCTGATCTTGCCATAAGCATTTTAACACCTATCTTAAAATGCTTATCATTTTATTTACGACATCAGTAAACATTTTCCTGATGAGTTATGATGACAACAGATATAAGAATGGATGGAATGAAATCATGAATGTATGGGCAATGTATTCATCCTTTGTGTACCACTTTATCATGGGGATCATGGGGCTGCTGGTGCAAATCATGGGCAAGCCCTGTTTTAATTACACAACTATCGACTCTTACTTTTTATCATTGTGCACTGTCGTCCAGTGTGGATGAATGAATGAATGAATATAACCCGGTTTTAATTCCACAACTATACCAACTGATACTTGGGACACCAACTCAGACCACTAACAACACTTAACCATAATTAGCTGTGGTTTTTCGTGTGGCTGCTGACGTCGCCTGGGAAGTTCCACCAGTATTTCATAGCGTAGTCATTTTTCTGATACTGGATGGTTTTCTGAAGGTTTATTTTGAACAGACATAGACAAATGAACAGACATAGATAAAAGGCTTTTAGCCACAGTGCTTTTTTGTTTTCTCTGGAGGAGGAAAAAAACATTGTACAGTACTTTGCATCCACATTCCCATCTTATTTGTGGCTAATGATCGAAAGATTCCTGTTCCATTTAAGCCACTTAAATGACTCCTGACTGCACACATGATACCTGTTTTGTAGAAGGGACACTCTGCCAAAGTCCTTGTCCTGTCTGCTGCGTAAGTCTACATATTTACCGACCGGAAATGTCTGTCACACAAATAATGGCAGCCGTCTACTTACAGTACATATTTCTGCCAACAATACCACAAAATGTAAATGCAGATAGACTTGGTCCTGATGACTCTTGTGTCATTTCCCTACTTTCTTACAACCACAACAAGCAAGTAGGCACATCTGTGTGTATCTTGTGTAAGAGCAGCCTATGCACAACTGGTAATTTGTTAATTGGAGTGTAGCACCACCACGCATGGATGGCAACAGCAGGAATAGCATTAGGTTTAGTCGTGGAGACAAATGTACACAGATTGGTATGTAATGAGAGAATAAACACATATTGATATAGTTTACCATTATTATTTATTTCAGGAACCTCATTGAAAAGAAAATCAAAGTCTATAACCTGTGAATGGCTACTGGAGCTTGATTAACAGAGTGCAGTCATGTGAATGTTAACTGATTGCAGCTAGGGTGTACTACTATGGTGTTCTGCATGAACTAATGGAAGGCTTCATCAAATATATTCACACAGAGACAGAGCAGGGGTTTGTCACATCAAGAAAGCAAATTGTATCCCCCTTTGTTCAGAATTTCAAGCAATTCAAGCTGAAACATCCTCCAAAAGTACAAGAGTTATAAAATTCATGAGTGACATCCGATCACGTTTCACCAACATTTTAATGTTGCCTGAGGGGAAGTAGTGGATTTTGAATTATGTCATCTTTAACAGGTCGTATAACTGACTATCTTGTCACAATCAGTCCAGAGAATAACAAGATCCAGCAGTCCACATGAGCCCGACAGAGAAATACCAGTAATGCTTTCATGTGCTTTCAGACACAGCATAATGAGCTGTTATACATATTGTTTTTTTTTTTACATCCTGATGTGTAGCTAAGGAAATTTTAGACCTCCTTATACTATAATGAAAAGACTTTAATGGATGAACTTCAATCACAGGTTGAGTAACTTCATTGCGGAAACACATGCTCCGGGGGATACTTTGTCGGTGCTGGTCCTGCTCTCCTTTGTAAAGCAAAGAAGAAAAACAAAAATGAATACATTAAATCTTATTGGGTCCCTAAATGCAAAATTTCTGTGGTAATGTGAATGGAAACCAAAACAAACCAAAGACACAGTGGTCATTATCTCCGTTAATTTGACATTGCCATTTACAGTAAATGCTATCAAATAGGATGTATTTAAGTTCTGTTCTGGTCGTCCTGACGTGGATGGTAACATAAATTCATCTGGCTCTCTATACCATCATCTCAATTCATGCTCCCTTTCAGTCGTTTAATCGCTGCAGAGAACTGTGGAACACAGCAATGATAAATATATGTAACAGAAAACAGAGCAGATATTGCCTAGACAGTAGCTGATGCAGATGCCAGTCTTCACACTACCAACCTCAGATGACCTTCAGTTGGTTTTGGAGGGAGCTACAGAAAGTTCTCTTCTTGGCTGGTTCAGGAAGCTTCCCCTTGTCTCTCTCCTTTTCTCTTTCATATACTAGTAAAACACAGAGGCAAACACTTCCCCAAGCCTACTTGTTTTACTATTTTCTTCCCTTAACTCCATCATACCTGAAGGTACACACACTTGTCAGACTGTTATCATTTGTAACACCTTGTGGAAATATAGTAAATCCCTCCCTGCCATTATCAGCTGCACATGTTACACAGTCTAATATGCATTTAAATATACAGTATGTAACATTTAGGAGGGCATGTTGGAAGAAAGTGAATATGCAACCCATTACAATTTTTGTCAGTTTATGATTTTAAATTAAAAATCTTGGTTTCCGTAGGCTTAGTATAAGCCTTCTAAATGTAGTCGGGAATTTAACACACAGATGATCCATCCACAGAGACCTGGTGCATAAGCCAAGGAGGGAGAAAACATGGACAGAGTTGTGAAAGAGTGTTTATGATCCCCGCGGTTCAAAGGTCACCATATTTCCCTGATGCGTTTGGGAGAGGGAGGGTTGAGTCAAGGAGTCGTTTGTTTGATGCACTCTAAAGTCTCACCATTAGACTAACTAATAACTAATTTGAACTAATACACAGTGGCCCTTTAATGAAGAAGCATTGGTGGGGCAATGGACGGCAATTGTGATGCAACTGTTGGTCGCATGATGCCACAAAGTGACTGGGCTGCAATAATTGGTGATTGTGATGTCATAACGGGTAATTTTGGTGAAACAATGGGTCATTGTGATAAGGCAATAGGTGACTGTGATATCACAATTGTGATGAAACAGAAACAGATTATTCTACTAGAGCAATGTGTGACTGTTACACAATAATGGTAGACTCAGAAAGCTTACCACCTCTGTAGCCCAACCCTTACCACAGTTTCAGTCCAGCACCTTCAGGCTACAATACTTGCTACTAGCACAACACACTCGGATTCTCTGTCCAAAATGTCAGTAGTTGAGTTGCACTGTGGGTGATGTAGGTGACAGGTTGTCACTAGGAGGAAGAATGTATGACATTGATTTGATCATTTTTGTCCATGGTGAAATGGTGCAGTGCTGAATCAGGGACTACATCACAGGTGCTGAAAAATGATGCACCTGCTGTTTACAGAAGCAACAGGCAGAGAAATGAGTTCTGTATCTCCAGGGTCAGAATCTTCATGTACAGAAAGTGAAATGGCTTCAATGATGGACATGTGGATTTGTTTCATAACAAGAAAACAGCTACACCAATTTATAGCCTAACTACCATAGTGTATACATGTATAGATAGCTTATTGCTTGTGAGATCAGTTTTATTTCACATATTCCTTCTTCTTCTTTCTTTTTCCCTTATATAGTATAATGTCTTTTGTCATAGAGTAAGTACAATAATTTAGAATTTTTCAATGCTTGGATAAAATATAGAACCTACACAGTGTATGTCCACAGTGTTTTGGCCTCTTTACAACATAATTCAGAGGTGCATATGTGTTTTAATCTTCTTAATGGTGCACATTTTTGTTTTTAAACATACAGTAGACATGTTTTAATACGTGATGATGAGGAGTTTAATGTCATGAAAGTTCTTACTATTACTAAAACCAAGTACAGGCACAGAGGGAATACTGTATTTCCTCTATTTCCTATAGCTGATGCAGGTGCTGATGTAATGAAAAATGAAAAAAAAAAAAAAACACATAAAAATGTATTCCAATGAAGTCTTTGCATTCAATAAAATCCTGGACAATTCATGCCAGCTTTGATAAACAGTTCACAAGTCTAAAAGGCTTAACTAAGCTGTGGCGTGTTGGAAAACATGACAAAAAATGACACGGATTAAAAGGTCATCTGTTGCCTCAACTTGGATGTAAGATGAAAGTAGAAACCATTGGAAAAAAGAGTCAGAGCAGAGGAAGGGATTAACCCTCTCAGAACAGCAGATACTGTGCTTACATTAGAGAGTGTGTGTTTCAGGTTATGGTCTATCTGTTCTCCTCTTCTTTACTCCACATGCAGAATGCAGCTGATAGGTAGAAGACGGCCTGGCATTTAAATATTTGACATCATCACTGGTATTTGAGAGGCAGGAAGGTTTGATTGTGCAAGCAAGGGGGGAACGAAGAGTTTGAATGTGGGATAAGGGTGGATGTGTTTGCGTGAGAGGGCAAGTGGTGGGGGTTGAGCCACAAAGCAGATGGTACAGATGCGTGTGGGTCTTTTCAGTTTCACTAAGGCTAGGTTTATCCGGCAGCTGCGCTGATGTCCAGGGATAAATCTCCATCTTGGTCTCTGCTGACAATTCTGTTGCCTCCTGACTCCTTACCAACCTCAAGCTCAAACTGTCTGCAACTACTTCTAAAGCAGGTGTTACTGTTGAAGTGCAATTTTACTACTGGTAGCATGCAAAAAACATGCTTTCTTATTTTAGACCATTTTTGTATGCGTAAGCAAGCACCGGAAAGGCCTGTCCCATGTAGCTTAGTAAATAATTCCGACTCCATGATAGTCAGGGGGAAAAATCATGTCATTAATAAATGTATGAACTAATTACTTCACAAATCAATTATTAAATTTTCCCATGAATTAACCATCCAAGCAATATGAGTCAGTCAATCAGTGTTGATTCAACAGAGGCATCTAACTGCATCCCACCCACCCCCGACACCATTCTGCCCTTTTCCTGTCTCGATAGAGAAAAGAGATGGTAAAAAATAGAGGAGATGCAGTGTCTGATGTTGCTGTCTACAGGATAGCCGGGGGCTAACTTTCATCATTACTTCCATGTTCTTACAGTATTCTGTTGTGGCCTGTTTGTAAGACACTAGTGGCATTTTCATTATGTTGGGTTTTGTTCCTGTGACCAAGTTTAATTGAAGACATGTGCAAAGATGGTCATTCTTTTCTTAAAGAGTAAGGCCTTGCATAACTGACCTGAGCAGGGATATTCAACGGAACTTTGAACCCCCTGCCCCAACACTATCCTCACTTTATTATATATTTTTTTGTTTTTATACATGTTCTCATGAAAAAAAAACAAAAAAAAAAACAAAAAAAAAAAACCTATTTATATAGTATTTTTTAAACTGACCCAGTAAAGTGTGATCAAATCTTTATAATGGCCACATTACACAAAATATCCACACCCACACACATCTGTGTGGGTGTGGGTACATCTGCTCTATCTGATCTGCATTAGTGTGTGTTGCGTAACGTGTGTCCAGCTCTATCAAATCCTCAGGGTCATTCTTTCTTTTTCTTCCTTCAGTCATTTTGGTCTTATTATAATTCCTCTTCCTTAGCTTAGTTTACGTACAGAATAAACCCTCAGCATACACAAGTCAGCCACAAAATTGAAACTAGTCACTAGATTTAATTTTGTGACTGACTGATGTCTAATTCCTCTTCCTTCTTTTTTTACCCTGTCTCCTTTCTCAAACAAACTCCCACATCCCCTCTATCTGCCCTTCTGTTGAATGAGAATGAGAACAACCATGCGTGACTCATATGATCCAGGCGACGGCTGTAGAACTTCAAGTGCAGCAGTTTACTAGCTCTGGTTTAACACACAGTGCCCTGCCTCCCAATAACAGTAATGGCGGGCCAATCAAATATCCACATGACAAATGAAATGGTTGATCTGTGGCTATTAAATATCTGACAGGCCAGAGACACTGACATTTACTTTTTGAAGATTTGTATACTTTGAAAACATGTGATCTTCCACATTTTACTAAATGTTATGTCTTCAAAACATGTCTTTATGCTGTTTATTTACTTTACCATACTCTATGTAGCTGTGAACCAATACAGGAAGTGTGACATCCTTTTAACACGCCAAAGACTTCACAGTGAGAATACCTGAGAGGGCATATAAAGCACAGTGTTGGGATTCACATGTTGCATTCCTTAAATTGCTCCTCTAAGCTGCACAAATAAATAAAAAGTTGAATAAATGCGTGTGCAGGGTAAGAGATTTATCTGAAAGCCTTTCAATGTATAGCGTGTCACTTAATATTCGTCACAGCAGTAGTCCATGTGATGTAAATTTTGTCATCCATCCATGTCTTAGGGGAATACACAAGAATGTGGGATCAGGTACGCATGCATGGAAAGCCACAACCATATTAGTATGAATAGAATTCTCTGAGGACAGGGAACAATATAAGTCTGGAAATACCCTTACTGGTCTAATCAACATTTTGTTGCAAATCCCTGTTGAATTTATGGAGATAAAAATATAATTTAAAATGGAGTTGATATTAGAGAATACAGTCATATGACCAGAAATATGCTTACTGTATATGAAAATTAAATCAAGGAAGAGGAAACGGTAGAGGTGACACACGGGCAGTATTACAGTGTAAGTAATTATGTATTTGCATCTGTGTAAACATGCTGAAACAAGAATCATCACAATATTATGAAAGTGAAGTGATGTGAAAACATCTATGATGACACCTACCTATTTTGGTTTTTCATATATCCTACTTTCTATGCACTTCCCTGATTACTTGTCAACACAATAACAACTAGGCACATCTACGGTAAATTCATTGCAAACGCCTCTGCGTGCATGTAGCTTTGACACCCTTCTGAAGATAATAAGCCTTACTCGTTTTGCTCTTTCTCTGTTACGCTTGGAAATTTGTAATTACTTCATAAGTCACAGTCAAGTAGGCAACTTGTACAAAAACCTAGATCTGAACAGTCATTTCAATGTTACTATGCAAAACATTTGAATCAGTTTGTTAAAAGGATCTATACACGCTCCATGTACAATTGTGAGCTTAAAAAAGAGTAGCAGTAAAAGACCACATTAAAACTCAGGTTTCTAGTTTCTTTTCTCTGCTGATGTTTATAAAGCTGTATAAAGTTAGTTTAAAGACACATTTAGGGTTCTGAAAGGAGCTGGACATCACCTCGTTAATTTCACCTTGTGACAGGCTGGTGTGTTGGACTGCGGTAGGATGCATGAATACCTGTAGAAACCCCCTGCAAACACATGACAAATATGGAGACTGTATGCACAAACTGGGATTAAAACCAACAAACTTCTGAGAAACGAGTAATAATCCCCTCACTACCGTGCTGTCTGCTTTAAACATATGTGCTAATATATAACATGGGAAGGCAACAACACACCAACTCACTGCCAGATTAAATGCATTGCTCTCATGGCGACTAAACCTATGAATTACTGCAGGGGCTTATTTAGCAATTTAATATTTCTATATTTAAAAAAAAATTATAATAATAAAAATCAATTATGTACTAATTAGACAGACTTTAAAAATGTATTTGATGTTTTGTTTTTTTTCATTTGGAAAGGCAAATCCTCTTACACTCAACACACACATCTCTTTGACTCAGCATTTTTGATAAATAATTGTCCATTAATTGTAATTGTTAAACAGTTTTGCCCAAATTGAATATATTTCTAGCCTAGTTTAGTAAATGAATGCAATGTCTGATTCAACAAATGGAATGTTACATGCAATTCAAAACCTTCCCTCATTACATCGCTATCAATAATGGCTGGTGGTGGAGTGTTTGAGTGTCACGGGTGGATGGAAGCGATTACCACAGTGCTGTGCAGTTGTTCTAGCCTCTGTTTAGTGCCTTCACAGAGGAAGTATGACATGCTAACAGGCATAATCTGCCAAAGCTGGACTGCACATGCTATACACCATGTGTGATTACAGTGCTTTGTCTGTATGGGTGCAATGGAGGACATGAACCATATGGGTCACAGCTTGCCAAAGAAATGGACAATAAAGACTCAAAGGTTCCATCTATTGAGAGCTTAATAACTTTTAATTTGTCAGGCTGAAAGTTAATTTCATTTCCAGTTGTGGGGGTTGAGACATTCACCATGGACATATTTTCAGCCTATGGATTTGGTTTCATTCATGGATACTAAAGCAGGCTGTTAAGTAGAGAAATGGACATTCAGTGTTTGCTAGTCTTCATGTATTTCTCCACATGCGTTTTGATTAATGGCATCTACATTATGTCAGGCTGCAAAATGTTTCCTGCTAGTTCCTGAGCAGACAGAGGTTACTGCAATTTAACTCCTGCTTATTTGTTTCCCCTCTGGACCAAATTCATGCACAAGACTGATTATGCTAAAGAAAAATATGCATAAATCATACTCTGTTGAATGTTGGTCCAGTTCATTATAATCTTGATCCCATATGGCACGGGGGATACATTCATTCATTCACAAAGGTACAATGCACAATGGGTCTATTTATACTGAATTTTGTCCATGCAGGTTCACACATACCTAAGGTTTTACATTTGTGTCTTTTACTGCAAATCCTAGCACTTACACATATATATTCACATCACAGGGTTATTTTTATGTGTTAGTGGTATGTTTCTGGTAATAAACATTGCTTTACAGCCTAATGTAACACTAACACTGTCAGAATACACTGTCACAGGTGTCTTCTGCACACACCTCTCTTCCTCTGGAGAGGACCAGTGAGAGCTGAGGTTCTTCTTGATCCAATTAAGCTGATGGGTAGCTGCTGCATTAGCAGAAAGCATATGTTTATAATCTCATTATAAACATGCTTCCTTGTCCTGACAGGAGCTGCCTCATCATTATTCCACACAAGAAGTAATTCCAGTTCGGTCCTTGATTTGGCAACTTACTGAAAACAGCAAGCTCACAAGGAGAGATTGCCGGTACCTGTGACTCAGAGGTGTTGGGAGGAGGTGCTTCTGTGGGTAAGCAAAAGCAGATGGGCTGAAGCACTGCAGCATTGTGGGAAATGCATGTAGACTGGCTGTCAATAATTAACAATGCTTGAAGGTGTGAATGTGGAACAACTCAACCTCTATTATGATTCACTTCCCTCCATTTGAATATCTGGTATATTCCAGTCATCATTTTGCTCAATGTATCATTAATCCTAACAGTGCTCTGATTCTGCAAGGCATTTGGCCTGATGCCAAAATATGGGAAAAATAGTTTACAATAAACTGATGACATGGATACATAAGAGAGGTGGGACTGTGGATAATACTGCAGTGATATAAAAAGTTTCTGTGGATACTTGGACACTTTTGCCTTATGCAAGAAGCACCACTGGATTCTATTATACAAATAAACAACATAAATCCAGATGGCCATATTTCTCCGTAAAGGTGCAAAATGCAAACTTTTTTTTACATCCATATTTCTTTAGCACTGGAGTGCAGATCTCTCTTGTTTCTTTACTCCAAAGACAGGGGGGTAGAGTATCACTTCTTGCAAACTTGGGGTTTTTTGTTAATGCATTTGCAATGTCTCAAAGGAGTCACATATATATAAGTTAAGCAACAACCAACTTATGTAATTGTTGGTTTTAGTGCTTTGGCAATTTTTAGAATTAACACGATTAAAACACAATAGATGATAGAAGAGATACACGTGGGCGAGATATAGTCTGCTGCTTTATGGGTGTCTCATTCACTTTATTACACAACAGCAATGTCACTGCCACCTCTGGGTAAGAAGTAGGCCTCAAATATTTGTGAACAACATCACTATCTGGGAGAAAATACTGTACATACTGTGCATAAACTGAGAGTGCTGTTACGCTCGTTGGGAGTATTTTTTTTTCAGAGACAGGTTTATTAACAAATAACAGAAACATTGGTGATATGACTTCATACAAAATGTGATATGCTTATGCAACACTAAGGTTTTTTTTAAACTTGGCATTAACAGCTATGATCCTTGGTCACCATAGACAAAAAGGAGACATGGACACAGAGACTTGTTTTCCTGTGGAAGGAGTAGATTTCTGCATGCAGCAAGCATGGTTCAGTACTGCACGGTATGTACGGCGTGGAAAAACGAATGAGGAAAAAAATGTTACAGTTATGGTTTCCTGCTACTGTGGGTCTCTAACCTGAATGGACAATTCAAAGAGGGGATGTTTCTATGAAATATGTGTTTTGATGTTCTGGTGCACACACACACACACAAACACAAAATAGCATGCTGATATAGTGAAAAAACACATCTACTAAGTGTGCACATATAGTCATGAAGGCATCTGTTCCAGTCTCTAGGATGTTGAGAGCAACTTGTGGATACATAAAAATATGCAAACATAGAGTAATTGTATATGAACGACAAGATTGTTTGGGTGTAAAAAGAGGAGAGGAGGGTGACTTTTAGGGCATCAGACCTTTAGTTAACAGGACTAAAAAGATCAAATATAGCATGAGGCATGAATATTCATGAGTATACCATACACTAGAGGTCTGTGAAGCATGAACATAATGAGCAGGAGAATTCATCAGTGTAAAAACATCCCCATGATTTATGGTCTCTCAGCAGATCTTGTGAGGAAAATATATAGAACTTTAAAACGAAGTGCCTTAGAATTCACTTAAAAATGTGCCAGCCCGTGGTTAAGTGGTTAAACGCGGATATGACAAAGAGTTTAATCTTGACACTTTACTCATAGCCACTGCTTTGAAGTGTGGAGTGTTTGACTTGCTGTGGAATTGGACCAAATTTCCAACCAAAACCCCTAGAGGTTTACAATGGGACCCGACAGCAGGCTTTCACTGTCACCTTGATTGGTTCAATTGGCCGTGAAAACCAGCCAATGGCAGTTCAAATGCAGTCCACTCCTTTCCGAGTATCAGCACTTAGCCAGCCATCCGGTTTCTAAGTGAAAGTGAATCTCCATTGATAATGATTAGACAGTGCCAAGCACTCTGTCTCACCATTTCTCCCTTGCTCTATGGATATAGATGGTTGCTTCTTTTCCACCAGAATACAACATAATTACCTCCTGTGAACTGTCCATTGGAGAAAAGTAAGTTCAGGCAACTCAGTTTGACGTTTTCGTGGGTTCATACAAAGTAATGCACTGAGTCTGGTATAGTTTCTGGAATGACTGAGATAGCAGCTATTTTGCAGGAGCTGTGTTTTCTATCCTCTGCCCTGCATCTAAAGTGCCACTTCACTTCCCAACATGCCAGGAGGAAAAAAATGTGCATAACTCGTATTATTTAGGCTTGACTTTTGTCAAAATCAAATTTCACCACTGATAGCCACCAACCGATGTAATACCCTTAAGAGCTGCTGTCAGATATTAGCCCGTGTCCTCTTAGCTCGTTGCCTACCAGTATCTGAACAGGCTAATGCTTGCATGGCTCAAAGTGTGGGGGAAGCAAATAATTTGTTTATGTGCTGAGCCCATTGACTGTGACTGTCAAGGTGAACAGACAGGAGAAAATTTGATTTTCCCCACCCACTGCTCATCATATACTAACATTACAGATTGTCCAAATGTGGAAAATAACAAACGAACACGACAGTGCTTCCAAACAGCCATCGAACTTAAGCTGGAGGAAAGGCAGTGAGGCAATTTTAAAGCCAATAGCCTCATCAAAGCATATTTAGCATCTGAGTGCCGCTTTCATTTTTCTCATTTAGCTATGTATATGGGTGAGTTATGCTTTCTTCACCCAGTTATGTTTGCACAAATCATATTATGTTGCACCATGTTATACATGTGCACATTCTGTATAGTCCATGATTTAGCTCTAAGGGAAACCAATTTTCCCACTGTACCATGACTAAAAGCATTTGGGAAAAAAATGGAAAATATATTGCATTAAAGTGCATTGCAGACTGCACGGTAGAATGGATTGAATAATTGCTTTGGTCTCCCACAAGTATAGATGACAACAGTCAAATAGTAAGTACAATATCACCTGTGAGAGCTACCTCCAAAGCTTACATTTATAACTCAGATCCTTTATAACTCAGGTCCCGTGATACAGTGCAGTGGTCAGTGATGGGCAATCGGATGCAATGATCATTCCAAGGATCAGTGATGGACTATCAGTTTTTGCTCTCTGTCTATCTACTCTATGGGTTTTACTGAGTGCAATTTTTGATATGGGCCCCCTCTGTCGACTCTGAGGCCAGAGGTCCCTGAAGAGATTGCATCCAGTAATTTCTCTGAACAAATAGATCGAAGGTTAGCAAAAGCATGTTTTTGGTGGCACAAGACCAACACCACACAGCTGCCTGGCTGACAGCAGCCAAGCCTCCTCCAAGACAGGCTCAGGAGGATAAAGATCAGAGAGAGAAACAGAAAAAAAGATAGACACAGGGAATGTGTGAAAGACAGCAGTGTATGCTGTGAAGGAAGAGAGGAGATGGAGGCCAACAAAAGGAGTGCATATCTGTGGAAAGAAATGAACTGCATAGTTAGAGGCAAGTAAACCTTAAGGACATGGACGAAAATGAAGGACGGACAAAGATAATGAAGAAAATATTCATCCACGGTAGAATATTGCATGTGCATCATATTTCTCATTTCAATTCTTTCAAAATACACAGATTTAGATATAAATAATTATTAGCACCTTTTTAGTCATAAATGCCAATACCATGCCAAGACCCACTTTTCCTTTCTCTCAAATTTTACCCACTTTTCTGTCAACAATGAGAGGGAAACCATACATTATAAGGTAATGTTTTGGAAATGATTTCTGTTCCACATGGCATTAATAGATAGGACACAAGAAGCACAAGAAGAGGCTTCAATCATCCTAAAACTGTGTTTGGAACAACTTGACCATTTTAATCTTAACCTATGTATTTTGTTCACTTATAATATAATGCTTTTATTGTGTAGGATCTTAATCTTTTTATGTAAACCACATTTCCATCTGGCAGGAAGCAGGAAGCAATTTAGATAAATGGAAATACCTTTTAAGTTACCTCAAAATGTGAATGTATCTAAATTTATTTATTTTGTTATTTATTTACTATTGTCAAAAGATGAGTGGGGCATAGGTAATTTTATGCACTATTTTTCTTTTTATAATTCTAGAGTTAGAAAAACCATACTGCAAACACTTCCATGTCACGCTGTTCACAAAATACAAGAGTGATGCTTAAATGCCCAAAGTAAATCAGAAAAGAACAATGCAGCCCTCATTTAGGCTGATGCACTGAGCTGAGCCTGTGGACTGCAGCATTTATAGTGTTATTGAATCTTATTGTGTAAGTGGCGAGACTCACCAAAAGAGCTCTAATTAACCCACATCTCTGTTGGCAGAGTTGTTCGTAATCCTTATGTGCTCACGGCTGGGGACCACCACCTGCTTATTTTGGTGTTATGCAAGTGCTTCAGCCAGGAAACTAGGACACAAACTAATAATTTGCCTGGCCATCCTCGTTATAGGACATTGATTCATTGTGGATAGTCAAGCCTCTTCATATCAACAGTCGAATCTGCACTGGTGTTAACTTCAAAAATATCTCTTTCAAGTGGGGTAACTTGTTGACCTATTATTATTTTTAATTTTATTTTGAGTTTTGTGACATCACAACATGACGCATACATAATATCCAGAGAATGGATCCAGATCTTCTCTGGAGTTTGCGGTTCATATATGACAAATGTAGCGGGAGATTGTTGAGGTGTGATGTTTACAACCTGATGTGTTCTCACAAGAACTCAGTTTGACATTATCCTTAGTTTTGACAAGGAGGCTGGCTGGAGAAACATTTGAAAGAGGGAAAAAAAAAGGCAGTTTCTGTTGGCCATGACACAAATAGCAAGAGTCAGACTGTGATGTCACCTCCTCAGAATAACAGGCTTCTTTCTAGTGTCATTATTTTTGCTGTGCTGTTCAGCTCTCATATAAAAAGATATCCAAAACAGAACTCATAAATTTCTTCCTTGTCAAATAATTTTCCCTCCCAGAAAGCAGTGCAATAAATACATGCTTTAATTAGCTATGATTTTCACTTGTACCTTGACTTTAATCTCAATATCATCATCAATATTGCACCTTTTGGCTCTTTAGTCTAGATAGATTCAATTAGGTAAAGTACAACCATAATAAGTCATTACCTTATTATGTTGTATATTGGGTAGGACAGTATGGGTGTAGCACATTTAATCAATCAAAATAAATATGGACCCAGATGAATGTGGTAATTAATGGCATCATTTTTGCCACATTTTCGTGAATTTAATATATTTTGTTGACACAAAAGATAGTTTTGAATACTACTTTTTTTTCCCAAGAAGTCTTCTTCCCAAGGTGAAAAGAATATTGTTTCTAGTTCAACTCTGAGGCCATTCAGACATCTGCTCTGCCTCTCTGCAACTAGCTGAGGTAAGATGTTTAGCACTTCTTACCTCAGCTAGTCAGCCAGCTTGTACAACTGAACATGATGTGTCCTCTCCAAGCTGTGTGCAATTAAAACCACGGCTACTTTGTAAGATGGATTGTTCTTAGCCATTTTCCCCTCTGAGCTGTGTAAAATTGGAGCCATAAATGCTTTGCAAGATGCCTTACATTACCCATTCATCTTGTTACTTACAAGAGTGTGTTTAGACATGTTCTTCTCACCGAGGAAAAGGTTGCGGCAGCGAGTCAGCCTATAGACAGGAGTAATAGCTGCTCGTAGCATGGAATTGTTTTCTGAGTCCCGTGGGAATTGACTGACTTTGCTATTTAAGTTTAAATTTTTCCTCAGTCGGGTTTAAAAGACCTGGCAGGCCTCATTTCAGAGGTGACTCAGTAAACCATGTTTAAGATTTTGGTATAAACAATATCAGATGACTGTCATTAGTATTACATAGGATACTTGAATAAAAAAAAAAGAAAGCCACATTTGGGACAGCATGTGCTTATTTTCTACTGCATTCCCTTTAAATCTGGCAGAGATCTCTGTGTTTGTGCCATTTGCCTGTGTGTGTGACTGTGTATTATCCACAGTTACGCAGTTACTGGGTCAGGTGAGGGTGCAGTGTGCAATTGTTGCAGAGCGCAGGAGGTCAGAGGTCTCCTTGTAGATTTGTTTGGCTTTGGCGCCTGCAGGTGCACACTGCAGAGCAAAGTTGGCTGGAGTTTAGCGAACAGATTAGTGAAAAAAACATGTGAGAACAATGAGGAAAGAGCCTGGGACATCAGCTGCTGGCCCTTCTCCAAAACAGAAAATACTGTTTCTACATTAAAGAGTAGGAAGAAAAGTTCTGAAGCTGAAAAATTAGCTGTAGCTGTTTTCATCTGTATATCACATGATTATGTGCTGTTTTCTCATTTACTTATTTGGTATGAAATCACGGCAATTTAGCGAAAAATTCTTCAGGAAGAAGTGATGTGAATATTTTCATATACTGTCGCTATTCTGTATATAGTGTAAGTGTGTGCATTTGGCAGTGCATTTTGGCTATACAAATTTGGTGTGGAAGGAAGGACTGACAGCTGTCCACTTGTATTAGAGTTTCTCAGAATGGTTGTTAATATGAGGTTGGAACGGGCTCATAGACAGACAAAGAGTACATGTTAATATGAGGTTGGAACGGGCTCATAGACAGACAAAGAGTACATGTCAGTCTGTAGAGTGTGTATGAGAAAGCAACTGAAATTGTCATTGGTGCTAAAAGTAAGTGCAAGTGTAATATTCTGGCAGCTGGCTATTCTAAAAAGAGAGAGTTGGGCCCATGAGTGGTGTTAGGATGTATAGTGGCAGTTAAAACCATGGAGGCACAATATATAGTTCAAACACTTGCAGTCACTGTGCTCTAATAATGGGAATCTGGCACTACTTGTTTTTCATTGTTTTTATATCAAGTTTTGAACAAAGCAAACTGGACATTTACATACTAGATTATTATAGTTTGCTCAGTAACAAGTGTGCAACACAGAGGTGACTGATTTATGCTGTGGTCCAACATTAAAGTGATTTGGATAGTTGCAACCCTGAATGTCATGTCAACCACGCTTAAAAAAAAAAGCAACCATTTTTAACCAAACATTAATCTTTTAAACTAAGCAAGCAGTATTGACTGAGTGGAGCAGTATGACTGGGATGTGTGGTTATCGGAAACATGTACAATATAACAGGTTGCAGCCTTAGCGTGTTGTGCAGCCCATCTTGTACTTCCTGTGACTTGTTATCAGCTGCATGTACTGTAGGCCATGGATCTAGCTATGGCTCAGACGTCACAGAAGACAGATTCGAGGAAAACATGACAGCTGGTGAAAAAAGAAATCAAAAGCAGCAGAAGGTCTATGTGATGATCTCAGCGAATACACAAGGTAGGTGTTGTAACTTCAAAGCCACTAAGATTGATTTTAGATATATAGTAGCTTTGTGAGCAATGACATACGTTGGAACATATTAGTGTAGTGATACTGACATCAAAGTGATGCACGAGATATGCTCTGTGGCTCAATTTACTATTGATATATGGATAGAAGAGTTTGGCTCTGGCAACAGATTTTGCCTGACCCAAACGTGACAGACATTGTCGTTTTTCTGTTTGTGTCTAACCTTGAAAGCTGTAGTCGGTTTGTGATGGTGACATAGCTGTAAGCCAACATAAATCAAAACAACTGTTTTTTTTTTAAAAAATATTTGTCCAAAGATTGCCTTAATCATCAGGACTTGGTCCAAGTGACTATGCTGTAACGGACACTAATATCTAACAAATAGTGCTGTCAGCACTAACATGTTAATTGATTGAGTTAATGTAGCTGCATTTAGTTTTCTTCCAGACAATTAAATATAATAAACGTGAGAATCATACAGACTAGGGTCACTGCAGACAAAAACAAACAAACTACTGAAAAAACAATGATTGTGTCATGATCATAAACCTATAACAGTTTACATTAAACAGAGAATCCGAGTCCATAATAAAAATTATGTATTATTACCTACAGCTACATTATCACCGTTGTTTGTACTTACTGTGTGTAAAACAGATGAATGATTTTCTTCTACTTGTACATACTGACATTGCCCTCATTGACTCTTTATTTTGGTCTGGGTTTTGTATTTCTGATATTAGTTTGAACTTGAAGATGCTACAAAGCAATGCTATCTGGTTTTTGAATTAACTGTGTGATGTTACATTTAAACATCAATTATTACAGCCTTCAGTACAATTATAATTCATTGCAATAAATCACTGCAAGGATTAATATGTTATTTCTTTAAAAACAGACAGCTATACTAATAATCCAATTTAAAACAACACTATGTAACCTTTGCACTATGTACTATCACTGTAGTAAACACATCACCATGATGCAGACCTTTAATAACTCACAGGTCATTTTAACTGACCTCAGTTCAGCAATACTCATTTAGCTTGATTCTGGCAGTCTCGGTCATAGTCTACTGATTAAACATATGAAAGACAGAGGTTCAGTGTGGAGAGATGGAATAAAAAGCAACATTTTCCTTATTACAAGGATGCAGTGACCCATCAAAATTATTTTTAAGTTGTTATTAAATGATAACCATTTTTCACTGGGGTTGCTTTAAATTATAACTCTTCAGTTTTTAAATGGAAGGGGCAAACGGCATGTTTTCCATGAGACAAACTTAAAGTAACATTCAGGTTGCACTTTCCCTCTTTATTTCAGCAATGCATTTGCATTCAAGTGATTGTAATTGTGTCGTTCTATTGTATGTGACACATTTAAATGGTGATTCGCCTGGCTCAGGTTCAGCACTCATCTTCCACCAGGCACAGAAGACTGTTGCAGCTTTGTAAAAACCCTACAAATGGCACAGTAGCTTAATTCACTCAGGTTTGTGAGCCATACTCAATATACCTCGGTGTGTTTAAGCACAACACACTGAGGTGATTTGCAAAACCCCTGTGAGTGTTCAAAACTGACAACCACAGTGAACAACTCGTGGGCTTAGCAAAAGCTGCAAACAACCTCGAGCTCTCACCGTGTCACTCCATTAAGGAAGCCCTTTTAGTTAATCCTAGTCCCACAGTCATTGAGGTGGAGGTTAATTTGCTTCAATCCCTACTGCCCTTACAAAAAAAAATAAAAATCTTACATAAACACTTTATTTCTGTATCAAGCATCTCTGATGGCAAGTCAGGGGCCTTGAGACATATTACTCATTATCTTTATTTAAAAGGAAAACCTGGCTCTCTTTCTTCATTAGATCTTGGATGTGGCTGACTTTTCTGGGGGTTTCCATTCTTTAATCTTCCACACACATTGTCTTCGGGATAAACAGACAAGCTCCTCTCTGTTCTGCACATCACTGCCCCAATGGAATTGTTAATATCAGTGTCTTTCTTCTGGCAATAATAATCACAGCTCATCGACCCTCTTCCACACTGTTATTGTTTCAGTCTGACACCCTCAAACTGAAACTCCGTTTCTATCACCTGCTTTTTTTAGCATACAGAGATCAGTGGATAAAGTGGCTTTTACTTAGTTAGAATCAAGTTGATATATTAACACAAATATGTGTGTGTGACTGTGTGGTGTCTAGGAGAGAGGTGTAAATACAAATGGCATCTAGTCTTCTATGCTGTCAGAGTAATTTAATGCTGTTAGTGCACTTCTTCTGGACACAGTGTTAATCTTTGTCAAAAATGACACACCTCCAACCTCCCAAGCTGAGCATCAATGTGAGTAACCTAAACTGTCATCAGAATTATGTGAACCATTTTTTACCCCACTAAGTGCTTCTGTGGTAAAGGATGCCTAAAAACTGGTCCTGGATATTGTACCTGAAATAAACAAACAATATGTACATGTAATTACACACTGACAGCAGATTCAAATATGTGGGATTTTAAGAGTGACTTGAAGGAGGACAAGTTCATTACAGTCTATGATTGGTGTAAGGACAAAGTTCAAGAAGGAGGGGGCAGCTGTTGAGAAACCTCTGGCATCCCAGATGAAGTGGTGGAGAGTAGAGGTTTGAGTCAAATGTACAGAGGTTGTAAGTTGTAAGTGTGGTTTGGAGGAGGTCAGTGAGCTAGGAGCTTGGTAATGGCTTTTGCCAAAACTTACATCTGGATGTTCGGGACATATCAAATCCACAGAAAGTGGAGGTCATGACTTAGTAATATTACTGAGGGGAGTGAGATAGAGAATGAACAGAAGAGGACCAAGCACTGATGCGTGGGGGACACGATTTCTGCATTTACTGAGGGAGGACAATGGAATAGGTAAGGTTGCTGAAGTTGTTGTAGATGGTGTTGATTTTACCTTAAAAGTATGAAAGAAAAGGTTTGCATTTGTCAGAAGTGAATAGGGGTGGGACAAAATATTGATTTGGTGATATATCGTCGTCCTCCCTCATGCAATACAATACTTGATATGTCGGTGCCAATATCAGTATTTTAATTAATAAATGAAGGTGCTCCAAAGTAAACAGTCTCTGCCTGTTTCACTTAATGGCGTCACTACTTCATGTCTCCTCGCAGCAGCACCGCTCAAAAGGATTGTGAAAGTCTAAATAGTGTTGTCAACATTAGTGACTTAGCAAGTATTCAGACCCCTCTAGCGACTCTTTTTGAAAGAAAACACTCACGAGAAATCTAGCGTCTTTTTCTGGTGTTATTGGAGACAGATTTGAAAGTATGTATTGTTCTTCAGGTCTTTGTACACTATTATCCGCATCATCGGCTGTGTATTGTATTGTAACGTATTGTGAGATACCCTGTGATTCTCACCCAGTAGAGAGCATCTCTGCAGTTAGTTTGGAGATGCAGTTAGTTTTCCAGGGAGTTGAGCAGTTGAATGTTACAGTTTTAGTTCTGGTAGGTAAAAGTGTGTTGTTATAATAACTGATGGGATCAGAGAAATTGTCAGGCAGAGGGGTGGGGGAGGTAGACATTTTGCAGATGACAGAGGTTTAAAGAGCTGTGGGGGAGATGGATTAGAGATTTCTGAAGAATATGATACAGTCCTCCTTTGCAGTGGGGACCTCATGGGCCATTATAGCTGCCAGGTGATCAGATATGGTATGGTTGAGTCTGGACAGCTGTTGTATGGCAAGACCAGTGGAGCAGACCAGATTCAGGATGTGACCACGGTTGTGAGTGAGGAAATTGATATGTTTTGTGAAATGAAAGCATCTTGGACATTCCATGATGTCTGTGGCATATGCAGTTATTATTGTTGATGGGAATTCAGAGGTATCCAGGAGAAAGGAGGAGTTTGACTATGGAGGGCGGTAGAAATGCAGTGAAGTTGGGCCAGACAAAGTTAAAATGAGTAGGCAGACGTTGTGGTTGTTTTTAATATAATTTTTGTCATTTCTGACTCTCTTGTTTGAGTGTTGATATTTATAACTGTTGATAATTATATATATTAATTATATATTTAATTATAATTATAATTATTATTATAATTAAATAAACTGTATATCCACAAATTGTCTTTGCAATTAAATGTAAGAAACACACCAATTTTATGCAAAAGTTTCAAACTTACCTTTTCACAGGGTTACATTTAACAAAGCACTTGTGAAACTAAAAGGTGTCACTTTGGCTCGTGTAACTCTTGAGACAATGGACTCTCATTTCCATGCACCATGGGTTAGAGGTATTAATTCACACATTTCCTCTAAAGAGGGATTCATTTCCCCAGACACTACATGGAAAACACATCATCAGACATACAATCACATTGAGTTGCTGTGGCTTGATTTGCCTTATCGTTCTCTGGTACGCTAACTTATAAGATATCCCATGAGGTGATTTTTTTTCCAGTGGCATCCTCAGCAATTTGTAATCCAGCAATAGCTAATTTAAGACCTTTTTAAAAACAATATAAAAGAAACAACAAAACAAAGGCAAACAGTTAAATCTAGGTCATGGTGTATGAGCACTGAATAAAAATAAATAAAATTTACTTAGATTTACTCTAAATTGCTGGATTTTGGATTAAGCAGCAGAAAGGTTTGGATATTATTTTTATTGGCATGCAAGAAATTTACACAAAGGGGGGAGAGCCACTGATGTTTTATTCATGTATTTAAAATCAGGGATCAACATTCATTGGTCATATCTTGACAAAGCAGGCACTTCTATTTAACAACAATGGGTTTGCATTTAGCATGCTGGTTCTCTATTTTCTCTGTGATTAATTTGTCATTTGTCTGTGTAGAGCACTTTATTTATGCAAAGAGCTCAACTAGGTGAATGGGCTCTGTGCCAG
This sequence comes from Brachirus orientalis, assembly GCA_016785285.1. NCBI lineage: Eukaryota > Metazoa > Chordata > Actinopteri > Pleuronectiformes > Soleidae > Brachirus > Brachirus orientalis. Next base: position 4,073,574 of record JAFBJR010000190.1, read on the forward strand.
CAAGGTTGGCATTTGGCACAAATCTGTCATTGTACTCCTACTCCCACTACAAAACACACACACAGTTGTGTGCACCACTTTCCTTTAGCCTTACTCACTGTATGAGTTTTACCCCAGAATTACAGTCCCAGAAATATTTTGAAACCCACCAACCAAGGCTCCTAATTTTCACTTGCCAATTGCTATGTGTGAACTCAAAGATTCACAGTTCTTCTCAAAGTTCACAGAGACTTGCTAATACAATTCTGATCCTATGTAATTTCCAGCCTGCTAGAAATCTGATTGGAGACCAGAGACAGGATGAAGGCAGTAGGTGGGAACTCATTAAGAGAAATGAAATATTTCCTTTTTCTTTTTCCATGTCTGGTATAAAGATGATTATCATAGAAATTAACTCTTTAACAATTGCTTTGCTAGATATTTTGTTTTACATACCACGGATTCCAGAGGGGTTGCTCCAGTAAAATGTCAAGCAAAATGCTGAACTCAGCCCTATCATTTGAGTGACCCACTTCAAATTCCACGTGGAGCTTCTGCGATGCCACTTATCCCCCCAGGATGCTCACAACCTCATACTTTACAAAACATTCTCACAACTGCCACAGAATCAGATATCAGAAAATCTGCCTTGGAAAAATGACAACAGCCAGCAAGTAGCTCACTGGACCAAAGTGACAACATAAATTTAGGATACAATTCAGACACACTGCCACAACAACTGGGTTTATAAGCAAGAGAACTAACTTTCAAAACTTTTCAAGGGGTTCTTTGTTTTTAGTCATATTCTGACCAGTTGCAGTTGCTGTTGCCTCCATCTGACTTGACATAAAGGGAATCACCACCTGTGTGCAGGAAATATAGATGGGTGACAACACCACAGAGAATCACAGAGAGAGTCATGTGAAGCTGAAAAGCTAAATCATCATAGTGTGAACTCATATTACAATGGTTCTAATGTAACAGGCATTTGTTTATATTTAAAATTGCACACAGCAAATGATGCATTTCACTGGGGTCAGCTTAAAATGCTCTCCATATTATGCAAGGGTAAGATCTGAAAAGGAGGGATTAACCTGCACATGTTTACACAGAGCAGCAACTTAAAACTCTGTAACAGGATTGACATGTTGCTCCATTAACTCCGTCATTTATCTGCATCGAGAGCTCAGAAAGAGAGCGCACCGAGATAAATAGGATTTGGCAGTGATTTGTCATCAAAGCCCTACTCCTCCACATGCATGCACACACATTCCCCAATGCTTTTCATCTCATCTTGGAAGTGCAGATGACAGAGACAGAGCAGCGCACCATCACTTCTAATTGTCTTATAAATCATTTTAAAGATGACACAATCCCTCATATGCAGGACAACACAACAACTTATCCAGAGGTGTATTCAAGAGGTGTTATACATGGGCAGCATTACTGCTACTACAGAATAATGGGTTGAGAACGGTGTGATTACAACACATTCACCAGCAGTCTTATTTACCAGCCAAATGATCAAAGTAGCTATATAATGAATCAGCACATCTCTCTCACACACTGTTAGTCACTTCAGTAGCACCCAACACAAAACAGCATTAAAATCCATAGTTCCATTGGATACAAAAACCCAATGTGGAGGATTATCCATTCAGCAAATTAGGCCAAAGAAAAACAGCTAATGTGTTAAAATGGGAGCGAAAGGAAGCAAGAAAAATCTTTATGGGCGTAACAAGATACAAACATCCTGATAATCGGCTTTTAACGAAATGAGTGACCATGGCCTTTTGTCAGTGAAGTGAAACTACACAATCAATGGTGGTGATTTAGCCACACATGAGCTCCAGGGCTCCATGTAGCTGGATTCTGGATCTTCATTTATCAGGTACATGTCTAGCACAAGACAGCACCCTCCCCTGCGGGGAGGCTGATCAGTAGTAGTGGCATAGAGGTGGGTGGGGAGTTGGGAAGGCAGAGGAGGATGAAGGTGGGGGCAATTAGTGCAGACAGAAAAGGAAAGACAAAGAGGACAAGCAGGAGGAGAGATACACGGGGGATGGACATTTGAAAGGAGGAGAATCCTCCGCACTCGTCCATTGCCCTGCTGTCAGGTAAATGTCAGCCGGGTGTTTTACAGATGAGAGTGTAGCTGTTGGCATTTTGAATGCATCTCCTACACTTTATCCTTCTCCTCCCCGGTTAGTTATTCTCCACTCCATATCTCCTCTCAAACAGCGAGCACCTGACATGATCTAAATTTGCTGTACTTTCAAAATACCAACAAATAATATATTTTTTAGAATTGGAACTAGTGAAGCAAAGAAGAAAAATTACAGTTTGAGGAGTTGTTTACTGAAATTATCAATGACATCACTGATTCTAAGGGATACTGTGATATGGTTTTCATACAGCTCATCAGAAGCTTTTAGCCTATCATATAATGCAAATCTTGGTTTGCCACCATCACAGTAAAAACTGTTGTGCACATGCCCAGAATGTCCAAACCTCCGCTAAGGCCACTCAGTTATATTATTACCAAAATCTAATAATTTCTTCCTTTGGCTATTACCTACAGTGATTAATACATTTATTAGACCACCACCAAATCTAAGGTTTATGCCACAGCTGCTCTAAATTAACAACATATGTAATTATCAAAATATATTTTTTATGATTCTATAACAGTTAATACACCAGTATGTACAGTAGAAGCTCTTTAACGAAATTATATTTTTAATGCTAAAATATTATTGTTGTCAATGAGTTTTCAAATTTACAAAAAACAGAAAAAAAATGTAAAGCACATTATTATTTCTTGATTAAGATTTTCAAATTGTCATCATTTACTTGCATTCCTGCACAAAAAAAAAGGTTTTAGTCTCTAATGTTATGCTTGAGTGACTTCTTTTTCTGAGAGAGGCCCAGTGAGCCAGCTCAGATTTGAGTATAAAAAAGTGAATTCAATTTGTCATTTGCAAAATAAACATCGATGACATTTTTAGTTTTAAAAAGGTTTTTGAAAGGTTTCTAAAATATTTGTTTTCTCTTTTTTATGACAGGTGGTTTAATAAATTTGTTAGGCACTGTACAGATTTTTCCTCAAAATATGTTCCTAAAGTTCTGAGTTATGCTATTCACCATTAAACAGAAAACCACCAGCAAAAAACTGCCAGTAGAGCTCACACTATCCCCAGTACCAACTGTACTGTTAAATTAAATGGGGCCTATAGCCAACTCATGTGTCTGTCCCCTTATCGGTATCTAAACAAAAATGCAATGAGTTCTTCCTTGGCCCATAGTCCATTCCTCTTCAAGGTTTGTGAAAATCCAATGGGCAAAGTACATTTTCTGATTCTATCAAAAAAGGAACCAACAGTTTGAGAAGCCATGTTTTGTTTTCTTTCGCCACCTTCACTGGTATACCCTACCACAACATAATTCCCAGCAGAACAAAGAGTTTGATTTTGTTTTGTATGTGGTAGTTATTGATCATTGTTGGCTCCTGGTTTAGAGTTTGAATCAATACAGTCTTTTTTAGATTCAGAACATATGTGCATGTTGCCTTTAAAAGGAGTTTAATTTTGCAGAGGACAAAAATGTTCTGTGAAGCCACTCTGACCTTGACTTTTTTCTTCACAATTTGGAACAGTTAATCCATGAGCCCAAGTAAATATAAATGTCTTCTTAAGATAACACAGCCACACAGCAATAAACAGACTGACCACCCTAATATTTAAAACCTCCAACCAATGGCTGACACCAGCACGGAGGGATATATTAAAATGTTTATGTAAGAATTACAACTCGTGCAAATCTTCTTGTCCCTTCAGACGTTTTTATTCCTCACAAATATCAACTTTCACATTATGACTGTGGTCACAAAAACACTGTAGTGACATCTTTCACTTGTTCCTTCATACGCAATTTAGCTCCTGCCCTGAGGCTTACAAAATGTTTCGAACATTTGTGTACTACTAAAATGAGTACTACCACAATAACAATTTTCCCTGAAGGCCAAGGAGCTCATGAAAATTTGATGTTAAAAACCTTGAAATTTTTTACTCTGCTTATAGGAGAGGAGAAATAACAAAAGATGTATTTTTGAGACAGTAAAAAATCATTCACTCCACTAATATAAGGGGTTGTTCTGGGAGAACTGCGAGCATGCCCACATTTGGGGGGTCTTGATGACATTGCTTGATCACTGCTTGATTTTAATTCCACAATATTCTCTCTGCCGTTGTTGTCCATGTCTGAGAATCTAGGTCAGATTGAGGCTATTGACATTCTGCTGAAAAGGTACATTTACACTGCCGCACTGCTTGTCATGGCTCCTGACTCACTGACTGGACATTGAGTTCATCCTCAACCCCAAAAGAAAAGCCTGAAATTTCATTCCCCTTCTTTAGTCTGCCTTTTGCTAGCCACAGTGGAGCAAGCCCAGGTTAGCTCATTGCTTCAGCCTGCAATTATTAAAACAATAAAACTACTGTGGTGGGAAAGACTTCCTTTTGTTCACTCACTCACTCATTTTCTACCACTTTATCCACTAGGGGTCGTGGGGGGCACTGGTGCCTATCTCCAGCTAACATAGGGCAAGAGGCAGGGTACACCCTGGACAGGTTGCCAGTCCATCACAGGGCTCCTTTTGTTCATTCTTATTTTATTTGCCTAAAAATCTGTTTAATGCATTATGCATAATACCTTAAAAACAAGTTCCCTTTTTGCAACTATACTTAAACAGCAACTTTAACACCTCGAACAGGGCTGGACTGGCCCACCAGGTATTGATGGAAAGACAATGAAGCCTATGAATGAAAACAAGCTTTCTTGTGACAATGCTTGTACACTGCCTTGTAGGCAGAACGTTCTATATGGTACTTAGTGGAAACCAAAAGGTTGCTTGGTCTAGTTTGTTGATGAATATTAAAAATGAATAAATTTAGTGATATTTTCACAGACTATTTAAACATGGCAACCTTTAAAAAGTGAAAGGACACAGAGAAAGAATAACACTTGATGGATTTACTTATATGATTACAGTCTAGAAAAATGTGGGAAAATAGTTGTGTCATATACTCTGTCATATACAGTACTTACTTAGAAGGACCTCCTGAACAATCAATGAACATTGTGTGATGGGATCCTGAAAATAGGATAGGGTTCAGATTCCCCTCCACTCCCACTGGCACCGGGTCTCTCCCTCTACTGCCTCCCCTTCCCCTCATCCACCTGACGGCCACCTCCGCCATTGTTACCTGCGGCTGAAGTTGAAGCTCCACCAAAGCCACCAGCAAACATACAGGTTATTTTAACACACCTCGCAGCATCCGCCTGAAGAGCTTATCGCCTTTTCTCTTTAATTTTTTTCCGCACCTCCTTTCTGCTTCTTGCTATTCTCGCATATTCTTGCATCTTTTTGATCTCCTCTCTCTCTATATATATATGATTGATTGACAGCTGAGGCCCAAGAGGGAGGGGGCAACAGCCCTCGGCTGTAATTGGTCCAGCCCAGAATCAATCATGACTAATGGGCCGATCTGTCAGTTCTGTGTACCAATAGGTTTCATGACTAATACCATTACTAATACTAGTACCATTAATGCCCAGTGGGCCGATGAAGAGTGCAGCGGTGACCTCAACCATTCGAAAGCCATTTTTATTTCATTTGACAAAACTAAATTAACCCAGCAGACCAAAGTGTGGCTGAATTATTTAGCAAATTAAGAGTCTTTCTGCACCATGATGGTATCAAGGAGGCAATGGATATAGATTTGCTGCATGGGGAAGGTGGGTTGAAGGAACCTTGAGGCAGTGACCAGCTGCCTTCTTTCCACTGATTAAATCACAAGGAAACCAGAAAAAGATACAATGGTCACCAAACAGCACAGCTCATAGGACGACTCCAAGATAAAGGTCCTGGAGCTAAGTATGTGCATAAAGTAGTTCACATTAGACAAGGTGCTTAATTCACAACAACCAAGATTAGCATATTTGCCTTGCTCACATAAGAAAATTACCACTACTTTAAATTCTTTTTGGGGGGTTTTTTAGGGTTTCCAAGTTCCTAACTGCATACCAGATTACTATACAGTATTTGTCTAACTTCCTTTTGCTTTCCTTTTCCCTCCATGAGGTGTCACAAAATATATTGAATGAAAAGTAAAGTAAGTAGTTTCTCTGCTATTTTCTGTGGTTGAGAGCTTTTGGCTGTGCCTTGTTGTGAATCTGACAAACTGTGCAGACAGAGATAGCGTAGACTGTGTAGATGCAACCATGGTGTAACAGTGGGGTGGAAAAAGGACAGTGAAAACTCTAAAATACATTACCCCCCAATGATTAATCAAAGCTTTACTATTAACTAGCTCATGTCCCACACCTGCCAATGACAACACAAGGAAATACATATTTGGATATATACTTTTGTGAAATAGTTTATTTTACATTATTTGTCAAAATTACAACACTTAGTCAAAACAAAACACAGACATAATTAAATAAGATAATGTCAATAGAAAAATGTACACAAAGTATTGATCTTGGGGCTGAAACACTGTTAATCTTGAAATGAGCTTTTGTATACCCTTAATAATTTTTATGTGATTTGTGCTGTAGATCAGGCAAGAAGCCGAATATTAAATACACATGAGAAACAATAATTGCAACGCTTATTGTTGTTAATGTTTTGTATGTTCCATCATGCATGATGTTAAATTACAGATATTAGGTCTCCATTTATGTCAAAACAGATGGTTTGAATTATCTTGTAATTTGAAATATGTTAAATAAGGTATCAGTGACAGTCACTGATCAATTACATCAGCGACACCTCAACTATTGTATTTGCCTGGATTCAGACCTCTGAATCACCACCGATTGAATAAAATGACCATTCAGTCTGAATAGCAGGTTACGATTACATTGCTACAGCAGCCAAAATGTCAATGGCTAATTACTAATTGTTACCCCACTGTGGTTCCTAAGGTTTCAGCTAATTGGCCATTTAGACCCAGGGAAATGGCAGTGCCTCAAGGCCACTCACCCCTGGATACCTGGGAATAAGCAACCCGACTTTTATGAACGAGAGAAAGAGAGAGAGGAAAACTAATCAGTCAAGTGTGGGCAGACACGGGGGTAATAGGATTGAAGACCTAAGAGGTTGGAGCGCAGATTTAATGGCTCATGTTCAATGGTGACAAGGGTTAATGGAGCCTGGGTTCGTGGACTTCAGTCAAATCAGCGTGCACTGTTTAAAACCACACAACATTATAAGTGTGTGTAATATAAGCAAGGCGATCAAGTAGCTTGACTCAGTGATGGGAATCCTCAAACCAAATGGGAGTAAGGAAGAAGCTGCAGCTTGACAGTGTAATAGAGAAGAGGGAAGTAAAGTGACTGAGCGTCAGTGGGAAAGATAATGTCAGCTACATTTCCAGGAACCTGACTTCATCTTCCACACTATGTGTTTTAAATGACTGCCAACACTCATAACAAAAATAAAACTTAATTTAGCCTTGTAGTTGTTACTATGTGCACCATTCAAAAATATTGTCCTAAATCTGCAAATCTCATTGCTGAAATTATTGTTATTATTATTTTAAATAGTTGACTACAGTGAGCGTTTCAAGGGCAACACAACACAAATATAACATGCATTCTGACAGCAGGCAGCATGTGATGTAATTACTTCCTGCTCTGTGGCAGGGATTATGGTCACCATTAGACAAGTAAGCAATGGCAGGCAGAATTACCCACCAGCTGCAGTGACATGAGCAGACCATGGGTGTAGCCAAAATCAAGCTTTTTTTTTTCTTTAAAAAAAATGGCATATTTAAGAAAATGATTTTTATATTGTTTGTATTGTTGAAAGTGAGGATTTACTTGGTAATTGATTTTCATGATGACACTGACTCAACTCTCACAGTTCAGAACATACAAATGAATTCTGAGATTTGCTGTACAGAGCAAAATGTTAGAACATTTGTGTAAACATATGTAAACTAACAGATGAAGAAAAAACTTTTTCCCATGTTTGGTGAAGGGTGTGTCTCATTTTGCAATTTAGTTTTAATAACAAAGTAAACATTTTTCACTTCACTTGAGCAAATTCCACCTGACATTGGGTGAAAAGCATGTTACATACAGACACCAAAACTTCAGTTCAAGTCAATTCAGAGTTTCCACTTCATGTCTGGACTGGGAGGAGTTCAAACTTCCAGTGCCTGGAGAAAACCACCAGAAGTGATATTTGAATCAAGAAACATAGTGCTGTAACACACCCACTACTGTAAACATCAGAGTATCTGGGATGTTAAAGGAATGCAGTGGTGATGAATGGGTCCCAATGGTCTACTGTAAATATTAGCACAGGCTACTGGTAAAATAAGCTGACATAAACCAGGGCTCACAGATGGGATTATTTTCACCTAATGAAAGAAGAAATACAAGTTGAGGATGAAGCTGAATGAAAAAAGAAAGGTGTGCTATTTCCACATATGTATCACACATTGTTTTGTTTCTTTTAAAATGTACTGGTATAAAAAACTCAATGAAATAGATCACACGGAACAGTAATGGTACTTCTTTGTATTCTTTATTACCTTACCAGCATGCGTTGCCAATAAAATATCACAACTGTGTATCACCTAGCACCTGAACTTAAGGTAGATCAGCTTAAATAGGATGCAAAGTGACTGTGTGAGTTATGAATCATTAAACTGTTGTTTTGGCACAACAAAACATCTTAAGTATTGCAAGTTTATGAATTACAGCTGTTTCGTTAAATAGTTCGAACATCACATTTTAACACCCCTCTCAATGTTTTAGTTTAATATTGAAACTATGCAATGTATTAAATTGTGATGTTAGGGTTTTGCAAATATTGCTCCCAAATATCTGTTGGGTCCCTTAGTCCCCTTTTGTGTTGTATAACCAAACAGACCAGATCAAATAATAGATTCATTATTCATTCTCTTGTCTCCAAATATCAGAGAGCTGTTTTTATTTGTGGCATGAAATAGAAACATAAAGATGGCAGCAGTCTGCACTATATGGGGCTCTTGCACAGAGGGCATCTAGCACACAGACAGTTCTATTTCCAACCACGTTCAATCTGCCCTTTCCTGAGATGTAGACAAAGTTTTATCCAATGCAACAGATTGTCAGTTAAAAGATAATAGTGCATCGGTTTTAGCAAGGCTGCCGACCAAATGAAGTGGCAGAGACAGCCATAGCCATACAACAGGAACAATGACCCTCACCTGCTCAACGCAGCCTCCCAAGACGAGAGATTGGATACTACTAAGCGGTTAAGCCCACAGTTGAATAGATTCAGTTTGTGTATCTATCATCTACTGTCAATTTCAGTACGGTGGGGTTTGTAGTTTGTTTGGAGAAGACAAATCCTGACCAAGCAAGTTCCACTTTTAAAAAAAAAAAAACACAATGAAAATCCACCTATTGTAAGTACATATTACTGTGTTTGTGTTGCCCTGTAACACAAATTGGTTTTACTTTTATGTACTGATTATTTTGCTTTTAAATGCTTCACTGTGATTTTTTTTTTCAACTTTTAATAAATTATAACAGAAGAGATTTTTTTTTTCCTGTTTGTCCACTTAATGCAACTTTTCCAGTCTTTAGCTAATGGTCGAGGTTTTTCCTTGTGAGAAGGTTGAAGGTGAGGATTATGCACTTTAGTACAGCATCTTCTTTCTCAGTATGTACTGTATGAGAAGAAATCAACAAAGGCAAAGGTGTGCAGGAAATACATTACTTGATGTGTTAATTAACTTTGCTTAACCCTGTACCCACTACATTACTCATGTAGCTAAAACATGCAAATGTTGGCCAGAAAACATTTGAACAAGTGGGCATGACACAAGAAAGTAGGTAAACAAAGTCTCTGCAAAATCTCACCAACTATCAAAATGCTGGGATGCAGTTGACATGGATTAAATATATATCAAATATGCATGAATCCACATTACTTTCCCTTTTAGAGATAAGTTTTAAGTGCAGCAGGAGATAGTAAATCACATAATGAAATGAATCAAAATGCAATTCATCCACATCCCAAGAGGTTTTACAATGCAAAAGTTGTGATAACACACTCCAAGTCCTGGAGCAATTCTCATTTTACTTTTAGAGAGAAAAATTCAAAAAGTCATTTCCTAATTCCACATGAAAATATGTAATTTTCTTTTTGTGACCCCCAATATTTTGCAGCATTAAGAAAGGGGACATCTGGAGGGACTGAACATGGCTCCATAGAGTGACTACCTTAGCTGAAACAAACATGAACTGTTTCATCAGGACAAACATCACTCTCACATTCAGGAACAGTGCAGAGTCTCTTTTGAACCCTTACCAATGATGAGCAAATCAACTGCAGCTGCTTGCAATTTAGCTGTGGGCGAAACATCCCTGTAGGTCAAATAATCAACAGTGGTTCCTTTTAGACAAGAACAAGCAAGGAAGAGTTTCTAGAGAGAAAATGGCAGGGATAAATTAATTGCCATTCATTTATTGCTTGGTAAAATGCTTGGTAATATACCCTCAACATGCCAGCATTTGGTTACTGTGGCTTCTCCAGACAATTAACTATTCTGTTCATACACAAATACCATCGCACATTACACAGTCTTATGTGCATTTAATGTCCAGTCCAACTGATATTGTTATTCAATTCACACCTACAGCTCCAATGGGTAATGTCTTCATAAGTTCAGGGCTGTAGTGCATGTGTAAAAGTACTATACGTGATAAAGGGGATATTGCCTCACCAGACACATTATATTTCACATTCATGCTCCCAACCTCCTATTACCACATCCTGTAGGTGTTTGGCTGGATCTGTTGAGGACAGAAGGCCACTGAAACACACAAAACTGTTAAATAGATGATGTCACTGAATTCTTTTCTTGCATCTCACATGGCTAGTAAGGCGTGTATGGTGAACAGAAGGCAGAGTCATAGCCCAGATACCCACCATTCACATCTGAAAATGACCAACACAACTCTAGAGAATCCAGAATGCTTTTACTTTTAACAGATGTTGAATCAGGTCCCTCCTCAAGGATTTGGCAGCACTTTTTGATACCAATACATCTTAAGGGAGGTTGGTGAGCCACGATTCTTCTCCAAGTAATGTCCAGCAATGACATAAATCATATTGTGGGTTTTCAGGGCAGCCTTATGTTCAGCAATTCTTAGTTTAAGAATCTGTTTTGTCTGAACCACATATAGTACATCAGGTTCCAAGGGCATTTTAAGACAAACAATATGTGCTGAAAATAAAATCTATTAACAGTACTGTATTAGAGCAGTGTGCATGTCTTTCACATATAAACGTTTCCACTGGACTTGATGAGATGGTATAGTTAGATCTAGGTTTAGCCAACCAGTGAGTAATCACTGGTTGCGTTTACTTCAATTACTAGTGCATATACTGTAAAACAAACCAAAGTCCAGCCAAATTTTCATAAGGAAAATGCTAAAAAAAACTTTGCCTTGCCATTGTCTTGAATGCACTTATTTTGGCAAAGTTTCCATATGTGCCAGTCCACAAGACTCCTTGTGACTTAAAGGTCATCATTTAACAACGTTAGAGTTGAATCTGGGATCAGGTAAGCAATTGTCAGACTGATGTGGACCCTCATGAATGAGCTGTGTACAACTCTCTCAGTGAACACAGAATGGGGATATCTCTCTCTTCTTACCCCATCATGGTATAGAACTACCTGTTCCTCCTTTTTTAACTCACGCATTTTTTCAAGTAAGTATTAGATTATGGCATTCAATGTCTGTTCTTTGTCTTAAGGAGAAGCTGAAACTTTGGTCAAGCAATTTAGCTAATGATCAATTTATCTAAATTATGTTTTGAATTGAATTATGTTTTGAATCTGCAACTTACTGACTTAAAAGAGACAATTATAATGGATGGTGCATATCTTTTCTAAATTAACACCAGTTTTACTGTGATTAGTGACAGAAAATGTGTTATTTTTTAAAGGAAGTTTGATGCAAAATATATATATTGCATTAACACATAAAATAACGTCTCTCTATAACCAACCTCTGTCCTATTTGTTGTCCCACATCCCAGACATGGATCTGCCATCTAATGCTACACCCTGACCCACAGGATGGCGCCACCATTAACACCACAGGCCAGTCAAGAAGACAGGGACTTAGGGCATTTCAGCTGGCTGAGCAGAACCTGAGCCATGGAATCTAGTGGAGCCTTGTATGGGGAAGAGCGACAACAGATCAATGCCTGTGATTAATTAACTTCTAATGAGTTCATCTGAGCATTGAAAGATACTGAAAGTTGGATACATCCCATCATCTCTCTCTGTCTCTCTCTCTCTCTCATGACCTATCCTGTGCCCCCATCTCTCCTGCTTTTCTGCATTCTGCCTCCTTATGGGACCTTTTATTTTATTGAATAGTTAAATAGAAATTTAAATTTATAAAGAGTGCTATGACTTAGAATGGATTATAGGTTTCCTATCCAGGATCAATAGTTGTGTTGGGTTGCCCCACATTACAGGTACCTCATTGTTAACTGTCCTAACCACAAAGCATGGTGATGATCGATTCACATTCAGCTGACCTGAATTCTAGTAGCCACTAAAGTTAGAGATGCATAAGTTATGGTTAAGTCAATGCAACAGTGGTAGATATGCATACCCCCACGTGATTACCCGAAAAGTCATTGTGATATTTTAAAGAGTAAGATTGAAAGCCATGAGTGCAGAAGCAATGGAGATGAATGGTCATGTGAATAGGGAAGTGGAGTGGGGAGTCGAGGCTCCCCTTGTAGCTAGGTCTGCCATTTTCTCTCACCATTTCTCAGCTCTGAGGGTTCAGCGTGGAGTTATTTGTCTCAAAGTGAAATTAGTCATTGTGCCGCCATCCATCATTGACTGACCTGCTATTGATCGCCAGTGCACCTTTTCTTTTCAACTAAATTATTTTATGAAAAAAAAAAAAACATAATAACAAATGTCCATACCTTGTGAATGGTCCATACTTCTGCTTACCTTAGCAAAAGAATCTAATACCAAATCCATTGACACTTTTATTTGTGTCACATTCTTAAGACATTTTTATTGAAATTTTATTGAAAGAGATTACAGTTGTTTTGAGGATGACAAGTCTAGAACAAGTGTTATATGTCAGTGACACCTCGGTGACAATTGCTGTGAGCTGCTCCCTTGTGCTAAACAATATACGGGGGGAAAAGCTGATATAAGCACTGACTTGTAAATGTTTCAGAGGTTTGGGTGCATACTCAACATTCTGCATCCAAATATAAACTTTCAATTTTAGCTATCAAAATGCACCGCAGTGCACCAAAAAGAGGTCAAGAGCAGCCTTTTTCCATTGCACAGTCAATAACAAAGACAGACACTGGGCACACGATTAGCCTGCTATTGATCACTGATGCCACATGACTACCAAAACACAGCACATAGAGGACATTTGTCACTGTCTATTCACCGGTGACCCTCATAGTATGACTACAATAGGATTTGCTTCTGCAAGTTAGATTATAAGCTTAGTGGATTTCAGGCAGTGTATAATACAAATACTGACATGATACAGGGAGACTCTGAGAGGCTGACATGTGGGAGATAAATATAGTATACATGGCACTGAGGAAATTTCACTATGAGAGAAAAGCATAATTAGGCAGTGTCAATTACATCTTTCTAACTGCAGAAAGTGAAACGAAGTGTAGGAACATATTGGTAAAAACTAGTTGCTTCCAAAACCTGCAGAGGCAGAATACAGAAAAAGATGAGATTAAGTACATTTCATTAGGAAATAACTGAAAATCAAACGGTGCATGACACACAACCTCTGCTCTAACTCTGTTGTTATAATGTTGTTTGTATATGCCTGCATGTGTGATGGTTTGCGCAAAGTGACAGGATGGAATGGCAAGGTTCAGGCATTAAATCCCCTTAGGAGCAGATCAACACTAGGGTAGAGCAGTAGACTAGAGTAGTGGTACACAGCTTTCTGCACAGAGCCCAGTGTTTCGCATCTGCCCAACAGACTTCCCTCACATTTTCCCATTTACAAATCCCTAATCCCTAACCTCAGAAGTGGGACATTTCAGCAAAATTCTCTACCGTATAATCACAGTACAGCAAATAGTAATCCCACAGGCCCCATGTTCTCTTCAAATGTACTGTACATGTTATGTAAAAACAATGTTTGTCCTGTGGTGCAGTCTTGCAGTGGGTATACTCAGACTTATCTGCTTAGTTCAGCCCACAGGATTGGGATGATGTTGTTGTGTGTTTTTTTTTTATTCTTACAGTGTGTGCACCCTGGTTGACAGGCACAAAAAGAAGGCCAGTAATAAGATAAACAGGGTTGATAAAGCCAGCAAACAGCAAATTTCACTATTTTACAGCAATCGCCCCTTAAATTCTATGTATGGCCTGAGTACAGGAGATGAAAATGACCAAATTGCTTGAAATATTGTTAGAAATATTCTAACCAAGCTCAATAACAACAGCATGCTGCTAAAAGCTTCATAATTTCCAAATTGTTTAATAATTTCAAAGAGGAGGAATTGTGGCTGAGACTGTGTTGCTGAATTAATTGGCTTTGCCAAATGTTATATTTCATCAGAAGAAAGGGTTACTCAGTTTAATGCTAACAACAGTTGGTTCTTATAGATCAGATCCTGTCTTGACTGTAAATGCATGAATGACAGACGTAATACAGGGCTGTAACTTTCACTTGAGATGCTTGTGGACTGATAATGTATTGTAGCAGCCATTAATAGACATTTTTCAGCAAAGTTTTTGCAGTGTAATTGGGTAACCATGGTAATGGCAGCAATATGCAATATGAAAAGAAGATGTGATGGTTGCCTGTTGTGAGTTGAGCAATGTGGAAGTAAATTGCTAGGCATGTGCAGTCAAAAAACGAGTTCATTCCAGTCCCTGCAACAATATCTGACCTACTGCTGCCGTTGTCCATATCTGGCTAATGGTAGGCTGTGCATGAAGGCCAGTAAGCTGTGTAATACTGTGATGATTCTCTTCTAGCCAAGAAACAAGAGTGGTACCCCAATTTAAGCATTCACACAGTTCATGAATCCACACATATAGTACATCCTACGGAAAGTAACCACTTTCCACACTTGGTAACACAGGCAGGCAACACAAGGTAAATTTAGTAATGTGGATATATGGAAATCCTTTCCAGATTTCATATTGCGTTTGGGGTGTATACCTGCATACTACGCCATCTCCATGGCAGTGTTTGTCACACATACACTTATGAAAAGATACTGCACTAACCTTTTTTCTGTTCCTTAAGTCTGGTGTCAGAACTTTCTCCCTATCGGTGACTCTATCATTATCTCACCCCTCCAGTCGTCCTCACCACCCCAACTCTATATCTCAGTGGATTGTGTCTCAAACATTAGATAGCCTCTCACTCATCCAGCATGTTGTGTCCACTTCAAGTGTCTTTGCACTGTGGACTTTCAACTGTGGATGCCCTAGGCACCCAGCAGAGACCTGAGAAGGCCTGTGGTTTGGCCTCCAATCTATCATATCTTGCCTGCAGCCATAGAGAGCGATAGACAGAGAGAGAGAGAGAGAGAGAGAGAGACAGAGACTCCTTCCATCCACTTAGTTATTTACTGTGGACTAACACACATCACAAGTATTGATCGCATCAATGAGCCATTGAAGCCCAGAGCTTCTCGGATTGCTGTCACATGATTATGTGTGGAAAAATAGCACCACTCCAAAAAACTGTGGCCACATCTACATGACGAATGTGAGGCAGTATGTATTACTAAACTGAATATTACTTCCGTAACTTTGAATGTAGAATATTTCTAACAGATTGAGTTTCCACAATCGGAGTCACTAATTTGGAAATTCTGAATGAAAAAAGGAATGAAATTGTATGTGCGCTGTATATGTTTAATTTGTCATTTTACTATACTATTGTAACTCAACCAACAGCTGTAAACACAAAATCACCAAATAAATCAAACATGTTTTAAATAGTTTTATAAAGCCAAACTTGTGCTCTTACACGGGATCCAACTTCATAATATAAGAAATATAACTTTGGACAAGATTACTATTGTTAAATAAATATTTCAGTCATGAGTCCAATGCCTTTTGGGGTGAAGATCATGTGTCTCTTACTATATAATGGGGGTGGGAGGTTAAAAAGTTTGAAGTTCCTGCAATTGGATGTGTACAAACACCCTCGGAAACATCCTCATATGAACCAAATATTGACTTATTGACCTGTTTTGCTAACAATGGGGTTGTAAGCTTGAGTTCCACAACATCACATCCATGCATTTGTCTCACACAATTCTCAAACCTCTCTTCAGGTATTAACTCAGAGCAAACAATGACGCTGCTTTTCCCCTCAGCATTGCACAGGAACAATGAGTCTTTCTGAGAATGAATCAACCATTTTTCAAACCTTTGCTGTTGGCAGAATCCCAGCTCTTCCAAAGCAATGCCATGTTGATTAGTTTTGCTCAATGGAGTAAAATCTCTTTTTGGGTCTGAAAACAAGACACAGACACCATCCTTCACCCTTTCCCCCCCTGCCAGAGGAGCTTATAAATGGTCTGCGGACCTCTATTAGAATCTGCATATGTGATTTATTGAGCCTGGTGAGACCTCTGCTGTAACAATTGGACAGTCAAGGCCATATTTAGCTCAGGTATAATGGATAACAGTGGTCTGAAATTTGCTGAAAAGCCAAAGATTAAAACACTATAAAAAGAAGGCGGTTTTCTCAAATAAAAGCAGCTCTTTCTTGTCAAGTTGTATACTGCAAGATGTACAACTCCTTTTCATTCCCAGTCAATTTCTGATAGTTATATACTGTAAGTATAATTGCCAAGTTAACAATGATTTTGGATTTAAATGTCACCTTGACATTTTGTGCCCAGATCTATCACATTTTAATTAACATAATGCTGCAGATTTATGCCTCTGTGACCGTTGGGCTGCTTTACCCACAAACTCCCACAACTCTGCACTAGTTTTTAGATAATCCATTCTGGAGGGAGTGCTGGGCGTTTCAACATCAACTGGCCATAAACCTTCTTGACAGGAGAATGAAGACATATTTCCCTCGTCTGTCCATGTATCCCTGGTGATTGTCTGGAAGGATGAGAACATCATCAATAAGGTAACGTTAGAAAGCGTGTGGGTGGCTGTTGCAATGGCTACCATGCATCAGCATCAAAGCAAAGTTATTACTTTTGATTCGATTTAATTGTACGGCATGGTCTCTCTCTCTCTCTCTCACACACACACATACATGTAGTATTATAATTACACACAAAAAAATTTTACTGTCCAGCCTTGTGTAATAAAAGAGAAACTATAAAACACCCTCTAATTTCCAGATTTATAAGCAATAAGACCCTTCTTTTTCCAGTCTCCCAACATGCTATGTGAACGTTTGCCTTTTGAAGGCATCCTCCAAGTCAATGCCAGCAAATTACAAAGAGAGAGGCAGCAAGTAGAAGGCTCCATTAATTTCCCTGGAGAAAGTGTGCACTCTGCTTGAAGGGCCATAGTGACCTTTCACTGACAAGGCAGGAGCGACAGAGACAGGAGCCGTTGACAAAATGGATATTAGAATACAGCAGCAAGAGGGGATGGATTAGAACACAGGTGGCAAAGGAAAGATATATAATTGCAAATCATGTTTTCTGACTCCTATGTGTCCAAGGAGCAACATGTACTAATATGTTTTTTGGCCATGTCAGTGGTATTTTTTCCCCTTTAAAATACATTAACTTTTCATTTTATTACAAGTGCTCATGCTGTGTTTTGGACCATGAAGAAAGATGAAATCAAGACACATTTAATCTTACATAGTCAGACTGACCGCTCTGAAGACTAGCCTGACTGTGGTCATCATTACGGACTGTATGGAATTTCTTGAACTCAATTACAATCTTCCTGGTTGGTCCAAGTCCATGCATGCTGTGACAGCTCCCCTTCAAATCAGTGTCGGTTGAAAAACAATTTGATTTCAATTATAAGGGAATATAAAACCCCTATATAAATAGTAAAAGACATTGAATGCATGAGTGAAATATTAGTAAATACCCAAATACGCTATTTTCAACATTCTGAGCTTAAAACTGGGGCCTAGACACAACCCTGAATTGCCACTGGACTGACTTTGATCAGGCTGCTGCTTGACTAACATTGTTTAACATTGTCAGCACTTGAATTATACGTTTCTGAAATTTTTGCTAACGGTGACTTGACTAAGAAGCAACACATTTAACATTAAACAAGTGTTCTATTTGTATTTCATGGGGGTACTAGTGTTATCACGTTTACTCTCATTTATTTTTTTTTAAACATATGATTCAAGTTTTGAGTGCTTGTCCCCCATGATGGCCAGAATAAAAAAATGTAGTACAAAATCACACATAATTTGGTGACACCTGTATCATCATTAGGGTTTGGACAGGAAGTAGAAAATGCTAGCAAACTGCACTATGTACTAATAGCGGCACCGTAAGCCCAGATGCTTACTGATACTTCTGTACAGGCCAATGAGAAACTGGTACCAATTGAGTACAGGTTACTGGATGTGAGTGTGTCTTTGTTTTTTTTTGCCTTCTATTGCCACCTCCCCATCATCAGGAATCCAAACATCTGCACTGTCATCAAGCCATCACCAAGAACTCTTCCAACAGCAGCACGCAGCCAGATTGTTGAGCTATTGTTGATATGCCACACTTCCAGCTTTTACAATGGATAATGGACCTGCTTTCCCATGTCTAATAGTTTATTTCCCTGGCTCCTAGCTTTATCTTACATCTGTTCCCATGTCTCACATTCTTGTCTTGGCAAGCTTCCAATCCAGAGGAGAGATCTGCGTGTGTCTTTTTCAAAGCCTGTAGGTGCACGGAGTGGGGTTCGCTCCCACTGTTAGCTTTCCTACTTAGACTGTAGACTGTGGTAGGAAAGCACAGGGAGATACTGTATTTCCTCCAGGACAGAAGCTGTAGCTGCTTCAAGCAAACATCCTTACTTCTACAAGTTGGTGATGAACATGCAGTATGGAAGCGTTAATTTCGGGATGTGTGTATGTGTGTTCAGCGGACACACACGCAGTGGACATGTTTGCAGAGTTTCAAAAAAGGAAATGTTACTCCATTTTAAATGATATGAAAACTAATTTTAAAACACATAGAAACTTTTTGAGATGTTTGGCAAGGTTGTTAGTAACACATTTTCCCTTTGGGGTGACACAGTCAGTGGAGATGTTTCACATTGCCCTACAAGTACTATTAACCGTTATCCATACAATTTTCCATTGCTGAGAACAACTCACTCACTCATTTTCTTCCGCTTTATACTCTACATGAGGGTTGTGGGGGATGTTGGTGCCTAACTCCAGCTGACACAGGGCGAGAGGGGTGCAGGTGGGCAGTCCATCACAGGGCCACATAGAGACAAACAGCCATTCATGCTCACATTTACATCTACAGGCAATTTGGAGTGTCCAATTTGCTTAATCCCCAAATCTGTGGGAGGAAGCCGGAGAATCTGGTGAAAACCCACACAAAAGGCCCTTGTTCCGACCGGGTCATGAACCCGGGACTTCTTGCTGCAATGGCAACAGTGCTAACCACCATGTGGCCCGCTAAGAACAACATCTGTAAAAAAAGAAACTACTAAATGTATTGTACAATACTGACAGCTTGTTACACAGCATGATAAGGAATAATTTAAATTCTATGGTCAATTCTTGCCAAACTTATTTGTAATTGCATTGGTGTGTGCAATCCTTTAGAGAACATTCATTAGGCGATACTCTATGAACAAACTGTGGGATGACTTTTGACATTTTGATTGGTCACTGAATTGTAATAAAGAATGATGCCCTATTCATTCTCACTCTTCATCCCAACCCTCTCTCTTTGCTCTGTGTAAGTTTAGTGAGCAGGTAGGGAAAAGTTATGATAGTCAGCAAATACAAAAGTAATCAAACATTTTCATTTATCACAGTACAAGTGCTACAGCATCATGGTCAACAAAAGCTGTATACTTTAAGGTAATACTGGAGTTTAGCTTTTCAGTTTTAGATTCAAGGCCTTACTGTTTCACCACAACCTGTGGATGGATGGATGGATGGATGGATGGATGGATGGATGGATGGGTGGATGGATGGACTGATTATGTAAATAGAGTATAAGGGGAAGGAAACTTATTTTACAACTTTCAAGAAATAACAAACCTTTTTTATAGCCTGAGTCAACTTATTTGCAGCTTCCTGGTATGTTGAGGATTGAACTTTTCTTTATCTGCACAGAATAAGAAGATAAAATAGAAGGAAAAAAGTATATTATGTAGAGGAAATAAAAAGAACCCAAGGGTGTCAACAGTATTCCACACCTCAAAATAAACAAAGACACCCACAAGCCAAAAAGAAAAAAGAAAAAGAAAAAACTGTATAATCCTGTATGACTCGAGTTAGAAAAATACAAGAGCTAAAGCAGTAGAGCCATATAACAGAAATCTGAACCCATAACCATTTCTTGAACCAAGAAGGAATTTGATGATTGTGTAGCATGTGTCATTTTGATAGACAAGGTCATTTTTAACAGGATGTTGCATTTTTACTATAGTTTTCTCATGTGTAGCTCTAATGTGAAATTTATGTGTATTAGTTGCGTGGAGACCACACTCTGAAAAGTAATAAAGGTAGGAGGCGAGGAGCCATTGTTAAAGTTATATCTGAGCTGTGAGTTCAGGCAGAGCCGTAGCTCTGCAGTCTGGTCTCAAAGGCGATTTTCTAAGAGACCTGATTTCATTTGGACATTTCTTCATTGCAGACACTTTGTAAACTGAGTACTGTGATGGCACAGTTAAAACAAAACTTCAAAAAATTCCATCCAGGCACTTAGGGCACTTGTACAAGCTGGTAATAACAATGTATTATTATTATTATTATTATTAATAATAATAATAATAATAATAATAATAATAATAATATTTGTTTAAATGTTTAATGCTTATTTGTTGAGGACTTAAAGGCTAGACTCCTAATTCAACTTTTACTGGATTCTACATTTGACTTTGCATATTCATTATTTACATTTGGAGAGACATGCAAATCAAGGTGATAGTGTGCTGATTGTGGCACTTTTGATGATAACCATTTCCTGGTAATGAATATGGTAAAACTTATGTACCCAAGACACTTAGTAAGCATTAGCAAAGAGACAGCATGTCTTTGTGTGTCAGAACTTTGTGCAAAATAGTTCTTAACTATGTGATATGTGGAAAGCAAATGCAATCTAGAAGGAAACATAGCATGTTCCTTAGGACGCTAAATTGAGAAAGAAGTTGTTTTGTGAGACTGTAATTTTTGCAAGACAGGGTTGTGTGAGTGTGAGTGTTGTGTAGTGAGTGCAATCTGAGGGTTCACATGCTATGAGTAACCACCAGAAAATGTTAGCTTTACCCACAAGCTTGTCTGGCTTTAGTTTGGGTTTGCCTTTGTGTTCTCATGTGTCAGCAAAAATTTGGATTACAGCAAAGAATTTTGAGTACAGCTTTATCATAACCAACAAGAATAATAGTCCAAACTAAAGATAAGTCTTAAATACCAGTGATGTAACTGTGTTTACGTTAGAGCTGTGTTCCTTACATTGGCATTAGTTTGAATTTGAATTGTCATTGCCAGTGATTGGCATTTTGACAACACAATGAATTTGATGCGTAACAAATTAAATGCATGGTGACAGCAAGAATATCTCTCACTTCACTTCTTTAGTCAATATTGTATGTACACCATCATTTTCTGTAACAACAGAATAGCAGCAAATCAAAAATCCTAAATAGGCTAATCAACAGCAATGCAGCAGCAATTTCAACAACAGTGACTAATGACTAACATTCATTTGCTTGGTCTAAAGAACATAGTAGCCACTTCATTTCAGTGAAGAAGCTACACTAATGTGCAACCTCGTGTACTGGATGTACAGTATATGACAGGCAGTGGCACTGGAAAATACGTGGGAGGGCCAGACAGTCAAAAGGGATGAAATGTTGCCATGTTTTGGTCAAAATGGTCCATTCATTCACTTTATGTCATTTCTGAGCAATGTGTATGCCTAATTAAATGTAACACTTGAATTTCAGAGACTACGAAACTTTAATATTAGAAATTAGGGCCTGCTCCCCATTCCTTGCCTTCAGTAGTCTTATTATGCAGCTGTAAATTACACCACTTACTATGCTCAGGATTGAGCCTTTAATTGGGTCTGAATGTATTGACCACTGCCTGTGTTATGGATAATCAATAACGGCGGGCAGTGGTCAAAGGTGAGACAACCTCCCTTCCTGCCTACATCCTCAGTTTCATCATTCTGCCTTAGGTTAGGGGTGAGTCTGCCTGTCATTATGGACTCCAGAGAGATTCCTTCTGGACTGAGAACACATATGTGAACACTTTATAAAGTGAAAAGGCAGAATTTATTTGATCCAATATACAAATGTACACAGGTTCAGCCAATTATTTTTTTTTCATTATGTGAGCATCAACATTTCAGAAACTAATTCATAAAGGTTAATTTAATTTTAGCAAAATGGCATAGGTGACCTGCAGTATCTTTTCAGGATTTTAATTTGGAAAAGTCTGACACATATTCAAAATTATGATATTTAATTGAGTTATCTGACTAAAGACCACAATTTAAATAACCCGTTGCCTTATGAAATTTGTTTGACAAAAAGAGTTTTTTCCTCCAAATGTTGAAGATGCTGCTATCTGCAAAAATGTCAGTGTGTCAAGATTCTTTGATATCATGGAAACACAACACATTTTGTAGTTTTGTTGACTACATGGAGATGTGCTACCGCGATGGGAGTGTGGATTGCCTTTTTATATAGTATGAACCATGCATGTTGTTTGTCTGAATCTCAATTTAACAACTGCATTCCCCATATTACATGTAAAAATACACAAAAAGACAACCATAAAATGCTATGAGTAGTCACTATATGAACAATTTTTTTGTAAATTGTTGCCACCAGAGCATCAGTATTACCTAATTTTACATACAGGTGCATTAAACTGTGTATTTGTGTGTCTGGCTGAGGTCAATCATGCTTGACATAACCCGTTTCACTATCACGGCTTAACTGCAGTCAACAGCATAGCATGATTAATCAAAGTGTTTTTCTGAACCATCTGGAAATGCCTGACTCCCATTTATAGGAGCACATCCAATCATGACATCACAGGCACATCACAACAAATTAGATGAAGCAGTTTCCATCTAATGATGTTTATCACTTGACGTGCAGATATAGGGACTTAATCGCATTTCCTTCACTTGGTGTGAAACTGTGTTTATCCCTCAGCTGGGCTAACATGTTATTTTTAGTGACACTGTAAGTGCATCATGACTGGAACGTTATCTACACGGGGCATTCATTTACATCCTGTCAAGAAAGGATATTTTTCAAACTCCAAGGGAAAAGCTTTACTACTTTCAGCTAATTAAGGGCTTTTGATGAAAACACTTCTGTCATTACTCATCATAAAGCGTGTCAGCCCCATCAACAGGACTGCTTTGGCCGTGATCTAGGTTCTGTTAATCACGAGGGTGAAGCTTTGGGTATTGCCAGTTTCCACCAACCTTTTGCTGAGGATTTTGTCTTGTGAAGACTGCCTGCTTACGGTAATTAAACTCCACATTTTCATTGATCTCATCTATTCCAACATCCTCCTTGCCTCATTCTTATCCTAAGGAGGGATCCTGAATAAATAATGCAGGTTTCCAAGTGTGGATACGTTAATTGGTCTGTCTTTATGAGCCGGTGGGGCTCCTGCTGACCTTTAGTGGATTTTGCCAAATGCCCAGGGCCAAACACTTGCAGAGGGACAAAGTAAGAATGGCAGTTACATTTGGATGCAAGCTGTCATCTCAAAGAATATATTCAAATGAAAAAAATAAATACATATATTAATTATACAGCTGTGTCTTTTTACTAAGTTATACTGTTTTCCTCGTAATGAAAACACTCCTATATCTGTCTTCTTAAAAGGGACTCAACTTGAGTTCCCAAAATAGCTTTATATAGCAACTTGTGTGTTTGTAAATGAACTACAGCCTTATTGCTATGCTCATGCTCATGCGGGCTCATGACAGCAGTGAGTAAGCATCCTGGGCCCCAGCCGAAACAGTGCCACAGCAGACTGTAGTATTCTACGGAGAAGATGTGTACTGATGATGTTACAAAATCAACACTGTAGTCTTGGTCAGACTCACTCACTTTCCTGTTTTGCTCAATAGGCTGCATTTGATACAATTTTCCTTTGCTCTTCATGATTTTGTTGGGTTTTATTCAGGATAACGTTGGGCAGCAGTACAATTAAACCTGTTCATGTAAGGGCTGACGTGTGTTCGTCTTTTTGAGACGCACTTATTGCTGTTGACTTACTTCTCACTACACCTGAGACTACAGCAGCATCTGTGTGTAAGAGTGAAGCAGCACACATGAGAGAGACTCACTCGCTACTTACCGCTTCAGTAACGGTGGGTGGAAGTCAGCCACTAATGTTTACCTGGGGCATACAGAGGCTTCGCATGTTGTTGATCCTAGTTAGTCTGTGTAGCAGTTATATGCAACAAATGAGGCTATGGAAAGTCAATTTTTTAAAGTTGCATTATGATCTTTTCAATTATTGGCAAAAACAACTGCATGAATATCCTTACATAACCTCTTTAAGTTGGTGTAGTGAGTCAATGTCCTCTGCTCTGTCTAGGTCGTGAAATCCTATTGCTTTATACAAAGATTAAAGCTGAACAAATCTGGGGAAAATATCAGATTTTTTCTACTAGGTATCTTCATTTTAATTTCAGAAGTCAAGCTCCTTTTCAATAGTCACTACATTATTAGCCATAAATTTAAGGTTTTTGTTTAAAAACAAACAGTCACAGGTTGCCTACAGGTGAGCATGTCATGTGGAGAGGAAAAGTGGCAGAGCCTATGGATCTATAGAGATGTCTGGGCAACCAACCCAAAGGAGATGTTGGTAACACTGTTCAGTTGTTTCATGACAAAGTGGTCACATCACTAAAATACACCTTATATTGCATAATTTTCTCTCTGAACCCGACATAAGCCCAATGCCGTTAAAATAAGATGACCTGTTTGTTATACTGTCCACACAAGTGCTACCATGGTTACTGCTTATTTTCCCTTTATACAGGCACATGCACACATCCTCGTGTGGAATTTATTTGGGAAAAATATATACCTATTACAGGAATTGCAAAGTGTTTCTAGAAAACTGTTCACATTTATGTGTTTGACAAAGATCTTATTTTATTATAATTTTTCTAGCAGTTGCTTGAATGACAGGTCATTCTTTCCGTGGCTATGGGGCTGTGATAGAGATGCTCATGTCTTACAGTATGTTTAAGCTTGGAAGAACAAAAAACAACACATTTGCTCTGAAAGATTCAACATCTGAATGTGAACACTACCATGTCAATAGAATATGTCATTCTGATTTCATTGCTTTGTGTATCACACATTACTGATGTTGTAGTATGATACCAACTACATATATATATAGGGAGTAAGAAGATCTCATTATATGATTTCACATCCTAAACTCAGTAACTGGGGCCAGAAAGTGCATTTGAATTTTCACATTGAACTTCACTGAAAAGACAGATCATTAAATGATAACACTTTCAAAATCATTTTGTGGTTTACTATATTTACTTAAAAACGACAACAAATTGGATTGTGCTGAACAAAAAAAAATGTTACTGCATCATTTTAATCCATGTGACAGTTTTGTAAGACTGATACAATGGCACAGGAAGGAAAAATAGATTAAGCTCATAATCCAATCTATTTCAAAATTACTATGAGATCTGCTCTAACTCATCTTGTGAATAACATCAGCCCCAAACAGCCTGAAATTTGGTGGTAAAGCTTAGACTGAATATCGTGATAGGTGGAACTGCGGCATTTTAACCATTTTCCATTTATAGTATGTGGTGACCGTGAGCACGGCTTTTGAATGACAACTTTTTCTTTATTGTGTGAAATACCGTGCCCCAGTCAGCTAACACAGCATATCCCCAAACTGTCAGGTTTTAGGTTCTAAGATGGTAAGGGAGAATGACCAAGTCAGCTAAGGTAGTGGTTGAGATGAGGCTGTTGCTGGAAGATTATGCTAAATGAAGTGAGGCAAATGACCTCAACCATTTCAGAGGCTGTGTGTAATCGGCTTTATCTACAGTGGCGATGGTATTAGACTGGAATCAGAGCGACTTAAGGAATAAGGAACTGAAAGACACAATAGTATTTTAGATGGTGTTTTGACCTGCATCGACCTGAATTCCAGCGAGCACAATATGGCCTCTTAATGTAAGACTTTTTTGTTCTGATTTGAGGGTTTGTTCAGGGCATGTCAGGGCAATTTCATATGTTTAGCTTCTACAGAGTACCACCATTGAGGATTTGAATCATTAGCTGTGGTTGTGGGATAATTATTTAGTCAGTAACATACCCTCTCTGAACTCTGACACTGTGACAGACAGAGACAATAGGTCGACCTTCAGTTTGCTCTGTACTTTAGCAAAATGTCATGTAGAATAATTCATTGATTAATAATACGTTAATCATTAATAGGTTTGATGTTTGATTCATCTTTTGTGCCAGATACATTTTAAAGTCCAAATAAAGAAAAGCTGCTTCTTTGGTTGTTTTGTTAGCTTGTAAACAACATGAATGATGCAGTGTACTGCACAGGGTTTGTATTAAGTTTCACTCTGTGCTAACAAGAATGCAAACTTTTTTCCGGAGGCTACATCCACACTGATGTGTTTTCATTTTACGACTAAAAGGATCTCCATTTGGATGACATGGTCACATGACAGTTTCGATGTTCACATGAAACACTGACATAATGTAAGAAATAAAAGTCACTGTCTCGGTTTGCCCACGCAAAAACACAACAAAACACAAGGCAGCTGAGGGTCTTGTCCACACTAACATACATGCCTAGACTTATCAAAATAAATGTCTGCGTTTCTGTTTGTCCACAGTAAAACAACCCTGCACTTTTCAGAATAAAGGCACAATTTTTTGTCCAAACTACCACACAGCTTTTAAAGACAGTCAGATCCCTGAAGTGTTCTAAATAAAAGCAATTCTCAGAATAAAAGACATAATTTCGGTTGTCCACTACATAAACCTTAGGCCCTTTTCCACCATAGGAACATTTCTCATTTACCTGGGTAATTAAAAAACCTTGGAGTGTTTACACTGAAAGTACGTGGGTAAATATTACCCTGCTAAACACTTTACCCACATAAATTTAGAACCTACTCACAACTAGGGACTTTTCAGATTACCAGGAACATTGGAGGGGCAGGGCTGTGTGGAACACATCTTGCAGCTCCAGCTTTGTGTTTAGTGAGTATTCAGACCCTCTAGTTACTTTTTATAGAAGGGACTAGCGACAAATCTAGGGTCTTTTTCTTGGGTAATTTGAGTGCACATATCGTTCTCAAGGTCTTTGCACACTGGATGGAACGAACAAGCAAATAATTCCAATGGATGCAGCCTTTCATGCATATTAAGCATGATGAGAAGAAACTAAAAAATTATGAGAAGGGGGAAAAAATATATATCTATCTGTGAGCAGGGTGGGTTTCACACACACACACACTGCTGCTGTTGTCGTATGTCGGTAAAAACAATTTTGAAGCTTCATTTTCACCCCCACTATCTCATTTAAGCACCTTTATAGCCCCCCTCCACCGGAAATTCTTTTATAGTTTATTCTTGTTTATTCACATGAAACAGGTTTTGAGAAACAAACACAATCAAGCGAACCGCCGTTGTGTTAAATGCTTTGACTGTACATCATCAACACCACTCGGGAACTTTGAGATGCAGTGGAAACACAAACTACACATATTACCAGAAACTTATTTACCTGGGTAAATTAGTTCCTGGTAATAAAAGTTCCTGGTAATTTTGGTGAAAAAAGGGGCTCCTCTTATTCTCAAAATAAAAAGAAATTTCTGTTTTTCTCCACACTCAGAGCCACAGGGATTTAATCTCCATTTTTGCGTGGCCACACTAAAACAGACCCCAGCAACTTGGAAAATAGGAATTCCAGTACAATTTTTTTTTTCTAATTGCTCATGACCTTGGTCTTGCTGCATTTATTTAAAAAAAAGAAATTCAAAATTAAAAAATAAATATCTCTGGTTCTAAAAGTGTGGTGATGTTGGAGGACCAGATGTTAAATCAGGTTTGAATGGGTGTTATGGAGTTCATGCTAGATGGCAGGAATGCAACAATGGGTGTTAGTCTTGTCTGCTGTGTCACAAGGCTTAGTCTTCTGTCTCTGTCATACAGTGGCTATATGGCTGCTGTGCTGTAACTGTTCTTGGCCACTGCGCCTTTTCTTTTTTCCAATGTGGCCATTAGTCAACTGTTAGCCCTAACACATATGTCCAACCATTTCTTAAACTTAAAATAAATCCCGGGGATCTACACAGTACCTGGCTTTGTATGGCCGCTGTGCCATTGCCTTTATTACCATACATCCCACAATACAAGTCAACAGTGACGGCCGCCGTGCCTTCATGGCCCATTTCTTTTATCGTATGCCCATCACCTTGCGCGTCTAGTCATTTTGCATCTCAGTGGATCTATGGCTGTGAATGCTGCTCCAATAATGACTAATGACAAATCTTTTCAAAGCCAATACATTTTTACCTTTTTAAGTTTAAAGGCCTTTGCAGCATGCTTTTTAAATTCAATTGGTGTAATTTTATATCTTACCATTTACAATGACATTAAAATAAGCACTTTTTTTATATATTTCTATCACTGTTAAATGCAAAGGCTATTATTTACACACCAACACATACCATGAATGCAGTCTTGGTGTAATGATTGGGTCCAAAAAATACAAACCAAGGAAGGGCCAGTCACAGGAACGTGGGGCTACAAACTAAACGGGGAAGGGCAACGAAAGACGCTGAGGCTGGCTGACTGGCAAGGCAGGGCTCAGGGGATGAATTACCAGAAGTGGGAAAAAAAGGGAGAAAATCACACAGTTGGGAAAACAAACGAAAAAACAGGATCAAACAGTACAAAAACGGAGTAGAGCTCAGAGGACTGAATGTTGTGACGCATGTTACCAGTGATCTGAGTGAGACGTGCTGACACCAGGAAGCAGGAGGACACAGAATAAGAAGGGAGGAGTTGATGAGCAGATCAGGAACAGCTGCGGTGATTAGTCTCCCTGCCTCACCTGTCAACCAGCCTCCTGAAACAAAAAACACAGCACTTCCCCAGGAAACACAAAATAAAACAGGAACTAAAGAAATTAAAGGAGAGGCAACACAAGCCCGACCCGGGCCATAACACTTGGCATGTGTTATTGTGTTTGTCTGTTATTCTCTGTCTCTTGGGCTGCCTTCGCTAGTCTCTGGGTCTTGTATCTGTATTCATTCTGTATTCTAAATCCTGTATTGAGTCAAGTAAAAATATTTTTAAATTGATTGACGTTTTTTTCTATGGTTCTTTGATGAATGTCCTTATTTTGCCAACTTCTTTGAACTTAAAAGATGTGAAGTTCTTTAAAACAAATTGCATTAACCTGTTAGTTACTCAGCACCATTGACACTACTTCAAGTGTCAGTTTGATCTTAACCAGGAAACAAATCTGCAACTCCTGTATAATGTCAACATCAGATCGCCTAGTCCTAGACCTTGCATTAGTATCCCAGTTAATGAATCAAAACATGTGACCCTTGAACTCTTGAATGTCAACTTGATTGTGTATTAAGATAATACATGCTCTAATTTCATGGCACGGCGCAAGGAGGCGCAGCTCGTGCAGTGGTAATTTCGAAAGTTTTTGAAAATCACCCTAAATAGACATGGGTCAGTGAAAGTTCTTGAATTTTGTGCAAACAGAATTTAAGTATATTTAGCTAAATATTTCCTACCAACGGTGTGCCCTTGTTTGACATGACACCACCTACTGTTTTGTGCACCCTGCATTGCTTGATGTATGTAGACTAGGCCTATGCAGAACAAAGGGAATGGAGAAAATTGATCCTGAAAAGTCCTTAAATTTGTCAACCAAGGTTTGAGACCCTGAGTGTACATTACCCACGGTGATCGAATGGTACTTGCACTTTGGAACCCTCCAATTAAGCCCCCAGCCTTCTCTAGGAATAAGCTTTGCTTGTGATGAAAAGTCATGTGTCAAGAAGGAATAACACAATAATGCTTTGCTTCCTGTGACATATTCATCTTTTTTTTGTGAAATGTATCAGCAAACTGAAGATTCAGGTCCAAATTTACATATCCTGCACATAAACAATGAGGTGGAAATGAGCCAGATCAGAGTGTAAAGTTTGTAACTGCACTGAACTTGACTGCACTGCTCATTAGAAACAAGCCAGTGCTAAAATATATCTTCAAAACAAAAGGTGAAACTAAATAATCACTTCCTTTCATCCACCATATTTTGTTGACCAAAGGGTAAATATTAAAATATACAGTATTTCATGTGGACTTAAAACAACTGCAGAGAATTCTGCCTTTATACAAAACTACATAATGCAATGCTGGACACTCATGACACTGGTCTGATGGCAGTATTGAATCGGCCCCCGGATGCAACCCAAGAGATTACTAAGCTGTGAACTTGCAGCTAATTCGCAACTAAGAATCCTCATTCACATGGTCTTTCTAAAAATGTTTCTGCTTGAAAGAAAGGAAATAAAATTGTCTGCAAACACTGAATTAGCTTAAACCTCTTTCGGTGTTTGACAGGGTTTCAGCACAAACTAGGTTTATGCAGTCATCAGTAATCTCCTTCCTTCTTGACACTTGCAAATTGCCTGTACACCCTAAAGACTTTTCCTTGCTGAGAAAATTAACTAAACTTCCCATCTGTTTGATATGAACTGCTAGTCTTCCATCTAATAAGACCTCACAGAAGACCCAAATCAGGACTTTCAACTGTCAGCACTACCATTGACTATCAGGAGCAGGAACTATCAAAGAGTTGTATTTTGAATGTAAATTAATTGTGAAAGGTTCCCTATTCTAAATAAGACGATTTTGACTTTGTCTCAACAACATGACATCGCAGTTTTTGTATCCAGGAACTATGAAGTGGCAGCATCTTTTATGTCCCATCAGTGGAACAGCAGTACTAAATTGCTGTGTTTTGCAATGTTTGCTGAAGTGTTAAGCCGTTTTAAAATCTTTTAGGTGACTCTGCAACAACTTATCCCATCAGTTGTTAGATATTTATTTTTAACATGGGGACCACAGCCATTTAACATCAGCTGGTTGTTGCTTTGGAGTTAAACTTTTGACATTTGTCCTTAAACAATGGGAGAACTGTGTCAACTATGTCCACATGAAACTTAGTCCCCAGGGCTGGTCTGCCTTTGGCCCTATGTCTCACTTCGGACATGTCTACCTTAATGTCTGCGTACTAGTGGTGCCTGGCCCTCCAGTGCGCAATAGGAATCCTTGTAAATTTAGCCCCTGCCCTTCCAAATGCCTGCTCATGCCATTGTTTGTTTCCCCAACTTTTATCTGCTGTTACACATCTTTAATGCATTGCATTGTGGAAGAATAGTGTACAAACAGCACACTATGCAACACTATGCACAACAAACCAGTTGCAATTGTATTCAAATAATTGTCCCATTTTGAGTGCAAACATGCAGAATACTCAAAATGTACTACGAACTATAGGCTCGTATTTGAGACAAAATGTAAGTCTTGTTTTATTAAACATCAAATAGTCTACGAACCATTGCAATGCAACTTAATGAGCATTTTTATTCTTTCAAGGGAGTAAAAACTGGTGTTTTTAATGGCCCTCATGTCCTTCCCTCCCCAGGAAATCTCAAGAAACATTTCATCGTTTTTACCCTCAAGGAAAGGCATGCATAGCAAAATTATGTGTGTTATTCCAACCTTCCAGTACTTTCACAAATGTAAAAGTATGGGTCCTTGCAGACAGGTTTTCGTAAATTCCAATCAGTTTATTTCCGGAAGACAGATAGTTCTTATTAAGTTATGACTTGCACATTATGGGACTCTCTGGCCCAGAAAAAGTCAGTGAATTGTGCATTATTTTAATCTCTATTACTGGAAGTTTATTGGTTTTTAAATTTCAAACTGATTTCTTGGTGTCTGACTTTTTGTTTTCATTTGGAGTGAAGTAAGGTAAGGTCTGTTTCTTGGATCAAAGAAAATGTATTAAACAGAAACAGTATTACACACCAAAGGTGCTTATCACTACAAACCGGTGTGCTGCAAAGTCTGGCACCATATGCATTTATGTTATGTTATCAATGAAGTTAAACATTGTCTTAGATATATGACAGGCAAAAAAAGCAACCCCACTGATAATATCTCTTTAGACTAGGAAATTATTATTTTAATCAAATGAGAAAGAGATTATGTTTACTAATTAAGTTGGTAAATTTGTCCTGTTTTTTATTGTTCTGTATCTAATGAGGACTAAAAAGGCTATAGGCAGAATTTTAGATGACATATGCCCCATCACCAAGTAGATAAGACAAAATGAAATCCACATACTAGACAGTTGCACAATCTGTATTTTTTTTTCTCTTTCTAGCTGTTTCTTGAAAAGACAGCAAATCAAGGTCAGCAAGCGAAGGTGCATTGTAAATTTTCCACGTTCAATGTCCTTTCTGACCCACTGAAGGGATGTGCCCTTGTCAAGCCTGGTAATGTAGGACTGGGGAAGACATATGGCATGTTTGCCTGTAGACCTCCATCACCCACTACCTTTCTTTCCCCCCCCCCCCCGCACGATATTATCCACATAGCAGGTGATGGATACATAAGAGCTTGATTCATGAGTCATAAGCAAGTCTACATTGTCATAATTTGGAAAGAAGTGAATATAATTAAAATGGTAAATGAGAAGAAAGGAGGGAGGGAGAAAGAAAGAGAGAGAGAGAGAGAAATTGAGGGAGAGAGACAACGTGAATGAATCAGCATAATTAAAGCTTAATGCGAACAACTTTACATTGTCTTTATTCCTATGAGTTAATGAGGTTACAGCCTGGAAAAATAAATAAATAAATGAAACAATTGCATCATTGCTTTTGTCTTCTACGAAGGAAAATGAGCTGTCACCACATCTTAATGGTGGCAGGGGTTACACCCGGGCCAGAATTAATATGTGACTCATAGGCCTAATGAGCAAGAGCTGGGAGAAAAGAGAATGTTATCTATGTCTTGCAAGATGTTTTGAAACAAAGGAGGGTCAAGATAAGCAAAAACCCACTAATAAAAAAATGAAATAAAATAAATAAAGTAAGACATGCAGAGTGCACTGAATAGTGGGTCTTGTGAGGGAAAATGTCTCTCTCAGATGTGATTCTGCTCTTTGATGGCAATTGTGAGCATTATTGGTCTTACCAATAGACAAATAACCTTATTCTCAAAGTTCACCTAACACTTCACACACATCACAAAGATGCAAGAAAAAAAACTGACTGCAAGTAATTGTCCCATAGGTGTCAACATCTGCCCTACCATCTCACAGCCTGGTGTAATGCACCTTTTAAGACCATGTTTAAAAACTAGATAGTTATCAGTAGATGTTGGCAAATTTACACTACAGAACTATTTATAATAAGACACTGTAGTAAAGCAATAATACACACACAGCATATATACTGTATTTTGTCTCCATAGCTTAATTTGTTTTTTAGTTTGGATTTACTTAAATGTGAATCTTTTGTGTATATTGTATGAATATGAGGTAGGAGACTAAAAATCTTCTATATCATCATTAAATTCAGAATGTGTTTAGGTCACTTTAACAGCTCGAAACACATTGTTTTGCCAACCTGATCATGAATGACTTCATGGTAAGTACAAATAAGCTTGTATTTTATGCAACAGTAGTTTTAACTGCACAAAGATGTACAGAAGTTTGAAGTTTTAAGGCACAGAAGGATAATAGACCACACTCAGATCAAACTGTCCATTATGGTCACTTCCATCAAATAAAACAATCCAATTTGTGGGGAAAGGAAATTAAGCCAATTTAGAACTTAAATATATTGTACTATTATTTTTACATGTGGAGAAAAACAACAAAAAAGTGCCAAAAGAACATTATACAAGGGCTTAGTCCTTACAGGACTTTTCTATGAATGTGTTTAGTTGCTTTATTCTGATGTATTTTAAATATTAGTCTTGTGTGTGCTCATGCATTACTGTGCATGCTGGTTTAATGTTACCTACAGGAACAATCCACCAATTTCTATATTATTTGCCACATTACTAGACCTATAAAAATAAGTCTTATCCGAACGATCAGTGTAAAAAATAAATAACATCATTGCTCTTAACTGGCTTTACCCATCATATTATACTGTAGCACACATGGAACTCAGCCAGCAGGGATCCTCTCTCCCAGGAAGATTTGCATTTTCTCTCCTTTTTCTTTATACTGCATGACCTGAGAGAAGAAGAAGAAGATGCACATGGTAGATCTGCTTTCAATTACCATTTATCTTTTGTCAGTTTGTGTGTGTTTGTGTGTGTGTTTGGTTTTTATTTTCATTACTGTCTTTCATTAATTTTTTAGATGTTTGATTAAATAAATAATAGAAAAAAAACACCTTAAGTGGTTGGAGTGAGAGGACAAGGCAGGAAAGAGAAGAGGGTTGAAAATGGTTAGCGAGAGAGAGAGGGGAAGTGGCAAGGGGGAAGAGAGAGATGCCAGAAACAGTTCTGCAACTGCTGTATTAAAGTGCTGTCAGACTAGATGGTATGACTCAACACTTTGATGAAATGACAGCAGTGGCACCAATTAGGACCAGTGACCAAAGGGTGGAATGGTAGAGTTTCATATTGCAACCAAATAAATGTCCTTGGTTTATTTTTTCTGCCAAGTTCATTTAGAAACTACAACAACCTTCAGGTTGTGTGAAAAAAAATTAATCGGCCTCCAGAGTGAGTATTCTATTTTGATTTTCCATTCTTTGGCTACTGTACAAAGATGGCAGTTTTACATGTAAGAGAACTCTCTCTCTGTGTGTACCTCATTCTAAGGTAAAAAAAAAAAAAACTGTAAAGAATATGTTTAATATCAGTTCATACTGTAAATCAACTAAATTATATACACTGGCCCTTAATGATGTAGTGCATAAGTTTAGATGTTTTCTATGTTTTCTTTTTGTTATATTTTGCCTGTTTCTTCTTCATGAAGATAAACAGTGTAACAATATTTATATGCTGCATCCTTCTTCTGAACCTACTGAACCTCTGCCGTCATGTGCACTCTCTATCTACCCATTGCAGCTATCCGTACAATATTCTGTTTAATCTGTAATATGATAATATCTGCTCAGTCTCACCTGCTTGGGTGGATATTTTCTTTTATTAAAATAACAGCAATAATAACCCTAAACGTACAGCACATAACATAAATCTTCATTATAATCTTGAATTTTGTTTCTGTCCTATCCTGTCATTACAGTAGCTTCAGAGCTAGTAGGACATCTAACTTAAAGGAAATAACTCATGCCCTTATTCTCCTCTTAATGCTTCAGACTTGAGATGAAACGAGTAGTAGAGTCTTAGCTCAGGGAGCCATTGAGAAGCAACAGCTTGACTCATTTCATTACTATCATGAATTAAAGATTCCCAATCTCCTTTATTTCAGTTGCATAGCAATGATCCGCCCTTAGTTAATTTACATTCGCTCGTCATGCAAGGCCTCCGGCCTCAAAATTCATATTGACATTTTACCTGTATCCTTTTTCACTTGTTGGGGAATATCATTGTGATATACAATAATGGAATGAGTTGAGGCTTCAGGAGTGAGTAGGCATGTTGCATTATGAGCTGGAGGAGGTGTCACAATCAGTTACACTGCACCCTTATTACTCATTGTTGTTACTTTTTTTTCTATACAAAAGCTGAGCAGAAATTGTGCTACTCTTCCTGTTACAGTCCTACATGTACATGTACAAACAGAGAACTAATCCTTGACAGGATCAACACGTGTTTGTCTCCATTTGGGAAGTATGAAATACATAATAATGAAAGGTGAGAGCATCTTCTTCTCTCTCATGAGCTGTCCTCATTCCCAGTGGGTTGTTGCGGCAGCTTTGGACCCTGTCTCTGCTGGCCATCTGGCTCTGCCGATCTCCGCTGTGAGCAAAAGCCGAGTGGCTCACTGACATATTCTGATTATGTGATTTTGTATTAGTGGTAGTTGTAAGCTTGGGATTAACTGGCTGAACATTCTTCCAATTCACTCAGCGACACCACCCACCTGACTGTGGTTCACCATAAGTTTACCTGCTCCCTCTGATAAACTCTTGTTTTTTTTTTCTCTCTCACTGTAATTGACATAAGCATTTGATCCTGGTCCAGTGTTCCTCAAAATACACAATGATCTCCTGAAAGCTGCTTCTGTTCCAAGGGAATGATTTATTGTATTGTATTTGGAAACAATCTTATATTTCATTATGAGTGTACAGGCCAGCATATGGGAATATCTCATATTCCCTAATAGGAAGTATATACAACTTTTCTCCACTGAGAGTTCAATAATGTATCTACAGGAGATTAAAGGCACATGTAGTGTGATGGATGAGGCTTCTCTGTCTCTGTCAATGGTTCTGAAAATGAATATATCCTCACCGGTAGGGGGCGCGTGGGACCTAAAGATAAAATCAAGCTGCCGAGAACCCCATCAAAGAGCTTCAGCAGTACCTGCATTACAGCAGACCACAGCAACGGAGAACTGCTCCTCGGCCCAATCAGCTTCGTCAGAGCGTGTTAGTTATCTTTTCGCTTGATTTGTTTGATTTATATATCTTTATATTATTATTATTATTATTATTATTATTATTATTATTATTATTATTATTATATGAACATTCAGTGCATGCAGGTACTGACACCTCCTTAGGCTCTTTTCTGGATGAACACTGACTTGTCAAGCCCAGAAGTCCTGGAGACCAAAACCTGGTCGTAATGGGGGAGCAGCCATTAAGTGCGTGTGTGTTTCTGTCGGTCTTTAAACAACTACGCCTTTAACATCGGCTCAGCCAAATTGTCCATTCCAGAAGAGGAAGTGCGAACCCTCCTCCCCTGCGGGCCTTTCTGGCTCTTTTCTTGTCTTTTAGGGCGGGATTCATTTGCTGATGTGTGTCTGGTCGTGTCCGATCCAAACAGATTCGCCTCACGTCAACTTCCCACCCACCCACCACCACATCAAACCCACCTCCTCGTGCATATAAAACATTCATAGAGTGCAGCTCTGCGCTGCAAGAAATGTCTGTCTGAATAAATCATTAAGTCTCAGTTGCACTTCAGAGTCCATCAGTTATGTCAAATGGAGCATTTTTCCCATATATGTTTGTTTTTGTGAGGGATTTTCTGTCAACAACTGTACCCATTGCAGCTATCAGCATCGTTTAACCAGGCACACAAAACATAATATAAATGTATAACAATTATTGATTTATTTATTCAGCACTTTTCAAGCATAAGCACACAGAGTAAATTTAGTTTTCAAAAAAAAAAAATATTTCCCTGACCGATATAGTTCCACTTGGATTAAAGATTTCTTTGTCTTTTTTTGTAGCGTGACACAGACCCATAAAACATTCATGTTTGAATGCTCTCTCTCTCTCTCTCTCTCTCTCTCTCTCCCCCTGTTTTTCCACCTCACGCACCTCGCTGCCCCGCCCTCCCTTATCACCTACCAGTGGTAAACGCTCACTAACGCGCACCAGTGCGCATCCGCTGCACACTTTTCTCTGTGTTCACTTGGGATAATGTACAACGGGACAAGTTATCCAGCTGGATGTGCTCCGCGGTTTCTAAAGATGGATCAGATCGTGGTTCTTCTCCTGTGTCGCTGATTCTCCTCCTCTGATTTAACACTTTGAGCTCTTCAACGGAGCTGTTTGCGCGCCCTGTGTTTTGGGGAGGTGTCGGCTGATTGCATTGAGTCTTCAAATCCAAATTTGGATGTTTATTGGTGACTATTTTTTTCAAATCCTTCGTCCAAATGACTGAGCTCTGGTGCAGCCAGAGACGTGGCTCCCCACTCGGGAAGCCTAAAGTTTGAAGGGTGCCGTGGTGTTTTACGCTTTCCTTCCCCCACCTTTCATTGGATTTGCAGGCATCCATAAATTGCAACAGCGGATATCCTATCTATCTATCTATCTATCTATCTATCTATCTATCTATCTATCTATCTATCTATCTATCTATCTATCTATCTATCTGACTCCCCGCGCGCTGGGATACATTTGACTTGGATTTTACACCGTCTGGATTTCAGCCCCATCTAAATCATGAAGACCGTTATTATTGATGGTGAGTAGGCTGCTCGTTTACTAAAGTTTTCACTTAAATCTGACTGAAAAGCTCACTGATGAAATCCACACCGGACAGATAGAGAACAGACACAGACAAATCACGTGTCCTAATTGGAGTTGCTCTGCTGGCTCCTCCGGGGTTTGCTTATACTGGTACAATGACAGACAATGTGCGCAGAACAGATCTAATCTGCACAGTAACAAGTTTCTCTCCTGCTTCAGAGCACACTAACAACAGTCAGCATGCCACTTTTGGTAAGTGCTTCTGTAAATGACCTTGACTCAAAAGCTCCGAGGTCTGGGTTGTAATTTCGGGCAGATTTTGTGCGTACCCCTTTCATGTGAGTGTGTGTCAGTGCGCGACCGCGCGAATGCGCGTGACAGAGCGGTCTGTGGTGGTCAACATGATCAACGTGATATAGCAACTTAACCCGCGCATCTGCTCCAGTCCTTCAGGACGCTGTGGGCTGCGCTTTAGAAGGAGTCTGCAGATGGTTCTCTTGGCGGCCCAATAACAACCCACCGCCTTGTTCTGCAACTCTTCTGCTCATAACCGGTGTTATTGTGGTTCCGTCCAACTCAGGATGCTGCTGAAGTGAGTGCATATCGAGCTTTGACGCGGACCGAGTTCCCGCCGTAAATGGCTAAAAATGCAATTTCCTGCCATGTGTCATGGCAGCGTTTGGACTGGGGGCAGGGTGGAGGAAGCAGCACCTGGCATCATGTCAGTGCCTGCATGTGTTCCTGTAGGCCTGATGGTGCCTGTCCCTATTAATATGTTTGATGCAGTGCAGCAAGAGAATAACACTGACATGGTGTGTGATGTTTGAAAACCACCATCCTGAAGATGAAATAAGTGCACCTGAGCAACATCCAATTTCCACCATCATCAGTTGGTGGAAAAGCCCCATCATCATCATCATCATCTCCACCCTGCCCCACCCCTGTACACACTCTGCCTCAGAACACACACATTTGCACAGCTATTCTTATATAAGGACACTGTATTGTCTTTACTGGGTAAACCTAACTATAGACCCATGTCCCTAACAATCACCCAAGAGATAACATTGTGCCCCATTAGGACTCCATTTTGGTCCTTGTAAGGACCAAGGTTTGTGTTTAGACTGAAAAGCTAACAAAATGACTGTACCACATGATCACTTATGCAACATGCAGTACACACTGCTTCTTCCTTGTGCTGTTGGTTACTTGACTAAAACGGAAGGGATTATTTTGAAAGCCACAGATTACGGGCCTGCCAAGTAACTTTTATTTTCTCAGATAGAAATTGCAAAGAGGCATATATACTCATACATTCTCTTTGATAGGTCACAGGGTGACCTATCAAAGCCTTGTCATAGGAAGGCTCTGGGTCCCACAGACCATAAAAGCAGGTTTTCATCATCTAAATATTGGTGCGATTTATCACCAAGCTGCTGACACACACCTACAGTATGTTATTAATATTTCCTTTTCCTGTTGCAATTATAATTGGGATCCAACTTTCAGGTTCCTGATTTGGTGGGAGAAAATATAGCCTGCTGTGTCTTGTGTTTAAAGAGTCACAGTGAGGTGGGACTTTAATTTACACTGTTTTTCACCCAGTCAATGTATGATTTAATGCCTCTGCGGGGAAGCATTTGCTCAGGGGCGTCTTTGCTCCTTGTCTACTGCAAAGCAAGGCCAATAAAGCCCAAATGAATGGATTTCCATAATGGTGTAACTGAAAGCTTTTTCTTTGGGAGTTTTAAGCCTCTACATAATGAGGACTTTTGTTTTTAAATATTGTTAACTTTGTTTTTTGTTTTTTTGTTTTTTTACCAAAAAGTCCTGCCCCATTTTGCAAAATGGGCTGCAAGACCACATCTTTGTTATCAAGATGAATTTTATGACATATCAAGAAAAAAATGGCATGCAAATAAAGAATAGTAATAGAGGATTTTAATGCAAAATGAGGTGGGATCAAAGTCAACATTAGAAAGAGAGAATGAGACATAGCATCCCAAAAGGGAATTGAAATTGATCCATCTTTGTGTTTGTATGGGTGTACAGTAAATGTGACTGCACTGAGTGCAGGCTGTAAGGCATGATATGTGTGTGGGTGTAGTGTTCTGTGGGTCTATATGGGGAGATCTGAGGAAGGGAGAAGCAGTGGAGGGAAAGACAGTCAGAAATGGAGAAAGGGTGCATGTAAAATGTAGGAATGTGAAGGTTATGCAACCTATCATGCCTGCCCTTTGTCTGACTGGCCTCCATGTGTCTTCCTGTTGTGTATCAGCTGCAAGGAAGCTGCTGAAAAATAGGAGGACATTAATTGGCAGCTGTTCACGTTGACTCAGTGAGGATTTGTGTTCTTTTGTAAGCTCTTGTTGAGGTTTGTTCCCTCTTAATTGGCTTGGGTCAGCAATGAGACCGATAAAACCACAACTCTTCTTTGGGGTTATTCAAGGGAATGTACGTGGACATTTTTCATCTCCATAATGACTATCCAATACTGGGAACATTGTTGAGCAGTACATCTGATACACTGATTTCACTGCCAGTTGCAAAGATTTTTGGCTTTCATTTCTTGTTTTTGTGCCCACATTTCAGGTCACTGCCTGTCTCCCACTTTTTCAGGTTGAGGATATATGAGCAAGACATTTTAACTATGAAGACTAATAAGGCTCATTAGCTGTGCCAGAGTCCCATATAGCTCCAAGGAGAGCAGATATAGTAATAAATTCTACTAATGTTTCAAGTCATTTGTTTAAAAAAAAGCAAGCAAACAAAAACATATTGATTAAAAACGGATTAAATGATTGTGTTGAGTTTATTGGTAATAGAAAATCAATACTCATAAATCAGTGACACAACCTCCAACTTCAGTCCATGATTATGTGCATGTGTTTAAGCGCATCAGGTGGTTCTATGGCAATGGGAAGATGAGCACAAGAGCTCAGGTAATTTATTTGTTTGTTTATTTATTTTTTTATTTAGTAAGAAATTACTAAAGAAAACCTTTTATAGCAGTGCCTTTACAATTAACAAACAAGCAATATTACACTCTGTCTCTAAAAAGAATAAATTACTGTTGGTCAAACCTGTATTAAAAATATTTAATAATTATAGATATTATTAATAATTCCATATGTACCACTCAGCCTAAGCGAGAACTAGATTTCTGCATTTCCAGCCTTGGGGAAATCTGGCCCGGAACAGGAGATGTTGACCAAAAACAGAGGGTTAATGCAGAGGGAGCGTCTATTGGCTGAGCAGCTGTGCGTACACATCTCTTCAGTGGAAATGTTGCTAGTCAAGCTGTTGACTGTACTGTTCTGCTAAAGGAGGTAGAGCATTCATGGTGTTCAAAAGAAGGTTGAATTAAGACATGTTCTCCTCACAGTGTTCTGCAAACTGAGCTCATCTGGACACTGACTTTTATAACTTTCTCCCTGTAGAATGTACGTGACTGAGGCTGGCTGCTGTAACATGCTGGTAATGTTCACTGACACACTCAAGGGACATTTATATTCTACGGTTCCATTATTCTCCTATTATAAACTGCATCACACCCACAGGGGTTACTCAAGGTCACCGCCCTTAAATTGGACTGTTAATTAATTAAGCTTGAGTACAGACTAAATTATGTTTTATAATGTAATACAATATCTGTCCTGCATACTTTGAACAACCTATACAACACACTTTCATGCTAAAAGTAAAAAAAAAAAGAGTATCAGGAGAAGAGATTTTGACTTTGATGATTCTTTTGCGACTATGCATGCGCATTGTCTAATGAACGATGGTCGTTTAAAGCCTCAATGCAGTCCAGTGCAGCAGACATTCAATCTTACTTGTGACATAATTTGTGGACTTGATTTAAGGTTAGCATTATAATTTGAAAATCTAAATTATAAGGGTTAAGCAATATAGATAATGAATGAATTCATGGATTTCATTCTGACATGATTCATCAGTCAGAATGTGAACAACATATCAGCATTTGTGCCACTGATACACATATTGGATTCCATAAATCTATAACGCTGTATCTGTCTGCTCTAACACGAAAAGATGGAAAAGTGAGTACCACAGGCAGAATTGAGGTTTGTGGCATTAATGCCTCTGTTAAAGTGACAGGCAGCAGCAGGCTATCTGAGAGTGGATCTGCTGTTTTCACTGCATGCTGATGAGCATGCTCATACAGGGGCTCCTTTTAATTGGCTGTGCCCTACAAGTAGCACTGTATTTGTTAATACAGTGCATGTACATTCACACAGACACACTGATACACACATAGGCATGCTGGTCTCGGATATCCCTGGAACCATTCACTGTAGATCATTCCCAGCCCTTCATTGCTAATTAGCAAGTCAGAAGAGCTAAGCGGATAAAAGTGTTGAATTCTATTTGTTTATACAGAGCAAACTATGGGGAGAAAAAAGAAAGACAAGGTTGTGGAAGGAGAGTTGGACTGATTATTACAATGCAACTTCAAGTGAGGTGGATGTAGATTGATGGGATTTGTTTGTATATTATAATCTTGATGCCTACACATACAGTAGCTTATATGACACACAAAAACCTTCTTTGTGCCTATGACATACCGGTGCATCAGAGCTATGGTCACAACAAAACAGTGGTATGTACGTACAAAAAACAATATTTTACCACAGTATGCTTCTCCTAGTGTGCACAGACTTGTCACATAACTCATCCCACATCCATACATTGTCATCTTTCAGTGTT
This sequence comes from Brachirus orientalis, assembly GCA_016785285.1. Lineage (NCBI taxonomy): Eukaryota > Metazoa > Chordata > Actinopteri > Pleuronectiformes > Soleidae > Brachirus > Brachirus orientalis. The sequence continues at coordinate 4,116,766 of JAFBJR010000190.1, forward strand.
GGGTTTCACATTCATTCTTGTTTAGTCCTTGAAACTCCACTTTTTTGGTCCATGAAATTTGCTTCAATTCCAGTGAAGGTGTGACAGCATGCGCCCAGCTGTATGGACGATGAAGACAGTGATTATACCACAATAGGGAGGGTAATTCATGGCCAAGTAATTATTAATTAGACAGAGAAGAAGCCACTCTTAAATTAGACACATGAATGAAATCATTGTCATCCTTCAAGTCAACCCCGCTCAGCTCTTCTTCTTCTTGGCAGCTGCAGTGCCACTCAGACAGATAAAGTGGCTGACTGATCCAAGATGCGAGCATGAATGTGTCGTTGATCACGTTGTTAGGAGGAGGTGGCAGATAACAGATAAACATGAAAAAATGACCCCGATAATCTCCCACTGAATTCATCATAAGTAATGAGGCAATGTTCAAGTCTTAAGATAGAAATATAGATAGATAGATAGATAGATAAATAGTTTTGGCTGCTGTGCTTTTAACTGACTTGATTTTTTAGAAGGCGGATATTCTGAGAAGGAACCTTTGCTATTTTGTTATATTTTCCACCTTCTTTTCCATGGATTGATGAATAATCTCCAGTATTTTTAGCAATGTTGGTTAGCATTAGAGACCATTTTCCAGATCATCCTTTGTTAGTCTGCCTGATTACTTTGTGGACTCGACAGATGGGAGCGTTTTTGGAGTTTTTGATGCTATGTCAAACCCTGGCAACACATGGTTGAGACTATTAAGCCAAGGGAGACACTGCTTTTCACTGTAAAATTGATTGGATCCTATCCTTCTCATTATTCAGCTTCACCAGTGGTAAAGCTCTGAAGTATCACTTCAGAAGACTCTGTGATTTGCCCATATAGCTGCTTATGTGGGTTTTTAAAGTGAGGGACAAAGACTGCTTCCTGATTTCAGATTCTGAACTCTCTAGCAAGCTTTCAAAAGGTAGGTTTAAAGTGCGGGGTGAAAATAAAAAAGGTACCTTGAGATAGTGGAGTAAGGAGCCCATTTAATGACAGAGAGGGTGGCGTATTCTCAGAGAGAATAGCTTGGCAAGCCATTCAATATATATAGAATACTGAATTGTTTTTGTATCTCTCCATATCTTTAGTGTCAAAAAATATTCTATTCCATTATAATATCTACCTGATTCATAAATAAATAAAGAAACACCAGTAGTTTTTTTTATTGAACTATTTGTCTTAACACATACAGTATTTGAGTTTGTTGCAGGATTTTTCTAGAGTTCCTCCTCTACTCAGAAATGTGTTGATTTTATTGTTTGTTTTTTGACCTTCAGTGTGCAGGACAATGGAAAGGTTAATGTGTCCTCAAATGAAATCGAGTTTACAGCATGTCCATTACAAGCAAGACTCACAGTCGAGTAGCTGTTACCCATTGGTTTGTGAGACTAGGCCCATTATTTATAGTCACAAGTAGATTTATAGGAAGAATTGTATGTGGTTTCCACAATGCTCAACAATATAATTATTATTATTAGTTATTTCATATTATGATTCCAGGCAGAGTATTTTTGCATTTCTAAATATCAAGTGGACCTATTTGACTTATCTGGTCGCTGGAAAAGGCTAAGTCATTATTTGTTAGATTAGTGTTTTACGCAGTGTATCTAAAAATATTCAGTTGTGCAGCTTGTACAGGCAGACAGATAAAATCCTGAATTTTTCATTATGATATACTCCTATTAAAGATTAAGGTAGAACTAAGCCTCTCAGAAACCGTGATGAGTAGCACTTTCTTCCAGTCACATTGCAGTACAGTCAAAGGACCAATGTGTCTCTATTATATAGAGTTCAGCTGGAACATTTGCCTTTCAGCCTTTCAGTGGTACTAGGCCATCACTCCTTGGACTGGGAGAAATTGATGCTGTTGTTTTGAAAACTCAATCTATAGGAGATAAACATATATGGCTGGCTTTATCCAATAATTATGAATATACATATATATGAGTATTAATATATACTGTATATGAATCATCTATTTCACAGATCAATGTCTTGAATTGCAGATGGAGTGAAATTATGTATCAAGCAGGACATGCATAATCCTGCAAACTGCCGTAGGAGTAGAGGAAGGTTTTAAATGTAGTTGCAAGCATTGATCTCACTTATCTGCTACTTTAAGATTGTCCTGTAACCTACACTTTAAGAGAACAGTCTAGCTACATGTACAGTGCTGCCCTCAAAAATATACTGTGTCACTGAAAATGTTTTCAAGCTGAGATGCAACATCTGTCTTCAGGGACATCCACTTGAATCAAGTTTGCTCTCTGTCTTATCTGGGGCCCAAAGTAGGTTATTCTTATGCAAATGTTAATTTGACAAGTGCATTTTATTCTTTATGTCCCTCCACCCTCTTTCTGACTATGTACAATCCTTACTTAACTCTTGCTTTCTCTTCCTTCAAATTGTGATAATCACCATTTCCCCTCTAATTGTATTCCTGTTTCACCCACATTTACATCTCTAAGTCACCCATCTCTAAGTCTTTACTCTCAGGTATAAATGCTGATTATCTTGTGTAGATATTAGACCATGGCAAATTAAATGGGACCACAGCTATCCTGCCAGGACATCCATTATAATGATATCTGTAATCTTCTGGCTCAGTGGAAGCAATGAGAAGGGGTGGGAGTATACAGGGATGATGATGGAGGGGGATTCAGTGTGGCTATAGCAGGAGAATAGTGGACATGGATTTTCCTTCTCCGATGAGTTTTACATGGACAGCCAGACCATATGTCACCCACGGATTTATGTCAACGGAAACCAGAATACCATCCGGAGCTGTAACAGTACCCAGAGCTCCGGCCATGAAAAGTGTCACCTTTTTATAATACCTTATTTCCACATAGCTCTGTATTCAAGTGAACCGAAAATGTTTTCATTCCCAAAGCGACTTCTTTGATCTCTTGTGTTTAGAAACTCATCCCCTCTGTTTTCTTTTCATTCATTCATGAATTTAAACAATATCATTTTGTGTGAGGTGCTGACTTTGGTGGTGTTTGGATAAGAAATGCAAGGGATATCGCTAGGTATCTAAATGCCCACTTCAGTGCAACTTCAGTGTTTGAAATCCTTCATTTAGATTTTCATAAGTACCACAAATATACCAAACAAGGCAGCAGTGGACCAACAGTTTATTTGTTCCCAAAAGTAAAAAAAAAATGCACATTTTTCTCTGTGGACTGTGGTGTGGGAAAGTTAGCAGTTTACAAACTTCAGTACTCAGCCAGAAAAAGCTGTCCAATGGTGAGAAACTGTGGCAAAAACATCCATATAGTATAGCTGTTGATATTATTCTGTGCTTGATGGCAGTTATGTTATCAGTAAGAGCTAGTGCCTGACTCCGAGGTGGGTCCATAGAAATGAGCTCAGCAAAGTCAGGGTTTGATAAAATGCCTCAACTACACTTCAGAGAAACTAAACTACCCAGCCAGCATGTCCATGTGGGCCCCGTAAGGTGGAGCTAGCATGGAAACCATGGACAAACCCACTTGGGACCCATATTGTCAGCTGGTGCATTGTCAGTATATTGTCATTTAACCTTGATGGGGCCCATATGAACATGCTGGCTGCAGTCATTCCTGCAGACTGTAGACATCACAACAATTACTATCAATGGAATTTTAAAAAAAATATATATATATTGCCAATCTTAGGACTGAGCAATATATAAATATATATTTATATAAATATAAATAATATCTATTTTGTGACATAAATCAATCCATTTAAAGACTGTTGCATAGCAAATACATTTGTGAAATACACTAAATATTATAAATGGAACAGTATGCTGATTAAAAAATACATGGAATCGACAAAATTGTATTTTAAAAAAAGTCACTTGATAACACTTTTTATATACTAATTATCTTTGTTTTAGCAGAATTTGAACATATTAATAGGCCATCTCATTATTTCTAACACACGGAAATATCCTTCATTTAACATTAAAAAAAACAAAGAAACATACCAGTTAGTATCTGTCATCAGGAAAAAAAATATATTAAAAGCATGTAATACAGATCATAAAAGGTAGATATGTTATTTTAGACTATATTTACAGTGTATTCTCACTCTCCTTTGAGAAGCACAAACCTTTCATTAGCACAGAGAAACAACCTACAACCTATATAAGATATTATTTATAAATACTGTAATATCGCCCAGCCTTACCTTTAAGCTTGACAAATATTGATTTGGTATATACCGTGATGTAGGGATGCAATGGTTACGGTGTCATTTTGCAGTTATTTTAAATATATATATATATATAAATATAAGGGGAGATTATCTAAATTAATCATTGTATCAGTGTTTCTTTCAACATTTTGAATATAATTTGGTCACTAATACTGCAGTATGAAATTTTTATACCGTTGCATCCCTGTGATGTACGGTATATCACTATCAAATGATTATGATTATGATTATGATATGATATTTTTTTTCCTATATTGCCCAGCCGTAGTGAATGATTATATCCGATAATTCCGATTATGCAGTGTTGCATTTTGACACAGCTTCAAGTCTGAAGAAATCCATCAAATCCCTGACATTTAGAATTGAAGAGCATGAACATCTGATTAGCAAAAAGATTGTGCTTGGGATGTGTTGCTGCTACAGACAGATCACCTTGGCTCGGTTTCCTAAACCTCTAATCAGAAATGTTGCTTGTTTTCACATGCCTGTATGTGTTCCCAGCAAAGCCTATCATCACAGCAATTATTCCAGTGAGGGAGATGAGCACTGCCAACACTCCATCTCTGAGCTGTAAACAAATTAGGCTGAGGGGTCTTGATGATGTCTCTGTGAGAAATGAAATAGTCTGATTCCAATTCTGATGACCCTGCTGTGCTTCGTGACTTAGGGTTCTCTGCCAGCAGACAGACATTTGAATAAAATCGTCCCAGCCACGAAGACGCCTCGTGGTTCCAGTGATCTCTTCCAGATACATCGTGTGTGTCTGTAATGTAATGATTTTATTTTTTTCGCCTGTGTTGATCTTGTCATCAAAAGTTCTGATCCTGCTCCACTTATTTGGAAAATTAGTTTTGACAGATATTTTTCTCTCAGTTAGCGTGAATTAAAGCTTGAAATTTCTGCCTGGAACTTTCAACAAGTAATTAAAGACATCACAGCAGTTCTTTAGACATAATGTAACTCAACTTGATTTCATTAGGCCGTAGGAGGTAAATTTTTCTGACACAGTTTTGTAATTAGTCATACACATGGTGGCTTGTGTTCTGATCTATTGCATGTATAAGCTTTTTTGTCAGGTGGAAATTTCTCATAGATTTCAATAAATCTTTCTGTGGTTTTGCCGCAGGTAATTGACAGGTTATGTTTTCTCCCCATCCATCGCTCCCTTGGAAGGCATTAGCATATTGAGTTTCATGCCTGACTGTGAAGTGATTCCCACCATGCCTTTAAAAGGCAAAAAGGCATCACATGAATAGGCGGTGCATTACAATGTGGAGAAATATGAGACAGGAGAGAAAAAGCACACTTTTTTTGTTTGCTTATAAACACACTTCCTCGACACATGCATACACAAACACACATAAGCTAGAAGGCCCACTGCTGCTCCTTGACACACAGTTTAAGATGTGCACCATATTTTCAGGTGTAATGAGCCTACATTACTTCACCATCTTCCGTAGTTAACTCTGGAGAGAAACAACCATAAAATTGGTCTGCCATTCCCTTCTGAGTTTAACACACCTGAGCCTTCCTTGGTTTTTGTTGTTGTCTACTCTGGTGGAATGATGAAATTAGGGCTAAACTGTAGTGGAAACACAGAAATTCCTTTCTTTATAAAGTTAATACATGTGTTTAGGTCAGATGTCAGCAGTCCATTGAAGCAATAAATGCATTTATGAGACTGTCGATTAATAATATGTTGCATCATGCTTGTTTAAATTATATGCTTGATTTTTTATTCACATTAAAACACATTGGACACAGTATCACATGTCTTTAGTCAAACATTCTCATCATGCTTCATGATCATGCTTCATGCTGAAACCCTTGAGTATACAGTATAGTGGGGGTTCTTTTAAATCAGTTGCACTACAGTACAATCGACAGATATACATACAGAGTAACGTCTAACATCCCTATGGTATATATACAGTATATGTAAGCTATTCTCTGAACTGGCAGAAGTAACAAGCGAATATAACACTTAATCTGAGTCAAGATCAAAAACATGACTAATGTAATTATGCATCTATCCATCCATCTATTGAATCCATGCAGAAGTCAAGAACCTAGACTCAGAACCTTTTTAGGAACTAGTTGACAGTGCTAAAGACTACACCAACTATAGTAGAAGTAGGTAGTAGTCCAAAAGTAGAAGGCCAAAAGTTAAGTGGTCTGCATTTATACAATGCATTCGCTTTTTCACAAATACATTAATACAGTCTTCCCAAATGCACCACATTTCTATCACAAATACAGTAGCTCCATAGCTTAATTTAACTACTTCGTGGAGAGATTTCCCCTTTCAGCATGTTAGTAATTGGATTCAGGTTCAGCAGTTGCTATGTGGAGCAAGTACAGAGCACCCAGTCTAGCTTCAGTCCGACTGAGATGCAATTGTAATTAGACTCACAATCGCATCATCTGTCAGTCTGACAAAATTGATTTAGTTCATTTCCAGTCAAACTAACATGATAACATGTATTTGAAAAGTGTGGTTTAGTTGGAGGGCCACAATAATTATTTTCTTTATACTGTATGAGGTGACTTGGTGCTTGGTGTGTTTCTCAAGGGAGGCCCTTCAGCATGCAGATTAAATGGGTCTGCAAGCTAATCAGCAACAGAGTGGTCTGTGGATGGCTGCTTAACTACAGCCACACAGCCTGTAGTTTTCTGTTTTGAAAAGATTCAGTGCCTAAACAATTTGGAGATATTCAAATCAAGATGTCAAGGTGGAAATGTCTGCAGTTGAGATATTTTTTGTCTGTCACACAAACACAGAGGTGAAGGTAATCTTCTTTAATCACTACATTAAAAGTAACTTGCCCTTGCAGTAACAATGGTCCTGCCCAGTGTCCCTCAGGTTTCCCAGCGTGACCAATAGAATTCAGTTTTCTTATTCTGAAGTCTTTCAAATTTCAGAGGTTGAGTGTTCATAATTTTCTTAAGTAAACAACACAAGCTTTTTTTTTTTTTTAATTTTTTTAAAGTTCCAAAGCTCAACTGAATTCACATTTTCTCCAAGGAGCTGGTAATCTGTGTTTTCAAGTCACCCTATAACCAGAATATTGCTGTTATTAAAAAAAAAAAAAAAACTGTTATAGTACAGCTGACATGAGCAGTTTTTATAGATCCTCTCAGTTCTTTGGGATTTGGGATTTCTATCCTTCACTTCTGTATTTTCCGTTTATGAGCACATCCTCCAGGTAAGCTAAATTTAATATAGCAGTACTGGTCCATTAAAAACTGATGAGACACAAACATTCAGACGTTGTATGAGGTCACTTGTGGAATCACAGTATTTCCTGTCAATCGAGTCTATCCTTACACACTGTTCTAATAGAGACCTGTTATTTTTGAAAGCTACAGCATCATGCATTAGGAACCATAAACAGCCTCCAGTGTAAGAGCACTGTACATCACTACTGCTGAGGCAAAGCATTAGTCAGCAAATGGAGTGACTGGAGACTGGATTATTATTATTTTTTAAGATGAGTGAATGGAAGCAGATATCATTAAGTGACATTGACTTTATAGTTTCTGTTCGTCAAAATACTGAATCTGCAGGATCTTTATTATTGGGGATTTATTATTTATTATTATTTATATGGGCATTTATAAAGCAAACACTAAAGCAATAATGTGTTTTTGTTGACATTATCATTCCAGTCATCATTTAGTATTCGAGGAATCGTGTATGTCGTTTGGACCCATATTTATATCTGTATTTCTTTCCACTCATCCCACGGACCTGTTTACAATGACAGGAAAATGGCTTCCTTTCCATCCACCAACAGTAGACTCTGTAGGTGTTTCCCCTGCTTTACTGGCAACTTTTTTTTCAACATCTAACATTGAATCAACTCCTCTGAAAGGGTTCCTTTGTCAGTGCAGCAGTGCTCTAATTATGTTCTTTTCCTATCGGAGCAGTACAGCATGATATAGTTCTGGAGTATGTGATACCCACTTCATTATTAAATGGATTTATGCAACACTTCCCCTCCCATTGCTGTGCAAACGATCCCCCATGCACCTCCTTCTCAATGAGAGAATAGTAATTTTGCATATTGGGACTGTATTACCGTATTGAATCCTCATCCACTTAACAGGAGAATCAGCTCCGTTTACAACTAATTAAAGCCATTAATGGGGGCACATGCTAATGCATTTTTGCGTTGATAACAGCAACACCAGCCAGGCTCATTTTACCGGCAGGTCAAGATGAGACTAATTAACTGGGTATTAAAGACACAGCACGACATGTTTGGCGGCTAGTGAGGGCTGAGAGAGAGGATAGAGGGTTGGGGTGCAGACTCGTGATATGGGTGTTATCAAAACTCGAGTTGCTTCTTACACTTTTTTAGTTCAATAGCTCTCCTTGTGGAGCCACAGAAGGAAAACATGTTAGCAATCAAACAAAGTGGTGCACACGAGCTTACAGAAATATTAGATTAGAGGAACTCATAAATCCACTTTTAATCTCCTGCATTCATTCATGTTTCTTTTCTTTTTTTTTTTTTCTGCAGAACAGTGGTGATAAAGAAATGTGTGCCTATGTCTGCTTAACCTGGAGTAGAGACTGGTTGAAAAGCTACAATTTAACATTTAGGGAAGTCATGCACTTCAGATGAGCAACACAACAGAGCGTAGTTGTTCACAGTGTCACCTCACGTCTGGTTCAAACCCTGGTTTTACCCATGATTTTGTAGGTTTTTCCAGGTATTCCAGCTTCCTCCCACAGTCTAAATGTGACATGCAGATCATGGTTAGGCTTATTGGAGACTCTAAATTGACTGTGTGAATTCAAGGAATGTCTCTGTATTGTTTGTCTTGTGAAAGGCTGATAGTGACCAGGGTTGCACTTGCTTTTGGTGCAATATAAGCTCACCCAGACCCTCTGAGTGTTGCGACTGAATAAGTGTATGAGCTATAGATTATGTAGGACACTAATTGGAGTGCCTGCTTAACAATACAAAGTGAGGGAGAGCTCCAGAGCATGTTTTTAAAGGTATAAAATATTATACAAAATACTACCTATTTGTCTTAGTGCTTTAAGTTTTAAAGATCACTTTTGACACAGTAATGTAAAAATAAATGAAATACTATCTGAGGTCCTGCACCTGACAGTGGCACCAAGAAACAGGCACAATCACAATTTTCTTCTGAGTTCATATCATATAACTTTGTGAAACAGTGCCTCACTATGGTAGAATTCTAGTGACAGAGTTTTACACCAGTGTACCATGTCGTGTCTACCTCATACCTATCAACCTTCTGATTGAGGATTCTGATGCATAAATGACTTGCATAATGACAATGAATGCACACACATAGTCCCTATTACTCTGCCTTCTGCCATTATTTCAGAAACACTATTTGCCAACAGCCTGCAGCCTGGGAGTATAAAAGGGTTTTCTCTTCATCTATAACTTTAAATTTTACACCCATTACATCTTGTAAACTGGTGTCAATATAGCTATACCTATAAAAATCCAGCCTCAGAAATGCAGTGTGTGTGTGTAGAGAAATACGAAAGAATGAGCAGAAATTACATTGATAAATATTCAATGTCCAGATGAAGATTAATAAAAGACAAAACTAATCCTTGTTTCCGCCACAAGGAACGAGACGAAAGAGGTGGGCTAAGCTGTTGCTAAGATGAGTCTGCAATTATCCATCCGCTGTGCTGAATACAAGGAGAGGAGGGAAGGGATGGTAAAGG